>JALPQD010000356.1:0-1218206 GCA_023101885.1 Typhlomys cinereus | reverse complement strand
AGAGATGATGGCTAAAGGAAATGTTATGCATTATGTGTCTCCCATGTTATAGAAGAAGAGGCACTGAGCCTCAGAAATTAGAAATTAGGAATTAAGTTTCATGTATTCAAGTGTATTTCAATTGTCTGTTTTGAAGGGGTTTAGTTACTCATATAATTCTAATTCCTAAGGGGTTTAACTTCTTAAGCTCTTGCAGAGTTTAACTATTATATTTATGTTACAAAGGTCATGTATTTTAAAGACAAAAAATTTGGTGATAGGCCTGGACAAGGACTGCAAAATCTTGGATTTCAAGATAAAATTCTGCCAAGACAATCTCTCCTCATCTTTCCAAGCAGGCTTCTCAGGGAGGGGAAGAGAAGGCACCTTTGAAATGTGGGAGGGAATGTTTTAAACTCCCTGTGAATGTGTGAGTGAATGTTGGCCTGAATGTTACACCTCTGTGCTCAAATTTGTAGTCTCATAGCAATATCCCTAAGATCCCTTAAAGCCACGGGATTCTATTGAGCCAGTTCTGCATTTCCAGGGTGATAACATATGGTCTAGGGTGGGATCAGATAAGAATCCAATTGCAAATCATGAAATAGCTGAACCCACTATGGCTAAGTTATCACCCATGACTCTGCAAAAGGTGTGGCCAGGCTGAAACTTGAATAATCTCTCCCAGAGGGATTTCCAACCTTTGTATGTCTGTATCCTATGGTGGGAATCAACGTTGCTTTAGATCTTGCTAGTCGATGGAAGGAAATTCCTAGAAATGTTTTTTCTATAGGCAGTATTTCATGTCTGAGACAGTGACTATACATCTGTAAAGAGAGCCAACTTGTAGTATTTTCTCAGACATAGCCTCTATATATCTTAGGTGATGGCAATAGATAGCCTCAGGAGGATCTTTAAATTATCATACCATCCTCCAACTAGATTTATTCTGCTGAATAGCAACAAAGGGAATGAAATTAAGAAACTATAGAGATCTCTACAAAAACACAGCTAGTTATTTAGGAAAAGCTTTATCTCAATAGAGATGCCATCAAGGTTAAGGTGGAACAAGAATTTCAAGCCTCCACTTTAAACAGACCCCATTCCCTTGAAATTAAACAGGATCAATATAATCTGGACCCAGCATAGTCTGTCTTTAGGAGATTCTGAGTGCATTTGGGTCAACTTGAGTTCATATTTCCTTTTTCCTTGCAAGATTTTGGCCTGAGTTACTTAAGGAGTTTCTCTGAGGATTCAGATAAATTTATTTTTCAAACAGAAAGGAAGGAAAGAAAAAGAACCAGAAAACAAAAACAAAAACAAAAATCAAAACTTGACATTTGCCTAAGGGGATAGATAGAATACTAGCAGGCATGCTCAAGCTGACAAACCTGAAATTCACTTCCCAACAGGGAAAGAAAAAAAGATGCTTTAAATGTATCCTGAGCACAAAAAGCCTCCACGTGGCCTGTGTTCTGACTGTGGGAATCTCTACTGGAGGAAGGATTCCCCCCTGAACCCCAGGGCCCAGAGATCAAGCCCCTCTGCTGGGGACCAGTGGCAAGGCCTGAAGTTCTTAGCTTCCCTCTGATGGGAAAAAGAGTTTGCAGCTGATATCTGATGAATGCCCAAAAATGCCAGGCTGGTAATTGCATCTCACGAGAACCTTGGGTTTAATATGCATATGGGAAGACATTTTGTTCCGTTGTGGCTGGATTTGGGGGTTCCAAATATCAACAAGGAGCCAAATCCAATGCAAATGTACAAGGGTTTTTTTTATTACAGGCTCGAGAGCCTGGGCTCTTGACTGTCAGGTTCCCAGTGGAGAGTCCTGTCCTTTGTCTGGTGAAGTTTTTAAAGCTTTTTAGTAAAGGAAGGGGGTTTCTAATTTAGAAGATTCATGATTGGGTAAATAAAAGTAAAAACTTAGTTTTTCTCTTCCTTCTGGATTCTTAAAGCAAAATGGCACAGGTCTTTTTGGGACCAATCAAATGTAGGCAAATCTAGAACAGTCCATGCTGGGACAGTCTCTAAGGTCTTTGAAGGTCTTTGAAATTCCTGAAGGCCATTCCCTACTGCTGGAATCACCCTGAAGGAACATCCATGCTGAAGAACTGACTCTAATCCTCCCAGAGATAAGAAGAAAGGATATGGAGATGAGCTTGATCTCTAGCCTCACCAGGGCCCAAGATCAACTGGGTTAGACCCCAAGGTGAATCAACCCTTTGCTTAGGAAAAGCCAATTCTCCCTGGGCTCACCTAAACAGAGATCTTTGTTTAACTCTTTAACCAGGTACATTAATTCCTACCTGGGATCGAACAAGATGATGGTGATCAGATCTCAATATAAACAAGTGCTTATGATTGAGACAAAGATTTGTAGATCATGTGCACAAGGGGGACCAGGAACTTTATGAGATGCAAGTTACTTAAAGATTCCAGTAATCACTAAACTCAAGGGGGGAGTGAAGAGACCAAGCTAGGCTAATGTCATGACAGTTCATAGACTTCATGGTAGGCCTAAGTTTCAGATTCCTGTAAACCAGGTAACTTTACAGAAATTAGCTTAAGGGAGTCATAAAGTCCCTGGATATAAACATACCACCCAGACCCTAACAGAATGCCATTGAGGGCCTGCAAGAAGTCATGAATGCTGTTTGGCTGGAGGGCGGAAAAGAAAGCCTGCATGTTGATAAGACTGTAAAACGCTGCATCAGCTAAACTGCTTTGGTGGGGCATGCAACCTCCTTTGTCCCTTGTGTAAGAAAACTGTATGGAGATGTAATTCTGCGCTACATACACAACACCCTGCCTGTGTGTATAAACCCTGGTACCAGTCTCTCTCTCTCTCTCTCTCTCTTTCTCTCTCTCTCTAATAAAGCCTCTCAGTTGTGGTCACCATTTTCTCTGTTCAGTGGTGGACCCCAACATCCTGGATTGAATAAAATCTTGCTTTTGCTTAGGTGTCTTGGCTGGTCTTTGAGAGAATTTGGACCTGAACACTGTTCATATTGTGATTATTGAACTCCTCTTGGAGTTGTTCTTTCTTTGTTTTGATCATGGTAAAGATCATACTTTGAAAATCCTTGTCTTGGTTATTGAATTCTTGATTAATATTTGAGGGGTTATTCTCACAAAGATCCATCATTATGGAAGTCAACTTTTTTTTTATAAGGGAGTTGTCATGGTTTTTGTTGTTCCTTATGGATTTACTGTGTGACCTTAGCATTTCATGTATGACTTTTAGAATCTTTCTTGATGTCTCCTTTTGACTGCTGTGAGTCAGATAGAATGATTGCTAGTTTTTACCTAGGTCTAAGTTTCTTTGTTGGGTTAAAAAAAAAGTTTGGGATAGTTCTAGGGTTTAGGTATAGATTTACCTAAAAGTTTAAGATTCGGTGGTTTGGGTTAATATCAGATCAGCTTGTTATTCTGATTTGTTTGGGTTTAGTATCCAAGGTTTAGAGATAAGTGTGACAATGGCAACTAGTAGTTCCTTAGAGGTTGTGTGAGGATGGATGGTAATACCCTGAGGCATGGGCATATGGGGCTTTGGGTGTGCTGTGTAGAAGTCTGAAGCAGTAGTGGCTGTCTATTGAGATGAAAAGGAAAGTAAAAAGAGTTACTTAGGCTGGATGTAAAGATTTCCTTCTGTTTGATGGAAATAGTTTTGGGGTTCTCAGGTTTCAAGTTGTTGGTACACTGGTCCCTGACTTGTAGTTCCTGGGGACTCTGTTAAATTTTTGGAGGGTTTATTAGTGATTGATGGGGGAGGGTAGAGAAGTTGCTAATGTGTTTGGTGTTTTCCTAGGGAGCATGAGATCACTTTGCAACAACCTCACAAGAGAGGAAATCAGACTGCGGTGAGGGGTGGGTCAGTCTCCCATTGCAAAATGGTTACATTTTATCTGCCAGACTGTATGCCCTCCCTTTCTGGTAAGATCATACCCCTCAGTTACAAGCGACCAGGAAGGACAGTCTGTGAGCTTAACCAGATGTCTTCTTACTTACTTGCAGTCCTTGATGGTGGTCTATTATGTCTGCTGTAGCATGATCCCCTCTCTCTTTGTTTCTTGGGGGCCCTCCTTCCCTTTCTCTCCTGTTTATAATCTTTGAAATTACTGTAGGTATTACAGAGATTTATCTTTGAATGCATCTCTAAATGGGTTTGGTACTCTTATTCCATCTACCTTTGAATCTATCCTTATAATAAAACTCTATTTTAACAGCTTTTTATCTCTGGCTAGGAGGTGACATCCAATACCCATCAGGATGGAGCCAAGGGCATTGCAGGAGCAGCAAAACTGAAAAAAAATCAACAAACCATAATTCAGAACATCAGAGACTCTATATCCACCACCTGGAATCAGGTCTGCCTAATCTCCCCATCCTGAAGCTCAGGGAAATTTGCGGAAGAGAGGGCGGTAGGATTGTAAGAGCACAAGGATGGGAGGAGTCATGATATGCAAGATACTCCACACAAGTTAGGACCAAAGCAATTATAATAGGACTCTGCATGATCTGCGCAATGACCAACATATCATTGACCCCTCAAAATCTAGCATGGACTAAAGGCACTAGGATCCTTAAGAAGCAAGGGATTAACAGGACTATATAAAGGAACACTATAGTGTTCCTATACTTAAGGGGAACACAAGAAAGAGTTCTAGGAAATGCCACTGAGTCCTTATACTTCATCAGAGAGGAGGACCCAGAGGAAAATTTGTCATACACATTAAAGGACGCTTCAGAGATGGGGAAAGGGGCACTGGGAGAAAGGGAGGGAGGGGGGAAAGGAAGGGGAAAAGAGATGAGGAAGCAGGGAGGTCCAGGAAGGGGTGGGGGAGGGAGGGGACAGGGATACCTATTACGTTTGTATGAGCGGAAAAATAAGAAAATACAAAACAAGAGAAGAAATCAGATCTACTACATCCTCCTGTTGTCCCTGAGCCTAGGGGTGTGGCCATGGTTGGACCATAAGACCCAGTGATCTGCAAAAGAAAAGAAAAAGCTCTTTGTTGCTTTCCAGGTAACTAGTTTTCAATTTTGGCCTGGAGACTCCTACCTACTGTGCCTGAATGTCATCTATCATCTTAGGAATCTTTAATCTAAATTCTGTTTGCTTATAATTCTGAACAGAGTGCTTTTTATCGATCAGGAATGGCTGATTTAATAATTAACATTCAGGATGGATCATTTGTAAGTTTTCACAATATGAAAACATTTTGCAATTAATATTACTAAATATAAGAAACTTAAATTTTACAAACTGGAATCTTTGTTCTAGCAAGTTTACAACAATCTCCTCTTTATTTGTCTGTTGTCTTTATTCTCATTTTCAAAATTGGCTTTAGTTTACTGTTGTGTGGATGTCTGTTCTCTATCTTTGCCTTTTCATGGATGTTGGCCACGGGCTTTCATGAAACCATGAGCCACAGTCTTCTTCCTTATGCTCTCATAGTACATTTTTCTTAATTTTGATGAAATATAAGAATACTTTTGTGGATTTCATCTAGATATTATAGCTCCAAAAAGATTTATTACGTGATAAAATAGAAGCAATAACTGGGCAAAACTCTCCTTTTCACCTACACGTAATACCTACTACTCCTGTGAATCTGGTTCACAGTAAACTCAGTATTACATCAGCCCAATGTATCATAAGCTAAAATCTCAGCCTTTGCATGACTCTTATGAAACACACACACACTTAACACAAGAAGTTTCAGGTAACAGGTTAATTACAGATAGGCAGCTAGGGATTGCAGAAGCTTAGCATTTGACAAGCTAGTCTCCTATGGATGCGAAAAGTTGCCCAGGTAGGATGCTGCCCAGGTAAGCTGGAGTATCATCGTGCCTTGATCTTTTTGTCCCACAGCAATGGGAACCAGAAGGAAGCCTTCCTTTTATTTTTTAAACTTTATTTATTTATTGATTTAGTTTACCTGTGGTGTGTGTGTGTGTGTGTGTGTGTGTGTGTGTGTGTGTGTGTGTGTGTGTAGGACCAAGGGTCGCTTTGGGAACCATCCTGGATTTTCACTACCTCCTTTTTGCTTTGATCGAGGATTTCTCAGGATTTACTCACCATGGTCAGAAGTGTAGGCTACTGTTTCTGTCTGGCATTTTTATGTATGACCTGGAGAGACAGGGAGATTGTGTAGAGGCACTGGGAGCAGACAGTACCTCGGGTGATCCACTGAGAAGTATTCTTCCCAGGTATGAACCAGGGCAGCTTTTGCATGTCCTGGGCAGTATCAGCCAGAGCTGTTACCCAAGCTTAGACTCCATGCTCACCCACACCCCTCTTCCATCTGATATTTCTGCTGTTTGATTAATCAAAATCATTCTCAAGTTATCTCATTAAATTGAATTCAAACCCATGCTCAAGTCAGTTTCATCTTTACCTATTAGAATTTATTGAAATCCCTCTTCAGGTATTGTGACAAAAAACTCTGACAAAAACAACTAAAGAGAGAAAGGACTTTCTTTTTATTTTGACTTGCAGCTCCAAAGGGAATAAAGTTCATCATGACAGGAAAGGCATGACAGCTGGTTCACACTGATTTTGTACTTAGAGAGAAAAGAGAAAAAAAGTTGGGTTGCCCTGTCTCTCAATGTCAAACTTCTTCCAGCCAAGTTACACCTTCTAAAATTTCCACAACCTTTTTAATTTTTTTTTTATTTATCCAATTGTGCGTGCGTGCGTATGTATGTGTGCGCGCACGTCTGTGTGTGTAGAACCACGGACGAATTCGGGAACCACCATGGACGCCTCCACTTCCTCCACCCCGGGATTCACAGGCTCCGCCCTATCAGGACCAGAAACGCAGGCCGCCCCCGCTTCCGCCCGGCGTCTATATGTGGGATCTGGGATCCGAACTCAGGACCTTCCGCCTGCAAGGCAGAGGCTTAACCCCTGAGCCACCTCTCCAGCCCTCCACAACCTTTTTAAATAGTGCCACAAGATAAGAAGAGGAGCAAGTGTTCAAACACATGAATCTATGAGGGGACATTTCTTATTCAAAGCACGATATCATCTAACAGACAATATTTATTTAAATTTATTACTAGTATTGAGAATGTATATGTGTGTGTTTGTGTGTGTGTGTGTATTGATGTGCATTTTTGTGAGGACAGAGTATACTACAGCATGCATGTGGAAGGAACTGGAAAACTTTAACTGGTGAATTCTTCCTTATTGTATGCATTGATGATTGAAATCAGGATGTCTGCTGTACCTAGCAAATGTCTCTAATATTTGAGTTATGTAAATAGTCCCAGAAATGATTTTCTGTCAATAAAAATCCTAAAATAATATATTTTTTATTCCCTTAAGACAGTGACTATATTCTTCACTTGTTTTGTGAATAGATATATCTTTCTCAGTCTTAGCAAAACCTCCACAGTAGCTCTATTAGAATATGACACATGTGATTCAACACCTTTAATGGCCAATTGGAAAAACAATAGAGAGATTAACATTAAAAATATTTAAAATTTTTTGTTGAGATAAGTTAAAGTGAACCTGGGGGTCCATATAAGCATACAGGAAGAAGGGTGAGTGGAGTGAGACGAATGTTAAAGTGAAGGGTGGGTGTGGAAAGCAGTAGGGGGGGGAAGGAAGCTGGGGTACTCAATCTCCTTTTAAAAGTAGAAAAATAAAAATAAAAAAAGACATCAATTCAGCATGTGAACAATATAAAACTTTTTCTATTGTTTATATTAATATAAAATAAAGTACATTTTGCACTTATAGAACATCCGTGTTTGGGCAAACAACATTTTAGTTTTCAGTATGCAAATCCTAGAGGCTATCATAATGCAAATCACTCCAGTATTTTTGGAGAAATTTTGGCATAATGCAGAGAACACTGATCTATAACTACATCTACCATCACATTTACCTTTGCCTTTTTAAATTTGTTAAACTGGTGTCATAGTTAGACACAGGTGTCAACTTGATGGTGAAGCTTTGAGCCCTGGGCACATTTTTATAGAATTGGTAGTTAAGTCCACAGCAAATCTCCAGGAGATGGTTTAGTAGATGAGGAAGACCCAACACATGGTGGGTGGGACTACTGCCCAGGCAGTTGAATAAAATGGATGGAACTGTTTGAGAAAAGAGACATCCCAGGTATGTACTTGGTCAGATGTGCTGATCTGGCAAGTTAGAATCCTTCTCTGTGCTGTTATATGGAGATGGTGTGATCAGTTGCTTCTGCTCTTTGGTAATGATCCACTATCTCCTGCCAAGCTGGATTAAGAACTGCTGGGGTTCTATCATAAGAAAATAAATCCCTTATTTTCTAAGCCATTTGATGGTTTTATCAGCAACCATGCACGGATAACTGCAACAATAAGAGTAGGTAATTTACTGAGTTTCTCTTGTCCTTACTTTCTTCATGTACACAAAGTTTTCCAAAGATTATAACTGAGGGCATTATACAATTTTACAGAATATACATTCATGTAAAAAATGAGGCATAACATATGAGTCAAATCTTAACATCTATAACTTACAGTTGGAAATTATGGTCATTTATTGACCACATAGGACATTATACTTATCAATTGATAAAATCTCATAATAGTAGACATGAAGTCTGTCATTAATAAGCTGGGTCTGGATGGTATGCATTTAAAGACATTACTTGTAATATAATTTAAGCACATTTTAATATCATAATTCAAAAAGCTGTCACATAGCAAAGAAATATTAGCTGTACTTGGATGTATAAGTTGACTTCAGTTGCAGGGTGTGAAAGTAGTTCATAGGGAGAAGAAAAAGAACCTGGAATGCCATGAACATGCCAAATCACATACAAAATGTGAGAAGCTTCCAGTTTTGCAATGGAAATTGATCATTCAGCTGATTGAGGGTAGGAATCTAGTCAACCCAGAAATCCCTTGTTCCATTACCTATGAAGCACATTCTGTCAATGTCAGTTTGACCTATTCCTCACTTTACTGGAGTACTCCCTTTGACTATTAATTTTATCATCTCAGGATTTCTTTTTGTTGTGATCTAAGGCTTGTGATTTGACCTCCTTTTCTATTCTCATCTTAGTTCGCTCTCCTACTTTCTGTGCATACTTTAGTCCTGGTGTTTTATTTTATTTTAAAAGGTTGTTTCTTAAGTGTTTACAGCTGTTGACCCTTGCAGTCTTTAGTTCAATTGCTCTTTTTCTTACCTTTAAAGGGCTAGTTGCTTTCATTCTTTAAAACAATAACAAGGTCAGCTCCTCAGTGATATTTTCCCTGACCATGAGATGGGCCAATGCTGAGTTTACTCTTCAGTTACCATTTTTGTTAGTCACTATTAATTATTATCACTATCTGAAATCATTTAACATCATTGTTAACACTATGGCTTTATGGAATTAATTTACATATTTTATTTTTTCCACAAAAGGAAACCTCTAGAATTTGTCTTGTTTATCATTACATCCTTAATATCCTCAGAACTTCATAAAATGAAGATACTCAACACTTACTGACTATATGGACCAAAATTTTCTCACCTGTATTACTATGATCTGGAACGATTTCATTATTATTGAGAAAGAAAATGAATTTTCATTATTCTATTTAGTATTTTGACAATATTAATTGTCAAATTCATTGTCAAATAAAAGATATTTGAGAAAGTGGAGAAAACAACCACTGCCATAGCCTATTGCTTTAACTCCTGATTGGAATAAGAAAGATGTCTATTTCTCAAATTTACAGGGATGAAAGTTTCATTCATTTCTGAACAGAATAAGCTGAATAGATGACTGTGTAGTTAAAGTACTTATTGTGCAAGCAGAAGTACCGGCTTTGGATCTCCAGATTTCACATAGAATGTCTATGGGCGAGATGGCCAACCAGCAATTCCATCCTTTGCAAGCAGACACTGGGACACTGGGACTCTCCACAGCGAGTTGTTTGGCTAAGCTAGTCTTAATGGAGCACTCTGAGTTTTATCAGAAACCCTGTCTCTAAAAGAATTGGAAGTGTGAGCAAGGATGATTTTTGGTATCCACCTCAGTCTTCCATTTGCACACTCAGGTGTATGCAAAAACTTATGTGATGGTGAATATACACAGGTGTGTTTGCAACCTCCATATACACATGAAAAGGAAGAGAAAAATCACTTTTTTTCTTAAATTTTATATATTTACTTAATTACAAATAGGAACATGCTCTATATCCCAGGTTGGTCTTATAGAACTCCATTTTGCTTAGCTTAGGGAGTTGAGTTGTGTACCTACATGTCTGGGAGTTTCTAAAATCTTGTTACAAATATTTAATAAATTAAAATTTGGGTAAGACTAAGATAACAGAAATTAATCATTGATTATTTTGGATAATCAATTTTAGAATGAGTATACTCTAAATATTTACACACAGATATTTAAAGCCATATTTTTGGCTCCAATTTTAATTTTCCTTGTAATTCTGGAGGCCATCAGAAATAAGATCTAATACTGATCAAATAATACATGAGTAATGACTGTTTATATATATCAAATGCCAGATGTGAAAAGGATAAGGCTACTTTAAGAAGAGAAATGATTACGTCTTCAAATGACTTTCAGATTATTTTCTTGGGAGATTTTCTCAATATCGTCACCTGTTAGCATTACTATTGCTAATCCTTGATAGATTATGAATAAGCAGTCTGTACTCTAAATATTTATCCATGTTAACATTTACCTAGTAAAGTCTTGAGTTTTTTTTCTTGCAGGAGTATAAATAGTTGCTGAACAGAACACGGACAACTTCAGAGCAAAATGAAGTTCTTTCTGCTGCTTTCAGCCATTGGGCTCTGCTGGGCTCAATACTCACCAAATACTCAATATGGTCGCACATCTATGGTCCACCTGTTTGAGTGGCGCTGGGTTGACATTGCTAAGGAATGTGAGCGATACTTAGCTCCCAATGGATTTGGAGGGGTTCAGGTAAGTATTGTTATATTTTCATATTGCAGGGTTAACTGAACTTATGTTACATGGAGTAATATTAAACTTCATTTGTACTTTTAATTGAGAAGACAAATTTGGTATGATTGGCAACTTTCTTTTAGTTTCAGGGAATCAAGAGGACATTTCTAATATGTTTGTAATGTTTTCACACAATTGTAAACAGCATCTTTCAAGATTAAGAAGCAATACTGAATATCAGTTAGAGTTTATAGCATATACTAACAAAAGAGGAAGTCATAATGTGGTACTTAATGAGATTGTTTTGTTTGCAGATCTCCCCACCCAATGAAAATATTGTTGTCCACAACCCTTCAAGACCATGGTGGGAAAGATACCAACCAATTAGCTATAAAATATGCACCAGGTCTGGAAATGAAGATGAATTCAGAGACATGGTGACTAGGTGTAACAACGTTGGAGTGAGTAAATTTGAGTTCTAACAGTATTACATTGGAAAATAACTTCTCTGTTTCTCATTCTTCTTGGGAAGAAAACTTCATACTTTCAGTAACTTTCAGTAACTTGTAACAGCTAATGCTTTAGTTCTATTTTGCAAAATCCTGAATATGCATCATTAATCTTCGACAGAGGAGATAATTGAGTAATTAGTTTATTTTTAAAGCATGCATTGATTATTTTAAAACTAAGAATCACATATGAAACTGTCAATACTTTTTTGGTAAGACCTTAGACAAACCAAGTCTAATTGTTTCTGTCATTGTTGTGTGATTTCTCTATTTACCCCAGTTCCTGAGTTTTATTATCCACTTTTGTTTTTACTGGCAAAAAGCTATTTTTTTTCTTATAATGAAGACTAATGAATGCCTTTGCCTCTTTAGATGTTAAACCAAACATGCAGTTAACTACTTATTTTTCTTTGTGGCATAATATAATGTCAAACCAGCATGGTATTCTCTTTCAATTGATTTTTATTTCCTCTGACTCTTCCCATTTATTTCTTCACATCTTTTAACTGTCTTCATTCAATTATTATTTAAACATTTGACCAGATATTTAGAATGTTTATCTTCATTTTTCAACAGTTTCCTCCATAGTTGAGTTAGGCACTTGGGAACACAATGTTATGAAATAACAGAACAGATATGTAAAAATTCTGCTAACATTCTGGAACTTGTATCTTTAATGCTTTCTCTTTCTACATACCACTGAAGCACATACTTTGTTGTTCAGGTCCGCATTTATGTGGATGCTGTCATCAATCACATGTGTGGTGAAGGTGGTGGGGCAGGAACTAGCAGCACTTGTGGAAGTTACTACAATGCGCAGAACAGGGAATTTTCTGCAGTTCCATATTCTGCTTGGGATTTCAATGACAGTAAATGTCGAACTGGAAGTGGAGGAATTGAATCCTACAATGATGCTGCTCAGGTAATTAAAGTAATGATCTATGTCTCTGTACACTTTGAGTTTATGGAACATCATTTGAAATACCAGTTTAAAATGCTTAGTGAAGCATTTTAGCAGGACACAGTATTTATAAATAATAAACTCAAAGCCATTGCCAAAGGTACATTCTTTCAATTCATTCCAGAGATACAGTTAAGTGGTGGGACTTTTTTGAAATTTGCAATACTGAACTTTATTTTCTGTGAGAGAAACAGAGAGAAAGAGAGAGAGATGAAGTAAAGAATATTTCTTCTATCCACAAAGCTTCATCAAAAAAGTAGTTTGATTTCCTGTATCACAAAACAAATATAAGAAAGAAGAAATAAAAATATAGAAAGAAGGGAAGGAAGGGAGGAAAAAAAGGAATGAAAGAAAGAAAGATGGAAGTTTTGTTAATTAGCTATAAAGTAGGTCTAATTAATTTCTACATTCTCCATTTTAATTGTAAAAACCTATTTTGAAGCAGTTTCCACAATAGAGAGTTATTTCTCTCTAGTGTCTCACGTAGAAGCATTATGAAGGTTTT
Organism: Typhlomys cinereus; assembly: GCA_023101885.1. Taxonomy (NCBI): domain Eukaryota; kingdom Metazoa; phylum Chordata; class Mammalia; order Rodentia; family Platacanthomyidae; genus Typhlomys; species Typhlomys cinereus. The sequence goes on along the minus strand of JALPQD010000356.1, from coordinate 1,205,327 downwards.
TATTGACCAATTAGCAAATCAATAGAAAAGCAAAGAGGTTCTCAGGAGAATTCGATATTGAACAAATCATATTCCTTTTCTTCCACAGGTTAGAGATTGCCGTCTGGTCGGTCTTCTTGATCTTGCACTTGAGAAAGACTATGTTCGCTCCAAGGTTGCTGACTACATGAACCATCTCATTGACATTGGAGTAGCAGGGTTCAGACTTGATGCTTCCAAGCACATGTGGCCTGGAGACATAAAGGCAATTTTGGACAAGCTGCATAATCTCAATACAAAATGGTTCCCTGCAGGAAGTAGAGCCTTCATTTTCCAAGAGGTAAATCAGTAAATACGTGTGCAAATAGTCATTTTTGAAAATTAGAAAATAGCTGGAAACTTCAATTACATTGTAATTTCTACTTGTTAATACCTTGGTCACTTACAGTGAGTAGGAATCATTGCCTTTTATTTATTGAGAAATAACATGTTAATATCTTTATCATCGTGGATTCTAAGGAAATATAGAGAATTTGTATAGTCTGCCATCTTCATTGTGGCATTTGTTATTTCACCAGGGATCACTGCACAAGGCATATGATCATAGTTGTCTCAAGCTAGTATTTTTGATTTGGATTTTGGAAGAACTCTTATTAAGAATATAAATTCTTAAGTCTATTGGTTAGACTCTGTAGTAATTTCTTTATGTGAAGAAGACAAGTGTGATGTGTATGTTTACTTTCTTCAGAGAATAAATAAATGAAATATCACTGAAAACATTGTTTATACAGTAAGTGCTATGTTAAGTGTTGAATTTGTATTTGGTAATTATATCTGCATTTAGAAAGGACATGGTATTACTCTGTCAATAAGTGTCTTCAGTGTTATAGCATTTGCTTCATATAGAAATCAGAAATGTAAATGTAAGGAAAAGCTTGTGAACAATTGAAAGAACATATGCTTTAAAAATTTTATAAGACTTCCATTCAATTGTTTTAAATTCTGATGATAAAATGATATTTGTCTCTAATATTTCTACTAGGTAATTGATCTGGGTGGTGAAGCAATCTCAAGCAGTGAATACTTCGGAAATGGCCGCGTGACAGAATTCAAGTATGGAGCAAAACTAGGCACAGCGATCCGCAAGTGGAATGGAGAGAAGTTGTCTTACTTAAAGTAGGTGCAGTATGATTTGTCATGTGATGGCTTTCAGATCTACCATATCACCCCAATCTTAAAACATTATTAGTTAAGGGGGCTGGAGAGGTGGCTCAGGGGTTAAGTCTCCGCCTTGCAGGCGGAAAGTCCTGAGTTCGGATCCCAGATTCCACATATAGATGCCAGGCGGAAGCAAGGGCGGCCTGCGCTTCTGGTCCTGCTGGGCGGAGCCTGTGAATCCCAGGGCTGAAGGAGGTGGAGGCGGCCATGGTGGTTCCCGATTCGTCCGTGGTTCTACACAGACACACACACACACACACACACACACACACACATACAGACACACACACGCGCACACGCACATACACACGCACATGTGCACAGTCGAATAAATAATAAAAAAACATTATTAGTTAGATAATTAACAAGAAGTTGATTATCAGTATGCTTTCCCCCCAAACCCCAATTAATTCTTTTTTTTGAATGCCATCAGAAGGAATTCTAAAAATCCAAATTCACACCAAGAGATCTTTATTTGTTTGTGATTTGAACATACCAGATTTCAGTAATGTTTGCCCATACTACAGAAAATGGTCTTTCCCTTCAGTAAACTCTAGAAGTAATATTATTAAATATTATTATTAAAATCCTATAATTTATAAATAACTAACCATATTGGTACACTCTGGAATTTACATAATATTCATTAAACAATTTGAACTATTTAACTGTTCTTATTTAAATACTATTGTACTGTCATATCATTGTAATTTATGCTTCTCATTTTGTAAAACATATATGAATATTTTACCTTCTTGAGTGTACCTAAATTTCAATACACTATAAATACACATAAAATTATGGAGTGATCACTTATTAGAGAAATTTAGCTGAGCATGCTAAACAAAAAGACACATAGATTTAGGTATATCTGAAATTTATTGTAAAAAATTATATTTACATATATTGTTATGTTTTTAATAGGAACTGGGGAGAAGGCTGGGGCTTCATGCCTTCTGACAAAGCTCTTGTTTTTGTGGACAACCATGATAACCAGCGAGGACATGGGGCTGGAGGATCATCTATTCTGACATTCTGGGATGCTAGGTAGGAAAAATGTCTTTTTCTGTTTTGTAACCTGCCTTCAATTATAGCAAAAACTGTGTAGTCTCTTACTTTAATATCACTTTATAACCTTCAGACTGTATAAAGTAGCAGTTGGATTCATGCTGGCTCATCCTTATGGATTCACACGAGTAATGTCAAGTTACCGTTGGGCAAGAAACTTTCAGAATGGAAAAGTAAGTTTTAGAGTTGTCCCAAATGTAATTTTCACAAGATAAAGGAAACAGTTCTATTTTAACTTCAAGTTATGCTTTACACATACATATATATATATATATCTTATTAAGCATTTCTTTACTGTGATTGTAATAATTTGAGGTATTAAAGAATACTCACTGCTCTATCACAAAGAAAAAATGAAAATAAGAGCAATTTTTCAGAAATCAAATATATTGTTTTAAATACTTACCTTATAGAATTGACCCAAGGATTGTGATACTAGCACTTCCAGATAGTCAAATACTTTCTGCACAAAATTTGAACAAAATACATAATTGTTAAACTTTATTTACATGCAATGTCAAGAAATTATTAATTTTAACTGACCTTAATGAGTAAAGGTGCAATATAAAATAAATATTTGAACAATAGAATGTAAATTTCAGTCTACTAAATGAATGACATGGATCAGGAAAATATTTGGGAGATTGGTAAAGATTTAATCTGAACAATTGAAAAAGACAACTGGAAATAAATCTGTGAAGATATCTTAAAAGCTGACAGTAGATCTCTTTTTAAGCTAAAATTATCAAACTCAGAGTTGCTAAGAGATTTTATGCTTCAAGTGTATTTTCCCTATAAGCCAGACACAAATTTATATATCTTTTATGCTCTTTCAATTAAAAATGCCATAGTGCAGTGCACTATTTAACTCTATTGTTGAATTATTTTAATACTAAAAATGTATTTATTTAAATTGAGCCAACTTCTTGAGCCAATTTCTCAGTTTATTACATACACTATGATTAGTAATAATTATTTTTCATTATTGTATTTCCACTCACCACTGATACTAGTATTCACCAAGTTTACACTTTCCTTCTGTGTATATTATTTCAACTTCACCAAGAATTCTGCCCTCAAAAATTCTCTTCATTTTCTCCATTTCTCGTTTTATGATATAATCTTACAACTGATATCTTCCTAGACTTTCTATGATAATTTTGCTTTTTTTTGAAATATGTTCAAAAGTGCGGACTTTTATGAAATGCATACTAAATGACTGCTGCATTTAGTAAGGAAAAGTCAGTATGTATCAATTAGCACATTTATATAAAATATAATGAAATCAGCTAGTAATTTGAAATAGTTTATATCATAAGCATGTAACAGACATTATTTAAATTTTATTGAAAGTGAGCAGTATTTCTATGTTTTATACGTGAAGAAATTTAGACAGAAAATTTATATTTATTGACTGTGCCTTTCAAGTTAGCTGCACTGAAGCTTAGTTTTTATTGTTAGAGCTCTAGCTACCAATGGTCTTTCCTTTTTAGTGAATTCTAGAAGTAATATAAATCAAGTTCTGGCATAAAAAAATTGAGAAAACAAAAATTAGCTGCCATTGTTGGAGATACTATAGTAGTGCTTCAATATGCATAGATGATAAGTACTCAGTAAAGGTCAAACAATATACTGATGGGGTTGAATTATAAAGAGTCATTACAGAGACAGAAGGAATGCAAAAGTTAGACCCAATGGAAAGGGAATGTGCGTATTTAAAATTATAAGTTTTTTCCCTTTTTTTTTTAACTCTTAAGGATGTTAACGATTGGATTGGGCCACCAAACAACAATGGTGCAATCAAAGAAGTGACTATCAACGCAGACAGCACATGCGGCAATGATTGGGTCTGTGAACATAGATGGCGTCAGATAAGGTGAGAATATTCCCCCAACTCATATTTTCTAATGGGAAATTTCCCTTGGCACTCCATTTTGGAATGCTGAATTTTTTTTAGTTGTGTGTATGTGAGTGTGTGTGTGTGTGTGTGTGTGTGTGTGTGTGTATGAGTGTATCAGAAGTCACTGTGAACCTGTGGACTAAGGGTGACTTCAGGAATCATCCTTCATTGCTTCTACCTCCTTTTTGATTTGCTCTGGGATTTCTCAGGTTCTGCCTACCTGGGCCCTAAATTCAAGCTGCTGCCCTTTTCGCCTGGCATTTTTAAGTGGGACCTGGGATCTGAACTCAGATCATTCTGCTTGTGAGGCAAGGTTTTAATCCCTGAGTCTGCAGCCCTGGACTGTTCATTCTTAATGATGGTAACATTTCATGTTGTATTATGCTTCCAGGAACATGGTTGCCTTCAGGAATGTGGTTGATGGCCAGCCTTTTGCAAACTGGTGGGATAATGGCAGCAACCAGGTAGCGTTTGGAAGAGGAAACAGAGGCTTCATCGTCATTAACAATGATGACTGGTAAGAAGATAGCAAATAAGTATGAGACTTTTATGCTGTTACATTCTGGCTTATTCATTCCCTTTTTTATTCACTTAGTTTTTGCTTATCTGGCAAATTCTTTCAGCAAGGGTTAAGGAAATTTAGGGATTAGAAATATGCAGAAGGAAAATGATGCTGCATCTTACCTTGCTCCCATATTTGTGGAAAGATTTTGTGTCAAATGTAATTCTTTTTGTGAATTCTTATTCTGTCATGTGCATATATGCACATTTATATATAAATGTCTCCTAAAATACAAAGCATATAACCAATGGAATACTACATAATACTAAGAAGATATCTAGTCTCAATAATGGATTCTTTCTAGCTCTGTATCTCAGCTCTTCTTTCTATTCCATTATTATACTTTAATTTTCTCCATCTCTCTATGATAAATATTTTTAAAGCATATGTACTTTTATACCTCAGGAGTTCTTAGAGTATTCTTTTTGAGTATTGGATCTAAATTCTCCATTCCATGCTTTGCATGTGAAAGCTACATAATTCTTTTTTAAGGAATTCCAAATATGTAGACATGCAGGTCAGAGAACTTATTTACAAACATTTGAAATTTCTCTGTCCAATGCTTCTATTTATGCTGAAATTATTTAATCACAAACTATATTTTGCTATAAAAACTAAATAAGTTAATTGCATCATTAATTCAAAGAGTACATCACCAGTGATTTCATCTGTTACTTTTTGGAGTGAAGAACCAAAACAAATTTTAGAAGATAGCTATGTATACCAACTGAAATACTTCTCCATAGAAAGGAAACATTAACTTTAATTCTTGCCCAAAGTTCTGTCCTATCATGTAAAACAAAGAAGTAATACTATTTGAGTCTCACAGCAGTGAGCATTTTCTTATATTGAGACAAGTGAAAAATTCCAGTAATTATACTTATAACACAGCAATTTTTATCTTAATGTGCATGTGTCAAAGCTCTCCAATCTTTACTGTAAATCTCCTACTTTTATTATTTGGTTGCATTCATCATCTTTGAGGAAATTTCTAAGTCTTTGGTCATGAGAATGCTCTCACATCCTTTGCAATGGTGACTTATTTGAATTTTCTCACTGAGCCTTTGACTGGTTAGAGGACTGTGACAGCAGCAGAATTGGGCCATTTACTGATACTGAGGCAGCTAGCCTTCTTTCACTTGACCTTGATGAATCTGATTTGAATGTTAAATGTGTACTTTTCCAGGTCACTGTCCACAACTTTGCAAACTGGCCTTCCTGCTGGCACATACTGTGATGTCATCTCTGGAGACAAAATCAATGGCAGCTGCACAGGAATCAAAGTCTCCGTTAATGGGGACGGCACTGCTCACTTTTCCATTAGCAACTCTGCTGAAGACCCATTTATTGCAATCCATGCTGAATCAAAGCTGTAAAATGTAAATTAAATAAACATAGGGACAGTAAGAAACAAGTGTGTTTGTGTTCTTATGCAAACCTCAGTTCTAATTATTCATTAGGATAATGAATTTTTGGTAAAAGCTCTAAGTTGTATCAACTTGAAAGGGAAAATAATTCATAAAAATCACATAATTATATAATAGGTACATTTAGGTTTTCATTATGTTTTAGAAACACTCTAGCTTGGTGTCTACCCTGTCCTGACACAGCAGATTCAGGAAAGAGCCTGGACCTTTTGTTTTACATATCTTTTGGTAAGAGTTCTAAACTGTATAGACTTGAAAAGGAAATATAATTCATAAAAATCACACAATTATATAATAGCTATATTTGGGTTATTTCTATAGGAAGAGGGGGCCTCTGAATTAACAGATATGTGATTGGGTAAATAAAAGTAAAAATAGTATTGGTGAGTGGAGATTGGTCACCTCTGTCCACCCACCTTTTCTAATACCTCCTACATTAATTATGGTCTTTGGAATTTCTCGAGCAACTCGAGGCTTGCTTCTGATTGGACAGTTTCACCTGCTTGGTTCATAATCATTATACATTATCATTCAAGGCTGTCCTCCCAGCTAGTAGTGGCTCCATAGTGTAAAGTATTCTCTAATTTGAAGCCAATTGTTTACAGCTAGAATCACCTACACAGTTGATTGGGTCAGACAGTCTATCTGGTGTTTCTTGGCGTGGAAAAGTGAACAAGTACAAAATGGGAACATGGCATTTCTTGGTCAGGTCCCACATTCCCCCCTTTGTTTGGTCACCCTGAGGCCAAATCATGGGCCTGAAACAGAATGTTCTCTCTCCCCATTTATTAATTGTACTGGTTTGTATTGCTATCTTGGAACCATTAGTAGTACTTTATTGATCCTTTCCTTGACAAAGGTTATTATTTTGTTAAGAATGCATGTCCCAAAATTAAGATCAGTATAAAAATCAATAGTGGCCCCAGTAAGTTGGAGGTTAGAGTGGTCAGCCATGGGGAGCAATTAAACCAAGACTCAAACAAACCTTGTTATTGTTCTTTTTCCCTTCTTTTGGTGAGACCCTCCCTCACCTTAGCCAATGATTCTTTGACCACACCTGAGTGGTCAGTAAAGAAGTAACATTCCTCATCTAAGCTTTCACATAGCCGCCACTGTAAAAATAGCAGGTTTAATCCTCTTAGATTCTGTAACACCATTTCAGAAAGGGAGGAGAGAGATTCCTGGAGATGGGAGATGGAGGCCTCCAGTCTTTGTTCTGCATCACAAGGGAAGATATTCCAGTCCCTACTCCAGCAATACCTAACCCAAACAGCATAGGAGGATGAAGGTGGTTATTTGTTCTCTTTTTTTTATCTCAGGCATGCTTAAGATCTTGTTGAGGACTTCCTCATAGGGATGGTAAATGATCCTGGGAAAAAAAGTCTTACCAGTACACAGAATCTTCCTGTTTGGTTCAGCAACTGTCTGTGGACACGGGGAGTCCGTCCTGTATTACATGCCCACCATGTTCCATCAGGGGGCACATGGTAGTTTGTGTCTGTAACTGGTAGTGTCTGATGACACAGAGACCTGTGTTCATGAGGGGGATACCTGAGACAGTGGTTCTGTCCTGACACCGCCTGTAACATTAGGCCACCTGTTTTCTGTTGCCATGAGCAAGTGCTCTGGTCAGTTGCCATGGTATAGTCCCCCATCATTGCTATGCCTTCATAGAAAGGGGGCTGTACATACTAACAAGGCCAGCAGAACCGGGTGAGGTTGGGTTGGGTGGCATTCAGGAAATTGAAACTCTGTACTAACAGGTTCCAAAGTGGGTTGTCATCTGGGAGTAGTGAGACAGAGGTGGCAAGGTCTGAGGTTACCAGGCAGGACCTGATAGCCAAGCTGGGTTTAGCCATGACAGAAGCCTGCATTGCCTGTCAGGGGGAAGGAAATAGGGCTTGACTGGAAACTTCAAGCATTTGAATGGGAATCTAGGACCGGAGTCAGACTGTGGATATGGTTTCTGGGCCTGACTTGAGGGGCCATCTATTGTTGTCATTCAGATATGTGCCCCAGGCATGTCCCCCCACCCATCTCCTGTCTTGTTTTCCCTCTTTAGTGAACTTTACTGCTATAGAGTTGCAGCACTCCTTGATTCCCTATTTGGGGAATGACACGTAGGTTTTTTTTTTATGCCTTCTTGTATAATTTTTTATACATTTTTATTATTATTTCAGCTCATACAAACTTAATAGGTACACCAGTTCCCTCCCTCCCTCCCCCCCCAAACCCCTGCTCCCCCTCCCCGCACCCCTCCCTCCCCATCCCCCAGTGCCTCCCGCCCCAATACTCAGAGAGTCCTTTCTTGTGCATGCCTGACTCTCCTCTGGGCCCTCCTCTCTGATGACGTACGAGGACCCAGTGGCATTTCCCTGAACCCTTTCCTGTGTTCCCCTTAAGCATAGGAACACTACTGTGGCTGCCAATCCCTTGCCTCCAAGGATCTTGGTGCCTTTAGCAGATGCTAGACTTTGTGAGGTCAGTAGTGTGTTGGACATTGCGCAGGGCATGCAAAGTCCAATTATTATTGCTTCGGCCCTAACTAGTGTGGAGAATCTTGCAAATCATTGCTCCTCCCATCCTTTTGCTCTTACACTCTTATCGCTCCCTCTTCCGCAAATTTCCCTGAGCTTCAGGATGGGGAGAGATTAGGCTGGCCTAGTTCTAGGTGGTTGATATAGAGTCTCTGAAGTTCTGGATAGTGGTTTGTTGATTTTCTTTTGCAGTTTTGCTGCTCCTGCAATGCCCTTCACTCCATCCTGCTGGGCACTGTATGTCACCCCCTGGCCAGAGACAAAAAGCTGTTAAACTGGAGTCTTATTATAAGAGCACATTCAAGGGTAGATGTAATAAAAGTAGGAAACCTCAGTGAGGGAGGGGTCAATCACCCATTTGCAAAATGGTTACTTTTTATCTGCCAGACTATATGCCCTCCCCTTCTGGTGAGATTATACCCCCTTAGTTGTAAATGATCAGGAACGAACAGGGGAATGACACCTAGGTTTGACTACAAGTCGGCTCTGAGAAAGAGAGACAAAAATCTCCTTTTTGAGGGGATGTCCACCAGATTTGTCCTCCAGAGACACAGTCCCAGCTTTTACAGTGGTAGCTCTGGATCCTACAACATTTTTTAAGTGACCCTTTGTAGTTCTGTGGCTGGGACATATATAGAACCGGTGGTCCTGAAGGAACTCTCCCATCCCCATCCATTTTATGTCAGGGAACAAATCAACTCGGTCTAATCTTAGGTCAGGGAACCAGGTGTTCAGGGGCATCATCTGAGAGACAGTGTATAGGATTTCCTTGTCTTGGTTAAATATCTCCCAAGTTAGATGCATTGGTACATGAGGTTAGGAGATTGAAGATTAGAGCTAATGGTGGGGCAGGCAAGTAAGATCAGTGTGGTGAGGAGCGATACAATCTTAGCTTTAGGGGATTGTCCTTGTCCTGTTGGCACTTTCATTCTGGAACAAAGTCTTTCCTCACAGCGAATGGATCCACTGGTAGGACATGGGAGTAGTGGACCCAGGGTGTGATTCCATTGACTTTGAGTGTGGTGGGTGTTGTCAGGATCACAATGTAAGTTTCTTTCCAGGGTGGCTGGCGTGTCTCTCATTGGTGTCTTCATATGTACACCAAGTCACCAAGTTAATTCCAGTGTGGGTCTGGAGGAGGGTCAGTCTCATAGGGGGCCTTTAATTTAGGCCATACCTCTTGATGAACCAACTATAGCATCCAAAGAGAAATAAGACGTTCATGATTATCAAATTCAGAGAGCACTTTGGACTGTAAGTTTGGGATAATGGGGGTGGGAATTATACCAAACATAATTTCAAAAGAGGTGAACTCTGGAAAATTTGCGGAAGAGGGGGCGGTAAGATTGTAAGAGTACAAGGATGGGAGGAGCAATGATATGCAAGATACTCCACACAAGTTAGGGCTGAAGCAATCATATTTGGACTTTACATGCCCTGCACAATGTCCAACACACTATTGACCTCACAAAGTCTAGCATTTGCTAAAGGCACTATGATCCTGGGAGGCAAGGGATCAACAGCCACAGTAGTGTTCCTATGCTTAATGGGAACACAGGAAAGGGTTCTGGGAAATGCCACTGGGTCCTTGCATCTCATCGGAGAGGAGGACCCAGAGGAGAGTTTGGCATGCACATTAAAGGATGCTCCGGGGATGGGAGGGGAGGCACTGGGGGATGGGGAGGGAAAAAGGAGGGGATGGGGACACGGGGGGATAGGGAGTTGGAGGGAGGAGAGGACCAGTGTACCTGTTAAGTTTGTATGAGTGGAAATTAAAAAAATAAAATAAAATAAAAAAGAGGTGAGCTCTAATTTATAGGGAGAGTTACAGATCCTATAAAGGGTTAAGGGGAGGAGAGTCACCCAGTCTCTTCCAGTCTCCAAGACCAATTTAGTCAAAGTCTCTTTTAGAGCTCTATTCATTCTTTCTACCTGACCTGAACTTTGGGGCCTGTAAGCACAATGTAATTTCCAATCTGCCCCAAGCACTTGAGCTATTCCCTGAATTACCTTAGAGACAAATCCTGGTCTGTTGTCTGAGCCTATCATAACAGGAAATCCAAACCTGGGTAACATGTCTTCAAGCAGTTTCTTTGTCACCGTCTGGGCCATCTTATGTTTGGTGGGGTATGCCTCTACCCAATCTGAAAAAGTATCTACAAATACTAGAAAATGCCTGTACTCATATTTTCCAGGTTTTTCTTCAGTGAAGTCCACTTCCTAATAGGCCCCTGGCATATTGCCTTGGAGCTGGGAACCTGGGTTGGCTCCATGAGCCATGGCGTTGGTCAGTTGACAGGCCTTGCAGTTTGCAACTATTTGTTCAATCTTGGTTCTGGAGTCTTGGACAGTGATGTGGGCATATCTTACTAGGTCCTGCATTTTCCTTGTTCCCATATGAGTGGCTTGGTGCATTTTAGTCAGAACTCATTGTCCCATTTCTTCCAGTAAGATGATGCTACAGTCAGCTGCTTTCCACCATCTATGGAGACACTGGACTATGGAGGCCTTTGATCCATTCCAGATCTTTCTTAGTATAATCAAGGCTATTAGGCAAATGGGGGGGTAGGGTCTGGAAGTGTGGTCACTAAAGCATGGTCCACAGTTAAGGCTGCCTCCCTCGCCTTCTGATCTGTCAGACTATTTCCTCTTGCTATTAAGGTATCTGCCTTTTGATGCCCAGGACAGTGGATAATAGCCAGTTTCCTTTGCAATCATAGAGCTTTTAGGAGAGCTAATATCTCTTCTTTATTTTTAATAGGTTTCCCTTGGAGGTTAAAAGGCCTCTTTCCCTGTAGACTGTGCCATGGATGTGGGCAGTTGCAAAAGCATATCTATGTCTGTGTAGACATTTAGTTTTTTGTTCTTTCCCAAGGTCAGTGCCTTGGATAAAGCTATCAGTTCAGCCCACTGGGCTGAAGTCCCAAAGGCCAGTGGCTCTGCCCATATGGCCTCAGTCACTGTAGTTACTCCTGCCCCTCCATACCCTTGTCCATTTCATACAAAGCTGCTGGCATCCATATAGCAAGTGGTGTCTGTGTCTGGCAAGGGTTGGTCCTTCAGGTTAGCTCAAACTCCATGCACCTGTGCTAGGATCTCCATGCATTCATGGAGTGGGCGTACAAGCCTGGGATAGGCAGTAAGGTGGCTGGGTTTAGGGCCGCTGGAGTCTGAAACAGGATTCTGGTTGGATTTAGGAGAAGGCCCTGGTGATGAGTTAAGTGAGCATTGCTCATCCACCTGTCAGGTGGTTGTTAGAGCACCCTTTCAATAGCGTGGGGAGTAGTAAAATGTAGCTCCTGACCTAGAGTGAGTTTGTCAGCGATAGCTGCAATAATCCTCAAATATGGGGGACACCCTAATGCCACAGGGTCCAGCTTCTTTGAGAGATAAACTACCAGGTGCCTCCAAGAGCCCAGGTACTGAATCAGTACTCCTTTTGCTATCCCTTTGCTTTCATCTATGTAGAGGTGGAACGGTTTTGTGAGGTCAGGGAGTCCAAGAGCTGATGCTGACAACAGGGTGGCCTTGAGTCTATCGAAAAACTGTGCCATGGCCTCAGTCCATTGGAATTCCTGCCCCTCCTTGGTGGCCTCACACAGGGGTCCTGCCATCTCTGCGAACACGGGAATCCATAATCAGCAGAAACCAGCGGATCCCAAGAACTCACATACTTGCCATACTTTCTGGAGCCGTGGTATTCTAAGTTCAGTCTCTTTGTGGGTGTCTGTTAGCCACCTTGCCCTTCCTTTAGTTTATAGCCCAAGTAGTTTACCTCATTTTTGCAGATCTGAGCCTTCTTGGCAGAGGCCCAGTATCCTGGGGTTCCTAGGTTGAGCAGTAAGTCCTCAGGACCTTGTAGGAACACCGCTTGATCCTCTGCTGCCACCAAGAGGTCATCCACATACTGCAAAAGCGTTAGCTCAGGGTGGTTAGAGTGGAACTCACCCGAATTGTGATGGAGAGCCTCATGAGGATGGTGGGGGACTTTTTGAACCGGTGTGGCAGTCTTGTCCAGGTCGGTTGTCCATTGATTTCCTCCTCTGGATCAGTCCATTCAAAAGTGAATATTTCTTGAATCTTTGGTGCCAATGGGAGGCTGAAAAAAATCCTCTTTTAAATCTCATACAGTGTACCAAGTCCAGATAGGCAATAGAGTACTGAGAAGGGTGTATGGATTTGGAACAGTTGGATGTATGTCCACTTCCCTGAGGTCCTGGACCAGTCTATCATAGTTGGTTTGTGGCTTCCAGACTAGAAGCAGAGGAGTATTCCAAGCAGACTGTCATGGCCTCAAAATACCCGGCTTAAGTTACCTCTTGATATGGGGTGTAATTCCCACTCGTGCCTCCAGTAGCATTGGGTATTATCTGACTTGAATTGGGTCAGCCCCTGGTTTTATTTCTCAAAATATAGCTGTCATGTGTTTGGCCAGCCCCACTCCTCTGGTCTCTGCCCATGCTTGCAGCAATTTTTGTAACCAACAGTCTTTATCTGGCACTGGAGGGGGAGGCTGATGATGTAAGCGATATTCATCTTCTAGGCCCAGAGTGAGTATTTGGATGGGATGTCCATCCTTACCTAAAACTTTAGTTTCTTCTGGGTGAAAGCTAATTCGTGCTCCAATTTTTGTAACCAAGTCTTTTCCCAGAGAGGGATATGCGCATTCGAGGATAACCATGAACGAGTGAGATACTTGACCCATGCCCAGGTCCAGTGTTCTTAGAGTAGTCCATGAATATTGATTCATCCCAGCTGTCCCTTGCACCCAGGAACGTTTTGTCGGCTAGCTTGTCATGAGGTTGCAGGAGACTTGAGTGCTGAGCCCAGTGGGCTTCTCCTCTACAGTAAGCACACTGGTTTCTACTAAGCCTAGGGTGCTCCCTCTGGGGACGGGCTCCCTTACCTTGTCCAGCTGCCAACCTCTGAAGATGTCGTTCTTTCTCTTGTGGCCTTCCAGCTGATGTGGCGATTAGAGTCTTAGCTAGATTTTCCATCTGTCAGTCGTGGATGGTAGTCATGATCCTAATTTGCTGCTGTTCTGGATTTTCTCTGTTATTGTAAACACTCTCTGCCACTGCCATCAGATCCTGGAGGCTCTTTTCTCCTAGTCTCTAATTTCTGTAACTTTTTTTTTTCCATCTGGAGCTGCCTGATTAAAGAATGCAATGACCACTGCTGCCTTGTTTTCAGGGGTCTCTGGGTCTATCGGCGTATATTGCATAAAAGCTTCCATAATCCTCTCTAGGAACACACCTGAGATTTCATTTCTTTCCTTCCGTACATTACTTACCTTGGACAAATTGGTGTGCTTTTGAGCTGCTGCCCTGAGACTTGCCATAAGAGTCTGACGATAGACCCGGAGTCTCTTCTTACCTTCAGCAGAGTTGAAGTCTCAGTTCAGGTGAAAGAGGGGAAAAACAGCACTTATCACATCTGAGTTTAATGTTGGCTGTCTGTTATCTCCCAGAACCAACTTCCGTGCTCCCATCTGGATTCTTTCCCTCTCTTCTGTAGTAAAAAGAACCTGCAAAAGCTGCTGACAATCATCCCAGGTGGGCTGATGAGTAAAGAGGACTGTAATAGGCCAGTGAGATCCTTTGGATTCTCTGTGAATTTAGCATTCTGGGTTCTCCAATTAAATAGATCACTAGAGGCAAAAGGCCAACAATGCATAGGCTGGCCTCCAGTTTCGTTTGGGAGCCCTGCAGCATGCAAGGTCCTTGTCTGGGAGTCGCCCTAGGAGCAGCTCTCCCTTGCTTCCCTATTGCTGGCTTATCAGAGATGCAGGCCCTGCAGCAGGGGGAGGGGTCAGTGGAGGGTTGCTCCTGCTCCCCAGGCCCTGCCGCAGTGGGCTGAGCCAGTGGAGGCAGCTTCCCTTGCCCTCTGCCAGCCTCGCCACCCTGTGTGCTCAGAGGTGGTTGGTAGGGAGGAGGAAAAGTAGGGGGAAAAATAAAATATTCCTGTAAGGAAAATGGTAGAATCGGATACTTTCAGCACGTGGCTGTGACTGGAGACAGTTGCCCCAAGGCAAAGAGGTCGCAGTGCAGGAGGGGACGGCTGCCTCCGGGCCACCCGCAGTGGCTCTGCATTGCCATCTTTGGGTCTAGGGGCCTTTAAGGCCGGGACCTCAGTCGAGAGACCATTAGCAGGAAGTGGGGTTTTCAATGAGATCCTACCATACAAGGATATAAGGAATCTGGTCCAGGTACCCTGGATATAAGGAATCTGGTCCAGGTACCCTCTGGTTCCTGGTTTGAAAATGATTTTTTACCTGCACAGCAATTGATAGGTTAAGGATGCCCTCTGGTGGCCAGTCTGCGTTAAAGGAGGGCCATTCAATGGAGCAACTAGTCCGAAATTTTTTCTTTTTAATAACTACACCAAGATTATGGGCTCTTTTTTTTTTTAACTTCTTTAAAGTGATCTGTTATAAAGAAATCGTCTGAGTCTGTCCCATTTTCTCCGTCAATAGGAAGAGTAGGCCAGTTAGAAGAACAAAGAGACAGAAATCAACCAAATTTCCTCCAGAGGCAATAGGAAACCAAGAAGGCAATTCACCACTCTTTCGTTCTCCACAGCAGGTCTAAGCCTTCACGGATGAGGATAATTTCCTCTCCAAGGAACCCTTGGGATGGCTCCCAGAATCCCAAGCATCCACTTAAACCTTATGCCAACCCATTACAAATTGTAATTCCAAGCAAATACAAATTACAAATTACAGATAAAGAATAAACAAAACACATAAACAAAACACAAAGGTATAGAGTGCACTCACCAGCCAGCCCCTCCGGATTGAGGTTGGGGGGGGCATTGGGAGTCCAGAACGAGCCGCCAGAATGTTGTGCCCAGACTCTCAGATCCCAAAAGACCACCACTGTGGAATCTACACCTCTGCAAATGCAAGAAGGACTTTATTATGCAAATACAAGCTGGAGGTTGGTCTCTCTCCTGTCACTGGCACAGCAGGTCCAGGAAAGAGCCTCGCCCTTTGTTTTACACATCTTTTGATAAACTATTTCTATAGGAGGAGTAGGTCTCTAACTTAACAGATACATGATTGGGTAAATAAAAGCAAAAATGTATTGGCGAGTGGAGATGGCACCCGCCGTTTCTAATACCTCCTATATTACTTATGGTCTTTGGAATTTCTCAAGCAACTGTGGTTTACTTCTGATTGGACAGTTCCACCTGGTTGGTTCATAATCTTTATACATTATCATTCAGGGCTGTCCTCCCAGCTAGTGGAGGCTTCAGAGTGTAAAGCATTCTCTGATTTGGAGCTGACTATGCCTAGAATCACCTACACAGTTGATTGGGTCAGTCTATCCAGTGTTTCTTGCCGTGGTCAAGTGAACAAGTACAAAAAGGGAACATGGCATTTCTTGGCTCTGATCCCACACAACTAGGACCACTTGAGTGATACTTCCAAGTTTTGCTACCAGGTCAAAATGTAGCTTGGCGCACTGAGACCGCAGCTGCACCAGATTCCATGTGCTAAGTCTGTAAGGCATTTCCCTAGGAGTTGCTTTGGAGGAGCATCAAAATCTCCATGAGGTGGGTGGGCTGTGCCCTCAGAATCTTTCTCGCTGTGTGTCTCAGTACAGAGACTTTGGATATTCTTTAATGACAATTATCCCAGTAGCCACAGTTGCTCTTCTGTCTGCAAGATCCTTTTCTAAAACCCCAAGCTTTCCAACACAAGAATCCTCCATCAAACCAATCCATCCATTATCTATACATTAAATGCACTCTTACATTCCTCTCCAACTCCATCCCTATTTCTACTTTCCTCTGTCTGCACTGTTCCATCCTTCTCTTTCAAATCACATTTGTTCTACCATTGTGGCATTGTGAGAATCCTTTTTTTCTGGGAAAACACCATACAAACCATCTTCCCACCCCAGGCAGGAGACAACAGACTAATGTGATGACAAAACAATTGGGATTACTTACAAGAAAGGGCCAGGCTACTGAGAGAGCAGGGATAATTTTAAAGGTTGATAAGTCACTAGAAAGCCCCCCGCCCAAAAAAATAGGTTAGACTTACAGAAGCTACACCCTTGGAATTCTGGGCTGTAAGACTTTCTAGGAGAGTCTCCTCCAGGATCCTGGACTGCTCCGATGGCTCTCTCTGACTGCTAGACTTTTGTGAGTCTTTCAGTCTCTCTCTTTCTTTCTCTCTCCCCTCACCCCTGCTGGTTGGCCAGCTCAGCAGTCTTTCCTGACTTGGAGCTGCTATTGTTTATTCTTTTCCCACATCCTGGGGGAAGCTCCACCCTCTAGCTTGTTATCCTCAGGAACTTCCTCAGAGTAACAATCATTTCCTTACTGCAATTGGAACAAAGGTCCAGATGGCTGCCACACTACACGTGTCTTCGTTAAACTACATTTTCTGACACAAATATGAATATTTGAAGTTAGAATGTGATAAGTGAGAGAGAACATGCAGAGTGTGTCTTTCCGAACCTACCTCATTTAATAGATTTCAATTTACCTGGAAATTTCATAATTCCATTTTTATTGTTAACTGAGTAAAATTTCATTTCATATATGTACCACATTTTCTTTATCCATGTAGTGACCTTCTCTCCTGGACAAAACAGCCCCATTTCATAGAAAGGCACCTCCAAGCAGTATATGCTCTTCTCTGCTCCTGAAATGACACCACCGGGCTTCTCTCTCCCCGTGTCTGTGTTCTCGCTGGTGGGTTCCTGCTCCCCTACATATTTTTTCAGATAATTGAACCTCTTGTCTCATAGGGTAAAAAATCCAAATGTCCATTCCCTGGCTTATGACCCTAATGCTCCCTCGTTGTTCTGTATATAAGCTGAGAAAAAAAGAAAAAAAGCACTCCGCTGGTCTTCTGTCCACTTGTGCTGAGACAGCCACTCTGCTCCTGCAATAAATCTCTTGTGTGAACTGGGCCTCTGGTCTTTGCTTGACCGGATATTTGGGGGAGCTCTCTGAACAAGCCTCTTTCGATCCATTCATCAGCTGTTGGGCATCCAGGCTAATCTCACTTTTAAGGTATTGTGGAAACAGCAGCACTGAGCATGTTTGTGCAAGTTTCTCTGTAGTGGGATACACAGTATATGGTATATGCCCGATATGCCTGAGTCATTTGGTACTGAATTGGTCTTCTACCTTATACTTTATGACACAAGGTTTCTAATCAAATCAAGAGCTCATTGGTAGAGTGAATCACCATACGTCCTTGGCATTCTACGTGTTCTCTTGGAATCCAAACTCAGCGCCTTTGCTTGCTTGGCAGGCTCTCAACTGTCTGGGGCTGCCAAGCAGCAATGGCAACAGAAGTCTTTCTGAAAACAGTATCTTCCTTCTGCCTTGACCGTAGTGCCAAGCACACAGCAATCAGCGATACAGTAAGAGGTATGACTCAACTTTGTCCTTTCACTACTGAAGTTCTGCTATCCTGTCAGGGAATTTTCTCCGGTTGCTTGGGCTGTCTGTTGCTTTCTTTAAAATGAATTATTTTTATTTTTCCTAGTTGTACATTTTCCTGCCATTTTCCCTCCTTCTTTCCTCCCTTAGTTTTCTCCTTCTCTCATCCCTTGGCATCCTCTCTTTCCTCCCTTTGTGGGTCCAGTCAGCTCCCTCCTATTTTCGTCTTTTGATTTATATGGGTACTGGGGTTCCCTCTGTTCATCTGCTCTAGTAGGGGTTCAGGACTTGTGGCAGACCAAGAGTCCCTTCCTTGTGTGGACTGCTGATGTAGGGTACTCTCCTACTTTGTCTGATCCATCAACCCTAAGGATCCTATTGCCTGAAACTATTATTCCTGAGGTCCACACCAGTCCATGGGGGCATGCTGACATATTCACCACTCTGCAGGTCTGATGAGATTAAGTCCTATTGTTGTGAGTTCCTGGCTGTGGCTGTCCTATATTGAATGGAGTGACCTGTCCAGAGATGGATTTCTCCATCTTTGGGCTCATACAGTCTTACTGTCCCCTCTTCCACAAAGTTTCCTGAGTCTTCAGATAGGGAGAGATTTGGCTCATCTGGTTCTAGGTGAACATTGCAGGTTACCGGTGTTCTTCATTCTAGTTGTTTGTTGTTGTCTATTTTGCTGTTCTTGCCCTGCACAAAGCTGTCTCCTATCTGGGTGCTGAGATCCTCAGTGATCCAGCAACACAGAAACTGTTAAAAAGAGGTCTTTGGATAAGGGAAAGCTTGAAGAAGAGAGAGAATCAGGGCATTGAGTGGGCTCACTTTCTGTGCCATCATCTGACTGTCTATGTACCACTAACCCACACCCCATGATGAAGAACATATGTCCATGCTTCAAACCAGTCCAAACACCAGTGAACAGGAAGGAAACTGACTATCTCATTACTTATGGGTCTTTCTTGACAGTGTCTTTATTTCCCTATTGAACTGCATTCCTTTGTCTCCATTTTATTGGGGTCTTCTTTTCCCTACATTCCTAGTTCTAATCCTTTATGGTTATAATGGATAACAAAAAAGATTTTCCCTTGATTATATCATTATGAGAGCTTGGAATTAGGTTCCACTTACAAAGGAGAACATAAGACATGCACCTCTCTTTGCTTGAGATACTTTGCTCAATATGACTTCTTCCAATTGTATCCATTTACCACCAAATTTCATTACTTGACTTTTTTGATGGCTAAGTAGTGTTCCATGATGAATATGTGCCACATTTTCATTATCCATTCAGCTGTTGGGTTGAGTCCATGACTTTGCTATTGTCAATAGTGCTGCAATGAACATGGATGTACATGCATGTCTATAGTATGATGAAGCATTTTTTTCTGGAAATACTCCTAGTAGTGGGATAGCAGAGTCATATGGCATTTCAATTTTTAACTCTTTAAGAAACCACTGTACTGATCTCTAGAGTGGTTGTACAAGTCTGCATACCGACCAACAATATATGAGGTTTCCCTTTACCATGCATCCACTCCAGCATGTGTTATTGTAAGTATTTTGGATTTTCACCTTTTTGACAGGGGTGAGCTAATATCTCAAGGTAGTTTTGATTTGCATTTTACTGATGGCTAGAGAGGTGGAAGATTTTTAAGGTATTTGCTAGATGTTTCAATTTCTTCTGGAGAAATATTCCTTTTAAGTTCCATGGCCCACTTTCTAATTGGGTTATATATCCTTGATGTTAATTTTTTTGAGCTCTTTGTGCACTCTGGATATTAGCCCTCTATTGGATATGTGATTAGTGAAGATTTTCGTCCATATTGTGGGTTGTGTTTTTGGTTGGTTTTAGCTCTTTAATTTCATGAGATCCCATTTGTTGAATGTTGGTTCTATTTCTTGAGCTTTTAGAGCCATGTTTAGAGAGTGCTGGCTTAGGCCAATCAGTTGGAGGGATATACCTACTCTTTCTTCTTGGATTTTTTATAGTCTCTTGTCTAATATTAAGGTCTTTGATCCATTTGGGTTTGATTTTTGTGTATGGTGACAAGTAAATGTCCAGTTTAATCTTTTGCATGTAGCTATCCAATTTTTCCAGCACCATTTGTTGAAGATAATGTTCTTTTCCCATTGCGTTTTCTGAGCCCATATATAAAAAACAGATGACTATGTGTATGGGCTGATTTCTGGTCTTCAACCCTAATTCTTTGATGCATGTGTCTCTTTTGGAGCCAGTACAATGTTTTATTTTTTACTATTGATTTATACAATAGATTAAATTCTGGCAAGGTCATACATCCAGCATAGTTTTTATTAAGATTATTTTTGCCATCCTTGGCCTTCTGTACTTCCATATAAATTTTGAGATTTTTGGTCAATGTCTATCAAGAATTGTCTTGGAATTTTGATTGGTATAGCATTGAATCAGAATATTGCTTAGGATGGTCATTTTTATGATGTTAATTCTACCAATCCAGGAGCATGGGAGATCTTTCTATGTTGTGGTGTCTTCTGAAATTTCTTTCTTCAAGGTTTTAAAGTATTCATTGTACAGGTCTCTCACTTCCTTGGTATTTCACTTTTTTAGGTGCTATGGTAAATGGAATTTTTTCCTTCAGGACTTTCTCATTTTTTCATCCTTGGTTTACAAGAAAGCTACTGATCTTCGAACATTAACTTTGTACCTTACCACTCTGCTGAACTTATGTTTACAGTTCCAGGAGTTTCCAGATGGAGTTTTTGTGTCTGTCAGATAAGGGATCATGTCTTCTGATTGGAGAGTTAATTCCACTGATGTTTGAAGCTATTATTGAAAACAAATTTGTTGATTCATGTCATTTTCTGTGTTTTGTGGTTTTCATGTGCGTATTTCTTCGCTAGGAAGTTGTGTTGGTATTATTTTCCCATCTGTTCTTTTGGATATGTTTGTCCTTTTCTTTGATTTTGAATATCATCTATAGAATCCTTTACAGGCCTGGTTTGGTGTTCATGTAAGCCTTCAGTGGTGGAAAACAATCATTACTAATAGTTTTAATGTGTATATCAGTTAGGGTTGGCATTTGTGCTCATTCATGGTTTGAAGTACATCTTTCTAAATTCTTCTCTGGTTTTACTGTTCCTGTTGAAAATTCAGGTGTTATTTTACTAGGTTTACCTTTTAATGTGTCTTAGTTTTGCTCTCTTGAAATTCTTAGGACATTTCCTCTGTTACATATTTGTAGTGTTTTGACTGTAATTTTCTATGGCAAGTTTCTATTTTGGGCGTGTCTGACTGGTATATTATATAACCTCTTGTACTTGGGAGGGGATATCTTTCCTTAGCTGTAAAAAATTTTCATTAATGATAATGTGAAAAATCTCTTCTGGTATCTTGTACTGGTATTCCATGAATGCAAAGGTTTTACCTCTTCAATAAATGCCATAACTCTTGCCATATTCTTCTCAAGTATGTTTTTGGGTTTTCAAACCTCTTTAATTGGACCAATTTGCTCGCCATTTTGTCTTTTAATTCTGATATTATATTTTCTGCTTCATTGGTTCTCCAGGTAAGGCTTTCTGTTGAATTTTTTTCTTTTATTTATTATTTATTTATTTTTTCCACTCATACAAAGTTGATAAGTACCCCATTCCCCTCCTTCCCTCCACCCCTCCCTGGATCTCCTTGTTTCCTCCCCCTTTTTCTTTTTCCTTTCCCCCCTCCCTCCCTTTCTTCCAGTGCTCTCTCTCCCTCCCATTCTTAGAACATCCTTTAGTGTGCATGTCAAACTTCCCTCTTGGTTCTCTTCTCTGATGAGGTATAAGGACTCAGTGGCATTGCCTAGAGCTCTTTCTTGTGTTCCCCTTTAGTATAGGAACACTATTGTGGCTGTTAATCCCTTGTCTCTAAGAATCCTAGTGCCTGTGATCCATGCTAGACTTTGGGGGGTTCAATGATATGTTGATAATTGCACAGGTCATGCAAAGTCCTATTATGATTCCTTTGGTCTTAACTTGTATGGAGTATCTTGCATATTGTTACTCCTCCCTATCTTTAAGCTCTTATAATCTCACCGCCCCTTCTTCTGCAAATTTTGAATTATAGCTAGCTTGTTTTTAATTCTAAGTTTTATCTCTGCATGAGACTTTTTTCAACTACTCTATACCTAGTTTTGGGTCTTCAACTGTCTTTTTCGTTTCATCTAGGTGCCTGTACTTCTGTTCATATTGGTTTTTGTGGTTATTGAATTCCTCTTGGAGTTCCTCTTTCATTTTTTTGATCATGGTACAGATCATCTTTTAAGGGATAATTCTCATAAAGACCCATCATTACAGAAGTCGTCTTTTTTTTTCAAACGGGAGTTGTTGTCATGGTTTTTGTTGTTTCTTATGAATTTACTGTGGGACCTTGGCATTTTGTGTTTGATTTTTAGAATCTTTCCTGTTTTGTCTTTTTGGCTATTATGAGTCAGACAGAATTATTGCTACTTTTTACCTAGGTTTTGAAGGTGTCAGTCTAGGTTGCTTTTCTGTTATTTCGTGGGCACAAAAATAATGTGGAAGCCCTACTCTGATTTCAGGGTTGAGAGAGTTTAAGTGTAGATTTGCCTGGAAGTTTAAGATTAAGTGTCAAGGGTTGTTATGTATGGTTTTGGTTAATGTAGATCAGCTTTATATTATGAAATTGGTTGGGTTTAATATCCAAAGATTAGAGATTAGTGTGATATGACGACTATTAGTTCCTTAAAGGTTGTGTGAGGGTGAATGGTAATACCCTGAGGTGTGGGCATGTGGGGCTTTAGGTGTGCTGTATAGAAGTCTGAAGCAGTAGTGACTGCTTATTGAGATGCAAAATAAAGTAAAAAGAATTACTTAGGTTGGATGCAAAGATTCTCTTCTGTTTGGTGGACAGAGTTTTGTGGTTCTCAGGTTTCAAGTTATTGGTGCACTGGTGGTGTATCCTGAATTGTGGATCCTGGGGACTCTGTTAAATTTTTGGAGGGTTTATTTTTCATTGACAGGAGAGGGTTGGGATTGGTTGAGGTTGCTAATGTGTTAGGTATTGGCCTCGGGGGCACGAGTCTCACAAGAGAGGAAATCAGATGCACTACATCCTGCTGCTGTCCCTGAGCCTAGGGTTGTGGCCAAGGGTGCACCACGAGGCCCAAAGAACTGCAAAGGAAAAGAAAAAGCTCTCTGTTGCTTTCTAGATAACTACTTTTCAATTTTAGCCAGTAGACTCCTACCAATTGTGCCTGAATGTCGTCTATCATCTTGGGAATCTTACATTTAAATTCTGTTTGCTTATAATTCTCTGACAGAGTGCTTTTTATTGATAAGGAAAAGATGGTTTAATAATTAGCATGCAGGATTGATCATTTGTAGATTTTCACAATAGGAAAACACATTGCAATTAATATTACTAAAATATAAGAAACAAATTTTACAAGGTAGAATCTTTGTTATAGTGAGTTTACAGCAATCTCCTTTTTATTCGTCTGTTGTATCTATTCTCATTTTCAGAATGTGGCTTTAATTTACTGTTGTGTGGATGTCTATTGTCTTTATTTGTGTCTTTTATGGGTGTTGATCAAGGGCTGTCATGAAATCATGAGCCATAGTCTTCTTCCTTATGCTGCCATAGTATATTTTTCTTAACTTCACTGAAATATAAGATTTTTTGTGAATGTCATCTACATATTATAGCTCTAAAATGCTTTATTAAGTCAGAAAATTGAAGCAATAACAGGGCAAATCTCTCCTTTGCACCTATGCATAACACCTACTACTGCTGTGAAGCTGGTTCACTGTGCACTCAGGATTACTTCAGACCAATGTATCATAAGCTAAAATTCTCAGTATTTGCATGATTCTTATGAAACACACACACTTAACATAAGAAGTTTCAGTAAACAGGTTGATTTTTTACATATAGGTAGGTAGGTATTGCAGAAGCTTAGCATTTGATAAGCCAGTCTCCTATGGATGTGGAAATTTGCCCAGGTATGATCCTGCCCAGGTAAGATGGAGTCTCATTGTGATTGCTCTTTTTGTCCCACAACAATGGGAATCAGCAAGAAGTTTTCATTATTTTTTTAAACTTTATTTATTTATTTAGTGTACGCGGGCGTGTGTGTGTGTGTGTGTGTGTGTGTGTGTGTGTGTGTGTTTCAGAGGGCACTATGTGTCCCTGTGGAAGACCAAAGTGTCGCTTTGGGAATCATCCTGGATTTTTACTACCTCCTTTTTGCTTTGACCTAGGACTTCTCAAGATCTGCTCCCCAGGGCCAGAAGTGCAAGCTACTGTTTCTGTCTGGCATTTTTATGTATGACCTGTGATCTGAACCTAGAACCTTCTGCTTGTGAGACAGACTCTTAACCCTTGAGCCGGTTGTACAATCCAAGAAGCCTTCTTTAAATTGTAGAACTCAGGAGTGACAATTTCTTGGCAGGACAAAAAGATTCTGTGCTATTTATAAAAAGTCCTTTCTTTCTCAGAATGTATTTCTAGTACATTCTCTTTACTATTGAGAACATAAGGGTGACAGAAAGAGTACTTGGGCTTATTCATGGCTTTATGGAGAATTTTCTTGCATTTGCTTCTATAATTTTCTTTCTTCCTCAGTCATGATTCAAAGAAAATCTACATCATTCTGCCAAACCCTCTGCTTGTGTGAATGATGTTATTTCAATGCTACTTTTTGCTTTTAACTATCGTTTCCTTCAGAAGTCTATTTTTTATTCTCATGTATGTATGAGGGACAAGAAGGGGAGTCATGTACCTGGAGATTTAAGAGTCCCTGTGAATGCTAACAACACATTCTACCATTGGACTACATCCCAGTCCTATTTCACATATTCAAATAATGACCATGTTTTCACATTTTTATCACAATAGAGCTTTAGAATAAATCATTATCTTTCTTTGTAGAGTATTGTAGGAAATATGGACAGTAGAACATAGATATCAATAATTGTAAAAGCTTCTCTAAGTCGCATTCCATTGAGGTAGCTTCTGCAGAAGTAAATGCAAAACCTGTTTCTCATTCTTGGGAAGAAAATTTCATACTTTTTATGTATTTTACTTTGTACTTAACAATAACTTGAAATAACTATTACTTTAGGTTCTACTTTTGCAAAACCTTGAATATGCATTGTTAATCTTCTACAGAGGAGACTATGAATAGTTAGCTTATTTTTAAAGCAATAATTTGATTTTTTGACACTAAGAATCACATATGAAACTGTCAATACTTTTTTGGTAAGACATTAGACAAACCAGATCTAATTGTTTCTGTCATTGTTGTATGATTTTTCTATCAATCACAGTTCCTGAGTTTTATTATCCCCCTTTGTTTTTACTGGTAAAAAGCTATTTTCTTCTTACAATGAAGACTAATGTATGCCTTTATTTCTTTAGATGTGAAGTCAACCATGCAGTTAACTACTTATTTTTCTTTGTGGATAATATAATTTCAAACCAGCATGGTATTCTCTTTCAACTGATTCTTATTTCCTCTGACTCTTTCCATTTATTACTGTACATCTTTTAACTGTCTCCATTCAACTGTTATTTAAACATTTGATCAGATATTTAGAATGTTTGTCTTCATTTTGCAACAGTTTCCTCCATAGTTGAGTTAAGTACTTTGGAACACAATGTTATGAAATAACAGAACAGAAATGTAAACTTCTGCTAACATTCTGGAACTTGTATCTTTAATGCTTTCTCTTTCTACATACCACTGAAGCACATACTTTGCTGTTCAGGTCCGCATTTATGTGGATGCTGTCATCAATCACATGTGTGGTGAAGGTGGTGGGGCAGGAACTAGCAGCACTTGTGGAAGTTACTACAATGCGCAGAACAGGGACTTTCCAGCAGTTCCATATTCTGCTTGGGATTTCAATGACAGTAAATGTCGAACTGGAAGTGGAGGAATTGAATCCTATAATGATGTCGCTCAGGTAAATAAAGTATGCCTCTGTACACTTGGAATTTGTGGAACATCATTTGAAATACCAGTTTAGAATGTTCAGTAAAGCATTTTACCAAGATACAGTATTTATAAGTAATAAACTCAAACTCCAAAGTTGCATTCTTTCAATTCATGCTATAGATACAATTAAGTGGTAGGACTTTTTTTGAAATTTGCAATACTTATTCTCTATGAGAGAAAGAGAGAGAAAGAAAGAGACAAAGATAAAGACAAAACATGGCTCTGATATTGCTAAGTTTTTATTTCTACATCTATTTTTGTTTCATCCTTACTGTTTCATCAATCACATTCTTCATTCTTGGGGGCTGCCTATATCAAGTTTGACCCTCTATTATATTGAATGGCCTTCCCCCACTTTTTTTATTTTGCAAAAGTGTGGTGAAAGCCTCCATGATTCTAACAGTTCTTAAGTCCCATGACTGAAAACCAACATTATCATATGGATGATATCTTTATGCTTAATATTGATCCTGATTCTTATTGTAAACCTGCCTAAAAATAGTCAATAATACCTAAGACTCCACTTGAGTTTTGAGATACCTTGGAATTTTTTCTAAACTGCTAATTAGTCCATTGCTATATATTTGGTTTCCTCAGAACTCTCAGAACATGAGCAAAACTCTAGAGAAATTCTGTGCTAGAATGAAATATTGCTTTCCTATAGTTCAATTTCTATGGGATATCATTTTCATCTGAAATTTCATGAGGACACTCATACCACCTACATTACTATTGACCTTTTAGTCTTTTGAACTAAGGTTACTTATTGAGCTCTGCTTATGATAATATAAAGTTTTTTTACCTGTTTATTGCAAATTTTACAAATTCTTTCCCTAAATCACATCAAAAGTCTTTTGAATAACATGGCTATTCAAAGCATCCTAATGTCTAAGATTTTTTGCATTTATTTCCTTTTCATTCTCATAACAACTATTTGAGTAAATCAAGTGAGTCAGGAACATTTTTTTGTTCATCATTTCAGAGTTTCCATGAATATCTCCACTAAAGTTGGAATGTAATGAGACAGAAAATCAATCGTGGTTCAGAATATATGGTAGACCAAAACTATTCTCTTCATCAGGCCTGGTAAGCAGAGGAAAGTAGAAGATTGGTCAAAGGCATGTCAACAATCAGGCATCACAGGATCAACCCATTTAAAATTTAGTGTCCTCAGTAGATCACAGAGAGAGAGAAAAACAGGACAACACAAAACAAAACAAATGCCCTAGAATGCTTCAAATAAAATTTAAAGGCAATTAAACATTACTATAACTAATATGTATGAAATATTTTCTGATAAGTTGTCCATCAGAAAGTTCTCAAAGCCCTCCAAATAATATTTTTGCCATTACCCTTCATTGCTTCCCAAGAAATGATAACAAGACACTATTAATAAAGATGAAATATTCATGATCAAAAGAAATGGACAAAAATTCCTGCAGGAAATAATCCGAAGCGTACTCCTTATTGGACAGCTTTCATAGTATCAGAAAGTCCTATTCAAGCTATTAGGCAAAAAAAAGCAATCAGTGGTCTCATCAATCTGTGAAAACCACAAGTTGCAATAACCATCACCCTAACAATAGGTGGTTACTAGTGTAATAGTGCCATGAATGTCAAAGTGGCAACCAACAGCTTTCTGTTTGATTTTGAGGTATCACATTCCCAGAACTTTAAACTAGAACAAGAAGTTATGAGGGAGGAAAACATAGGCCCTGATGGTAATGAAAACTATCACAGTAAGACAGTAAAATTAACTCAATGTAGAAAGTGTTTATCAGAGAAAACCACAACTGGACAAAATGCAGAAAACGAGTGACCATGGACCACTCAGCCCTGAACAGGACATCTAAGTCACTCCCACTCCCATTCCAAGGCTTAGGGGACATTGTGAGAGGAGGAGCAGCACGATTGTAAGAGCTGAAGTGGAGCAAAGATACGGTGAGACACTGTACTGAACAGGATGAACAGCTTTATTCATAAATTCACTGAAACTCTCCTCATTCCCATAAAATCTGCACAGGAAATATCCCATCAACATTTCATCATGGAAAAGGAAAGATCTTAACTCCTCCTTCCCTGAGAACTGGAGAGGGGAGGGAATGCAAAATTCTTTCATCATTGGTATACCCACAGATGTAAGATTCATGCTCCATCAAGTACTCACTCATGTGCCATCAAAGGAAAACCAGATGAAATGCAGTGGGTCACACTTACAAAAAGACTTGTCAATAGGGGAGAGTCTGGGCATGTTCCCATCTGCCAGGTGAGCAACCTATGGGCTTGACTGCCTGCCAGAAACTTCTTTGCCTTCTCCCTGCATTCAGGATCAACCCTGTGAGCAGCCTGGGGGCCTGCCACACCCCTAGTGCAAGGTGTCCTTTTGGTCTTTTCCTAGGGTTTCTGTGTGTTCGGATGGGCCAGGCGAGCAATCTGTGGGCCTGACCGTCCCCAAGAAGCTTCTCCCTACATTTGGATTGGCCTGGTGAACAGCCTGTGGGTCCGCCACGCCCCTCATCTGAGGCACCCCGCCTTGATCAGCCAGGTGAGAAAACTGGGGGTCTTGCTGCCTGCCGAAGCTTCTCTTGCTTCTCCCTGTGTGAGATCTACTATGTGAACAGACAGGGTGCCTGTCCCGCCTCTCTTCAGAGGCATCTCTCTGGTCCTGCTCCTGGGTTGCCTGTGGGTGAGCAACCTCATTCTCCCTCCCCCTCGCGACTCATACACAGGGAATAAGCAGAGGATATCATAAGTAACAAGCTTCAAAGAATGAAGAGAGAAAATGCTTCCATAAAACAGCAGAATAGTCACCTCAGAAACCCATCTGGGAAGCAAGAGAACACTAGAAACACTACATTTTTCATTTTTCTTCTCTTTTCTTAAGTGAAAAAAAAACCAAACACCTATTACCTAATGCAAAGAAAAATCCAGACACTCTTCTCATCTAAGTGCTGAGAAATAGCAACCCAGAGCACCTTCTAATAAAAATATACTCATCATCTGCTCATCCTAAAAATGTCAACATCTCACAGGAAAAACAGAAGAAGCATAAGAATACAAGAAAACATGTGCTCCCTCAATATCACCGAAGATACGGCTTAGATTCCACAATGGATAACCCATTGGAAGATACTCAAGAGAACAATAACCAGTGAGTTTCACGGATCAATTATAAATATGTTCAAAGAGCTCCAACAGGACATAGGTAAATGCCTAAACATATTTCAAGAAGAATACAACAAACTCAGGAGAGAATTTCAAAAACACAAAAATGAACAAGACACAAATAGAATGAAAATAGAGAACCAAAAACCAGATCTTGAAGCAGTGAAAAAACAAACAAGCAAACAAAGGTAACCTACAAACAAACAAGCACTGAAAAAAACCCAGACTAAAACAACACTGGAACAAAAGAAAATCTAAACAGTATAATAAAACATTCAATAGAGATTCTCAGAAATAGAACTGATCAGGTAGAATACAGAGTGTCAGAACTAGAAGATAAGACAGAAGAGGTTCCGATGTCAATGAGAGAAACTGATAAGCTGAAAAACACACTGGAATGGAACATACAGGAATGCTAGGAAACCATCAACAGGCACAACATATGGATCATGGGTGTCACAGAAACAGATATACAAAAGGAAAAACTAACAAGTGTAATCAATGAGATAATAGGGGAAAATTTACCTGACCTTAAAAAAGAGATACCCATTTTGATTTAAGAGGCATACAGAACATCAAATATTCAGGACAAAAAAAGAAACACATCAAGACATATGATAGGCCACACAGCAAATACACACATGAAAGACAAACTCTTTTTTAAAAATTTTTATTATTATTATTTATTCAAGTGTGCGTGTGTGTGTGTGTGTGTGTGTGTGTGTGTGTGTGTGTGTGTAGAATTCGGGAACCACCATGGACCACCTCCACCTCCTCCTTGTTTACTCTGCCCTACTAGGACCAGAAACGCAGGCCATCCTGCTTCTGCCTGGCGTCTATACTTGGGGTCTAGGGTCGGAACTCAGGACCTTTCACCTGCACGGAAGAGATTTAACCCCTGAGCCACCTCTACAGCCCCGAAAGACAAACTCTTAAGACCTGCAAGATAAAAGGAACAAGTCACATACAGAGGCAAACCCATCAAAATAACAACTAACTTCTCAATACTAACAGTAAAAGCTAGAAGGGCCTGGAAAGACACAATAACAAGTTCCAAATGAACACAAATGCCAAACCAGATTATAGTATACAGTAGAACTCTTGGTTGTAATAGAAAGTGAAAGGAATATATTCCATGAGGAAAAACAAAACAAGCTAAAAGATTATATGGCCACCAAGCTAGGCCTTCAAGAATACTGGAAAAAATGTTCAAGATGGAAGAGAATGATACACACATGAAAGAAGTTAAAGAGAAGAAACAATATCAAAACAAGAGCTGAATGATGTACTAAAACAAAAAGGGCAATCAATACAAAATCAACAAAATGTCAGGAACCATTAAACACCTTTCAATAATAACTAAATGTTAATGGACTCAACTCTCCAATCAAAGACACAGGCTTAAAACTTGGATCAAAAATTCTCTGCCTCCAAGATACACACTTCACGTTGCAAGAAAAACATTTTGTTAGGATAAAAGGATGGTCAAAAGCACTCCAAGTAAATGCTAAAAGACAACAAGCAGGATTGTTGTCCTAATATCAGAAAAAAAAGAGTTCAGATTAAAGCAAACCATAGGAGATACAAACGGATACTACATCTTAGTGAAAGGAAAATTCCAGCAAGAAGATCTTACAATCAGAAACCTATGTGCACCAAACATGAAAGCACCCAAATTCATCAAACAAACACTACATGAGACAAAACAACTAATCACCCTAACATAATAGTTATAGGAGACTTCACTACTCCATCTATACTACTGAACGGGTCAACAGGCTAAAAACTAAGTAGAGACACATTGGAGTTAGATGAAACAATAAGTCAAATGGACCTTACAAATATCTACAGAAAATTTCATCCATACACTAAAGAATACACATTCTCCTCAGCAGCTCATGGGAAATTCTTGAAAATAGACCACGTACTAGGACACAAATCAAACCTTCATATATACAGAAAACTTGAAATCATTCACTGCATACTATTTGACCATCATGGAATAAAGGTAGATATTCTCAACTAAGGAAACAAAAGAAACCACACAAACTCATAGAAAATAAAAAACACATTTTTAAATGAGAAATTGGTCAAAAATGAAATAAAACAGGATATTAAAAACTTCCTTGAAGCCAATGAAAATGAAGTCACAACCTACCAAAACTTAAGGAAAATCTTGAAAACAGTTCTAAGAGGAAAGTTTATAGCACTAAATGCCTAAATCACAAAAAAGAAGGATCCTGAGTAAATGATTTAATGTTACACCTGAAAGCCTTAGAAAGAAGGGCACAAACCAACCCCAAAAGTAGCACATGGGAAGAAATACCTAACATCTGAGCAGAAATTTGAACTGAAAAAAAGAACCGAAAAGAACTGAAAAGAACTGAAAAAAAGAATACCAAGAAAAATCAATGAAACAAAGAGCTGGTTTTTTGAAAAAATGAACAAGATTGCCAAGCTTCACTAACCAAAAGAAGATGAGAGAACATTCAAATCCACAAAACCAGAAATGAAAAGGGGGAAATTACAACAGATACTGGAGAAATCCAGAGATTCATGAGAATAAATTTGAAAATTTATACTCTTTTAAATTGGGCAATCTAAAGGAAATGAATATCAAAATTGACTCCAGATGAAATAGATACATTAAACAGGTTAATGACAACAGAAGAAATTGAAACAGTATCTATAAGTCTCCCAACTGAAAAAAAAAACCAGAACCAGATGCATTCAGTACAGAAATCTTCAGAGGAGAACTAACACCACTACGTTTCAAATTATTCCCTATAGAAAGCAAGTTTATTTTTTAAAATTTCTCAACTTATATTTCAACAAAGCCAGTATAACTCTTGATTCCAAAGCCAAACAAAGACACATCAAAGAAAGAGAATTATAGGCCAATCTCACTAATGAACACAGATGCAAAAATCCTCAATAAAATACTAGCAAACTGAATCTAAAAATGTACTCAAAGGATCATATACCATGATCAAATTGGGTTCATACCGGGAATGCAAGAATGGTTTAATCAATAAATGTGATCATCATATTAACAGATTTAAAAACCAAAATCATATGATACTCTCAACTGATGCCGAAAGGTATTATCTCAATTTCATGAAGGCTGTATATGACAATCCTAAAACAAGGGATTATCTTATGTAAGGAAATACTTGAAGCATTCCTACTTAGATCTGGAATGAAACAAGGCTGTCCACTCTCACCACTCCTGTTCCATATTGTGCTTGAATTCCAAGCTAGAGCAAAAAAGCAAGAAAAGGAAATAAAAAGGATACAAACCAGTAAGAAAGAAGTTCAAGTAGCCCTATTTATAGGTGATATGATTCTATACTTGAGAGATCCACGTGACTCCACCAAGAAATTAATCAACAATATCAGTAAAGTAGCAGCTACAAAATCAACATACAAAAGTCAGTAGCCTTCCTGTACACCAGAGACAAACAAGGTGAGAAAGAAATGAGAGAATCAATCCTCTTCACCATTGCTACAAAAATAAAATACCATGGAATAAATTTAACCAAGGAAATAAGAGACCTGTACAATGGAGACTACAAAACACTGCTGAAAGAAATTTAAAAAGATACTAGAATGTGCAAAGTCCTTTTTTGCTCATCATTGGTGGGATTAATATTGTGAAAATGACTATCCTACCCAAAGCAATATATAGATTCAAAGCAATTCCAATTAAATCCCTAACACAATTCTTCACAGAACTGGAAAAATAATCTCAAAATTCATATGGAAGAACAAAAAAAACACGATTAGTCAAAGAATTGTCGGCAATAAAAAGACAGCTGGAGACATCACTATATCAGATTTCAAAATATATCACAGAGCCACAGTAATGAAAACAGCTTTATAATAGCACAAAAACAGATACATCAACCAATGGATTTAGAACAGAGACCAAGATATAAACTCCCACATATACAGCTACGTAATTTTTGACAAAGTTGCCAAACATGCATATGAGGGAAAAGACAGCATCTTCAATAAGTGGTGTGGGAAAATTGGATATCTACATGTAGAAGAATAAAAATTTGAGTGTTGCCTCTCTTTTTACAAAAAAGTGAACTCCAAATGGATCAAAGACCAATAATCAACAATTGGGACTTCACGAAATTAAAAAGCTTCTGTTCTGCAAAAAACAAAACAAAACAAAACTGTCAATTGTGCAAAAAGACAATTCACAGAATGGGAGAAAACCTTTGCTTCCTATGAATCTGACAAAGCATTAATCTCCAGAGTATACAAAGAGCTCAGAAAATTAAACACCAAGACCTCAAACATTGCAATTAAAAAATAGGACCTGAAAGTAAACAGGGATTTCACCCAAAAAGAAATGTCAAACAAATACCTTAATAGGTTCTCAACTGCCCTGATTATCAGAGAAATGCAAATCAAAATAACCCTGTGATACCTTCTTACCCCAGTCAGAATGGCTAACATCAAGAACACAAAGAACAGAGATTGCTGGCTAGGCTGTGGAGAAAAAGGGACACTTATTGACTGGGAGCGTGAACTGGTACAGTCTCTATGGAGATCAGTGTGGAGGTTTCTCAGAAAGCTGAAAATGGAACTGTCATGTGACCTAGTTATATCATTCCTTGGAATATTTCAACACTTTATCAAGAACTGCCACATTCCTCTTACTTCTAGTATAATTTGTCCCTGGTTTCTAAGTGGATTAGCTCAAGGCTTTTATTTTCTTTTACTGTTCCCTGTTTTCCTCATTCCATGCATAGGGACCACTCATTCTTGTTTCTTTCTTTAAAATAATTTTTTTGATATATTACTAGCACAGGATGTTACTTTGGATAGTTTCCCACCACGTTTGGGTTTTTCTACAAGTCCCTCTGCCCCTCCTGTCTGCCATCCACCTGCTCATTAATGCTGTTTTTCTCATTTGGTTCCTCCCTCACCCTTGTCTTGAGACAAGGTCTTTTTTGAGTTTTCTGGCTCTTACAGCATTTCCAACTCAAATACATGGAAAAGGACATCAGTTCAATCATCTGCATATTAAAGAGAACATGCAGTGCTTAACTTTCTGGGTCTGAGATATCTCACTCAACATAAAAATGTCCAGTTCCATCCATTTGCCAGAAAATTCCATAATCTCATCCTTTCCGATTGCTGAGTAATAGTCCATTGTGTATACGTACCACATTTTCATTATCTATTCCTCTATTAGTGGGCATGTTGGCTGATTCCATTTTTTTTCTATTTTGCATAGAGTGGCAATGAACATAGATGAACAAGTGTCTTTGTAAATTTGAGTAGTAGTAGTATTAGTTCTCCTCTGAAGGCCTGGTAGAAATCTCTACTGAATCCATGGTCCTGGGCTTTTTTTAGTTGGGAGACTTATAATTACTTTTTGAAATTCTCCTGATATTGGCCTGTTTAATGTATCTATTTCATCTTGAGTTGATGTTGGTCAGTGAAGTCTTAAAGGCCCCCAGACATTATAAGCTTTCTTCAGGCTATTTCTTGCTCTCTAAAAACTTTCAGTAACACCCTATAACTGAAGATGTAACATAAACTGAATACAACATAGGAGCAAAGTGTGTGAGCTGGAACTGGTCTGAGGATTTTCTCCTTGCTGGATACCTTATACAGTACCAGGGAATATTGTAAAAGCTGCTGGGGAAAAGAAATAGTAACAAGCCCCATCAATAGTGTAAGTTGCAATATAGATCATCATGGCAACAGGTGACCACCAGTGTAATAGTGGCATGAGTACTAAGGAGACAATCAACAGCTTTCTAATTGGATTCAAGACCCACTTGTCAGAATGCTACCCATTCCTGTTACTAGCAGAAGAAACTAAAAAAAGGAAAGAAAGAAATCAATAAGGAAGACAACACATCAAAGTGCTCTATAGGCAGCTGTTATTATACCCATAGAATGAAAACTCATAGTGGACACATTTGAGTCTAAAGCTGGATGAGTGAGGGAAATGCACAAATCAGTGAGTATCCTGAAGAGAGGTAACTTGTTACACTACAGAGGCCTGAAGGCCCACAAGAGTAGACAAGCAAAAGTGGATCCTGAGGCCCATTGAGGCATTTGGGTAGAAGGGTGGGGGGAAGTGGGAGGGAATAGTGAAGGGAGGAGGGAGGGTATCTGGGATGAATATTCAATATGCTTGTAAAAGGAGAAAAAATGAAAAAGATAAATTCAATATTATTGAGTAAAAATAAGGAAGAAGAAGAGTTATTATAGGAAGAGAAGAGGTATGTGATAGCAGATTAAAGTGTGAAAACATAAGTTCACTATATTCATGTACGTGACATTAAAAGAATAAGAAGAAAAATATAAAGAAAAAGGTAGTATCATAATTATATAATTAACTGTCAATCGCTCTATCAGTTGGTGCCCAGAAATTCAATACATGAGATCTTTGAAGGAGATAGTTAATATCTGAGCAATAACGAAGTGATACTCTTAGATGAGAAAAAAATTACGTTGGTCAGGTTATACATGCCACTCCTCATCTAGGTCAGAAGACCTTAGTTGAACTGTGAGTTTTCAGTGTTGCCTGGATTTTGAAGAGTTTGAAAATTTCTTAGGAGAACATCATTATGTCTACAGCTCTTAAATATATATTGTTAGTACAGTGGAGGTTGAATTTAGTTCTGCGATTATGTGTTTGGTAAGTTCTATAGAATTCTATATTTTCCAGTTTTTTGGGGATGGAATTTGAGTTCATTCTAGTGTGTTACAATAACACTGTCAAATCTTAATAACAAAATTGGTTATGCTCATAGTTTACTTCACATACTAATATATATTATTACTACATATAGAAAGGGACTGAAAGAGGCTACAAAATACAAAAAGTTGGTACTGAAAGCACAGACAGCTACTGGTTGTTGCTGGCAAGCAGATAAGGGTTTCAGAATCTCAGACAAAGAGCTGCCAAAGGATACAACTGTCAGGCATAAATGCTCATTTTATGCAGCTTTGAGTGTCAGCTTGCAATGTCTTGTCAAGTGGACCATGTATCCTGGGCAGAAGTAGCCATGCCTGAGCTGAAATCTGGAAAAAGTCAGAAGTTCATCCTCAGGTGATCTTCCTGGCCATGTTCCCTGACATGTCACTGAGCGATGGGATGAATGCTGTGCTGTCATTTGGTGCTATTTCTATCTACAGTCTTAGTGTTGTATTAAAGCTGCTGATTAGTCCATGAGTCTGTCTGATGTTGTTAATGCAACTGAAAATATTTACATTCATTTTTCCTATCTTGAATAAATTGTGATATACTGATAGGTAGGTGGTGGTTCTTTACTTATTTAAACATCATGTAGAGTAATTCTTTTTTGTCCATTATAGTCATGAATGGATAGCTTCATAACACACTAGTGCTTTATTAAGTGGAAAATTCAGCATAAGGCAATAACCTGAAAGCTGTTATTCTATTCAACATAGAGCAGCACAGTTCAGGGCACAGCCTGATCCGTATATTCTACCATGTGATTCATGAGAACAGAAGACCATGTATGTGCATCCAGAGGAAGCACACATTGTTTTTAGTATGTGATGCATTACAGGGATTGCTGGTACAGGTTTTATGGAAGTAGATTCCAAAAGTAATTGCCAAAAATAAGAAAAAATGTTTGTCTTAGATGAGAATAAATTGGGCTGCTCAGGGGATCCCAGCCATCCTTGATCAGGATCACAATCCAAGTACAATCCTGCATGTGGTATGTAGACTGTAGAATATGCTTTTCTCTTGCAAGAGTATTTTGTGTGTGTGCTTTCTTGACTTTTTGACAGTGCAACTGAATTCGTGTTTCATGTTATGATCACATATTTGTTGAGTTCTGTAGAATTCCTTCACTTGTGTTTGTAGACAGAAATGCATGCTTATTTTTGTGTAATGTGATATTGTTTGGGTATACATAAAGACTAACTAAACTGTGCTTATATCATATTCTCACAGAGCAATAAGCTAGGAAAAACATAGAATTATGCTAGAAAAATATACAATTAGATTTCAGGATTGTCTCTTAATAATATTCAACCATAAAGAGCACCAAGAAAATAGGAAAATGTGATATGGCTAAAAAAAATCATGATTCAAATTAGCTATGGCAGATATGAATTTGGCATCCATATAATCTTATATATGTAGTATAATGTTTGCTTGTTTTTATTTCTGAGGCTTTGGGCATTTTTTCACCAATCTATTCTTTATTAGAATGAGACCCTTCACTGTGTGGACAATGTGATTTCCAAGCTCATTAAACTTCAAATCTTCATATGCATGTGCTGGAGTTATACCTCTGCAGCCTCATGGCTAGGTGTAGTCATAAGAATGCAAAGTTATAATATAATACAAGGCAGACATTTAGTTTTCAGGATGAACTTTTTTTGTCTCTGTCACCAAATTTAATTTGTTCGAATATCTCAAATTACCAGTAAGTCTGAGTACATTTTAAAATCTTTTCTCTTGTGTGCTCATTATTGTACCTATTTTCCTCTACTGATTTTTCTTTCTTACTAACTATCTAGAGTGCTTTGATGCTCATTGATTATCATATATTTCAACATTCTTCTGTCATTTCTAGTATAAGTTCAAGTTCAAGTAATTGTGGATGATGTTAATGCTTTGGTGTCCTAGAATTATACATTTGTGAATTCTTCACCATTCCACTTTTAAAAAAAACCTGATTATTTAAGAAACTTGTCTTATGCTCACATCTCATCATCACATTTATTGGATAAGACTAGATTTAGATAAGTGATTCTAAATCACTAAAAATAAATACAATTTAAGAAAGAAAAAAGAAAAGAAAGAGCAATCTGTTAATGATATTTTTGGTAATGTTAGAAATGTTTAGTGGGGAAGTATCCTACTTCTAGAATGTTTGCCTACCATGCATGAGGTGATAAATTCAACTCCAAGGCCATAAAAAAGGTGGGAGGCATCTTGAATAAAAAGGGATATTTTTGGTTCTTTAGAAAAGATAGTCTGGAAGCTACTGAACTAATCTATGCCAATATTTTCTTAAATGGCAGAATTTTCTAATGATTTGGCTCATTCTGTTTTTTGCAGAGTTTGAGAAAATATTATGAATGAAAGAGAACTCCAATGTCTGTGTCAATAAGGAGATATTAGGCTATATTTACACACACACACACACACA
The DNA here is from genome assembly GCA_023101885.1 of Typhlomys cinereus. NCBI lineage: Eukaryota > Metazoa > Chordata > Mammalia > Rodentia > Platacanthomyidae > Typhlomys > Typhlomys cinereus. The sequence goes on along the minus strand of JALPQD010000356.1, from coordinate 1,166,911 downwards.
CACACACACACACACACACACACACACACGGAACCTCAAATTCAAAGCCTTAAAATTCTATGTCTAAATTTAAAATCAAACCATTTTTTTTGCTCCAAGATCAACAATGGAATTCTCCTCAATCAGTAGAAATAATGGAAACTTCATCTTTTTGACATATGCTTTAGCAGTTTGAGAAGCCTCTGAATAAAATTTTTCTTCTTTCACTTTTTATTGCCCAAAACAAATTTCATAGGTATATAAAATTCAACAGGGTACTTGTGTATATGTTATTTGAAAAGAAAAGTACCACATATTTGAAAAAATTAATGTATTCTCTGTGTGATTAGTATGAGATTAGTAAAAGATGTGACAGAATAAAATAAATACATTTAGGGTTGAACAACTGAAACAAGAAATATGAGAATCATACTGACTTTCATGAGTGTACAAATATGCAATTATAAGCTAATTGATTCTTCCTATATTCTCAACAACTGTATTTTATTTTATTTTCATGCCAATTAAGTGAGGAAAAAAGGTAAGAGGACAGAATTCACTTTATAGTTGAACTGCTTGACTTAGAATTGTGGTAAGAATATTTTCTATAATTTAATTCTGAACATTATTACTTACTTGTTCATGACATGCCATTCAAATTTTAAAGCTAGAGATGATCAGAATACAATTTTATGCTATGACAAGAAGCATGTAAAAAAACAAAGTTGAATATATAGTGCTTGAATTCTTAGTGTTTTTGAATATTTACAAAATTTAACAATAGCGTTATCCTTTCTTTTAACTGATAACCTAAAAAAATCTATGACTTTAATTTTTGCTGGAGGATCACACTGGTGACAAAGATAGACCTAAAATTTGACGTTGATTCAGTGGATTTGTTAACATTATAGCAACTCACAATTTATTTGTGCAATTTGGCTCAGTGATAGACCAATGTGATCTTTCAGTTTGTTTTACCAAAGTGCTTTTTATACATTGATAAAAAGATTCAGAGGGCAGAAAAGTGAATCAGGGATAGAAGCGGTTATTGCTGAGAAAAAGCAATGTGCTGTGTGCCAGGCCGTCACAAACAGCTGAGCTGCAGCAGGAGGCAAAGCTCAGCTATGGCAGCAAGATAATGGTGTTCTGTCCAGTGTCATCATGGAGCCGATGTCACGGTCCTGCAGAAATTAGATTTGGGTACTTAACAGGCTTCTAAAAGTGCATATTGGAAGTAAGACTATAGACAACTACGAACAAACAAATCTGACCATTTCTTTAGCTTAAGAGAAGCTGAAACTAAAACTCCTAGATTTTGTCATTTTATGACTGAGAAATTACATGTTTGAAAACTGCTAATTAAAATAAACAATATGATAGATATGCTTTTCTAAAAAATTGCATTTTTGGGAGGTGGGGTTCAAGAAGAACTCCCCTCTTATTTGTCATATTTAAATAAGTGGTTTCTGTCACATGATTTGATATGCTTCAGAGTTCCACAGTCTTTTTTTAGCTTTGTTGACAGATCATGTTTGAGTGTCCAGTAGCACAGAATGTACTGTTTGTTTTGGAAACAATGCTGAGTCTTGGCTCAAAGAGTGTCTCTAATATCAAAGATCTGGCAGGGAAGCTTACTAATCTTTGACTTCTTTGCTAACCTCCACGTATAACTTATTGTAAGCTGACATTCATGTTCCCGAGCTCTCTGGTGGGAGCTCTTAATGGATGAACATTTGCTATACTTAAAAAAAAAATATAAGATGTAATGTAAACCTTGGAGAAATTATGAATTTTTTCACAAAAGGCAACTATTAACTAATTTCTATATACTGTTTCTCCCTAATGTTTTACAATGAAAATGGAAAAAGATAAAAGAATTCAAGATTTCAACACTTAGTTAAGTATAAATGCAAAAATTACACACAGAGATGTGGCACTCAAGTAATTCCCTTAAAAATTTTAATGGTACTTCTATTAAATTATTTACTCTCAATTATGAGGCCTGAAGCTAGTTAACTACAAATTACAGGAGGGATAGAGTTTGTCTCTTCTTGATTACCGTTAAGTAATTTGTATCTTATAAAACTGCCACACAGGCAGTAAGATGTTAAAGTAGAAGACTGGCTGGTAAAAAAGGTGTTGTGAGACAAGAAGTGGGGATGGGATCCAGTACTTAGGGGTAAAAAAATGACTCAAATTCATTGTGTTTACATATGAAAGTGTCAGAGAATAATGAAACTGCAATATGCCATCAAGATAAGCATATTTCAAAAGAAAGAAGAATTTTACAAATAACTGGTATTTATACATATAAACAGAAATACATATAAACAGAGATACATATTTTAGAGGCTACTACTTCTCCTTTAACATTTGAAAGATCCTTTTCAATATACATAAGTATGATGTTGGTGTGACTTAAGTAGAAATTAAGCTAAATAACTGATTTTACAATATGTGTTAAGGGAAATCTTGAATCTATTTTAATTTCCCTATAATATTCATTGTAGTGCAAGCATTAAATAAAATAGCAAATTATCTGTCATATAACATTGGTTGGAAAAATGGGATACATGCAATAAATTTTACTAACATTAAATATGATTTAAAATTTTTTTCTTTCTAAATTTTTATGATATTTATGGTAATTATGGCAGTGTGGTAATTCATTTTTTAAAGGCCATGTGATATATTCATTTACAATAGTCTAGACCTTTTCTTCATATGTTCAATGTTTTGCAAGGATTAGAAATGAATATATTGTACATTAACTGAGAGTATTCATTTATTTATTTAAAACATTGCGGCATAATCAATGTAGCTTGTAAAATATCTGAAACTTAGAGCTTGTATACTAAAATCATTTATTGAGAAAAGAAGAAATTATTCTCAACAATTATTCTCTAAGAATGTGAGACATAAAAGTTGGTTCAGAATGATAACCACATAATTATTTATAATGTATATTTAAAATGCAAATAAAATGGAATATAACAATTAAAAATCTATCAGACAGCAAAAGAGTTTTTAATCTATATGAAGGGATATAAACTGAATTCAGTTGAATATGGGCCTCATATACAAGGGTGACTGAAGTGGGCTATAGGAAGAAGAGAATCTACAGTTCCATAGAACTGGACACATGGAAATAAAATAAGGAAATTGTTTGTTCAGTTTGTAGGGAGCAAAGAAGAACACTGCAGCTAAGAGAAAAATACCTAAGATCTGTCACTCTCTGGACACCTTTTCTCAGAGTCTGTGCTTCCTCATTTCTCCTCAGCTTAAGTCATGATATCACCTCCAAATTACGATGTTTAGTATCTCTCTTCTTCATTCTTCAGCTCTAGTAAATTCCTAAACCTACTATCTAAGTAAATTCCTACCTCTACCTAAGAAGCATGTGCCGTTCATGTGTCTATGTCGTTCAGCCTTTGCTTAGAGCACCACAGAAGTCTTGTGGTTCATCTCCCTTTCCTTCCTCCTATAATTCTATTTCTTTACAAAAGTAGGAGGGATTTTTCTTTTAGATTATAGCAATATCTACTCCTTCTATCACCTCAGTGTTTCTGTGTGTTATGATGTAGAGGTCTTGATTTGGCTTCCTTTCTTATCCTTTCACCTTCCTATGGTTGAAACCTACTTTGGTTCTGTTCTCTCTCCTCATAGTTTTGTGAGTATCCAAGCTCTTCACCTTTGTAAATTTTACTCTAACTAGATTATTCTTCCTCTCGTCTTGAAGAAATTGGCTGTTTTTACTCCTTGAAATCATATCCAAGATCACTACTCAGTAATGCCTTCATAGATCATCTAGCCTAAAATATTTCCTGGACAACATTTTACATTCCATTTTGTTATTTCATGACAACTATTACTACTATATGAAATTATTGTATCATCACTGCAATTGCTATATTTATATTAACTTGCACAGTTTATTCTCCCTCCACTAAAAGGAACTTCTGAGGTAGGAATTTGTCTGTCTTGTTCTCATTACATCATTGTTATCTAAAGTGCTTGGCAGTTTAGAAACATTCACTCAATGCTTGCTGAACGAGTAAGTTTTTCCCACCTGTGTTATCATTCTCTTTCACAGGCCTTCACTGAGAAGTAAAACATTTTAATTCTTTTACATTTCCATTTTACATCTGATCTTAATTTTTCTCATTTAGCATTATCTGAGATATGAAAACCATTTAGCTTAGGGGAGAAAACTTTTAATTTGATTTCTCCAGCCACTGATTATGCACATGATTTTTTTTTGGAGAGGAAAGTATTTCTCAAATTTACAAGCTCATACTTCATGTAATTTATTAAATCTTATTTGCTTATTCACTCACTTATAGACCTAGCACTCTGCTAGGCTGGTCTTGCCTTGACCTCACAGTGCCTGTGTGGCATCTTCAGTAGTGTGAGGATGGCAGGCGTGCACCACCATGCCTGGCAGTTGCCTAAATCTTAATGTAAATAGTTAAATAATTAAAAATTTGGGTAGGAGAAGGAAAAAAGAGTAGAGCAGATTACCTTGTATCTGTTTGGAATGGGAATATTACAAATATTTGCAGACAGACATTTAAAGCAACATTTTGGCTTGAATAATAATTTTCCTTGTAATGGTGAAGGATATCAGAAAAGAAATCTCTACCAATCAAGTAACTCATGAATGATAATAGTTTATACAAACTAACGTAAGATGTTTGAAAAAAAATGAGGCTCCTTCAGTTTAAAATGTCCTTAAATTTTCAGTGGGCATTGCATTTTGTTCTCAGAAGATTTTCTGAATCTCTTTTATCTGTTAAACTTATTAATGGTAAAACCCACAGTTGGGGAAGTTCTAATTCATTTGTCCAGCACTTATCCCTAGGATTCTCCCACTGATGGGCTACTTACATTGCCACAAAGGCCTGATGCCTTATTGGTACAGGCACCCCAAAGGGAGCCCTAGCGTCCATACACACAAGGATACACAAGGGCAAGAATGAAGAAGATAGATGGGCGAAGGGAAGGGAGGGTGAAAGAGGGGTAAGTGGGAGGGGGGGGAATAGACAGAAATGTATTTTATTTGCATATAGGAGAATTCTTAATAAGGAAAGAAAACGGAATTATTATCAATAATCCTTTTCAGATTGTTAATAAACCACTTACAGTCTAAATATTTATTCATCTTCACATTTACTTTGGTAAATGTTCTTTTTTTTCCCTTTTTCAGGCATAGAGATAGTTGCCAGAAGGAACATTGACAGCTCAGAGCAAAATGAAGTTCTTTCTGCTGCTTTCAGCCATTGGGCTCTGCTGGGCTCAGTACACACCACACACTCAATATGGTCGCACATCTATGGTCCACCTGTTTGAGTGGCGCTGGGTTGACATTGCTAAGGAGTGTGAGCGATACTTGGCCCCCAATGGATTTGGAGGTGTTCAGGTAAGAATTGCCCTAGTTTTATATTTCATATTGACCATACGCACACAACATGGTGTTCTAATTGCTATTAGTGAGACTGAAACACTATTTTACTTCACATATAATTTTTCTCAGGAAGAAAAAATTGGTATCTTTAGTAACATTGTACTTAGTTTGGGGACAAAGTTATGAAGCATATGCACAAATAAACATTCACTAGATCATTGATTAGTTCCAACAGATTTTAATATTATAAAATATCACAGATATCTTCATTAGTATTGTTTTCTTTATAGATCTCCCCACCCAATGAGAACATTGTGGTTAACAACCCTTCAAGACCTTGGTGGGAAAGATACCAACCAATTAGTTATAAAATATGCACAAGATCTGGAAATGAAGATGAATTCAGAGACATGGTGACTCGGTGTAACAATGTTGGAGTAAGTGAATTCTACTTTTGTCTAAATTCGTTATATAGAAAAACAGGTTCTCTCTTTTGCTTTTCATTCTTTTTAAATAAAAGTTCTGTACTTTCTAGTTTTAATTTGTGCTGTAGCTTCAATTGAAAACTGCTGCCTATGTTCAACCTTTGAAAATACTCATATATATTCCATTTACCTGAGGAGAAGACAATCAAAAGCTTAAGGAAGGGTGTGTATGGTGCATGAATTTCCTACTAACAGTTTTCTGGTTAGGAATTAGAAATCTGATATTTTATTGTTATTGTCATTTTTGTGTGATTTTTCTATTCACATACAATTCCTGGGTTTTCTTTCCTACCACTGTGCAGTTTTTAACTGGGTAATATTCTCTTCTATAATGAGTACTATTGTCAATCTTTTAGTTTTTAGAATCAGAGTGCAGATTACCTGCTAACAGTAATAATTCAAAATCAATAAACTCTTCTCTTCCTACTGACTCCTTCTATGTCAAAATGCCTTTTTCCATTTTCTTGTATTTATGTTAATTTCTAGTTACATGCACTAGCCAGTTATATAAATACTTGACTAAATAACTAGCATACATTGGTTTCTTTATACATTTGACTTTCTGTCTTATTTTTTCTCTAAAATAAAGCTATAAAAGAGCAAAAATGTATTTGGAGTCTCATGAACATAAAGGTTTAGGAATAGTGTTTTAAGCTCTATGTATAACTGAAGTGGCCACTTTGTTTTTTAGGTTCGTATTTATGTGGATGCTGTCATCAATCATATGTGTAGTGAAAGTGGCGGTGTAGGAACAAGTAGTACATGTGGAAGTTACTTCCATGCTCAGAATAGAGAATTTCCAGCAGTTCCATATTCTTATTTAGATTTCAATGATGGCAAATGTCAAAGTAGCAGTGGTGGCATTGAGAGCTACAATGATGCTGCTCAGGTAAGTGAAAAATAATGATTAGATTAACAATCTATGTGTCTAGCTATGCCCAGGGGACTTATGGAACATAATTTGGCATACCGCTTTAGATTGCTTAGGAAATCGGGTCATCCAGAAAGAAAAATTAGAAACTCAATCAAATATCAAAAGCTTTCCATCAGACACAGGATTGGAGCCACAGCTCAGTCATATGGCACTTGCTTGCAATGTGCAAGAATCTGTGTGTTAGTTCTTATATCACATAAATAAAGCAGAAAGAAAAAGAGGTACGAAATCATCCAATCCCCAGCAGCTGCTCCAACAAAAAAGACGTAAAAGCAGGAGAGAGATTACCTGGGAAGGAGAACATATGAAGTAGGATAGAAGGGAAGGTGGGGATGGGTAGTGAGGACCGTGAACACATAGAGTCACTATATTTATGTCAGAGAGTCAAAGAATAAAAAACAAAAAAGTAATTAAAGGTAAACATTAATTACATTGTAATAACATTGAGTTTTATGACATTATAATCATGATAACATTGATTAATTTTCTTTTGTAAGCTCCATTGCATTATTCCTACACTATCCATGTTAACATTAAAAAATATTGTCTTTGGGCTGGAGAGATGGTGCAGGGGTGAAGACTGTGCCTTCCAAGCAGAAAGTCCTGAGTTCAGATCCCAGGTCCCACAATAAAAACGCCAGGAAGAAATGGTGGTGGCCAGCACTTCTGACCCTGAGGGATTCAGGCTGGGAAATCCCTGAGCAAAACAAAGAAAAGGTAGAAGCAATCTAGGCTGATTCCCAGTTACCCTTAGTCCTCCACAGGTTCACAGTGACTTTTTACACACACACACACACACACACACACACACACACACACACACACATTCACATTAAATAAATGAAGTTTTAAAGAAAGATTGATAAAATTGTTACCTAGTCTATTAGAAGTAGTACCTAATATCTCTTGTGTCTCATGTATAGTTATTATGATAATATCTATCAGTTGGTAAATGAATAAATAATCAAGTAGATACTCAGGTGAATATGTCATTTAACAAATCATGTTTTTCTTCTACAGGTCAGGGATTGTCGTTTGTCTGGCCTTCTTGATCTTGCGCTTGGGAAAGACTACACTCGCACTATGATTGCTAACTACATGAACCATCTCATTGACATTGGAGTAGCAGGGTTCAGACTTGATGCTTCTAAGCACATGTGGCCTGGAGACATAAAGGCAATTGTGGACAAACTGAATAATCTTAATACTCAATGGTTTCCTGAAGGAAGTAAGCCTTTCATTTACCAAGAGGTAAATCAAATATACATGCATAAAATGGTATCATTCTCTAATTAGAAAAAAATGACCGGTTAAATTTGTATAATCTGATGTATAAACAATACTTATGTGGAGGAAGATTCATTAACTTCCATTTATCCAGAGATAACATGCTTAAACATTTACCACAGTAGGTTTTAATGGAGTTCAGGGAATTTATCTACCTGTAAGCTTTTTTGCAACATTTATTACAGCCCCAGGTACCATTGCAAGAAACAGAAAATCATAGTGTTGTCTTTAGTCAGTCTTCATGATTTTGTATGTTGGATGAACTAGTTTCATTTTTATGTATGTAAATTTATTAACCTCTCTGTGCATCAGTTTTTTTTTTCAGGAAAGGACTAATGAGAGATATTATTTTTTATAAAGATAAACTTTCTCATTAGTCTTTTCTTTATAAACATAAATTAATAAGCATTGCAAATATTGTTTGGACAGTACATACAATGTTAATGTGAGGTATTGAATTTTTCCTTATGTGGAGGGCTGCATTATACCAGCACTCTGAAAAGAAATGTTTTTGTGTTTAGAAACTTGCAATCATGTGGCATGTGCTTTTTCAAGAAATATGAATCTAGGTGTAAGGAAAAGTATTTCCTTAGATTTTAAATAGAATGGATTCTTTCATTAAAATACTTTAAAGTTCTTATGACAAATTGGTATTTTTCTCTTGTATTTAAAATAGGTAATTGATCTGGGTGGTGAAGCAATTTCAAGTAGTGAGTACTTTGGAAATGGCCGTGTGACAGAATTCAAGTATGGAGCAAAACTGGGTTCAGTCCTCCGCAAATGGAATGGAGAGAAGATGGCTTACTTAAAGTAAATAGAATATAGCTTGTCATTTGATCTCAGATCTACTGCTATATTATCCTAATGTGTGTTGCCATCCTAGATAAACATTCTTTATATTAATTGGGAGGGGGAGACAGAGAGAAAGAGAGAGAGAGAAAGAGAGAGAAAAGAGAAAGAGAGAGAGAGAGAGAGAGAGAGAGAGAGAGAGAGAGAGAGAGAGAGAGAGAAAGGCATGCATGTGGGTAGGGGACTTTTGAAAGTCAGTCTTCTCTTCCCGCATATGGACTCCGAAGGATCAAACTCACCAGGTTTGTGAGAAGGTGCCTTTTCCCATTGACCTATCTTCTCAGAAGCTCCGAAAAAAAAGTCTTATTTATACAATTGTGAAACTGTAAATTATCAACATGATTTATTATTCCCTAAATTAAAATTAATTTTTATTTTCATTTGGATCTCAATCACATGAAAGTATTATAGCTACTGAAAATGTCACATGTAGATTTTCTTTATCTTAAATAAGAGTACAATAGATTTTGTGGAAGTATGTTATATTTGTTTATATATTCTGTAGAAATATATTCTTTTGAAGCCCTACAATTAAAAAGAATTTTAATGAAATCATTTTGGGATTTAAAGATACTATATTAATTAATTAATATGAAATTTGAAATTATTCATATTGCTATAGTACAATTCAATCCTTGTTTTAACTCAGTTTCCATTTTGTGTAATGTAATATGAATTTTTACCCTTCTTGAGTTCATCTAATTACAGCATATCACAATCTTTAAAGGTATCTTTTAAATAACCAAAATATTAGATGCACAGCAGAAATGTAATACAAATATTTCAATTTATATGAAAATAGAGCATGTGTCAATAACATGTGTTCATTATGTATGCATATATTCATGTAAAACCAATTTCCTGTGGAATAAGCTATTAATTAAGAATTCAGCTGAGGACTAGAAAGATGAATCAGACATTAAAGCATCTGATTTGGATCCCCTGTAAAAATCCAGGGCTCATGAGGCAACAGTCTGCAATACAGCCCTGGATGGTAGAGCCTGGGAAAACCTAAAGCAAAGAAATAAAAGGTAGAACAATCACATATAAAATTTTTCTTTCACACTCACACACACACACACGTGTGCAAGCAAAAATGAAAAATAGAAGAATTCAACTGAGGATGCCATATAAAATAAGACGCAGGCTTGTGTTACCTTAAATCCATTATTAAAAATAATTTCTGTACACATTATTTTTATTAGGAACTGGGGAGAAGGCTGGGGCTTCATGCCTTCTGACAGAGCTCTTGTCTTTGTGGACAACCACGATAACCAGCGAGGCCATGGGGCTGGAGGATCATCTATTCTGACATTCTGGGATGCCAGGTAAGGACAAAAAGGTTCTTTGCTTTTTAACCTGTCATTAGTGACAGTAAAAACAGTACAGTCTTTTGCTATCGTAATATTTTGTAACTTTCAGGTTGTATAAAATGGGAGTTGGATTCATGCTGGCGCATCCTTACGGATTCACACGAGTGATGTCAAGTTACCGTTGGCCAAGATACTTTGAAAATGGAGATGTAAGTTTTAGAGTTGTTTAAAGTATACTATTCTTAAGATAAAAAAGCAGTTCTGTTTTGATATTATATGAAATTACTGCACACAATACATTTTGTCAATATTTGTTTACTTCTTCTCCTTAATTGAAGTATATTAAAGTACTCACTGCACTACCATTGAGGGAAAAAAATCCTTCAGCTAAAGACCAATTTTCCTCATGCAAAATAAGTACATCTGGTAAGAAGTACCATATTATAGAGCTGACATGGGAATTGTGCTTTCTTGCTTATAAAGAAGTTATAATTTCTGTCCAAAATGTGACCGATATAAATGTTTGGGCATATTTCACATTGTTATTAATGCATTTATTTTGATAATGTGTGTGTGTGCATGTGTGTGCGTGTGTGTGTGTGTGTGTGTGTATGTGAATGAGGGTTTACTTGTGTCACAATGCAGCAGTGTACATGTGAAGTCAGTGGTTAACTTTCAAGAGTTGGTTCTTTCCTTCTACATTTTGAATGCTGATGGTGAAACTAGGGTCCCAGGCCATAAAACAAGTGCATATACCCATAGAGCCATTTTGCTGGTCTCTTGTTAAATACTTCTAATCTTTTTTCTATTGAATAAAAATAAATCATTCAGTTAAGCTGAAATTTAATGAACATATAGTAGGAACTAAGGGATTGGGAGATGACTTGCTGCTAAAATGATCACTGCACAATAGCGAAAACTGGAGTTCACCTCTCCAACACACACTTAAATATTTGTCAGGAGTGAGAGGCCCTGTTTTAATTCCAGAACTAGGGAAAAGTGATGGAGATCCCTAGAGCAAGCTGGACAAACTAGATTAGCTAAATCCAGTTAGAGAATTCTGGGCTCAGTGATAGACTCCAACTCAGTAAAGATAAAGAAGTGGAGACCAAACATGAACTACCTCTGGCCACAATACACACATGCACATTGAACATACACATTCATAGAAGAAAGCAACAGAGATACAAGAACATAGAAGAATATCAAAGCCTAGGGGAACACCTCTGGCCACAATACACACATGCGCATTGCACATAAACACACATAGAAGAAAGCAACCGAGATACAAGATCATAGAGGAATATCAAAGTCTAGGGGAACACCTAGACTGATATAGAAACTCAAATGCAAAGTTATCTTCTCTATAATGATATAGATAATTATCTAGTAATCTCTTAATTCCTTTCAATTTTAGAATCGACAGCTCTGTGTTTATTATATTCCTGATCAGCTTTAATATGTAGACTATTAATCTTGTATTTATTATGTCTAAAGTGTTTTCTCAAACATTGCTTTTATAGCACCAGACAATAACTCTATTGAATAGATTAGGTAACTTAGTCACAGAAAACTGATGTGTATTGACTGAGCTTTTTAAGTCAGTAGTAAGAACTTAAGTTTAAATCCTTGTTTCCTGACATTAATGCTCTTATCATTTCAGTGGCATCCAGGAGTTAATAGTGACACTGAGAATGTATTACATGGACAGAAAATGACAGGATAGAAATTTGTTGCCATTGTTTGAAATACTGCAGCAGAGAGCTAGAGTTTTCACAGATAAATGCTCTGCAAAAATACTGAAGGACCTAGATGCTGAAGACACTGAAAAAACACAAACAATGGATCTGGCTGGATGTGGTGTGATGGGAAGGACCGGGTAGGGACATGCATGCTAAAAATGTGATTTTTTTTCAACAAAAGGATATTAACAACTGGGTTGGACCACCAAACGACAATGGTGTAACCAAAGAAGTAACCATCAATTCAGATAGCACTTGTGGCAATGACTGGGTCTGTGAACACCGATGGCGCCAGATAAGGTGGGGATATTCCCCTAGGGACATTTCTAATGGGAAACTTGGCACATTATTATGGACTGTTGAAGCTTAATGACGGAGCATTTCATATGGTATTGTGCTTCCAGGAACATGGTGGCCTTCAGAAATGTAGTTGATGGCCAGCCTTTTGCAAACTGGTGGGATAACGGCAGCAACCAGGTAGCTTTTGGAAGAGGAAACAAAGGATTCATTGTCTTTAACAATGATGACTGGTAAGTAGATATGAAATAAAACGAGTTTATATTTTTACACTATTGACTTGTTATCTTTTTGCTGTTCAATTATATTTTGTATACCTGACAAATCCTTTAGCTTAAGAAAACAGGGATGAGAAAAGTGCAGAACAAAAATGATGCTGGCAGTTTTCTGTGCACCTATTTTTGTAAAGGTTTTTGTTTCAAGTATTTTTTCTGTGCATTCTCATATCATGTGAATAAATGTACATTTATAAATTCATGCTATATACCATGTAAAACATTTAAATAGTTAACATAATGGTATGCAATCACCAAAAGTGGTCATAGTCTCTGTACTAGAGTAATTTTTCCTCTGTGTATCAACCTGTCATCATTTCCTTCCATTGATATGCCTTCTTCAACTCTCTATCTCTATCATAAATCTTCTCAAAGCATCTGTGCATTTGGTCAAGGCTGATGATGTGCCTCAGGAGATTCTGAGTATTGAGTTTAAATCTCCTACTCCTGACCTTATCTTTGTGAGACTTGCATTCTATAATTCTCCTTGAATGATTGCTCACATGTAGGCCTATGGCCCAGAGGATCTCTTTACAGACACCTGAAATGCCTCAGTCCAAAGCTGGCTTCCATTTATTGTGACATTCATTCTTCAGCAGAAATTTTTTTACTGACCAAAATAATATAAATATATCATCATTTGGGCAAAAGGTCACATTCCTAGATTTTTTTTAATTTTTGACATTTTCTGAATTGGGGAACTAAAATAAATTTGGATAAGAGACAACTTTATTTATTTATTTATTATTTGAGGATTAAGTTAGAGTTTATTGGAGAAGAGAAAGGTTGGAACTCATGGACTCCAGATGTGAGGCCTAGGGCACCTCCATGAGAAGCAGGCAGCTGGAAAAGAACCATGGCACCTTGAAGTACCGTGAGGGGCTAGAGCACCTCCATGAGAAGCAGGCAGGTAGAAAAGAACCATGGCATCTTGAAGTACCGTGAGGGGCTAGGATGCCTCCATGAGAAGCAGACATGAAACAGAGCTTATGGCACTAGAGTGCCATGAGGGGCTAGGGAGCCAAAGATGATTGCCAGGGCCAGGCATATTTATACACCTAGACAAGCCCGGGAAACTAGCTTTTTCCCATTGGTTAATACCCATTGGGGCCTAACCCAGTTGCTTTTGGGCCCAGGTGGGCTGAAGAGCTCAGTCTCCATATTCCTTTCATAGGGAAGTTAGACATCTTATCTCTGGGAAGAGCCAGTTCCTCAGCAGGAGTATTCCTTCAGGGTGATTCCTCAGCAGTGGGGGATGTCCTTCAGGAATTCTAAAGACCTTGAGAGACCCATCCCAGCATGGCTGCTCTAATCCTGCCTTATTCCCTCATAAACCTATTTGAGGACTCAGACTGCGGTGGGGATAAAGGGTGATGACCACACTGCTTGTTTCCTGCTGAGTTGGGTGATGGACGTAAGAGCAGTTTGATGTCCTCATCTATGAAATGCTGGGATGGTCTAGAGGTCTTTCATAGATGGCTTTGTTATTTTAAGTTCTGAAGACACAACTTTATATTCCATTCTATATAGAAATGCTAGATTATTTTAATTCTAGCACAAATAATTTTTAGTTTCATTAGAAGAAGTAATATTTGAAGAAATAATCCTATTTTGTTAGGGTGGTAGGACAAATTTGAAATAATTACATATATTATAGCAACTGCTTTTATCTAGTAGCAATAAATCTCAACAATTCCTTAGTTTTCTGTGTTTGGTAATATTCATCTCTACCTGGCAAATTGCTGGGTTTTGAAAAGTTTCAAAAATCCTTTCAGAAGTTCTCAGTTGGTCCTGAGAATACTCTCACATTCACTGTTTTTTTTTTTTTTAATGGTCTTTATGTTTGGACTTTTCTTACTAAGACGTACGTATTTTAGGTCAACAGTACAGAATTTATATATCTTAGACTGACATATGATGTGCTGAATTCAATTTCAACATCAAATGTTTAATATCTTCCTCAAGAATAAAAATAAAAAATAAAAAGTATGTACAAAAGTGTCAAGGACTAAAAACAAAAAAGTTAAACATGGTTACCTTTTCAGGACACTGTCTATGACTTTGCAAACTGGCCTTCCTGCTGGCACATACTGTGATGTCATCTCTGGAGAAAAAATCGATGGCAACTGCACCGGAATCAAAGTCTACGTTTCCGATGATGGCAATGCTTACTTTTCCATTAGCAATTCTGCTGAAGACCCATTTATTGCAATCCATGAGGGATCAAAATTATAAAATTCAAATTCAATAAATCAGAGAGCAGCAAACATTACTGTGTATATGTTTATTTTCATTATTTATTAATGTTCAGCAAAAGCTATAATTAATCAAATTGAAAGTTAAAAAATTACACATAATTATAATTATATGACAGCTGCATTCAAGATTTTGCTGTATCTTAGAAGATTCACTTTAACACGTTTGTCCATACATGAATCCTATAAAACATGCACAAGAAAATGAAAAAAAATAAGTATTTGTCAAAAGAATTTCTCAGAACTCTGAAAGACACCATGACAAATATGTTTTCTACTGTTTTTTCTTTCTTTCTTTCTCTTTCTTTCTTTCTTTCTTTCTTTCTCGCTCTCTCCCTCCCCCTCCCTCCTTCCCTCCCTCTCTTTTTCTTTCTTCTTTCTTTCTTTCTTTCTTTCTTTCTTTCTTTCTTTCTTTCTTTCTTTCTTTCTTTCTCTCTTCTTTCTTTCTTTCTCTTTCTTTTCTTTCTTTCTTTCTTTCTTTCGTTTCTTTCTTTCTTTTTTCTTTCTTTCTCTCTCTCCCTCCCCCTCCCTTCCTCCCTCCCTCCCCTCCTCTCTCTCTTTCTTTCTTTCTTTCTTCTTAGATAGTAGATAGATAGTAGATAACACTGTGATCCAGTTTCCTCACATTCACTTTCCTGATCCCTTTCCCAGTCTCACCCAACCTCTTCTTTGTCCCAAAGAGGCATATCTAAAATCCATCAGAAACTTTTTTTTTTTAATTTTTTTTTATTATTATTTACTCAACTGTGCGCATGTGCGTGTGTATGTGCGCGCGCGTGTGTGTCTGTGTATATGTAGAACCACGGACGAATTCGCGAACCACCATGGACGCCTCCACCTCCTTCTGCCCCGGGGTTCACAGGCTCCGCCCTACCAGGACCAGAAGCGCAGGCCGCCCCCGCTTCCGCCTGGCGTCTATACGTGGGATCTGGGATCCGAACTCGAGACCTTCCGCCTGCAAGGCGGAGGCTTAACCCCTGAGCCACCTCTCCAGCCCCAGAAACTCTTTATCAAGCACTCTTGCATTTTTTCCTGAGTGTGTTACTGATTACATTTAATAAGATTTCCCTGCATGAGCATGGATGGGAGTTATTTACTTGAACAAGGCAATTTACCACTGTCTACAACACTAAAGAATATGCCTTGCTCTCCCCAGTGTCCATTAGCTGATTACTGCCCCTCAGGGAGGGCCAGAGTCTTATCAACCCTTTCCTTGTCCATGAGGGACTATTGATGTAACTAGGTTTCTTGCTTATGAGCCACCACTCTATGCTTATGGAGGCAGCAGCCATGTCATGTCCCTCATGTGAAAATACTGTTTCACAACACTATTTCCAGTTCTCTGACTCTTTTGGAGAGGGGTGACACAGACACCTTATTTCATTATGAGCACTCAGCCTTCCCTTATTTTCAGCATTTTAACCAGTTAAGATTCTCTGAATTAACTATTTCCTCCTATAAACTGAAGTTTTTCTGAATAAGGCTTTAGAGCACTGCTAATCCTTTGGACATAAAAATATGTAGAGAGAAGCTTCATTTAATTTCTATTTTGTGAAAAACACCATTAGATCTCACCAGGGTCAATGACCACCACAGGTAAGTAAGTGCATTGACCAGGTTTACAGCACCACCTATGAATTCCTCCTGTGAGGCGTACCTAAAATCCATCAGAAAATAGTTGATTCCCCTCATATGTGTCATAATGTAACTGTGCAGTAAAACAGAAAATGTGGCAGAAATAGAAAATAAAAATATGCTGTTATTTTAAGGAGCAATAACGGAATGAGAGCCTCCCAGCTGAGCACTAGGATCCCTCTGTCATTCACTTACACAACTTCAAAGTCCCAGTCCCCTTTACCTTAGTAGAACAACAGGGACACGGAAGTTTTGGAGAGGCAAGTCTCTGACTTCCAGGGGAGAAAAAGAGAAAGAATTTCTTCCAGTAAGGAGAACAAAGAACTCTTAACCACCTTGAAGGGAAAACACTGAGGATGGGCAGGATACTCTGATGTAGGATACTTTCTTCCCAGTATCAACACATTGCATTCATTTTCTTTTTCTGTTTTTCACTGTCAACCTGAAATTTTACTTACGTTACAAGGTGGGAGACTGAACAGAGACTCAAACTTGACTTTTGCTGTCTGTAACAACACCACTATTAGAACAGTGTGCATATCTTATCTGGTGGCTCATGAGTAAAGCCACTGATGTCTATTCTCCTGCAGAAGTCTATACACCAAATTCCAGCCTTAAGGAGCCAGTCGGTAAGGAGAATGTTTCTAGCTCAGGTTCAAGTTTATTATTCTAGGTCTTCCAATAAAAATGTATGGTGTCTTCAGCAATAGGGTCTTATCTCCTAGTTTTGTTAGGAAATAAATAGAAATGAAAGTATCCTGTAGAGCTTTTTGGACTTCTGACCAATGATTCTTAAAACGGTATCCCACACTTGGCACTGGGATATCTTTTGATATCTTGTAGCTTATGGGATCAGCATTATCCAAGTGTGCAAGTTTCTTCCTTCAAACGTTTTTGAAAGTATACATTTATTATTAGTTTGCAGTGTTGTGTTTTTGTATCACCTTATCTCCCTCATTCACCCATCCTCCCTTGAACATTTTTATCCCAACTATACCCCCATACTTTTATACTATATGTTTTCTATTTTGCCTCCTTCCTTTCGTCATCTTCATTCTACCTTCTAAAGGATCATTGTCAACTTCCTGGTTTCTGCAAATAATTTGAGTTAAAAACACAAATCTCAACTACTTGAAGCTGTGATCTGTATATGATAGAGACCATGGGATATTTATTTTTATAGGACTTGGGTCACTTCACCCGTATAATATTTTCCATCTCCATTTATTTATCTGGAAATTTCATAATGACTTTTTTCATAACTGAATGCAATTTCACTGTACATATGTAACACATTTTCATTATCCGTTCCTCAATTTATAGATATCTAGGCTGATTCCATTTCCTAGCTAATCGTAAATAAAGCAGCCCTGTGTATGACTGCTTAAGTATCTCTGCATTTGTATATACAGGAGTGCTATGCCTGGACCATATGGTACTTCAATTTTTATCTTTTTTTAGAAAACTCAGGATGTATTTCCATAATGGATACAGCAGTTTACATCCCTACCAACAATGAATAAATGTTCCCCCTTCACACATCTCACCAGATCTACATGAATAAGAACCCTATCTTTATCCCTCACCCTGTAAGAGAATAAACTCCAAATATAGGAATGACCCTAATAAAAAAAACCTGAAAATATGAAAAAGTGAGAGTGAAAATTAGGCAAATCACATCATGATATAGGCATTGGTAAGGATTTTCTGGTTATGATTTCAGTCATTTATGAAATAAGACAAATAATTATCATATGGAACTTATGAAGTTAGAAAGCTTCTGTGCCAAAAGCAACTGTTAATTAAAAGACAGTACACAGAATAAGACACAGTTTTCTTGAGAAATATATAAAACAAGGGGTTACTATGTAGACTATACAAACAACTCATGAGCAAAGTAAGAAAACAAATAATTCAAGCCAAAAGAAAATAAGTTAAGGAAATGCTTTAGTATCTAAGTTGTTTTGATAGGAAATTCTGACAAAAGGAATCTAAGGAAGAAATGATGTATTTCAACTCACAATTTAAATGATGGCCCCTAATGGTGGGGAAATTAAGGCAGCAGGAATTTGAAACAGCTGTCAGTCACACCACATCCACATCAAGAACAGAGCACATGGGGCTGGAGAGGTGGCTCAGGGGTTAAGCCTCTGCCGAGCAGGCGGAAGGTCTTGAGTTCGGATCCTAGACTCCACGAATAGAAACGGGGTAGAAGCGGGGGCGGCCTGGTTTCCGGTCCTGGTAGGGCGGAGCCTGTGAATCCTGGGGCAAAGTAAACAAGGAGGAGGTGGAGGTGGTCCATGGTGGTTCCCAAATTCGCCCGTGGTTCTACACACACACACACACACACACACACACACACACACCCCTACACACACACACACACATACACCCCTACATGCACACACAAACACACACACCTACACGCACACGCACACACACCTACACACACACACACACATACACACACACACACACACACATACACAAGCACAATTGAATAAATAAAAAGAAAAGTTTACAAAAAAAAAAAAACAGAGCACAATGAATCACCGCATGCATTCCTGCATTCTTTTGATGCATAGTCCAGGAAACTCGCTAAGGGAAACACTTCATAAGCATTGGATGGGTGGGTCTTCCTGACCTCACTGAACCCAACGGCAATAATCTCCCCCAGGAGTAACCAGAGGGTCTTCCTTCTACTGACCAAGTTGCCAATCGAGATGAAACATCACAACCCCAACTCTTGTCATCTTGAATTATAATCACACCTTTAAAAAATATAGCCAACCATCTTTTGTCTCCATAGTCTTACAACTGAATATAATGCAAGGTACATTGGATGCAGTTTTAAAAATCCCTATAATCATCAATAGTTCTATCCCTTTAAAATTATTCTCTCTTAACTGTAAGCACCTACAAAAATTAAAATTAAATTCAGCTTATAAGGACATATATGGCACAGTCCTATTTCACACAGAAGAATCAGGGCATACCTGATTCTTTATTTCAGAAATAAATCAAAACAAGAACAAAATCAAGCAGGACAAATAATAAATCCTGAAGCTCTATGTGCACCATGTGGGGTTTACAACATAATCAAGTGAGTTGTCCTCTGATCTTCATATATGCAACACGTCATCTTATCTTTTCTTTTTTCAAATAGATGACAGTTAAATAGATAGATACATGATAGATATATAGATAGATAGATAGATAGATAGATAGATAGATAGATAGATAGATGAGACTTTCAGAATAGTGAACATATTGCATTACAAATCAAGGAAACATTAGCAATACAATCTAAAAGGATGCAGGAAAGTAAAGGAATTATTAACTATTTCTTAAGTTATAACTATAGGTTTCATAAAGATGGTCATTTCGCTGAATGTATGCCAGGATAGTGGATGTAGTTGATAGATGAAGGGAACTAGGAATGCCATAAGGTATCAAATCACATGTGTAATATGAGGAGCTTCAAGATTTTCAATGGAAAGTGCTCATGGAGTTCGCTTGGGGAAGGTACAAAGGAAAGAATCTGATAGAGGAATTGCTAAGGTCGGTGGCTCTCTGGAAACCCTTTCTCAGAGCTGGTACTGCCTAATTTTGTTTCATGCATGATATGATGACCAAATTCATGTTTGGCATTTCCCTTTTCCTTATTCTCAGCACTTGTCAATTCCTACATCTGTTTTTCTCTCTGCTAATGAAGCACATGATATCTATGTGTCATTCTAAGCAATTCACCTCTTTTCTGGCAAAAGTCTTCTAATTGATTTCCTCCGTTCCTGCACTTCTATAATCTGGTTTCTTTCCTGAAGCAGAAATGACTTTTTTAAGTTATAGAAAAGTTATTTATTTCACTTATCACTGATGTCTCTCTACTTTCATGATCTGGAGGTCTTCATTCAGCCTCTCCCTTGGTCCTCATTTTGTCTTTTCACTTTTCATTTATGTTTTGGAATCACTGAATGTTTTTTGTTGTAATTATTTCTTTACTATACTAAGATCTTGACATTTCCTCCACCCACATTGATCTTGCTCTGATCTTCAAAACGCTAAGCTGCTTTAATCTTTAAATTCAAAGCAAGGGTCATTTTTACAATAATGCTTTCACTGAAATACAGAAATACCAGAATGGTGAATGCATTCTGTATCTTTTCATTTTGTTTCTTCATAGATACTGATTACTATAACCATCTGCAAGTATTTGATCCCCATTACATTACTACTGTTGCATTATAAACACTTCCATGTTTATTATCTTTCCACCACAAAGAACTTCTAGAATAGGAGAATATCTGTTTGGTTCATCATTTTATCACTATTCTCTACCCTGAATGCATGGTAATAGAAACACACACACTCAGGTACTTGATGTTTTCTGAACTGTACATCCATTCTCTTTCAGAAGATTTCACTACTACTAGGAATATAAATAACTTTTACCTTTTTACTGAATACTAGGATATTGCTTATCTATTTAGTATTATGTCAGGTTACAAAAGATATTAGGCTGAGGGAAGAAAAATATCAGTAATACAAATTGACTTGCTCTAGGCATTGATACACTAATTAAGTACATGATTTGATTAAGGATAATATGTTTTTTTCTTAAATAGACAGACATTTAGTTATATGCTATTTCTTAATTCTTATTTATTTTATACATACACACATATGTGTATATAGAGAGGGTGACTTGATATTAATCATAAATTGGCATTGGATCCACTGTTCTCCTGTTTAGCTTTGTTTAGCCTTTTTCATGCAGGAATTACAGATTTGATGATAGCATGCCTGGCAGTTTTGTAACGCTCTATGGAAAATGTAAAAATGTGGATAGGAAGGGAAAGCAAAGCTGATTTGTCTTGTTTGCATCTGGAATGAGATTATCACATACATTGGCAGGTAGATAGTTAAAACAGTATATGGATTCAAATAATTTTCCTTGAATTAGCATAGGATATCAAATAATACATGAGTAATTACTGTTTATACATATCAAATGGCATGTGGAAAGGATAAGGAAAATAATTACATCCCCAAAGGCCATTTAGGTGACTTTCCTGGGAGATTTTTGAATGTCTTCATCTGTTAACATACTATTTATAATCCTTCATTATGTATGAATAAACAGTCTGCACTCTAAATATTTTTTTCATGTCAACATTTACTATGTAAAATCTTTTTTCATTGCAGAGCTATATGGAGATGCTCGACAGAACACTGACAACTGCAGAGCAAAATGAAGTTCTTTCTGCTGCTTTCAGCCATTGGGCTCTGCTGGCCTCATTATTCACCAAATACTCCGTATGGTCTGACATCTATGGTCCACCTGTTTGAGTGGTGCTGGGTTGACATTGCTAAGGAATGTGAGCGATATTTGGCCCTTAATGGATTTGGAGGGGTTCAGGTGAGTATTGTTCATATTTATATTTTTTATATTTATATTCAATTCAACATATATATTTATGTTTAAGTTTTACATTTATAAGTTTATATTTACACTTATATTTATAAGTTTAATGGGCTTATTAAGCACCAATAATTTTCTTATTGTGAATCTAGAGTGATAATTACATTTTGCGCACTTTCAATTGAAAAGACAAATTTGGTTTGATTGGCAACTTCATTTTAGTTTTAGGGAATCAACAGAACATTTCCAATATATTATTAATGTTTTTACACATTAATTAAAACATATTTCAAGATTAAGAAGCAATATTGGATCATCAGTTAGTGTTTACAGCATGTAATAACAAAGAGTGAGTCATAATGTGGAATTTACTAAGATTGCTTTCTTTGCAGATCTCCTCACCCAGTGAAATTCTTGTCATTCATGACCCTTCAAGACCTTAGTGGGAAAGATACCAACCAATTAGCTATAAACTATGCACAAGGTCTAGAATGGAGATGAATTCAGAGACATGGTGATTGGTGTAACTATGTCAGAGTAAGTAAATTTGAGTTCTATCAGTGTTGCACAGGAAAATGATTTTTTTGTTTGTTTCTTTCTTTTGGGGAAGAAAGTTTCACACTTTTGATGTTTTATTTTGTACTTTAGCAGTAACTCAAATCATTGCTTTTGCTGATCCTTTTATATGTATTATTAATCTTCTGAAGAGGAGACAATTGAGTAATTAGTTTATGTAAGAAAGAAATTTTTTTAACTTGAGGAATTACACATGTAACTATAATACTTTTCTGCCTAGGAATTAAAACAAAAAACAGATATAAGTGTTCCTGTAATTTTTGTGCCTTTTGTTAATTCAGTTGCTGGGTATTTCCCCATCATTGCTTTTAATGGTAAAGAGTTATTTTCTTCCTATAGTATAGACTAATGTGTGTGTTTTTCCATTAAAAAGTTAAGGGGAACACACAGGTCAACCATTTATTTTTCCCTATGACAGAATGTCATTTAAAATTACCACTCTTTTGTCTTTCAATTGATTCTTATTTATTCAAAGTGGCCCTCCGTTATTTACAATATTTTCCAGTTTTCACATTTAGTTATCATTTAAACATTCAGCCAAACATGTACAATATTTATTGGATTTCATTTTACAAGAATTTACTTTTGGGCTGAAGAGATGGCTCAAGGTTAAGCCTGTGTTTCACATGCAGAAGGATATGAGTTTGAATCCCATACACCCACATAAAAATGTCAGTCAGGGCTGGAGAGATGGCTCAGGTATTAAGACTCTGCCTCTCAAACAGAAGTTCCTGAGTTCGAATCCTAGGTCCCATGTGAAAATGCCAGGGAGAAACAAGAAGCTGCTTCTGGTTGTGGTGGGAAGAGCTTTGGAAATCCTTGAGTGAAGCAGGAAGATAGGAGAAGCGATTGGGGATGATACCTGAAGTTACCCCTGGTCCTCTACAGGGACATACAGCCCTCTGATAAACACACACGTAACACACTAAATAACTAAATTATTTTTATTAAAAATTATGTTTTTTTAAAAAAAGTCAGGCAGAAATGGTGGTGGCTCACATTTCCTGCCCTGGAAGGCAGAGCCTGGGAAACCCAAGAGCAAAGCCAAAAGGAGATAAAGCAATTCACTATGATTTCCTAGTAACTCCTGGGCTTCCACAGGTATGCTCAGTGCCCGTTGATATATGCAGACACACATGTGTACACACACACACACACACACACACACACACACACACACACACACTTTCCATTCACAGTTGAATTTTGGAAAATAACTTTATAAAATAGCCAAAACAACATATGGATTTGTTGTAATTCTGGAATTTTAACCTTTAATGTTTTTTAAGTCTAACTGAGATACATTCTTTGCTTTTCAGGTCTGCATTTATGTGGACACTGTCATCAATCACATGTATGCTGTAAGTCGTGGGTCAGGAACTTACTACAATGCTCAGAACAGGGACTTTCCAGCAGTTCCATATTCTGATTGGGATTTCAATGACGATAAATGTTGAACTGGAAGTGGAGGAATTGAACCTGTAATGATGCTGCTCAGATAATTAAAGTAACAGTCTATGTCCTGTACAAATGAAATTTATGAAATATTATTTCAAATGCTAGAGTTCCTAAGAAAGTACTTTTTGGGACAGAATGTTACAAATAAGAAACTCAAGTCAATATTCAAAAATTTTTCCTTAATGTTGTACATACAGTTCAGTGATCAAGCTTTACTTTCAGAATGTACAAGACACTGAGTTTGATTCCCAATGTATGTGTGTGTGTGTGTGTGTGTGTGTGAGAGAGAGAGAGAGAGAGAGAGAGAGAGAGAGAGAGAGAGAGAGAAAGAGAGAGAGAACGAGAGAGAAAGAGAAAGGGAGAATGAGAAAGAGAAAGTATAAAAGGGAAGATGGAAGGCAGAATGAGTTAAGGAAGTAAGGAAGGATAAAAGGATGCGAAGAAAAATAAGGATTAAATTTCCTCTACCAATTAAAAACTCTAATAATTTGATTTCTCATGTCAAATATATTGAGAGAAAGAAAGGAACGAAAAAGTAAAGAAAGAAAATTTCAGGCTGGAGAGATGGCTTAGATGTAAGACTCAGTCTCCTACATAGAAGGTTCTGAGTTCAAATCCCAGGTCTCACATAAAAACAGCAGGATCAGCAGTGGCCTGCATTTCCAGCCCTAGTGCGTGGAGCTGTGGGAAATCCACAGAGAAGTAAAAAGGAGGTAGAAGCAATCCAGGATGATTCCCGAAGTCATCCTTGGTCCTCCACAGGGATACACAGTGCCCTCTGTTACACACACACACACACACACACACACACACACACACATAAAATATTTTTAATAGAAATGAAATTTCTTCAAACAACTATAATGTTGATCTGCTTTACTTCTACATTCTCCATTTTTACAGTGTTTTTATAGCAGAGAGTTAGTTTCTCCAGTGTTCCATGTATTGACAGACATTGTGAAAATTTCTTTTGGCCTGTGAGCAAATCAACAAACAACCAAAGGGATTCTCAGGTGAGTATGTCATTTAACAAATCACCTTTTTCTTCCACAGATCAGAGATTGTCGTTTGTCTGGCCTTCTTGATCTTGCACTTGAGAAAAACTATATTTTGCACCAAAATTGTTGACTACTTGAACTATCTCATTGACATTGGAGTAGCGGGGTTCAGAATTGATGCATCTATGCACATGTGGCCTGGAGACATAAAGGCAATTTTGGATAAACTGCATTCTCAGTACAAAATGGTGCCCTGAAAGTAGTAAAGCATTCATTTTTCAAGAGGTAAATCAATACATAAATATACATACAAGTAATATTATTTATTAATGAGAATATTAATGATAAATCTAATTTAATATGAATGACAGAGTTAATGTCTGAATAAACATGTGGAGGAGTATCCATTAAATTTCATCTACCCAGATATAAAACATGCTTAAGTCTAAGGTGTGCAGATAATTTGTTTTACCTTCAAATTTCTTATGGCAATTCTTACATCCACAGGGACCATTTGTTCAACATCTTTCAACAACTCTTATAAGGAACTCAAGTTTCTGGGCTTATTCATTGTGTTTCATCTCTGCCCTTTTTTTGTTCTCATGAAGAGGGTGCATGATAACATTTTTCTTTGCTTGTTTTTGAGAATGAAATAAGCACTATTGATTAGACAGTACATACAATGTTAGCGTGAAGTACTAACTTTGAACTTATGTGCAAGACTACTTTATAACAGCATTTGGACAGGATAAGAAATGACTTTACCACAGGTTTTTTTCAGTATGTTGGCATCTGTCAATAAAAAGAATCTATACATAAAGAAATGACATTTGAACCATTTATGGAAAGCAAATGGTTTGAATTTTTATAAGATTTAATTTCACATTAAGATGTTGTAAGTTCTTAAGCTAAAGTGACATTTGCCTTCTGTATTTCTGTCAGGTGATTGGTCTGGGTTGTGAAGCAATTTCAAGCAGTGAGTACTTCGGAAATGGTTGTGTGACAGAATTCATGTATGGAGCAAACCTGGGCACAGTGATCCGCAAGTGGAATGGACAGAAGCTGTCTTATTTACAGTAAATACAGTATAAATTGCCATGTGATGAATTGTAGACCTACTGCCATATCACCCTAATATGTGTTGTCATCTAAGTTAAAAATTCCAGTTTATACAAGTAACAAGAAGATGATCATCAATATGAATTATTGTTACATGAGCTCAATTATTCTTTTATGTTGAATGTAAATTAGAGGGAAATATTTTAAAAACTCACAACACCTATATAGATTTCTATATGACATGAGTATACTAGATTTTGGTGACATTTGCCTATATACAGTTAAAGTTAATTATCACAATGATGTTATTTAAAATGCATCTGTAATGTGGACACACTATGGCACTTGAAATATCAGCCTGCTTATATTAAAATAGTACAGCATTCAGTCCTCACTTTAACTCAGTTTTCCATCTTATACAGCATGATATGACTATTTACCCTTCTTGAATACATTCATATTACAATGAACTTTCAAAATACTCTTCTTAATAATAAAAATGTTACATAAGCAATTTTAATTAAGTAAAAAATAACCATTTCTTCTATATAAGCACGGAAGATTTATGGATATGTACATATAAGTTTCAAACAAATTTCTCATGGACAATCATTGAATTAGAGAATTTAACTGAACATGCCAAAAATAAAGAGATGCTGAAATGTTACTTTAAGTCCATTGTAAAATGATAATAATGTTATTTTTTATGATTGGAACCGGGAAGAAGGCTGGGCCTCATGCCTTCTGACAGAGCTCTTCTCTTTGTGGACAACCACGATAACCAGCGAGGACATGGGGCTGGAGGATCATCTATTCTGACACTCTGGGATGCTAGGTAGGAAAAACGTCTTTTCCTGCCTTCAATTATAACAAAAATTGTTTAGTCACTTACTTTAACACCATTTTATAACTTTCAGGCTCTATAAAGTAGAAGTTGGATTCATGCTGGCTCATCCTTATGGATTTACATGAATAATGTCAAGTTACCGTTGGCAAGACACTTTGAGAATGGAAAAGTAAGTTTTAAAGTTGCCCAAAATGTATTTTTCTCAAAATAAAGAAAGCAATTCTATTTTAATGTGAAGTTATGTTATTACACACATATGTTTTATCAAGCATTTGTGTACTGTGATTTTAGTAATGTGAAGGTATTAAAGATAACTCACTGTTCTATCACAAAAATGAAAATAAGAGCAATTTTTCAGTAGTCAAATATACTGTTTTAAGTATTGACTTTATAGAATTGACCCAAGTATTGTGCATAATGGCACTTACAAATAGCCAAATACTTTCTGCACAAAATTTAAACAATATAAATAATTGTTAGAATTTTATTCTGCTCTGCAAAGATTTAGTACAAAATCATGTAAAAGAAAAGCTTCAAAATTAACTACAGGATGAAACTGTATTTGGATATAATGTACTTGATAACACATATTATTGAATAAATTCCATCTGTTTCTTTTAAAAAAAAATTTATAAATTCATATGCAATGTTAATAAATTATTTATTTTAACTGAGTTTAACTAGTAAAGGTACAACAGAAAAGTAAATGGTTGAACAACAGAATATAAATCTCAGCCCATTACAAGAATAATGAGGCTCAAGAAAATATTTGGGAGACTGGTAAAATTTAATATGAATGATTGAAAAAGCAATTAAGAAATAAAACCATGGAAATATCTTAGGGTAGAAGTAGGTCTTTTTTATTTTTTATTTTTTTTATTAAAAATTTAATTATACATTTTAAAATTTTTTACCAGTTCCCTCCCTCCCCCCTCCTCCCCCTCCTCTTCCCCCAGTTCCCAGAGAGTCCTTTATTGTATACGCCTAACTCTCCATTGGGTCCTCCTCTCCGATGACATATAAGGACCCAGTGGCATTTCCATAAGCCCTTTCTCTTGTTCCCCTTAAGCATAAGATCACTACTATGGCTGTCAATCCCTTGCCTCCAGGGGTCTCGGTGCCCTTAACAGATGCTAGACTTTATGAGGGCAACAGTGCGCTGGACATTGCGCAGGGCATGCAAAGTCCCATTACGATTGCTTTGGCCCCAACTATTGTTGAGAATCTTGCAAATCGTTGCTCCTCCCATCCTTTTGCTCTTACAATCTTACCGCCCCCTCTTCCGCAAATGTCCCTGAGCTCCAGGATGGGGAGAGATTAGGCTGTCCTAGTTCTATGTGATTGATATAGTCTCTGAAGTTCTGGATTGTGGTTTGTTGATTTTCTTTTGCAGTTTTGCTGCTCCTGCAATTCCCTTCACTCCATTCTGCTGGGCACTGTATGTCACCCCCTGGCCAGAGACAAAAAGCTGTTAAACTGGAGTCTTGTTGTAATAGCACATTCAAGGGTAGATGTAATAAGAGTAGGAAACCTCCCTGAGGGAGGGGTCCATCACCCATTTGCAAAATGATTACTTTTTATCTGCTAGACTATATGCCCTCCCCTTCTGGTGAGATCAGGAAAGAACGTCTGTGAACTTAACCAGGTTTCTCATTACTTACTTGCAGACCTTGATGGAGGCCTATTTTCTCTGCTGTAACATGGTCTCCTCTCTCCTTGTTTCTGGTGTGGCCCTCCTAACCCATCTCTCTTGTTCATAATCCTTGCAATTACTGTGTTTCATAGGTTTACTTTTGAGTGTCTCAATGTGGGCTGGGTGAGTTTGGTACTAGGAGCCACCTATTAGGGAGTACATATGGCGCTTAATTTTCTGGGTTTGGGATACTTCACTTAATATAATTCTTTCTAATGACATCCATTTCCCAGCAAATTCCAGTAATTCATCATTTTTGATGGCTGAGTAGTACTCCATTGTATAGATGTACCACAGTTTCCTTATCCACTCGTCAACTGTTGGACATTTAGGTTGATTCCATGACTTTGCTATTGTAAACAGTGCTGCTATGAACATGGTCGAACTTGTGCTATCGAGGCGAACCTCTGCTGCATGGGGGGTTATTCCCAAAAGTGGGATAGCAGGGTCATATGGCATTTCAATCTTTAATTTCTTTAAGAATCTCCAGACGGCTCGCCAGAGTGGCTGTATGAGCCTGCATTCCCACCAACAATGTAGGAGAGTTCCCCTCTCTCCACATCCTCTCCAGCATTTGTCGTTGTTTGTATTGTGGATTTTTGCCATCCTGACCCGGGTGAGATGATATCTCAGGGAAGTTTTGATTTGCATTTCCCTGATGGCGAAGGAAGTGAAGCATTTTTTAAGATAATTGTTAGACATTTTAATTTCATCCCTGGTAAAGTTTCTTTGAAGTTCCAGGGCCCATTTTTTAATTGGGCCAGTGTTTCCTTGGAGTTTAATTTTCTAAGTTCTTTGTGCACTCTGGACAGTAGAGCTCTGTCAGATATGTGGTTAGTGAAGATTTTCTCCCATTCTGTGGGTTGCCTTTGAGCTCGTGTGACAATCTCTTTATCTGAACAGAAGCTCTTTAATTTCACAAGATCCCAACTGTTGAGAGTTGGTAGCAGTGATTGTGCCATTGGATGTCTGTTTAGGAAGTGTTGGCCTAGCCCAATCAGCTCGAGGGAGTTCCCTATCCTTTCAACTATGGTTTTTAAAGTCTCTGGCCTGATATCAAGGTCCTTGATCCATTTGGAATTAAGTCTTGTACATGGTGACAAGTACGGGTCCAGCTTTAATCTTCTGCATGTGGAGATCCATTTTTGCCAGCACCATTTGTTGAAGATGCTGTTCTTTTTCCATTGGATTCTTTGGGCCCCTTTGTCAAAGACCAAATGGCTGTAACTTTGTGGGCTTATATCTGGGTCTTCAATCCTTATCCATTGATCTGTGTGTCTATTTTGGAGCCAGTACCAGGCTGTCTTTATAACTATGGATTTGTAGTATAGACTTAGGTTTGGTATGGTAATACCTCCAGCTGTGTTTTTGTTACTCAGGATTGTTTTTGCTATCCTGGATCTTTTGTGCCTCCATATGAACTTTGAGATTATTTGGTCAACTTCTTTGAAGAATTGCTTTGTGATTTTGATTGGTATAGCATTGAATCTGTATATTGCCTTTGGTAGGATGGTCATTTTTACAATGTTGATTCTGCCAATCCAGGAACAAGGGAGGTCTTTCCACCTTCTGGTGTCTTCTGCAATTTCTTTCTTTAGGGTTTTAAAGTTTTCATTGTAAAGGTCTTTTACCTCCTTAGTTAGGTTTATACCAAGGTATTTCATTTTTTTAGGGGCTATAGTAAATGGTATTGTTTCTCTCAAGGCTTTTTCACTTCTTTCATTCTGGGCATATAGGAAGGCCTCTGATTTTTGCACATTTATTTTGTATCCTGCCCACCCTGCTGAACTTCTCAATTAGTTCCAGGAGCTTCCTGGTGGAGTTTTTGGGATCACTCAGGTATAAGATCATGTCATCTGCAAATAGGGATAGCTTGACTTCTTCCTTGCCGATTTGAATCCCTCTTATGTCCCTTTCTTGTCTTATGGCTTCAGCTAAGACTTCAAGTACAATATTGAATAGAAGTGGTGAGAGTGGACAGCCTTGTCTAGTTCCTGATTGAAGTGGGAATGCTTCCAATTGTTCCCCATTGAGCATAATCCTTGCTGTGGGCTTGTTGTATACAGCTTTTATTATATTGATAAAGGTTCCTTCCATTCCTACTGTCTCTAGCGTTTTGATCATAAAAGGCTGTTGGATCTTGTCAAAAGCTTTTTCTGCATCTATCGAGAGTATCATGTGGTCTTGGACTTTGGACTGGTTTACATGATGAATTACATTTATTGATTTGCGTATGTTCAACCAACCTTGTGTGCCGGGGATGAAGCCTACTTGGTCCCCATGAATGATCTTTTTAATATGTTTTTGAATCCGATTTGCTAAGACTTTGTTGAGAATCTTTGCGTCTGTGTTCATCAGGGAGATCGGCCTATAGTTTTCTTTTTTAAGTGAATCTTTATTAGGTTTTGGGATTAAAACGATATTAGCTTCATAGAAGGAATTTGGTAGTGTTCCTTCCTTTGCTATTTGATGGAACAGTTTAAGGAGTATTGGTGTTATTAACTCCTTAAATGTCTGGTAGAACTCTGTGCTGAATCCATCTGGTCCAGGACATTTTTTGGTGGGAAGATTCGAGATTACTTCCTCAATTTCCTTATATGTTATAGGACTATTTAAATAATTCACAACTTCCTGATTCAATTTAGGTAAGTTGTGTTTACTTAGAAATTCATCCATCTCTTTTGTGTTGTCAAACTTCACAGAGTATAAGTTTTTGAAATATGATGTTATAATTCTCTGGATTTCTTGGGTATCAGTAGTGATAACTCCATGTTCATTTCTAATTTTGTTAATTTGGGTTTTCTCTCTCTTGCTTTTGGTTAGTTTAGCTAGGGGTGTATCAATCTTGTTGAGTTTTTCAAAGAACCAGCTTTTTGATTGGTTGATTTTTTCTATCGTTTTCTTAGTCTCGATTTCAGATATTTCTCCCCTTATTTTGCTAATCTCTTCTCTTCTACTGCTTTTGGGATCAGATTGCTCTAGTTTCTCTAAAGCTTTAAGCTGCATTGTTAAGTTGTTTATTTCTGATGTTTCCATTTTTTTGACGTGGGCATTAAGAGCTATGAACTTACCTCTTAGAACAGCTTTCATTGTGTCCCAGAGATTTTGGTAAGTTGTATTTTCGTTATCATTCACTTTCAGGAAATCTTGAATTTCCTTTTTAATTTCTTCCTGAATCCAGTTCTCATTCAGCATCATAGTGTTAAGTTTCCAGGAGTTAGTGTATTTTCTCTTGTTTGTTGTGTTGTGGATGTCCAGCTTTAGGCCGTGGCGGTCTGATAGGGCACAGGTTAGAATTTCAACTTTCTTGTATATGTGTAGATTCATTTTGTGGCCCAGTATGTGATCTATTTTGCAGAAAGTTCCGTGTGCTGCTGAGAAAAATGTGTATTCTTTGGTGCGTGGGTGAAAAGTTCGATAGAGATCTGTGAGGTCCATTTCTTTCAGGGTTTGATTAAGTTCCAAAGTGTCTCTGTTAAGCTTTTGACCTGTTGATCTATCCCATGTAGAGAGGGCGGTGTTGAAGTCCCCAAGAATTATCGTTTGGGGGTTGATTTCATGCTTTAGACGCTGTAGGGTTTTCTTAATGAATGTGGAGGGGCCCGTATTGGGTGCATATATGTTCAGTATTGTGAAATCTTCCTGGTGAATTGTACCTGTGACTAAAATGTAGTATCCATCCATGTCTCTTATAATTTTTTTTGGTTTGAAATCCACTTTGTCTGATAGCATAATGGCTACCCCTGCCTGTTTTCTGCTTCCATTTGCTTGTAGAATTGTTGACCAGCCTTTTATTTTTAGAGCGTGCCTATCTTTTGTGGTGAGATGGGTTTCCTGCAGGCAACAGATTGATGGATTGTGATTTTTAATCCAAGTTTGTAATCTGTGTCTCTTGATCGGTGAATTAAGTCCATTAACATTTAGTGTTATAATGGAGAAACTATTGTTAATTCCAGACATTTATTATGTTTAGTAACTTTTATAAGTATATTGCTTCGCTTTTAATGGTGTTATATTTGCCTTCTGTTCTCCTGGATATGCCTGTTTTTTTCTTCACGCTTGAGTATCATTTCTAGCAGTTTTTGAAGGCCTGGTTTGGTGGCCATGTATCCCTTAAAGTTGTCTTTTTGCTGGAAAATTTTTCTTTCTCCCTCGATCATGACTGATAGTTTTGCAGGGTAAATCAGCCTGGGTTGACATTTTTGCTCATTCAATACTTGAAGTATGTCTCTCCAAGCTCTTCTTGCTTTTACTGTTTCGACTGAGAAGTCATTTGTTATTTTAATAGGTTTACCTTTAAAAGTGACTTGTTTTTTCTCCCTTGAAGCTCTCAGCACCAGTTCTTTATCTTGAATGTGGAGTGTTTTAACTATTATTTTGCCGTGGTGTGCTTCTATTTTGGTCGTATCTGTTTGGGGTGCGGAATGCCTCTTGTATATGAATGGGCCTCTCTTTTTTTAGATGAGGAAAGTTTTCCTTGATGATCGTTTGAAAAATTTCCTCAGGGGTGGTATTTTGAGATTCTTGCTCCGGTATTCCATGAATACGCATGTTAAGCTTCTTCAGGGTGTCCCATATCTCTTGGATATTTCTCTCAAGTATCTTTTTGGCTTTAACAACCTCTTCCATTGAGCTGGTTAGTACTCCCACTTTATCTTCAAGGTCTGAAATTCTGTTTTCTGCTTCATTAGTTCTGTTGATAAGACTCTCTGTGGCGTTCTGGGTTGAAGATAACTTGTCTTTTAGCTCAGTTTTAAACTGCTTGAGTTTGTTTTAACTGCTCTATGCCACTTTTTGTTTCTTGCACTGTTTTTCTCAACTCCTCCAGATGTCTGTTGTGCTCCTCTTCAAAGCGATTGATTCGATTATGTAATTCCTCCCGGATTTCCTCTTTCATAGTATTGAACATGGTAATGATCATATTTTGAAAGTCGTTATCCTGGGTCAGGCTTTCTTGGCCTTTTTCCGCGGGTTTGTTCTTGTTGGAATCTAACATTATGGGATTAATTTCTTCAGTGGGAAATTTGTTTACTTGAGTGTTGCTTCTCATGGATTTGCACTTTGACTTTGGCATTGTCATTTTAACTCTTAAGATCTCTCAATTTCACTAAACTGAATTATTTGGCCTGGGGTACTGGTGGGCGGGGCCCGAAAGGGGACTCACCTAGGGCGTGGGGTGAGGCCCGGGTGGACCGCGCGTGTCCCGACCGGTGGAGCGGGGTGGGGTGAAAAGGGAGGATGGGCGAGTCGGCGTGGAGCTATTTAACCTGAGGGCAGCTGCTGGGACGGGGCCCGGGCGCAGGGGGAGGTCCTCCTCGTCCCTTGGCCCCCGCGCGGCTCCGGCTGGATGGCGGGAGTCGGAGCCGGGTCCCTGTGGGCTGACCTGGGGTCCTAGAGCGCGCGGTGAGAGCCCGGCTGGATCTCGCGTACGCGTCCCGCCCGGCGGAGCGGGGGAGGGGGGGGTGGCGAAAGGGGCAAGTAGGTCTTTTTTAAAGATATCAGAATCATTAGAAAACTTTATTCCTCAAGTTTTTTCCTAATGAACTACCTACATATTTATATATCTTTTATGCACCTTTCAGTTTAAAAAGCCCATAGCTCAGTATAATACTTCACTCTATTGTTGGACTATTTTAATAGTAACAATGTATATATTTAGATTGAACCAGCTTCTTGACTTTTTTGTATACGCTAAGATTAAAAACAATTATTAATTTTTATTATTGTATTTACACTGGCCAATGATATAGGATTCCCCTATTGTTTACCATTTGCTTTTGTGCATATTATTTAAACTTTGTTGGGACTTTTGCATCCTAAAAATCTCTATATTTTCTTCACTTCTTATTTTATGATACACTCTTATCACTGATATCTTTCTAGACATTCTATATTTTGCTTTTTTTAGAAATATGTTCAAGTGCTGACAATTATGAAATGTATACTAAATGATTATTGCATTTAGTAAGAAAAATCAGAATTTATTGATTACCATAGTTATATATAATATGAAATCAACTAATAATTTGGAAGTAGTTTATATCCTAAGTATATAACAGACATTATTCAAATTTTATTGCAAGCAAGTGATATTCCTATATTTTATAGATAAAGAAATTCAGGCACAGAAGTATATATTTATTGACAGATTTTTAAATCGCTTGTACTGAAGTCTAGTTTTTATTGCTAGAGCTCCTGACGCCAATGCTCTTTCCCTTTCAGTCAATTCAAGAAGTAATATAGATAGGATGAATCTCTGGAGTGGAAAAAAAAAATGAGAGGACAATTGGAGACATTATACTTGTGCCTCACAAATGATAAGTACTCAGTAAGGGTCTATTTGATGAGGTTGAATTATGAAGAGACTCTGTAGAGGCAGAAGAAACAGAAAGGTTAGACCCAATGGAAATGGAATGTGCATGTTAAAAATTTGAGATTTATTTATTTTCTTTTTTGCCATTTTTTGTTTGTTTTTTAAACTCTTAAGGATGTTAACGATTGGATTGGGCCACCAAACCACAATGGTGCAATCAAAGAAGTGAATATGGGTCTGTGAACATAAATGGCGTCAGATATGGTGAGAATATTCCTGAA
The DNA here is from genome assembly GCA_023101885.1 of Typhlomys cinereus. Taxonomy (NCBI): domain Eukaryota; kingdom Metazoa; phylum Chordata; class Mammalia; order Rodentia; family Platacanthomyidae; genus Typhlomys; species Typhlomys cinereus. The sequence goes on along the minus strand of JALPQD010000356.1, from coordinate 1,131,809 downwards.
GGGATTTTTTTCTAATGGAAAATTTCCCTTGGCATTCCATTTTGAATTGCTGAATCTTTTTTTTTTCAGTTTTTTTTTTTTTTTTGTGTGTGTGTGTGTGTGTATGTGTGTGTGTGTGTGTGTTTCTATGTATCAGAGGTCACAGTGAACCTGTGGAAGACTAAGGATGACTTCAGAAATCATCCTACATTGCTTCTACCTCCTTTTTGCTTTACTCTGGGATTTCCCAGGCTCTGCCTACCTGGGCCTTAAATTCAAGTTGCTAGCATTTTTAAGTGGAACCTGGGATCTGAACTCAGGTCCTTCTGCTTGTGAGGCAGAGTCTTAACCCCTGAGTCTCCAGCCCTGGTTTGAATGTTAAATGTTTACTTTTCCAGGTCATTGTCAATGACTTTATATACTGGCCTTCCTGCTGGCATGTACTGTGATATCATCTCTGGAGACAAAAATCAATGTTCGCTGCATAGGAATCAAAGTTTATGTGTCTGGTGACGGCACTGCTCGCTTTTCCATTAGCAACTCTGCTGAAGACACATTTATTGCAATGCATGCTGAATCAAAGTTGTAAAATGCAAACTAAATAAATTCAGGGACAGCAGAAAACAAATGTGCTCATGTTCTTATGCAAACCTCAGTTCCAATTATTCATTAATTTTTGATAAAATTTCTAAGTTGTATCAACTTGAAAAGGGAAAATAATTCATAAATATCACATATAATTACATAATGGATACTTTTGGGATTTCATTATGTTTTAGAAAATTTACAGGATTTTTAAAGGACTTTCTCTGAACACTGAAAGCTATTATGACAAGTGTTTTGTTTCCTCATTGGTCTCATCTCAATGCAACACCCCACTTCTCAGGGTTCAATTTCTGCTCACAATCATATTCCATTGTTGTAATAAATACATAACCAAAAGAACTTGGAGAACAAGGGGTTTTATTCATGTTGAAGGGTATGTCAGGTCTTTCCTACAAGTTCTCCAACATTGACAGACAGTGTCATGCCCTGACTTACACAATTCTGCACTCTTCTCTTTACCACTAGGACCACTTAAATGATACTGCCAAGTTTTGCCACCAGCACAAAATGTAGCCTGGCTCACTGAGACCGCAGCTGCACCAGATTCCATGTACAAGCCTGTAAGCATTTCCCTAGGAACTGCTTTGGAAGAGCATCAAAATCCAACTTGGGACTTTGTCCTTTAAATGAGACTGGTTTCCACAAAACTGAGCCTCCATGGGGTGGGTGGGCTGTGCCCTCATAGCCTCTCTCTCTCTGTGTCTCAGTAGAGAGACGTAGGATATTCTTTAATGACAATATTTCCAGTAGCCATAGCTGCTGTTCTGTGTGCAGTGTTCTTTTCTAAAACCCCAAGCTTTCCAACACAAGAATCCTCTATCAAACAAATCCATCCATTATCTATACATTAAATGCACTCCCATATGCCTCTCCACCTCCATCCATATTTCTACTTTTTTCTATTAGCACTGTTCCATCTGTGGGACCCAAACTTAAAAAATGTCATTTTTGTACATCTGTTTCCATTTTGTACTTGCTCAATTGTTCACACTATGAAACGCTGGATGTGACGGTTTGACCCAACTGGCTATGTGACTCTAGCCACAAATTAGGAAATACCGTACACTCAGGATCCTTCACTAGCTGGGAGGACAGCCTTGAACGATAGTTTGTAAAGATTATTAACCGAGCAGAAAACTGTCCAATCAGAAGCCAGCCACTAGTGCTTGGGAAATTCCAAAGACCATAACTGATATAGGAGGTATTAAAAACTGCTGATGGTCAGAGCTGACCAATCTCTACTCACCAACACTATTTTTGCTTCTATTTACCTAGTCATGAATCTGCTATGTTAGAGACCCCCTCCTCCTATAGAAAGAGCCTATAAAAGAATACATAAAACAAAGACCAGGGCTCTCATTCCTGATCTGTTGGGTCAGTGACAAAGGGAGTCCAAGCTCGAGCTTGCTTTGCATAATAAAAGTCCCTCATGTGATTGCAACAGTATTGACTCCGTGGTGATCTCTTGGGATCTGGGAATCTGGACACAACACATCCTCTTCCAAATCACATTTGTTCTACCATCGTGGTGTTGTGTGAATCATTTTTTTCTGGGAAGATACCACACAACCATCTTCCCACCCCAGACAGGGTACAACAGACTAATGTGATGACAAACCAAGAAGATATTGGAATTACTTACAAGAATTTGACAAGAATACTGACAGAAGCTGGGATGATTCAAAGCCACCCCCCCAAACATAGGTTAGACTTGCAGAAACTGCACCCTTAGAACTCTGGGCTGTAGGACTTTCTAAGAGAGTCTCCTCCAGGATCCTGGACTGCTCTGATGGGTCTCTCTCACTGATAGACTTTTGTGAGAGTCTCTCAGTCTCTCTCTCTATGTCTGCTGATGGATATATATATATATATATATATGTCTCTCTCCATCTCCCACCCTTGCTGTTTGGCCAGCTCAGCAGTCTCTCCTGACTTGGAGCTGCTATTGTTTATTCTTTTCCCACATCCTGCTAGAAGTTCCACCCACTAGCTTGTTATCCTCAGGAACTTCCTGAGAGTAACAATTTTTACTTACTGAGATTGGAGAAAAGATCCAGGTGGCTGTAACACTACACGTGCCTCCCTTAAACTCTATTTATTGAACCTCTCTGAACCTGTCTGGCCTCTATAGGCACTTTAAGCAAAGCACACAAATATAAATATTTGAAATTAGGATGTGGCAAGTACAGTGTACAATTAGGATGTACAGTGTGCCTTTCTGAACCTACCATAATTGATAATTTCATAATTCTATTTTTCTTGTTAACTGAGTAAAATTTCATTTCATATACATGCCACATTTTTGTTATCCGTGTTGGGCTACTGAATCATGTAGTGACCTTCCCTTCTGGACAAAATAGCCCCATTTCATAGAAAAGTGTCTCCAAACAGTACGTGCTCTTCTCTGCTCCTGAAATGACACCACAGACTTCTCTCTGTGTTCTCGCTGGTGGGCTCCTGCTCCCCTGCATATTTTTTCAGATAATTGGACCTCTTGTATCATAGGGTAAAAAACCCAAATGTCCATTCCCTGGGTCATGCCCCTAATGCCTCCCTGGTTGTACTCTATATAAGCTGAGAAAAAAAAAGAAGAAAAAAAGCACACCGCTGCTGTTCTGTCCACTTGTGCTGAGATAGCCACTCTACTCCTGCAATAAATCTCTTGTGTGAACAGGGCCTCTGGTCTTTGATTAAACAGATATTGGGGGAAGTGTTCTGAACAAGCCCCTTTCAATCCATTCATCAGCTGTTGGGCATCCAGGCTAATCTCACTTTTAAGGTATTGTGAAAGCAGCAGCACTGAGCACGTCTGTGCAAGTTTCTCTGTAGTGGGATACACAGTATATGGTATATGCCCAATATGCCTGAGTCATCTGGTACTGAATTGGTCTTCTACCTTATACTTGATGACACAGGGTTTCTAATCAAATCAAGAGCTCATTGGTAGAGTGAGTCACCGCACCTTCTTGGCATTCTACGTGTTCTCTTGGAATTCAAACTCAGTGCCTTTTGCTTGCTTGGCAGGCTCTCAACTACTGAACTGTCTGGGGCTGCCAAGCAGCAATGGCAACAGAAGTCTTTCTGAAAACAGTATCTTCCTTTTGCCCTGACCGTAGTGCCAAGCACACAGCAATCAGCAATGCAGTAAGAGGTATGACTCAACTTTGTCCTTTCACTACTGAAATTCTGCAATCCTGTCAGTGAATTTTCTCCAGTTGCTTGGGCTGTCTGTTGCTTTCTTTTTTTTTTTAATTTTTAAATTTTTTTGTTATTATTTATTCAATTGTGCATGTATGCGTGTGCGCGAGTGTATGTGTGTGCGAGTGTATGTGTGTGTGTGTGTGTGTGTGTGTGTGTAGAAACACGGACAAATTCGGGAACCACCATGGACGCCTCCACCTCCTTGTTTACTCTGCCTCGGGATTCACAGGCTCCGCCCTACCAGGACCGGAAACGCAGGCCACCTGCGCTTCAGCCTGGCGTCTATACGTGGGGTCTAGGATCCGAACTCAGGACCTTCTGCCTGCAAGGTGGAGGCTTAACTGCTGAGCCACCTCTCCAGCCCCTGAGCTTTCTTTAAAATGAATTATTTTTATTTTTCCTAGTTATATATGCTCCTTGACTCCCTTGTTCCCTCCTTCTTTCCTCCCTTTCTTTTCTCCCTCTTTCATCCCTTGGCATCCTCTCTTCCCTCCCTTTGTGGGTCCAGTCTGCTACCTCCTACTCTCCTGTCTTTTGGTTTATATGGTACTGGGGTTCCCTCTGTTCATCTGCTCTAGTAGGGGTTCAGGACTTGTGGCAGACCAAGAGTCCCTTCCTTGTGTGGACTGCTGATATGAATACTCTCCTACTCTGTCGGACCCATCAACCCTAAGTATCCTATTGCCTGAAACTATTATTCCTGAGGTCCACACCAGTCCATGGGGGCATGCTGACATGTTCACCACTCTGCAGGTCTGATGAGATCAAGTTCCATTGTTGTGAGTTCCTGGCTGTGGCTGTCCTATATTGAATGGAGTGACCTGTCCAGAGATGGATTTCCCCATCTTTGGGCTCTTGCAGTCTTACTGTCCCCTCTTCCACAAAGTTCTCTGAACCTTCGGATGAGGAGAGATTTGGCTCATCTGGTTCTAGGTGATCATTGCAGGTTACTGCTGTTCTTCATTCTAGTTTTGCTGTTCTTGCCCTGCACAAGGCTGCCTCCTATTTGATCCTATCGCTGATCCAGTAATACAGAAACTGTTAAAGAGAGGCCTTTCTATAGGGGAAGGCTTGAAGAAGAGAGAGGATCAGGACTAGGGCACAGCAGTGAGTGGGCTCACTTTCTGTGCCATCATCTGACTCTTTATGTACCTTACCCATACCCCATGATGAAGAACATATGTCCATGCTTCAAACCAGTCCAAACACCAGTGAACAGGAAGGAAACTGACTATGCATTCCTTTATCTCCATTTTATTGGGGTATTCTTTCCCCTACATTCCTAGTTCTCATCCTTTATGGTAATAATGGGTAATAAAAAAGACTTTCCCTTGATTATGTCATTATGAGAGCTTAGAATTAGGTTAAACTTACAAGTGAGAACATACAACATCCAGCTTTCTGTGCTTGGGATACTTTGTTCAATATGACTTCTAATTCTATTTACCAACAATTTCATCAATTCACTTTTTTGATGGCTAAGTAGTGTTCCATGATTTATATGTGCCACATTTTCATTATGCATTCATCAGCTGTTGGGCATCTCAGTTGATTCCATGACTTTGCCATTATCAAAAATGCTGCAAGGAACATGGAAGTATATACATCTCTACAGTATGATGAAGCATTTTTTTTCTGGAAATACTAGCAGTGGGATAGCAGGGTCATATGGCATTTCAATTTTTAACTCTATTAGAAACCACTGCACTGATTTCTAGAGTGGTTGTGTAAGTCAGCATGCTTACTAACAATATATGAGGTTTCCCTTCTCCATGCATCCACTCCAGCATGTGTTATTGTATGTATTTTGGTTTTTCACCTTTTTGACAGAGGTGAGCTAATATCTCAAGGTAGTTTTGATTTGCATTTCTCTAATGGCTAGAGAGGTGGAAAATTTTTAAGATATTTGCTGGACATTTGAATTTCTTTCCAAGAAAAATTCTTTAAAATTCCATGGCCCACTTTCTAACTGGGCTGTATATTCTTGATGTTTAATTTATTTTGAGTTCTTTGTGCACTCTGGATATTAGTACTCTATTGGATATGTGTTTAGTGAAGATTTTCATCCATATTGTAGGTGGTCTTTTTGCTTGGTTTTAGCTGAACAAAAGCTTTTTCGTTTCATGAGATCCCATTTGTTGAATATTGGTTCCATTTCTTGAGCTTTTGGAGTTCTGTTTAGAGAGTCCTGGCTTAGGCCAATAGTTGGAGGGATGTACCTACCCTTTCCTCTTGGATTTTTTTATTGTCTTCTTGTCTAATATTAAGGTCTTTGATCCATTTGGTGTTGATTTTTGCATATGATGACAAGTAAGGGTCCAGTTCAATCTTCTGCATGTAGATATTCAATTTTTCCAGTACCATTTGTTGAAGATGCTGTTCTTTTCCTATTGAGTTTTCTGAGGCTCTTTATAAAAAATTCAGATAACTTACTGATTTCTGATCTTCAACCCTTAGGAAAGTATGGACTGATTTCTGATCTTCAACCCTTATCCTTTGATGTATGTGTCTCTTTTGGAGCCAGTAGCATGCTTTATTTTGTTACTATTGATTTGTAAAATAGATTAAATTCTGGCAAAATGATACATCCAGCATACATTTATTACTCAGGATTATTTTTGCCATCCTTGGCCTTTTGTGCTTCCATGTAAATTTTGAGATTTTTTTAATCAATTTCTGTCAAGAATTTCCTTGTAATTTTGATTAGTATAGCATTGAATAAGAATATTTCTTTTGGTAGGATGGTCATTTTTATGATGTTAATTCTACAGGAGCATGGAAGACCTTTCAATATTCTTGTGTCTTCTGGAATTTCTTTCTTTAGGATTTTAAAGTATTTACAGACCCTTCACTTCCTTGGTTAAATTTATATCAAAGTATTTCACTTTTTTTCTAAACATTTTTTATTATTATTTCTGCTCATACAAACTTAATAGGTACACCACTTCCCTCCCTCCCTTCTCCTCCCCCGAACCCCTTACTGCCCCTCCCCTCACCCCTCCCTCCCCATCCCCCAGTGCCTCCCCCCCAATCCCCAGAGAGTCCTTTAATGTGCATGCCAGACTCTCCTCTGGGCCCTCCTCTCCGATGACGTACAAGGACCCAGTGGCATTTTTAGTGGCTATTGTAAATGGAATTTTTTTCTCTTAGGATTTTCCAATTTTTTTCACCCTTGTTTTATAGGACAGCTACTGATCTTTGAACATTAACTTTGTACCCTACCACTCTGCTGAACTTATGTATATAGTTCCAGGATCCAGGTAGAGTTTTTGTGTCTGTCAGATAAAGGATCATGTCTTCTGATTGGAGAGTTAATTCCATTGGTCTTTGAGGCTATTACGAAAAAATGTTTGTGGATTCCTGTCATTTTCTGTATTTTGTGGTTATCATGTGTGTATTTCTTTCCTAGGAATTTGTGTTGGTATTATTTTCCTTTCTGTCCTCTTGGATATGTTTGTCTTTTTTTTTATTTTTAGTATCGACTTTAGCATCTTTTATAGGCCTGGTTGGGTGTTCATGTGAGCCTTCTGTGTGTCCTTATGGTAGAAAACAATCATTACTTATAGTTTTAATGGGTATATCAGTCAGGGTTGGCATTTGTGCTCATGCATGGCTTGAAGTACATCTTTCCAAACTCTTCTGTGGCTTTTACTGTTTTCATTGACAATTCAGTGGTTATTTTACTCATTTACCTTTTAATGTGTCTTAGTTTTTCTCTCTGGAAGCTCTTGGCACATTCTCTCTGTCACATACCTGTAGTGTTTCGATGATATTTTGCCATGGCAAGTTTCTATTTTGGTTGTTTCTGATTGGTGTATTATATACTTGGATGGGGATCTCTTTCCTTAGATGTGGAAAATGTTCATTAATGTAAATGTGAAAAATCTCTTCTGGTGTAACTTTTTGGGTTTCTTGTTCTGGTATTCCATGAATGCACAGGTTTCATTTCTTCAAGGAGTACCATAACTCTTGCCTATTCTTCTCAAGTATGTTTTTGGCTTTTTGAACCTTTTTAATTGGACCAATTTCCTGCTATCTTGTCTTCTAATTCTGATATTTTATTTTCTGTTTCATTGGTTCTCCAAGTAAGACTTTCTGTTGAATTTTGAATTATAGCTAGCTTGTTTTTAATTATAAGTTTTATCTCTGTATGAGACTTTTTTTTCAACTACTCAATGCCTAGTTTTGTGTCTTCAACTGCCTTTTTCATTTCATCTCATTGCCTGTTGTACTCTTGCTTGAAAGGATCAAGCTAGGCTAATGCCATGACAGACTCCATGCTAGGCCTAAGTTTCAGATTCCTGTAAACCAAGTCACTTTACAGAAATTAGCCAGGTGACTTTACAGAAAATAACTTAAGGGAGTCATAAAAGTCCTTGGACGTGAACTTATCACCCAGACCTAACAGAATGCCATTTGAGGGCCTACAAGAAGTCTGGAATGCTGTTTAGCAGGAGGGCTGAAAAGAAGCCAGCATGCCGATAAGAATGCAAAACACTGTGTCAGCTAAACTGCTTTGGTGGGGCATGCAACCTCCTTTGTCCTTTGTGTATAAAAACTGTGTGGAGATGTAATTCTGGGCTGCACACAACACCCTGCCTGTGTATAAGCTCTGGTACCAGTCTCTCTCTTTCGCTCTCTCTCTCTTTCTAATAAAGCCTCTCAGTTGTGGTCACCATTTTCTCTGTTCAACGATGGACCCCAGCATGCTGGATTGAATAAAATGCGCTTGCTTTTCATAGGTGTCTTGGCTGGTCTTTGGGAGATTTTGGACTGTAACATATGGGGGCTAGTCTGGGATATCTACAAAGACTCTTCAAGGAGGAGCATTGCCTGCGGCTGGCTGGTAAGTGAACACTCAAAGATGTCTTAATATTGTCTGTCATTGTTTGCTACTGTTTGCTGTACAACACTTTTTTGGGAGCTCCAGTATGCCAGGGGTTGCGCTTGTAGCTCCTGCACCATGTGGACTCAGAGACAGCCCTGTTCCACACAGGTAGAAAGGACCATATCTGGGAGAGGCCATTACAGGTTAGGTTTAGATGGGGCCCATTTTTGGGAGAGGCTCTGGCAGGGTAGCTACTGTCAGTCGGGGCCTGAGATTTTCAGGAGAGGCCGCCAGCCCATATTGTTTTTGAGATCTCAAATTTGGTTTTGTTTTATGAGTCGGTCTTCATTTCTGTGTGATTATCTGTATTAAATCTAGCCAGCAGATGTGTGTTCTAACCTGTCTTTTATTTAATTTCCCCAATAAAGTCTCCATTCTAATTTCTAAAGCAACTAAGGAAAAGAAAGCCTCTGCCCCCCCAAAGTAGGGATCAGCGGAAATGTCTGTTGTTCTTTGTGTTTTATCTGTGATGATAAAGGGTTACTTTAAAGTGTTTTAGCTTGCTTGATTGCTGGATTTCATGTAATATGTGTATTTTATGTTTCAAAAGAACAAAGCTGTGGAAATTCATTGGAATTTCTTCCTTCTCCTGGTGTGCATGAGCTCCCTTTCTTGGGGACAAATCTGCTTTCTAATTCCATGTTCCCATGCGTACTCCTGTGTTCTGCTACAACCTTGCTAACTTAATTCAGATACAATGATTTTTAAGATGAGTTCTACTGTTATCGCCTCCTTTAAAGGTTATTTCTCAAAAGGTATCTAACATGAAAACAGCAGGGTACAATCAGGTAGGAGAAAGAAAATATGAAGAAAACATATATGTTACTTAGAAACTGATGTATGTGCAGAAGGTTTTGTGAGAAAGTTTATGGATGAGATATATTACTTAGATGTATGGGAGGTTTTATGAGTCAGTCATTTAAAGGAAATATGTTAAAGTATGTTGCAAAGGATTGTGGGATGTTAGATTTATGAGAGATTGAAAAGTAGAGATGATGTTTAGAGGAAATGTTATGTGTTATGCTTCTTCCATGTTATAGGATAAAAAACATTGAGCCTCAGAAATTAGAAATTAGGAATTAAGCTTCATGTATTCAAGTGTATTTCAATTGTTTGTTTTGATTAAACAGGGATTTGTTTACTCATAAAGTTCTAATTCTTAAAGGGTTTAACTTCTTAAGCTCTTGTAGTGTTTAACTATTATATTTATATTATAAGGGTCATGTATTTTAAAGACAAAAATTTTGGTGATGGGCCTAGACAAGGACTACAAAATCTTAGATTTCAAGGTAAAAGAATCTCTGCTAAGCCAACCTCTCCTCATCTTTCCAAGCAGGCTTCTCGGAGAAGTGGAGGGGAAGGGCGCCTTTGAAATGTGGGAGGGAATGTTTTAAACTCCCTGTGAATATGTGAGTGAATGTCGGCCTTTTGTGGGAAACCTGTTACACCTCTGTGCTAGAATTTGTAGTCTCACTGTGAGATCCCTAAAATGGGATTCCATGGTGATAACATACAGTCTAGGGCTGGATCAGATTAAAATCTGATCACAAGTCACGAAAGAGCTGAATCCACTATGGCTAAGTTATCACCTATGACTCTCAAAGGGAATGGCCAGGCTGGCACTTGAATGATTGCTCCTAGAGGGATTTCCAGCCTTTGTTTGTCTAGGTCCTATGGTGGGGATCAATGTAACTTTAAATCTTGTTAGTGGATGGAAGAAAATTCTTAAAAATGTTTGCTCTATAGGAAAAGTGTTTGATGTCTGAGACAATGACCATATATCTGTAAAGCTAGCCAACTTGTAGTATTTTCTCAGACATAGTCTCTATACATCTTAGGTGATAGCAAGAGATGACCCCATAGGAGGATCTTTAAATTATAACACCATCCTCCAGCTAGATTTATTCTGCTGAATGGCAAACAATGAGAGGAAATTAAGAAATTACAGAGATCTCCAAAAAAAAGTACCAGCTTATCATTCAGGTAAAGGTTTATCTCAATAGAAATGCCATCAAGACTAAGGTAGAACAGGAATTTCAAGCCTCTACCTTAGCAGAGCCCATTCCCTTGAAACTAAATAGGATAAATATAATCTGAACCCAGCACAGTCTGCCTTCAAGAGATTGTGAGTGCATTTATGTCAACTCGAGTTCATGTTTCCTTTTACCTTGCAAAAAATTTGGCCTAAGTTAGTTAAGGAGTTTCTCTGGGATACAGATAAATTTATTTTTCAAACATAAAGGAAGGAAAGGAAAAGAACCAGGAAACAAAAAAATCAAAACTTGACATTTGCCTTAGGGGATAGATAGAATACTAGCAGGCACACCCAGGCTGACAAACCTGAAATTCCTTTCCCCACAGTGAAAGAAAAAAAGATGCTTCAAATGTGTCCTGAGTACAAAAGGCCTCCACTTGGCCTGTGTTCTGACTGTGGGACTCTCCACTGGAAGAAGGATTGCCCCCTGAACCTCAGGGCCCAGGGGCCAAGCCCCTTTACTGGGGACCAGTGGCAAGGCCTGAAGTTCTTAGCTTCCCTCTGATGGGAAAAAGAGTTTGCAGCTGATATCTGATAAATGCCCCAAAATGCCAGGCTGGTAATTGCATCTCAAGAGAATCTTGGGTTTAATATGCATATGGGAAGACATATTTTGTTCTGTTGTGGCTGGATTTGGGGGTCCCAAATATCAACAAGGAGCCAAATCCAATGCAAATGTATAAGGGTCAATTACAAGCTCGAGCCTGGGCTCTTGACTGTCAGGTTCCCAGTCGAGAGCCCTGTCCTTAGTCTGGTGAAGTTTTTAAAGCTTTTTAGTAAGGGAAGGGGGTTTCTAATTTAGCAGATTCATGATTAGGTAAATAAAAGTAAAAATAGTATTGGCAAGGAAGATTGGTCAGCTCCATCCACCCACATTTCTAATGTCCTATATGTCTTATAACCATTATCTGGGTGGTATTTATCTGCTCTCTAATAAAAGCCATTAACCTTGGGCCCCAACCTAGTTGATTTTGGGCCCAGATGGAGCTATGGAGTCAAGCTGTTTGTTTGTATGGAGAGCTCATCTCTAAATCCTTTTGTCTTATCTCTGTGGGGGATTGGAGTCATTTCTTCAGGAGGAGTATTCCTTCAGCGTGATCGCAGCAGTGGGGGTTGGCCTTCATGAATTTTAAAGATCTTCAAAGACCTTAGAAATTGTCCCAGCATGGACTGTTCTAGACCTGCCTACTGTACCCCTTAGCCTTCTGAGGACCCAGACTGCTCAAGGGATGAGGGGTGACAACTGCTCTGGCTACTTCCTGCTGAGCTGGGATGAAGGAAGTGTGTGAACAGTCTGCTGTCTTCATCTATGAAATGCTGAGATGGTCTACAGATCTTTGACAGATGGCTTTGTTTTGGTCTATCTAAAGGAGACAAAACAGACAAATTAAGCTTACAAGAACTACATAAGGATTAAACCATTAATTCAGAAAGCACATGGGATAAAGCAAACAAGCTCAGCAATCTTACCATGGGTATAGGCACGAGTTATTCAAGAAAACCTTTTGTTGTGTCTGGAATAGTCACTAGTTTAGTCTGATGTAAATCCCTAGGTAAACACTCCCTGCTCATCCCCAAATCCCAGATAACCCACTAGTCCCAGCTCTTCCCACCAGCCAGTTGGAGCAGGCGCTACCCCAGGCTGGGTAGGACCCCTGGGCCACTCCCCAGCTCGATAGGTTAATTGTGCCTGCGACCAGCACCTCCCCCCTTTCCTAACCCATGCGGGATGCTGGCAGTCCAACCAGGACACATGGCACCCTAGATAAGTACCCCCTGTTCACCCCCAATTCCCTGGTAACCCACTAGTCCCAGATCTTCCCACCAGCCAGTCGGAGCAGGTACTACTCCTGGCTGGGGAGGATCCCTGGGCTATTCCCCAGTTCCCCGAGTTGATTATGACTGCGACCAGCACCTCTTCCTTTTCCCCACCCAGGGCGTGAGCAGTCCAGTGAGGACACACTGCACCCCAGGTAAGCACCCCCTGCTCACCCCCAATCCCCATGTAACCCACTAGTTCCAGCTCCTCCCTCCAGCCAGTCAGAGCAAGTGCTGCTCCAGACCAACTAATTGAGTTCAGTCAAAAACACATGGAAATTGAAAGAAGGTCTTAAGAGATAAAAGGACAAAGCCCAAGTCAAAGTGCAAATCCATGAGAAACAAAACCTAAGAAAACAAATCTCCCACTGAAGGAATTAACCCCATAATAATAGACTCCAACCAGAACAAATCCATGGAAAATAGACAAGAAAGATTGACCCAAGATAAAAGACATTCAAAACATGATCATTACCATGATCAATATTATGAAAGAGGAAATCCGGGAGGAGTTAAATAACCAGATCAACCACTTTGAAGAGAAACACAAGAGACACTTGGAAGAGTTGAGAAAACAGATCAAGAAACAAAAATAGGCATAGAGCAGTTAAAACAGACTCAAGCAGAGTTTAAAACTGAACTAAAAGACAAGTTATCTTCAACCCAGAACTCAACAGAGAGTCTTATCAGCAGAACTAATGAAGCAGAAAATAGAATTTCAGACCTTGAAGATAAAATGGGAGTACTAACCAGCTCAATGGAAGCCAAAAAGATATTCTACAGAAATATTCAAGAGTTATGGGACACTCTGAAGAAGCCTAACATGCGTATTGATGAAATACCAGAGCAAGAATCTGAAAATATCACACCTGAGGAAAATTTTCAAATTATCATCAAGGAAAACTTTCATCATCTAAAAAAGAGAGCCCCATCCATATACAAGAGGCATTCCGCACAAACTTGGATTAAAAATCACAACCCATCAATCTGCTGCTCCCAGGAAACCCATCTCACCACAAAAAATAGGCACATCCTAAAAATAAAAGGCTGGTCAAAAATTCTGAAGCTAATGAAACCAGGAAAGAGGCAGGGATAGCCATAATTCTATCAGATAAAGTGGACTTCAAACCAAAAAAAAATTATAAAAGACACAGATGGATACTACATTTTAGTCACAGGTACAATTCACAGGAAGACTTCACAATACTGAACATATATGCACCTAATATGGGTCTCCCCCCCCACATTTATTAAGCAAACCTTACAACGTGTAAAAAATCAACTCCAAAACCATAATTCTTGGGGATTTCAGCACCGCTCTCTCAACATGGGATAGATCAACTGGTCAAAAACTTAACAAAGACAATTTGGAACTTAATCAAACCCTTACTGAAATGGACCTTACAGATCTCTATCGAACTTTTCATGCATGCACCAAAAAATACACATTTTTCTCAGCAGGACACTGAACTTTCTCCAAAATAGATCACATATTGGGCCACAAAGCAAATCTCCACATATACAGGAAAGTTGAAATTCTAGCCTGTACCCTATCAGACCACCATGGTCTAAAGCTTGACATCCACAACACAACAAACAACAGAAAATTCACTAACTCCTGGAAACTTAACACTATGATGCTGAATGAGAATTGGATTCAGGAAGAAATTACAAAGGAAATTCAAGATTTCCTGGAAGGGAACGATAGTGAAAATGCAACTTACCAAAATCTTTGGGACACAATGAAAGCTGTCCTAAGAGGTAAGTTCATAGCTCTTAATGCCTACATCAAAAAAATGGAAGCATCAGAAATAAATAACCTAACAATGCAGTTTAAAGCTTTAGAGACATTAGAGAAATCTGATCCCAAAAGCAGTAGAAGAGAGGAGATTAGCAAAATAAAGGGAGAAATATCCTAAATCAAGATGAAGAAAATGATACAGAAAATCAACAGGTCAAAAAGCTGGTTTTTTGAAAAAATCAATAAGATTGATACACCCCTAGCTAAACTAACCAAAAGCAAGAGAGAGAAAACCCAAATTAACAAAATTAGAATGAAAATGGAGTTATCACTACTGATACTCAATAAATCCAGAGAATTATAACATCATATTTCAAAAGCTTATACTCTGTGAAATTTGACCACTCAAAAGAAATGGATGAATTCCTAAGTAAACATAACTTACCTAAATTGAATCTGGGAGTTGTGAATTATTTAAATAGTCCTATAATATATGAGGAAATTGATGAAGTAATATCAAATTTTCCCACCAAAAAATATCCTGGACCAGATGGATTCACCACAGAGTTCTACTAGACATTTAAGGAACTAATAATACCAATACTCCTTAAACTGTTCTATCATATAACAAAGGAAAGAATACTACCTATTCTATGAAGCAAATATTGTCTTAATCCAAAAACCTAATAAAAATACACTTAAAAAAGATAACTATAGGCCAATCTCTCTGATGAACACAGATGCAAAGATTCTCAACAAAGTCTTAACAAATCAGATTCAAAAATATATCACGGGGATCAAGTAAGCTTTATCCCAGGCATACAAGGTTGATTCAACATACACAAATTAATGAATGTAATTTACCATATAAACCAGTCCAAAGTCCAAGACCATGTGATATTCTCGATAGATGCAGAAAAAGCTTTCACAAGATCCAACAGCCCTTTATTATCAAAACCCTAGAGACAGTTGGAAGGGAAGGAACCTTTATCAATGTAATAAAAGCTGTATACAACAAGCCTACAGCAAGGATTATACTCAATGGGTAAAAACTTGAAGCATTCCTGCTTCGATTAACTAGACAAGGCTGTCCATTCTCACCACTTCTATTCAATATTGTACTTGAAGTCTTAGCTGAAGCCAAAAGGCAAGAATGGGACATAAAAGGGGTTCACATTAGCAAGGAAGAAGTCAAGTTATCTCTATATGCAGATGACGTGATCATATACCTGAGTGAAAGAAATTGCAGAAGACACCAGAAGGTGGAAAGACCTCCCATGCTCCTGGACTGGCTGAATCAACATCATAAAAATGATCATCCTACCAAAGGCAATATACAGATTCAATACTATACCAATTAAAAGCCCAAAGCAATTCTATAAAGAAGTTGATCAAACAATCTCAAAATTCATATGGAGGCATAAAAGACGCAGGATGGGAAAAACAATCCTGAGTAACAAAAACATAGCTGGAGGTATAACCATACCAAACCTAAGTCTATACTACAAATCCATAGTTGTAAAAACAGCCTGGTATTGGCTCCAAAATAGACACACAGATCAATGGATAAGGTTGGAGACCCAGATATAAGCCCCACAACTACAGCCATTTGATCTTTGACAAAGGGGCCCAAAGAATCCAATGGAAAAAGAGCAGCATCTTCAACAAATGGTGCTGGCAAAACTGGATCGCCACATGCAGAAGATTAAAACTGGACCCTTGCTTGTCACCATGTACAAGAATTAATTCTAAATGGATCGATATAAGGCCAGAGACTATAAAAACCTTAGTTGAAAGGGTAGGGAACACCCTCGAGCTGATTGGGCTAGGCCAACAGTTCCTAAACAGACATCCAATAGCACAGTCACTACAACCAACTCTCAACAGTTGGGATCTTGTGAAATTAAAGAGCTTCTGTTCAGATAAAGAGGTAACTAGAGCACAAAGGCAACCCACAGAATGGGAGAAAATCTTGACTAACCACATGTCTGATAGAACTCTATTATCCAGAGTGCACAAAGAACTTAGAAAACTAAACACCAAGAAAACAAATGGGCCAATTAAAAAATGGCCTTGGAACTTAAAAGAAACTTTACCAGGGATGAAATTAAAATGTCTAACAAATATCTTAGAAAATGCTCCTCATCCTTAGCCATCAGGGAAATGCAAATCAAAAGTTCTCTGCGATATCATCTCACTCTCGTCAGGATGGCAAAAATCCACAATAAAAACAATACCAAGTGCTGGAGAGGATGTGGTCAGAGGGGAACTCACCTACATTGCTGATGGGAATGCAGGCTCATACAACCCCTGTAGCGAGCCATCTGGAGATTCTTAAGAAAATTAAAGACTGAGTTGCCATATGACCCTGCTATTCCACTTTTGGGAATAACCCCCCATACAGCAAAAATTCACCTCGATAGCACAAGCACAACCATGTTCATAGCAGCACTGTTTACAATAGCAAAGTCATGGAATCAACACAAATGTCCAACAGTTGACGAGTGGATAAGGAAAATATGGTACATTTATACAATGGAATATTACTTAGCCATCAAAAATGATGAATTAATACAATTTGCCAGGAAATGGATGGAATTAGATCCTAATCCCAAACCCACTTAGAGGCACTCAAGGATAAATCTCTGTAATACCTACAGTAATTGCAAAGATTATAAACAGGAGGGATGGGGAAGGAGGGTCCCCACCAGAAACATGGGGAGAGGGGATCATGTTACAGCAGAGAAAATAGGCCACCATCAAGGACTGCAAGTAAGCAATGAGACATCTGGTTAAGTTCACAGACTTTTCTTCCTGATCATTTACAACAGAGGGGGTATGATCTCACCAGAAGGAGAGGGCAGGAGGGCATATTGTCTGGCTGATAGAAAGTAATATTTTGCAATGGGAGACTGAACCCCCTCTCACTGCTGTCTCCTACTTTAATTCCATCTACCTTTGAATATACTGTTATAATAAGACTCTAAGAGCTTTTTCTCTCTGGCCAGGAGGTGACATCCAATACCCATCAGGATGGAGCCAAGGGCATTGCAGGAGCAGCAAAACTGAAAAAGAAAATCAACAAACCATAATTCAGAATGTCAGAGACTAACTATATCAACCACCTGGAACTAGGCCAGCCTAATCTCTTCCCATCCCGAAGCTCAGGGAAATTTGCAGAAGAGGGGGCTGTAGATCGTAAGAGCCTAAAGATGGGGAAGAGCAATGATATGCAAGATACTACACACAAATTAGGGCCGAAGGAATCATAATAGAACTTTGCATGACCGCGCAATGACCAACACATTATTGACCCCTGAAAGTCTAGCATAGACTAAAGGCACTAGGATCATTAGAAGCTAAGGATTAACGGCCACAATAGTGTTCCTATACTTAAGGGGAACACAAGAAAGTGTTCTAGGGAATGTCACTGAGTCCTTACATCTCATCAGAAAGGAGGACCCAGAGGAAAGTTTGACATACACATTGAAGGATGCTCCAGGGATGATGGGAGGAGGCACTGGGAGATAGGGAAGGAGGGAGGAAAGGAAGGGGAAAAGGGGGCAGGAAGCAAGAGGGTCCAGGAAGGGGTGGATGCAAGGAGGGGACTGGGGTACCTATTAAGTTTGTATGAGCAGAAACAAAAAATAAAAATGAATAAATATATAAAAATATAATTCTTATAAAAAAATCTTTCTGCCAATATATGTCTCTGGCTTTAAGTCTATAGCACAAGGTGTCTTTCTTGAGCCTGTAAGCTTTGTGATACATGCTCTCTGATTCTATCACCCTCAGAAATCAATGATGATTTTTTTCTTTAGCATCTTTGATGCCTTTAAAATTAGAACTACATGGATGATTTTACAACAGCACTAAAGCATCTTATTTCCTTAAATCTTTGGGCATTCAGGCATGCAAACAAAGGAAGGCCTGAAAACAACACCATTAAGTATATAAGGAATCTCAGTAGTTATTTTGTTACTCAGTACTGACTGGTGAACTTGTCATTCCTCTGATCCTGAACAATTTAGTAAACTCAAAGGTTGATGAAAGCCTAGGAGGGAGGTTGAGCACTAGAATTTTGTGCTCCCTTGTCTGTTAACAGAGGTATACCATCTGCATGTGAAACCCATGGTTTTCATGAGATGCTAGACCTGGCATTTTGGGCTTCTATTTGGATATCAGCTCCTTTTCTCATTGGGGCTTCCAAGATAAGAGCTTCAGGTCATTTTATTAGTCCTCACCAGAGGGACTTGATTCCTGGGCCCTGAGGTTCAGGGAGCAATCCTTCCTCCAGTGGAGATTTGCACAATTGGGACATAATGTGGAAGCTCCCTGTGCTTGGATCATTTGCAAAGTGCCTACTCTAGCCCTATTCCAAGCATCTTTTCATTTTTTCCGTCAGAAGGGGGTCCTGGTTTGATCTGCTTGGGCGTAGCTGTTAGTATTCTATCTATCCCCTTAGGCAAATGTCAAGTTTTGATTTCGTAGTTTTCTGGTTCTTTTTCTTTTCCTTTCTTTCTGTTTGAAAAGTGAATTTACCTGGATCCTTAAAGTAACTTCTAAGTAACTGGCCCAAAATCTTGCAAGGTAAAGGAAATATGAACCTGAGTTGACTCAAATGTACTTAGTCTATCTTTTTCCTTATAGATTCTAATTCTGGATCTGACTTACATTGACCCTGTTAACTTTTAAGGTTGGGGAGGATTTGCTGATGTGGAAGCTAGATGAAATTCCTATTTCACCTTAGTCTTGAGGGCATTTGTATTGAGAGTCAAAGCTTTTTCCTGCACTACTAGCAGGTACTTTTGGTAGAGATCTCTGTAGTCTCTTAACTTTACGCCATTTGTCTGTGATTATTTGTCTAGTTGGAGGATGGCATTATATTTTAAAGATCCTCCTGTGGAGCCATCTCTTGCCATCACCTAAGATGTATGGAGACTATGTCTGAGAAAATATTACATGTTGACTCTTTTTCAGATTGGTAGGACTAAACATTCTATAGTTAATTCCTGGACATAGGATGAGGAACCTGCTCTTTGACTTTTGTTTAGTGGGCCTGAATTTGGGGAAAGGATGCATACCTCAGCAAAGCTCTACCAAGCACTCTAGGATCCATGGTCTACCCATGCTTGAAATTTCCTGAGTTCCTTATGCTATTTAACAGAAGTACAGTTATTACCTCAGACATGAAACATTTTTTTTTCTCTAGAGTGAATGTTTTTAGAAATTTTCTTCCATCGAGTAATAAGATCTAAAATCACATTGATCCCCACCATAGGAGGCAGACAAACAAAGGTTGGAAATCCCTCCAGGAGAGATCATTCAAGGGCCAGCCTGGCCATACCCTTTGCAGAGTCATGGGTGATAACTTAGCCACAGTGGGTTCAGCTGTTTCATGATTTACAATTGGATTCTAATCCAATCTCACCCTAGACCGTATGTTATCACCATGGAAATGCAGAACTAGCCCAATTGAATCCTGTGGCTTTAAGCGATCTTAGGGATCTCCCAGTGGGACTACAAATTCCAGCACAGAGGTGTAACAGCTTTCCCACCTCAGGCCAACATTCACTTACACATTCACATGGAGGTTAAAACATTCCTTCCCATATTTTAAAGGTGCCCTTCTTCTCCCTCTCCCTGAGAAACTTGCTCAGAAAGATGAGGAGAGATTGGCTTAGCAGAGACTCATTTACCTTGAATCCAAGATTCAGAGAAACTCCCTAGCTGGCTTGAGTCTGTTTCAAGTTCCACCTGAGGCAGCTTCTCCTGGTCTGACCCTGAGCAGAGCCTTGCTCTCTAAGAACCCACCTTCCTGGGAGTGGGGAAGGTCCTTCCAGGGTTGCCACAGACCCTAATCCCTACTGTCCCTCAGGCCAGAAGCCGATGAGTTTCCCATAAAAGTTTTGTAACATATTTTAACATTTTTTTAAGTAACCAACTCATGAACCTCCTGTACATCAAAGTACCACCTCTACTTGATGGTTTTCTGCTGTTTTTACATTAGATATCTAGATATCCTTTAAGAAATGTCCTTTAAGATTCTCCAGGGATGGGGGAGAGAGCATTGGGAGAAAGGGAGGAAGGGGGAAAGGAAGGAAAAGGGGAGAAGGATCAAGGGGGTCTAGGGAGGGGTGGAGGAAGGAGGGGGCCGAGGGTACCTATTAAGTTTGTATGAGTTTATATGAGTGGAAAATATAAAGAAATAAATAAAAATTAAAAAATAAAAAAAGAAATGTCCTTTAAAGGAAGCAGTAACATTAGACCTCATCTTAAAAATCATTATATCTGAATTAAGTTAGCAAGGTTGTAGCAGAACACAGGAGTACACATGGAATTAGAAAGCAGATTTGTCCCTAAGAAAGGGAGGTCATGCATACCAGGAGAAGGAAAAAATTCCAATGAATTTCTAAGAAATCAGTTTTCCTCTCTGGGTGCTAGATATATTGGTATAGTACATGGGGAAATTTTTTAAAGAAATTACAAAAGTGACGTTATCAGATTCTGGGTAAAAACACAATACCATCTTTTGTGAAGCTTCATAAAAATCAAGATCAGACAAGATAGAGTATTTTTTTAGTCAGTACATACTTAGGCCTTTTAATGTTACCATAATGGTTCATTTTTAAGTGTGCACATATATTTAATTTAAACATGTCAAACAATAAACAGTCAAAAACCAAAATAAGAATATAAGCGCAATAAGAATAAAAATCGAAGTGGCCACAGCTTTGTTTTTTTGAAACATAAAATACACATATTATATGAAATCCAGGTAACCAAGCAAGTACTTTTAAAAGTAACCCTTTATCATCAAAGGCAAAAAAAAGGGGAGCAGAGGCTTTCTTTTCCTTAGTTGCTTTAGAAATAGAGGTGTTATTGGGTAAATTAAATAAGAGACAGATTAAAACACACATTTGCTGGCCATTTTTAATACAGATAATCACCTAGAAATGAGGGCTGATTCAGAAAATGAAAGCAAATTTGGTATCTCAAAACCTACAAGCTGGCTTCTTTGTCTGAATTCTCTGAAAATGGCCATAGCCTAGGCAGGCCAGAACCCAAGTCCAGGGGCAGTTCATCCCCCCTTCCTCAACCTCCAGATTAGCTGGGACCACAGGCATGTACTACCATACCCATCAGGTTCTCAGCAGGGCTCTGGACCTCACTTGCAATGACCTGTGCCCTTCCCAGTACTCATCCCTATTGTCCATAGTTTCTTGCTGAGACCTGCAGTCCCTAGAAATAGGTCCAAGCCAGAGGCTCCAGGCCCAGCATAGTGCTGCCGTGGGCCAGGCAGCGTGACCAGTGACTTGCACAGGAAAGCAGACAGGGGAGCAAGGGCGCTTTGGAACAGGGAGGAAAAGGGTGAAGGAAGGAGTGTAGAGGAACAAAGAAAAGAGGAGCCAGAAAATGGAAAGTTCCTTCTTCAGCCAGCAGACCCCAAAGGTTAGCTATTTTTTCCTGTAAAAGACAAAGAGTTTTACTTTCTTCATCTCAACACTCAGATTTTGAGTTCTTTCCCTAACCTTCCTGAAGTGGTCCATCATAAAAGATAAGGAGTCATCTGAATCTATCCCATACTGTCCCTCAGTAAAACAGTCAAGATTCTGATACAGACAAATACTAAGACACAGACAAACACCACACAACGTTCCCTTTGGAGACAAATATGAAAGTAAACTGAAGGTGGGTCCTGCTCTGCTATAAACCAAGTCTCTGTCCAATTGAGGACTCTGACCTCTCCAGGGTGGAAATGAGCCTCTCCCGATTTCCCCTGGCCAATAGCTCTCCTGTGCATCTACTTAAGCCTAATGTTGCTTTCCCCAGGCACTGCAAACATATAGACAGACACTCACCATTGACTATGCACCCTCTGATTTGGGTCCTTGGATCTCTGGTATCCAGGAGGAGTCCCCACAATGTTGTGGCCAGATTTTGGGGTCCCAAAGATCAACAAGGAGCCAAAACCAATGCAAATGTACAAGGACATTTCTATTACAAGCTCAAACCTGGGCTCTCAACTTTCAGGTTCCAAATTAAGAACCCCATCCTTTGTCTGGCGAAGTTGTTAAAGCTTTTTAGTAGGAGAAGGGGGTTTCTAACTTAGCAGATTCATGACTGGGTAAATAAAGGTAAAAATAATATTGGTGAGGGAGATTGGTCAGCTCAGTCCACCCACCATTTCTAATACGTCCTACATTACTTATGGTCTTTGGAATTACTTGAGCAACCAGTGGCTGGCTTCTGATTGGACAGTCCCACCTGCTTGGTTTATAATCTTTACACATTATCATTCAAGGCTGTCCTTCCAGGTAGTGGCAAGTCCAGAGTGTAAAGTATTCTCTAATTTGGAGCCAACTCTTCATAGCTAGAGTCACAGTTGGGTCAGACAGTCTATCCAGCATTTCTTGGTGTGGACAAGTGATCAAGTACAAAATGGGAACATATATAAAGGGCATTTCCTTGCCAAACCTGATATCATCTCCCCGGTGATGGACAATTGAACAAGGACAAGCTGGAATGGGAGAGGGAACTCTCCTCATGTTGGTGGGAATGCAGGCTCATACAGCCACTCTGGCGAGCCGTCTGGAGATTCTTAAAGAAATTAAAGATTGAAATGCCATATGACCCTGCTATCCCACTTTTGGGAATAACCCCCCATGCAGCAGAGGTTCGCCTCGATAGCACAAGCACGACCATGTTCATAGCAGTACTGTTTACAATAGCAAAGTCATGGAATCAACCTAAATGTCCAACAGTTGACGAGTGGATAAGGAAACTGTGGTACATCTATACAATGGAGTACTACTCAGCCATCAAAAATGATGAATTACTGGAATTTGCTGGGAAATGGATGTCATTTGAAAGAATTATATTAAGTGAAGTATCCCAAACCCAGAAAATTAAGCGCCATATGTACTCCCTAATAGGTGGCTCCTAGTACCAAACTCACCCAGCCCACATTGAGACACTCAAAAGTAAACCTATGTAACACAATAATTGCAAGGATTATGAACAAGAGAGATGGGGTAGGAGGGCCACACCAGAAACAAGGAGAGAGGGGACCATGTTACAGCAGAGAAAATAGGCCTCCATCAAGGTCTGCAAGTAAGTAATGAGAAACCTGGATAAGTTCACAGACGTTCTTTCCTGATCTCACCAGAAGGGGAGGGCATATAGTCTAGCAGATAAAAAGTAATCAAAAATTTTGCAAATGGGTGATGGACCCCTCCCTCACTGAGGTTTCCTACTCTTATTACATCTACCCTTGAATGCGCTATTATAACAAGACTCCAGTTTAACAGCTTTTTGTCTCTGGCCAGGGGGTGACATACAGTGCCCAGCAGAATGGAGTGAAGGGAATTGCAGGAGCAGCAAAACTGCAAAAGAAAATCAACAAACCACAATCCAGAACTTCAGAGACTATATCAATCACATAGAACTAGGACAGCCTAATCTCTCCCCATCCTGGAGCTCAGGGACATTTGCGGAAGAGGGGGCGGTAAGATTGTAAGAGCAAAAGGATGGGAGGAGCAACGATTTGCAAGATTCTCAACAATAGTTGGGGCCAAAGCAATCGTAATGGGACTTTGCATGCCCTGCGCAATGTCCAGCGCACTGTTGCCCTCATAAAGTCTAGCATCTGTTAAGGGCACCGAGACCCCTGGAGGCAAGGGATTGACAGCCATAGTAGTGATCTTATGCTTAAGGGAACAAGAGAAAGGGCTTATGAAATGCCACTGGGTCCTTATATGTCATCGGAGAGGAGGACCCAGTGGAGAGTTAGGCGTACACAATAAAGGACTCTCTGGGAATTGGGGGGGAGGCACTGGAGGATGGGGAGGGGGTTCGGGGGGAGGAGGGGGGAGGGAGGGAACTGGTAAAAAATTTTTAAATGTATAATTAAATTTTTAATAAAAAAAAAAGAAAAAACAAAAACAAAAACCCACCAGTGGACCATGTGCGGGTCTACTAAACTCTTTCTAAAAAAAAAAAATGGCATTTCTTGGTTGAGGTCCCACAGTTCCTCTGTTAATAGACAAGGGAGCACAAAATTTTGGTGCTCGACTTCCTTCCTAGGCTTTTGTCAACCTCTGATTTAACTAGAACTGTTAAGATCAGGAAAATGACAGGTTTATCAAAGTAACTATTGAAGCCTCCTTATATACTTAATGGTATGGCTTTTAGGTATTTCTTTCTTTAAATGCCCGAATGTCCTAGGTTTAGACTTAATGGAATATTTTAGTGCTGTTATGAATTCATCCATGTAGTTCTGGTTTTACAGGCAATAAAGATGCTAAAAAAAAGTCATAAATTTCTGAGAATGATGGAATCAGAGAACATGTAGCAGAAAGCTTGCAGCTTAGAGACCCATGAAAGATAGTTTGTGCTGTATATTTAAAGCCAGAGACATAGGTGAGCAAAAAGTTTAGTAAAGTTTTGCCCTTGTCCTAAAGCTTGCCTAAAGTTAAACTTAGTGCTTGGGAGAGAAAAATGGCAATTTCAAACCAGGAAGAGTTGAAACAGGGAACAAAATGTCTGCTGTTAAACAGACTAGCTCCATGAACAAATCAAAGCTGGCTCTTCATTGAGATCAGAGGAGTGGTTCTAAGATAATGAATGATGCAGGGAAACAGACTTGTGGTGGTCCTGTCTCGGTCACCAAATGTTGCAGGGACAGGAAACAACTGTCCCAATGATGTAGGGTGCTTGTGTTTTGGAGTCAGAGACTGAAACCAGAGCACGTGTAGAGGATGAAGGTAGAGTTTATTAGAGAAGAGAAAGGTTGGAACTCATGGAACTCCAGACGTGGAGGGCCATGAGGGGCTAGGATGCTCTTGAGAACTTGTGGAGCCTAGGCATGGAATCTATGAGGAGTGAGAAACTCGTGGAATACATGAGAAACACATGCAAGCACACAACAGAACTCATGGCAATAATGCCACGAGTGGCTAGGGCACCTCCACGAGAAGCAGGCAAGAAACAAACTCATGGCACTAATGTCATGAGTGTGTAGGGTGCCTGAGAACTCACGAGAGCAGCCACCTGGAAAAGAACCCATGGTACTAGAGTGCCATGAGGGGCCAGGGCACCAGAAAGTGCATGGGCCCTAGGCATGGAATCCATGAAGAGTAAGGAGCAGTAAACGGACTCATGGCATTAGAGGACCATGAGGGGCTGGGGCGCCAAAGATGGCTGCCAGGACCAGGCATATTATACACCTAGACAAGCCCTGGAAACTGGCTTTTTCTCATTGGTTAACTTACATTGGGGTCCAGCCCAGTTGCTTTTGGGCCTCTGTTGTCTAGAGATCAAATTTTTGATATGGAGAGCTCATTTCCATAATCCCTTCATAGGGAAATTGGCCATCTTATCTCTGGGAATATTGGAATCACTTCCTCAGCAGGGATGTTCCTTCGGGGTGATTCCAGCAGTGGGGGATGACCTTTCAGGAATTCCAAAGACCTTTGAGAGACCCATCCCAGCATAGCTGCTCTAATCCTGCCTTAATAATGCTCAGAGATCTGTAGAACTTTCCATGTGAGGAAACAATGCCCCCTGCATATGTTCTTTTACATTCCCTTGGTCCCAAAAAGACCTGTGTCACTTTGCTTTAAGAATCCAGAAGGAAGAAGAAAGCTAATTTAGAATGTTGTGCCCAAAGATTCAGACAGTTTACATATTTTTTTGGACAGGCCTTTGAATGTGACCTTGGAGATTTACAGCTGCCAGAGGAGAAAGGTCTCCTCCAATATATAAATTACTTATAACCACTGGCTTTTATGTCAGACAAAGGTAGTGACTATTTTAGGCAAGATAATAGGTTTTCTTGACTAACTCTTGCCTGTATCTGCAGTAAGATTGCTGTGTGGGACTTGAACATATTTGTTTACATTTTGTACTTATTCACTTGTCCTCCCCATGAAACACAAGACATAGACTGCTAGACATAGACTGTTTGACTCAATTTGTGTACATGACTATAACCATGACCAGCCAGCTCCCAATAAGGAAATACTTATGTTCCAGGAGCCCCCTAAACTGGAAGAGCAGCTTTTACAGTAAAATTTGGACCTTGCATACATCACCAACTGTGTCAAGAATAGAATTAATATGATAGTTTGCAAGAACTGTCGTCAGAGTATGTGGAACTGTCCAATCAGAAACCAGTCACTGACTGCTCAAGAAATTCCAAGGGCCATGAGTAATGTAGGGGGTAATAGAAACTGCTTATGGGGTACTTGAAAACTGATGGTGATAAGAGCTGACTAATCCCCACATGACCCCATATATCTACTAGGTTAGAACCCCCCCTTCCTGTAGAAATAACCTATAAAAGTCCCTATAAAACAAAGACTGAGTCTCTCTCTTGTTCTGATGTGTCACTGATGGGGAGAGGGCTGAGCTTGAGCTTTGAATAAAGACCCTCGTGTGTTTAGAGTAGTGTCAGCTCCATGGTGGTCTCTTGGGATTCAGAAATCTGGCACAACAGCTGAGCTTGTTTGGTTTATCCCATGTGCCTTCTGAACTAATGGTTTAATCTTTGTATAGATCTTGTAGGCTTAATTTATCTGTTTTGTCTCTTTTAGCTGGACCTTAAAATAATAGTCATCCATTAGAGACCTCTAGACCATCCCAGCATTTCATAGATGAGGATCATTGACTGCTCACACTTCCTTCACCCAAACTCAATAGGAAGTAGCCAGAGCAGTCATCGCTCTTCATTCCTTGAGCAGTCTGGGTTCTCAGAAGGTTAAGGGGTACAGTAGCCAGGTCTGGAACAGTCCATGCTGGGACAGTCTCTAAGGTCTTTGAAGGTCTTTGAAATTCCTGAAGGCTGACCCCCACTGCTGGGACCACCCTGAAGGAACACCCCTGCTGAGGAACTGACGCCAATCCTCCCAGAGATAAGAAGGAAGGGTATGGAGATGAGCTTGATCTCTAGCCCCACCTGGGCTCAAAATCAACTGGGTTGGGCCCCAAGGTGAGCAAATCCTTTGCTTAGGAAAAGCCAATTCACTCTAGGCTCACCTAAATAGAAATCTTTGCTTAACTCTTTAACCAGGTACATTAATTCCCACCTGGGAGCCAACAAGATGATATTGATCAGATCTCAATATAAACAAGTACTTATGATCAAGACAAAGATTTGTGGGTCATATGCACAAAGGGGACCAGGAACTTTATGAGATGCCAATTACTCAAAATTTGAGTAATTGGACCCCAGCATGCTGGATTGAATAAAATGCGCTTGCTTTTCATAGGTGTCTTGGCTGGTCTTTGGGAGATTTTGGACTGTAACATATGGGGGCTCATCTGGGATCTCTACAAAGACTCTTCAAGGAGGAGCATCGCCTGCGGCTGGCTGGTAAGTGAACATTCAAAGATGTCTTAATATTGTCTGTCATTGTTTGCTACTGTTTGCTATACAGCGCTTTTTGGGAGCTCCAGTATGCCAGGGAGACGCACAAGAGGTTCCTTCACCATGTGGACTCAGAGACGGCCTTATTCCATGCGGGTAGACGGGGCCATTTCTGGGAGAGGCCCTGGCAGAGCTTTGAACAGGTCACTCCTGCCAGGCTGGGCCTGAGATTTTCAGGAGAGGCTGCCAGCCCATATTGTTTCTGAGATCCCAAATTTGGTTTCATTTTATGCGTCAGTTGTCGTTTCTGTGTGATTACTTGTGTTAAATCTAGCCAGCAGATGTGTGTTCTAACCTGTCTTTTATTTAATTTCCCCAATAAAGTCTCCATTCTAATTCTAAAGCAACTAAGGAAAAGAAAGACTCTGCCCCCCCCATAGTAGGGATCAGAGGAACTGTCTGTTGTTCTTTGTGTTTTATCTGTGATGATAAAGGGTTACTTTAAAGTGTTTTGGCTTGCTTGGTTGCTGGATTTCATGTAATATGTGTATTTTATGTTTAAAAGAACAAAGCTGTGGAAATTCACTGGAATTTCTTCCTTCTCTTGGTATGTATGAGTTTCCTTTCTTGGGGACAAATCTGCTTTTTAATTCCATGTTCCCATGTGTACTTCTGTGTTCTGCACCATCTTTGGTGACCTAACCCCTTGTGGCACTTGGGCCATGAGTTCTTTCTGTCTTCTTGTTCCTTGCTCCTCATGGATTCCCTGCCTAGGCTCCATAAGTTCTCTGGCGCCCTCGCCCTCATGGCATTAGTACCATGAGTCCGTTTCTAGCTCCATGAGTTCTCCAGGGCATCCTAGCCTCTCATGGCACTTCATATCTAGAGTCCATAAGTTCCAACCTTTCTCTCCTCTAATAAACTCTACCTTAATCCTCTCCACATGTCCTGGTTTCACTCTTCAACTCTGGAACACAAGAACCCTACAACATTGGGACGGTCGATTCCTGTTCCCTGCAACATTTGGTGTCCCAGGTGGATAGCCGAAAAGACCATTTCCCTGCATCATTATGATCAAGACAAAGATTTGTAGATCATATGCCCAATGATGCCAATGAGATGCCAATTACTCAAAGATTCGAGTAATGACTAAACTTAAGACTTAGCTAGGCTAATGCCATCACAGGCCTCAGACTCCATACTAGGCCTAAGTTTCAGATTCCTGTAAACCAGGTGACTTTATAGAAATTAGCTTATGGGAATCATAAAAGTCCCTGGATGCGAACATACGACCTAGACACTAACAGAATGTCATTTGAGGGCCTGCAAGAAGTCTGGAATGTTCTTTAGCCAGAGAGCCGAAAAGAAGCCTGCATGCCAATAAGGCTGTAAAACACTGTGTCAGCTAAACTTTGTCAGCAACCTCCTTTGTCCCTGGTGTATAATTCGGGGCTCCACACACAACACTCTGCCTGTGTGTATAAGCCCTGGTACCAGTGTCGCTCTCTTTCTCTATGTCTCTCCCTAATAAAGCCTCTCTGTTGCAGTCACCATTTTCCTTAATGGAGGACCCCAGCATGCTGGATTGAATAAAACCCTCTTGCTTTTGCACAGATGTCTTGGCTGGTCTTTGAGAGATTTTGGACTTTAACACTGTTCATATTGGCCTTTGTGATTATTGAACACCTCTTGGAGTTACTATTTCTTTGTTTTGATCATGGTAAAGATTGTACTTTGAAAATCCTGTCTTGGTTATTGAATTCTTTTTTTTTTTAATTCTAGTTTTTTTTATTCAATTATATGTGTGTGTGTATGTGTGTGTATGTATTTTTATATGTGTGTATTTGTGCGAATTCGGGAACCGCCATGGACTGCCTCCACCTCCTCCTTGTTTACACTGCCCTGGGATTCACAGCCTCTGCCCACCAGAACCAGAAGCTCAGGCCACCCCCACTTCCGCCCAGCATCTATACATGGATCTAGGATCTGAACTCAGGAACCTCCACCTGCAAGGCAGAGGCTTAGTCCTTGGACCATCTGTCCAACCCCCAGTTATTGAATTCTTGACTAATATCTTGAGGGGTTATTCTCACAAGGATCCATCATTAAGGAAGTGAACTTTTGTATAGGGGAGTTGTTGTCATGGCTTTTGTTGTTTCTTATGGATTTACTGTGTGACCTTCGCATTTTGTGTTTGATTTTTAGAATCTTTCTTGGTGTCTCTTTTTGACTGTTATGAGTCAGACAGAATTATTGCTACATTTTACCTAGGTTTTGAAGATATCAGTCTAAGTTTCTTTGTTGGGTACAAAAAAAAGTTTGGAATAGTTCTAGGGGTGACAGAGTTTAGGTCTGGATTTGCTTGGAAGTTTAAGATTAGGTGTCAAGGGTTGTTACTTATGGTTTGGGTTAATATCAGATCAGCTTTTTATTATGAAATTGTTTGGGTTTAGTATCCAAGGTTTAGAGATAAGTGTGATAATGGCAACTAGTAGTTCCTTAGAGGTTGTGTGAGGGTGGATGGTAATACCCTGAGGCATGGGTATATGGGGCTTTGGGTGTGCTGTGTAGAAGTCTGAAGCAGTAGTGGCTGTCTATTGAGATGAAAAGGAAAGTAAAAAGAGTTACTTAGGTTGGATGAAAAGATTCCCTTCTGTTTGATGGAAATAGTTTTGGGGTTCTCAGGTTTCAAGTTGTTGGTACACTGGCCCCTGACTTGTGGTTCCTGGGGACTCTTAAATTCTTGGAGGGTTTATTAGTGATGGATGGAGGAGGGTAGAGATTGGTTGAGGTTGCTAATTTGTTGGGTGTTGGCCTAGGGGGCATGAGATCCAGCACATTGCACCAGCCCTCACAGGAGAGGATAACAAATCTACTACATCCTGCTGTGTCCCAGAGACTAGGGGTGTGGCCATGGGTAGACCATGAGGCCCAGTGATCTGCAAAGGAAAAGAAAAAGCTCTTTGTTGCTTTCCAGATAACTACTTTTCAATTTTAGCCTGGAGACTCCTATCAACTGTGCCTGAATGTCATCTATCATCTTAGGAATCTTTACATCTAAATTCTGTTTGCTTATAATTCTCTGACAGAGTGCTTTTTATTGATCAGGAATGACTGGTTTAATAATTAACATACAGGATGGATCATTTGTAGGTTTTCACAATATGAAAACACTTTGCAATTAATATTAATAAATATAAGAAACTTAAATTTTACAAGCTGGATTCTTTATTGTAGTGAGTTTACAGCAATCTCCTCTTTATTTGTCTATTGTCTTTACTCTCGTTTTCAGAATGTGGCTTTAATTTACTGTTGCATGCATGTTTGTTCTCTTTCTTTGCCTCTTTCATGGATGTTGGCTACAGGCTTTCATGAAAGTATGAGCCACAGTCTTCTTCCTTATGTTCTCATAGTACATTTTTCTTAATTTCGCTGAAATATAAAAATTTTGTGGATGTCATCTAGATGCTTTATTAAGTGAGAAAATAGATGTTTTATCAAGTGATAAAATAGAAGCAATAACTTGGCAAATCTCTCCTTTTCACCCATGCATAATACCTATTACTCCTGTGAAGCTGGTTCACAGTACACTCAGCATTACTTCAGCCCAGTGTATCATGCGCTAAAATTCTCAGTATTTGCATGACTCTTATGAAACATACACACACTTAACACAAGAAGTTTCAGGAAAACAGGTTAATGTTTTACAGATAGGCAGCTAGGGATTGCAGAAGCTTAGCATTTGATAAGCCAGTCTTCTATGGATGTGAAAAGTTGCCCAGGTAGAATGCTGCCCAGGTAAGCTGGAGCCTCATCGTGCTTTGCTCCTTTTGTCCCACAGCAACGGGAGCCAGAAAGAAGCCTTCCTTTAATTTTTCTTAAACTTTATTTATTTAGTGTACGTGTGTGTGTGTGTGTGTGTGTGTGTGTGTGTGTGTGTGTGTGTATGTGTATCAGAGGGCACTGTGTGTCCCTGTGGAGGACCATGAGTTGCTTTGGGAATCATCCTGGATTTTCACTTCCTCCTTTTTGCTTCGATCTAGGATTTCTTAGGATCTGCTCACCAGGGCCAGAAGTGAAGGATACTAATTCTGTCTGGCGTTTTTATGTATGACCTGGCATCTGAACCTAGAGCCTTCTGCTTGTGAGACAGAGTCTTAATCCTTGAACCATTCTACAGTCCAAGAAGCCTTCTTTAAATTGTAGAACTCAGGAGTGAAAATTTCTTGGTAGGACAAAAAGATTCTGTGCTGTTTATAAAAATCCCTCACAGGGCTGGAGAGGTGTCTCAGGGGTTAAGCCTCTGCCTTGCAGGCAGAAGATCCTGAGTTCAGATCCTAGACTCACGTATAGAGGCCAGACGGAAGCGGGGGTGGCCTGCGTTTCTGGTCCTGGTAGAGTGGAGCCTGAGAATCCTGGGGCAGAGTAAACAAAAAGGTGGAGGCGGTCCATGGTGATTCCCAAATTCGCCTGTGGTTCTACACACACACACACACACACACACATACACACACACACACAGGTGCTCACACGCACAATTGAATAAATAAAATATTTTTTAAAATTCCTCACTTTCTTAGAATATATTTGTAGTACATTCTACTTACTATTGAGAACATAAGGGTGACAGAAAGAGTACTTGGATTATTCATGGCCTTATGGAGAATTGTCGTGCATTTGCTTCTATAATTTTTTTTCTTCCTCAGTCATGATTCAAAGAAACCTCCCTCATTGTGCCAAACACCGCTTGTGTGAATGATGTTGTTTCAATGTTACCTTTTGCTTTTAAGTATTGTTTCCTTCAGATGACTATGTTTTATTCTCATGGATGTATGAGGGAAGGGGAAGGGGCTCATGCGTTGGGAAATGTAAAAGTCCATGCAAATGCTAACAACACATTCTACCATTGAACTACGTTCTGTTTCACATATTCAAGTAATTACCACGTTTTAAAATTTTTTCCACAATAGAGGTTTAGAATAAATGATTATCTTTCTTTGTAGAGTATTGTAGGACATATGGACAGTAGAACATAGATGTCAATAACTGTGAAAGCCTCTCTAAGTTGCATTCCCTGGAGGTAGCATCTGCAGAAGTAAATGCAAAACCTGTCTTATAAGTTTCTTTTTTCATTCTTGATGGCAAAGATGTCAAGGACTGAAATGGAGACTGGATTCTTTGAATGTTACAATAGTACAGATTGCTTGTCTGAAGTGGAAATTAAGGTGCAATAAGAAAATGCATGTCAATATATGTCTCTTTTAAGATCCATTTATATTTGTATATATCTACTTAATCCTGGAGTGCTAATAAAATTCTTTGAATAATATCTCCAAGTTTCCCTTGTGTTAATAATATCCAAAATGCACTGCTAAAAACACTAGTTTGTTTTTAAAAGAGCAGGTTGAAGTGAATCAAAGAGACCTTAATGAGAAATGAGTCAAAATCAATATGGGTAAGCCAGAAATAAAAAAAAAAATAAAGAGGGGGAGACAAGAGTGGTGGAAAGGAAGGACACAGAGAAGAAAGACTGAATGAAGGAGATGAAAAAAGAAGTAAATAAAAAGTAGGGATCCCCTCTTCTTCCTTTTTGTCCCTTTGGGTGTAAAATAATTCAGAGTAGTAGAGCAGATTGCTTTATATTCAGCAGCATGGGTTGGAATATCACATTATCACAGTGACCAGTGATTTAAGAAAGGTGGGAACAGAGCAGGAGCTTCCAACAGTATCAGTGGCAAAGATAACAGTATTGGAAAACCTTGATTGTATATCACCAATATATATTGCAATTATATCAGCAAGATATCTTGCTATGGAACGGTAATCATATACTAAGATAGCAGCTTTGTTTGCATTAGTTTGTATAAACAGAATAATGATTCTTGGAAGTATGATTTCCTTTTTGAAGTTCATAGATAAGTCACATTTAGCATGTTTACATTCCAATATGATAAGTTGAATTCAAAGATTACTTCTCAGGGTTCAGATTAATGAAAAATACAAAATTTAGAAAGAATAGTGTATCTGAATCTCAAGGTTATATTCTGAACAATTATGTTATATTTTAATATTATTTTTGTTTATTTATTTAATAATTTTATGTGTACAGAAAATGTTTTAACATCTTCCCACTTCCACTGTCTGATCTTTACTCTTCCATCGCTTTTCCCTCATACATTCATGTCTTTAAAAAAACAGTGAATACAATTGCAATTGTTTGCATATTGTTGTTGGGTAATTTATTTGAGTATGGGTCACTTACCATGACTGTGACCTGAGGAAGAAATGACTCCACCTTCCCCAGCAGCCATATCTCCCAACATCTCCTTAACAAGTAAGGCCTACAACTCTTCTGACCCATCCATACTGGACTGTTAACTGGCTGAATATTTGCAGGTCACATGCAGGTAGACATAACTGTTGTGAATTCCTGGGTGAAATGACAATATATGCTCACAACACGATCTTCATAGCACTTCTCCCAATACTCTGGCTTTTGCATTCTTTCCAATCCCTCTTCATAATGCAGATACTCTGCTTAGGGCTGAGCACTTAATGTTCTCTTATTTTCAGCATCAAATCAGTTGTGAGTCTCTGACACCCACATGGCAAAAAAAGAAAGCCTCTCTGAACAAATACTAATAAATGCATAGAAACATAAATTTTTAGAAGATATTATGACCTTTCAGTAATGGAGTTTGAATGAGGTTTAGAGTAGCAGGCTTGAATTACATCCTGTGACTAAGGTCACAAATTCAATCAGAAAGTGGCTTTTTAGTATTACAACATCCATGCCACTATGCACCCTGGGACATATTTTGGCTGTCAGGTAAGTATTGTAACATTCAGAGGCCACTGCTGGGTAAGACCACTAATGTCTATTCTATCCTCAGTGGCTTTAATAGTACCTCCCAATACTACAAAAGCTAGCTGGTAGTTAGGGATTTTGCTGGTGTGTTCCAGTTTAATTTCTTTATGGCCTGCAATGAAATGTGTGGTGTCTTCATTAATAGGGTCTTACTCATATCTAACAAGAAGCAATGGATAATAACCTGCATTGTTTCAAAAACCCTAGCAGCCTCCTTGAGCAACAACTTTCAGGGCATTTTCTATGTAAATCAGTTTCCGTTAGTAGCATCTCCTATCCATGCAAGTTTCCTAAAGCTTCTTTCTAATTTACATGTTTAAGCTACAATATGGTGGGTTTCTTAAGGTTTTTACTTCAGTATTTTTGGTCAGCCTACCTCCTTACCCCTTCTTCTTACTCTTCTTGCTGTGCCTATCCTTGCTTGCATTTCTCACCTTTCATATTTTAGTGTTTGGAACTTAGAATCAAGTATGAAATTCAAATGATGCCTTTCTTCTCTAACTCTCTCAACTCTTTATAAACCGTTATCCAGTGATATTTCTATCTTATTTTGGTTCAAATACTAACCACTCCAGGTATTTTCTTGCACTTCATGAGAATTTTTCTCTGCATTCTCTTGTTAGTCCTCAAGACAAGGGTCTATCACTGAATCTGAAGCTCATTGTTTTGGATAGACTCACCAGTTGGAGGAGCAATAGCAGAGCATTAAGAGTGATAGTTAAATGTGGAATATTAAGAGAGAGGTCATCATGACCGTGGTGGTGAGTAGGATAAGGGTGAAGGAAATAGGACCTTCAGAGAAATTTCCCAAGCAAAGGGAATTTCCAACTTTTATAGCTTTCCAGCAGATGATGGGAAGTAAATTTCACAACATACATACTCTGTCCTATGTTTCAGAAGTTGGGAAATTAGAAAGCAATGTTAAGAAGTAGGGGACATTATTTATAATTAGCATCAATGGGGATGGATATAACTTCATATGCTATGAATCTTAACTCCCTATTTCAGAGAGAGAGAGAGAAAGAGAGAGAGAAACAGAGTACTGTCTGTAGAGTGACCTGACCTAATTTCTAGAAGACAAAAAGAGCTGGAGGTTCTATAATGTAAAACTAGCACAGTTCTTATCATTAGTGCTATCCCCTCTGTAGCAGCAGCAGGCACAACAGTGACCAGTGTAGCCGCTACTGGGTGCAGTGGCCCAGCCGCGGTCACGGGACATGACCAGGGTGAGGATGAAGGCGTCACTAAGAGACAATGAGACAGGCACCTGAGGCACTGACGGGGAAATATAGCGTCCATTTTATTGTATAGGAACAAAGATTCATATAGGGGGAGCTGGACAATCCAGCTGATGGCACTTACATAGGGGCCTTTCTGGGGCGGACCAGGCAAGTTCTGACTGCCTTTATAAGGTACAAAGAGACAGGGAGATTGTGTAGAGGCACTGGGAGCAGATGGAACCTCGGGTGATCCACCAAGAAGTATTCTGCCTAGGTATGAACCAGGGCAGCTTTTGCATATCCTGGGCAGTATCAGCCACAGCTACTACTCAAGCCTGGACTCCATGCTCACATACACCCCTCCTTCATCTGATATTTCTGCCCTTTTTTTACTCAAAATCATTGTCATCTTATCTCATTAAATTGAATTCAAACCCATGCTCGAGTCAGTTTTTCCTTTACCTATTAGCATTTATTGCAATCACTCTTCAGGTATCGTGACAAAACACTCTTGACTAAAATAACCAAAGAGAGAAAGGACTGTCTTTTTATTTTGGCTTGCAGTTCCAAAGGAAATAAAGTTCATTATGACAGGAAAGGCATGGCAACTGGTTCACACTGATTTTGCACTTAGGAAGGAAAGAGAGAAAGAAAGTTGGGTTGTCCTGTCTCTCAATGTCAAACTTTCTCCAGCAAGGTTACACCTTCTAAAAGTTCCACAACCTTTTTAAACAATGCCACAAGATAAGAAGAGAAGCAAGTGTTTAAACACATGAGTCTATGAGGGGACATTTCTTATTTAAAGCACGATATCATCTAACAGACAATATTTTTAAAACTTATTGCTACTAGTATTGAATGTGTATATGTGTGTGTTTGTGTGTAGTGATGTGCATTTTTGCAAAGACAGAATATACCACAGCATGCATGTGGAAGGAAGCAGAAAACTTTAACTGGTCAATTCTTCCCTACTGTATGTATTGGGGATTGAAATCAGGATGTCTGATGTACTTATCAAACATCTCTAATATTTGAGTTATGTAACTAGTCCCAGAAATGATTTTCTATCAATAAAAATCCTAAAATAATATATTCTTTATTCCCTTAAGCCAGTGACCATATTCTTCACTTGTTTTGTGAATATATGTATCTTTCTCAGTCTTAGCAAAACCTCCACGGTAGCTCTATTAGAATATGACATAAATCACACATGTAATTCAACATCTTTAATGGGCAATTGGAAAAACGATAGAGAAATTAAGATTAAAATTATTTTAATTTTTTACTTAGATAAGCTAAAGTGAACCGGACGTCCATAGAACAGGGAGAAGGGTGAGTGGGAGTGGGAGGGAATGTTAAAGGGAAGGGTGTGGATGGGAAGCAGTAGGAAAGCTAGGATAGATGCATAAAATGGAGGTGAATAAAACGGAGGGAACTGTTTGAGGAAAAAGGCATACTGCTATGTACTTGGTCAGATGTGCTGATATGGCAAGTTAGAATCCTTCACTGTGCTGTTATACAGAGATGGTGTGGTCGGTTGCCTCTGTTCTTTGGTAATGATGATGCATGCTCCACTGCCAAGGTGAACTAAGAACTGCTAGAGTTCTATTGTTAGAGAATAAATACCTTATTCACTTAAGCCATTTGATGGTTTTATCAGCAACCATGTAAGTGTAACTGCAGCAATAAGACTAGGGCATCTACTGAGTTTCTCTTGTCCTTATTTTCTTCATGTACACAAAGTTTTCCAAGGATTATAACTGAGGATATTATACAATTTTGGACAGAATATACATTCATTTAAAAATGAAGCATAACATATGAGGCAAATCGTAATATCTACATCTTAAATTTGGATATTATGGTCATTTACTGACCACATAAAACATCATACTTATCAATTACTAAGATCTAATAATTTTAGACATGAAGCCTGTCATTAATAAGCTTGGTAGAGATGGTATGCATTTAAAGACTTATTACTTGTCATAAAATTTAAGCACATTTTCACACAGCAAAGAAATATTAGCTATACCTCAATGTATAAGTTAACTTCAGCTGCAGGAAGTGGAAGGAGTTCAAAGGGAGAAGAAAAAGAACCTGGAATGCCATGAATATGCCAAATCACATACAAAATGTGAGAAGCTTCCAGTTTTGCAATGTAAATTGATCAGCTTGTTGAGGGTAGGAATCTAGTCAACCCAGAAACCTCTTTTCCCACTATCTATGAAGCACATTCTGTCTATGTCAGTTTGACCTATTCCCCATTTTCCTGGAGCACTCCCTTTGACTATTCACTTGATCATCTCAGGATTTCTGTTTGCAGTGATCTAAGGCTTGTGATCTGACCTCCTTTTCTATTCTCATCTTATTTTACTTTCCTAATTTTTGTGCATACTTTAGTCCTGGTGTTTAATTTTATTTTAAAAGGTTGTTTCTTAAGTGTTTTCAGCTGTTGACACTTGTAGCCTTTAGTTCAATTGCTTTTTCTCTTACCTTTAAAGGGCTAGTTGCATCAGTACTTAAAAATAATAACAAGGTCAGCTCCTCAATGATATTTTTCCCTGACCATGAGATGGGCCAAGGGTGAGCTTACTCTTTAGTTGTCATTTTTATTAGTCAATATTAATTATTATCACTATCTGAAATCATTTAACATCATTGTTATCACTATGGCTATATGGAATTAATTTACATATTTTATTTTTTCACAAAAGGAAACCTCTAGAATTTGTCTTGCCTTTCATTACATCCTTAATATCCTCAAAACTTGGTAAAATGAAGATACTCAACCTTACTGAAAATATGGACCAAAATTTTCTCACCTATATTATTATGATCTGCAACAATTTCATTATTGTTGAGAAAGAAAATGAATTTTCATTATTATATTTAGTATTTTGACAATATTAAAAGATATTTGAAAAATTGGAGAAAACTACCTCTGCCATAGCCTATTGCCATAACTCTTGATTGAAAGAAGAAAAATGTCTACTTCTCAAATTTATAGGGATAAAAGTTTCACTCATTTCTGAACAGAATAAGCTGAATAGAGACTATATGTAGTTAAAGTGTTTATCGTGCAAGCAGAAGTACCGGCTTTGGATCTTTAGATTTCACATAGAATGTCTGTGGGACAGATGGACAACCAGTAATTCCATTCTTGCAAGCAGAAACTGGTTATCTATACAAGTTGTCTGGCTAATCTAGTCTTAATGGAGCACTCTGAGTTTTTTCAGAAACCCTGTCTCAAAAAAAAAGAGTTGGAAGAATGAGCAAGGATGATTTTGGTATCAACCCCAGGCTTCCACTTGCACATGCAAGTGTATTCACAAACTTATGTGATGGTGAATATCCACAGGTGTGCATGCAACCCCTATATAGACATTGAAATGAAAAAAAAATCACCTTATTCCATAAATTTCATATATTTACTTAATTACAAATAGCGGCATGCTCTGTATCCCAGGACAGTCTTATAGAATTCCATCTTCCTTAGCTCAGGGAGTTAAGATATGTACCTACATGTCTGGCAGTTTCTAAAATCTTATTGTAAATATTTAATTAATTAAAATTTGGGCAAGACTAAGATAACAGAAATTAATCATTGATTATCCTGGATAATTGATTTTAGAATGAGTATACGCTAAATATTTACATACAGATATTTAAAGCCATGTATTTGGCTCCAATTGTAATTTTCCTTGCAATTCTGGAGGCCATCAAAAATAAGATCTAATACTGATCAAGTAATACATGAGTAATGACTGTGTATACACATCAAACACCAGATGTGAAAAGGATAAGGCTACTTTAAGAAGAGAAATGATTACGTCCTCAAATGACTTTCAGATTATTTTCCTGGGAGATTTTCTCAATATCTTCACCTGTTAGCATTACTAATCCTTCATAGATTATGAATAAGCAGTCTGTACTCTAAATATTTATCCATGTTAACATTTACCCAGTAAAATCTTGAGTTTTTTTTTTTCTTGCAGGAGTATAAATAGTTGCTGAACAGAACACGGACAACTTCAGAGCAAAATGAAGTTCTTTCTGCTGCTTTCAGCCATTGGACTCTGCTGGGCTCAGTACTCACCAAATACTCAATATGGTCGCACATCTATGGTCCACCTGTTTGAGTGGCGCTGGGTTGACATTGCTAAGGAATGTGAGCGATACTTAGCTCCCAATGGATTTGGAGGGGTTCAGGTAAGTATCGTTATATTTTCATATTGCAGGGCTAACTGAATTTATATAACATGGCATTATAATAACCTTTAGTGAATATGGAGCAATATTATGCTTCATTTGCACTTTTAATTGAGAAGACGAATTTAATATGATTGGCAACTTTCTTTTAGTTTCAGGGAATCAAGAGGACATTTCCAATATGTTATTAATGTTTTCACACAATTATGAAGAGCATCTTTCACAATTAAGAAGCAATACTGGATCATCAGTTAGAGTTTATAGCATGTAATAACAAAGAGGAAGTCATAATGTGGTACTTAATGAGATTCTTTTGTTTGCAGATCTCCCCACCCAATGAAAATATTGTTGTCCACAACCCTTCAAGACCATGGTGGGAAAGATACCAACCAATTAGCTATAAAATATGCACAAGGTCTGGAAATGAAGATGAATTCAGAGACATGGTGACTAGGTGTAACAATGTGGGAGTAAGTAAATTTGAGTTCTAACAGTGTTGCACAGAATGATTTCTCTGTTTCTCATTCTTCTTGGGAAGAAAACTTCATAATTTCAGTGTTTTACTTTGTACTTAACAATAACTTGTTAGGGTCTACTTTTGCAAAATCTTGAATATGTGTCATTAATCTTCTACAGAGGAGACAATTGAGTAGTTAGCTTATTTGAAAGCAATACTTTGATTTTTTTTGATATTAAGAATCACATATGAAACTGTCAATACTTTTTTGATGAGACATTACACAAACCAGGACTAATTGTTTCTGTTATTGTTGTGTGATTTCCCTATCTACCACAGTTCCAGAGTTTAATTTTCACTTTTGCTATTTTCTTCTTATAATGAAGACTAATGTATGCCTTTGCCTCTTTAGATGTTAAGCCAAACATGCAGTTAACTACTTATTTTTCCTTGTGGCATAATATAATTTCAAACCAACATGGTATTCTCTTTCAACTGATTCTTATTTCCTCTGACTCCTCTCATTTATTTCTATGTCATGTTTTAACTTTCTCCACTCAACTGTTTAAACATTTGACCAGATATTTAGAGTGTTTGTCCTCTCTTTTCAAAAATTTCCTCTGCAGTTTAGCTAGGTACTTTGGAAAACAATGTTATGAAATAAAAGAACAGATATGTAAAGTTCTGCTAACATTCTGGAACGTTATCTTTAATGCTTTCTCTTTCTACATACCACTGAAGCACATACTTTGTTGTTCAGGTCCGCATTTATGTGGATGCTGTCATCAATCACATGTGTGGTGAAGGTGGTGGTGCAGGAACTAGCAGCACTTGTGGAAGTTACTACAATGCTCAGAACAGGGAATTTTCTGCAGTTCCATATTCTGCTTGGGATTTCAATGACAGTAAATGTCGAACTGGAAGTGGAGGAATTGAATCCTACAATGATGCTGCTCAGGTAATTAAAGTAATGATCTATGTCTCTGTACACTTCAAATTTATTGAATATCATTTGAAATACCAGTTTAGAATGCTTAGTAAAGCATTTTACCAGGATACAGTATTTATAAATAATAAACTCAAAGCCATTTCCAAAGGTACATTCTTTCAATTCATTCCAGAGATACAATTAAGTGGTGGGACTTTTTTGAAATTTGCAATACTGAACTTTATTTTCTGTGAGAGAAACAGAGAGAAAGAGAGAGAGATGAAGTAAGGAATATTTCTTCTATCCACAAAGCTTCATCAAAAAAGTAGTTTGATTTCCTGCATCACAAAACAAATATAAGAAAGAAGAAATAAAAAATAGAAAGAAGGGAAGGAAGGGAGGAAAAAAAGGAATGAAAGGAAGAAGGATGGAAGTTTTCTTAATTAGCTATAAAGTTGGTCTAATTAATTTCTACATTCTCCATTTTAATTGTAAAAACCTATTTTGAAGCAATTTCCACAATAGACTGTTATTTCTCTCTAGTGTCTCATGTAGAAGCCTTATGAAGGTTTATATTGACCAATTAGCAAATCAATAGAAAAGTATAGAGGTTTTCAGGGGAGTTTGATATTGAACAAATCATATTCCTTTTCTTCCACAGGTCAGAGATTGCCGTCTGGTCGGTCTTCTTGATCTTGCACTTGAGAAAGACTATGTTCGCTCCAAGGTTGCTGACTACATGAACCATCTCATTGACATTGGAGTAGCAGGGTTCAGACTTGATGCTTCCAAGCACATGTGGCCTGGAGACATAAAGGCAATTTTGGACAAGCTGCATAATCTCAATACAAAATGGTTCCCTGCAGGAAGTAGAGCCTTCATTTTCCAAGAGGTAAATCAGTAAATACGTGTGCAAATAGTCATTTTTGAAAATTAGAAAATAGTTGGAAGCTTCAATTACATTGTAATTTCTACTTGTTAATACCTTGGTCACTTACAGTGAGTAGCAATCATTGCCTTTTATTTATTGAGAAATAACATGTTAATATCTTTACCAACGTGGATTCCAAGGAAATATAGAGAATTTGTATTGTCTGCAATCTTCATTGTGGCATTTGTTATTTTACCAGGGATCACTGTACAAGGCATATGATCATAGTTGTCTCAAGCTAGTATTTTTGATTTGGATTTTGGAAGAACTCTTATTAAGACTATAAATTCTTAAGTTTATTGGTTAGACTCTCTGTGTAGTAATTTCTTTATGTGAAGAAGACAAGTGTGGTGTGTATGTTTACTTTCTTCAGAGAATAAATAAATGAACTATCACTTAAAACATTGTTTATACAGTAAGTGCTATGTTAAGTGTTGAATTTGCATTTGGTACAAGGTTAATTATATCTTCATTTAGAAAGGACATGGTATTACTCTGTCAATAAGGGTCTTCAGTGTTATAGCATTTGCTTCATATAGAAATCAGAAATGTAAATGTAAGGAAAAGCTTGTGAATAATTGAAAGAACATATGCTTTAAAATTTTTTAAGACTTCCATTCAATTGTTTTAAATTCTGATGATAAAATGATATTTGTCTCTGATATTTCTACTAGGTAATTGATCTGGGTGGTGAAGCAATCTCAAGCAGTGAATACTTCGGAAATGGCCGCGTGACAGAATTCAAGTATGGAGCAAAACTAGGCACAGTGATCCGCAAGTGGAATGGAGAGAAGTTGTCTTACTTAAAGTAGGTGCAGTATGATTTGTCATGTGATGGCTTTCAGATCTACCATATCATCCCAATCTTAAAACATTATTAGTTAAATAATTAACAAGAAGTTGATTATCAGTATGCTTTCCCCCAAACCCCAATTAATTCTTTTTTTTGAATGCCATCAGAAGGAATTCTAAAAATCCAAATTCACACCAAGAGATCTTTATTTGTTTGTGATTTGAACATACCAGATTTCAGTAATGTTTGCCCATACTACAGAAAATGGTCTTTCCCTTCAGTGAACTCCAGAAGTAATATTATTAAATATTATTATTAAAATCCTATAATTTATAAATAACTAATCATATTGGTACACTTTGGAATTTACATACTATTCATTAAACAATTTGAACTATTCAACTGTTCTTGTTTAAATACTATTGTACTGTCATATCATTGTAATTTATCCTTCTCATTTTGTAAAACATATATGAATATTTTACCTTCTTGAGTGTACCTAAATTTCAATATACTATAAATACACATAAAATTATGGAGTGATCACTTATTAGAGAAATTTAGCTGAGCATGCTGAATAAAAAGACATAGATTTAGGTATATCTGAAATTTATTGTAAAAATTATATTTACATATATTGTTATGTTTTTAATAGGAACTGGGGAGAAGGCTGGGGCTTCATGCCTTCTGACAAAGCTCTTGTCTTTGTGGACAACCATGATAACCAGCGAGGACATGGGGCTGGAGG
Organism: Typhlomys cinereus; assembly: GCA_023101885.1. NCBI lineage: Eukaryota > Metazoa > Chordata > Mammalia > Rodentia > Platacanthomyidae > Typhlomys > Typhlomys cinereus. The sequence continues at coordinate 1,088,015 of JALPQD010000356.1, read as the reverse complement.
ATCATCTATTCTGACATTCTGGGATGCTAGGTAGGAAAAATGTCTTTTTCTGTTTTGTAACCTGCCTTCAATTATAGCAAAAACTGTGTAGTCTCTTACTTTAATATCACTTTATAACCTTCAGGCTGTATAAAGTAGCAGTTGGATTCATGCTGGCTCATCCTTACGGATTCACACGAGTAATGTCAAGTTACCGTTGGGCAAGAAACTTTCAGAATGGAAAAGTAAGTTTTAGAGTTGTCCCAAATGTAGTTTTTACAAGATAAAGGAAACAGTTCTATTTTAACTTCAAGTTATGCTTTACACATATATATATATCTTATCAAGCATTTGTGTACTGTGATTGTAATAATTTGAGGTATTAAAGAATATTCACTGCTTTATCACAAAGAAAAAATGAAAATAAGAGCAATTTTTCAGAAGCCATATATATTGTTTTAAGTACTTACCTTATAGAATTGACCCAAGGATTGTGCATACTAGCACTTCCAGATAGTCAAATACTTTCTGCACAAAATTTGAACAAAATACATAATTGTTAAACTTTATTTACATGCAATGTCAAGAAATTATTAATTTTAACTGACCTTAATGAGTAAAGGTGCAATAGAAAATAAATATTTGAACAATAGAATGTAAATTTCAGTCTACTAAATGAATGACATGGATCAGGAAAATATTTGGGAGATTGGTAAAGATTTAATCTGAACAACTGAAAAAGACAACTGGAAATAAATTTGTGAAGATATCTTAAAAGCTGAGAGTAGATCTCTTTTTAAACTAAAATTATCAAACTCAGAGTTGCTAAGAGATTTTACGCTTCAAGTATATTTTCCCTATGAGCTACACACAAATTTATATATCTTTTATGCTCTTTCAATTAAAAATGCCACAGTGCAGTACACTATTTAACTCTATTGTTGAATTATTTTAATACTAAAAATGTATTTATTTAAATTGAGCCAACTTCTTGAGCCAATTTCTCAGTTTATTACATAGCCTATGATTAGTAATAATTACTTTTCATTATTGTATTTCCACTCACCACTGATACTAGTATTCACCAATAGTTTACACTTTCCTACTGTGCATATTATTTTAACTTCACCAAGAATTCTGCCCTCAAAAATTCTCTTCATTTTCTCCACTTCTCGTTTTATGATATAATCTTACAACTGATATCTTCCTAGACTTTCTATGATAATTTTGCTTTTTTTTGAAATATGTTCAAAAGTACAGACTTTTATGAAATGCACACTAAATGACTGCTGCATTTAGTAAGGAAAAGTCAGTATGTATCAATTAGCACATTTATATAAAATATAATGAAATCAGCTAATAATTTGAAATAGTTTATATCATAAGCATGTAACAGACATTATTTAAATTTTATTGAAAGTGAGCATTATTTCTATGTTTTATACGTGAAGAAATTTAGACACAGAAAATTTATATTTATTGACTGTGCCTTTCAAGTTAGCTGCACTGAAGCTTAGGTTTTATTGTTAGAGCTCTAGCTACCAATGGTCTTTCCTTTTTAGTGAATTCTAGAAGTAATATAAATCAAGTTCTGGCATAAAAAATTGAGAAAACAAAAATTAGCTGCCATTGTTGGAGATATTATAGTAGTGCTTCAGTATGCACAGATGATAAGTACTCAGTAAAGGTCAAACAATATACTGATGGGGTTGAATTATAAAGAGTCATTACAGAGACAGAAGGAACGCAAAAGTTAAACCCAATGGAAAAGGAATGTGAGTGTTTAAAATTATAAGTTTTTTCCTTTTTTTTTTTTAACTCTTAAGGATGTTAACGATTGGATTGGGCCACCAAACAACAATGGTGCAATCAAAGAAGTGACTATCAATGCAGACAGCACATGTGGCAATGATTGGGTCTGTGAACATAGATGGCGTCAGATAAGGTGAGAATATGCCCCCAACTCATATTTTCTAATGGGAATTTCCCTTGACACTCCATTTTGGATTGCCGAACCTTTTTTATTAAAGGTTGTGTGTGTGTGTGTGTGTGTGTGTGTGTGTGTGTGTGTATGTATTAGAGGTCACTGTGAACCTGTGGAGGACAAAGAGTGACTTCAGGAATCATCCTACATTGCTTCTGCCTCCTTTTTTTTTTTTTTTTTGCTCTGGGATTTCCCAGGCTCTACCTACCTGGGCCTTAAATTGAAGCTGCTGCCCTTTTCACCTGGCATTTTTAAGTGGGACCTGGGATCTGAACTCAGGTTCTACTTGTGAGGCAGAGTCTTAACCCATGAATCTCCAACCCTGGACTGTTGATTCTTAATGACAATAGTATTTCATGTGGTACTATGCTTCCAGGAACATGGTTGCCTTCAGGAATGTGGTTGATGGCCAACCTTTTGCAAACTGGTGGGATAATGGTAGCAACCAGGTAGCATTTGGAAGAGGAAACAGAGGCTTCATCGTCATTAACAATGATGACTGGTAAGAAGTGTGAAACTTCTATACTTTACAGTACTGGCTTGTCTGTTCCCTTTTTTAGTCACTTAGTTTTTGCATATTTGGCATATTCATTAAACAAGGGTTAAGGAAATTTAGTGATTAAAAAAGTTCAGCGGGAAAATGATGCTGCATCTTAACTTGCTCCCTTATTTTTGGAAAGATTTTGTGTCAAATATAATTATTTTTGTGAATTCTTATTCTGTCATGTGCATACATGCACAGTTATATACAATTGTCACATAGCATACAAAACATATAATCAACTGAATGCTACACAATACTAAGAAGATATCTAGTCTCAATAATGGATTCTTTCTAGCTCTGTATCTCTACTCTTCTTTTTATTCCATTATTATGCCTTAATTTTCTTCATCTCTCTATGATAAATATTTTAAAAGCATATGTACTTTTACGTCTCAGGAGTTCTTAGAATATTCTTTTTGAGTATTGGACCTAAATTCTCCATTCCATGCCTTGCATGTGAAAGCTACACAATTCTCTTTTAATGAATTCCAAATATGTAGACCTGCAGCTCAGAGAACCTATTTACACACATTTGAAATTTCGCTATCCAAAGCCAGCTTCTATTTATGCTGAAATTATTTCATCATAAATTATATTTTACTATCAAAACTAAATAAGTTAACTGCATCATTAATTCAAAGAATTCATCACCAGTGATTTCATCTTGGTTACTTTTTGTAGTGAAGAAACAAAACAAATTTCAGAAGATAGCTATATATACCAACTGAAATAATTCTCCATAGAAATGAAAGATTAATTTTAATTCCTGATGAAAGTTCTATCCTATCATGTAAAGCAAAGAAGTAATGCTATCTGAGTCTCACAGCAGTGAGGATTTTCTTACATTGAGACAAGTGAAATTTCAAATAATTATTCTTTTACCACATAGCAATTTTTATCTTAGTGTGCATATGTCAAAGCTCACTAATCTTCACCTGGTAATCTCATACATTTATTTTTTGGTTGTATTCATCATCTTTGAGGAAATCTCTAGGTCTCTGGTCATGAGAATGCTCTAACATTCCTTGCAATGGTCACTTATTTGAATTTTCTCCCTAAACTTTTGGCTGGTTAGAGGACTGTGGCAGCAGCAAAATTGAGCCATTTACTTTTACTGTGGGCAGCTATCCATCTTTCACTTGACCTAGATGAATCTGATTTGAATGTTAAATGTGTACTTTTCCAGGTCACTGTCCACAACTTTGCAAACTGGCCTTCCTGCTGGCACATACTGTGATGTCATCTCTGGAGACAAAATCAATGGCAGCTGCACAGGAATCAAAGTCTCCGTTAATGGGGACGGCACTGCTCACTTTTCCATTAGCAACTCTGCTGAAGACCCTTTTATTGCAATCCATGCTGAATCAAAGCTGTAAAATGCAAACTAAATAAACACAGGGACAGTGGCAAACAAGTGTGTTTGTGTTCTTATGCAACCTCAGTTCTAATTATTCATTAATTTTTTGGTAAAAGCTCTAAGTTGAATCAACTTAAAAAGGGAAAATAATTCATAAAAATCACATAAAATTATATAATGGCTACCTTTGGGTTTTCATTATGTTTTAGAAAATTTAAAGGATTTTTAAAGGACTTTCTCTAAACACTGAAAGCAATTATTGACAAGTGCTTTGTTTCCTCATTGGTCTTATCTCAAAGCAACACCCCACTCTCCAAGGATCAATTTCTGTTCACAGTCATATTACATTGCTGTAATAAATACATGACCAAACTTAGGAGAACTAAGGGTTTTATTCATGTTGAAGAGTGTGTCAGGACTTTTCTACAGGTTCTCCAAAATTGACACACAGTGTCATTCTCTGACCTTGAACAATTCTACACTTTTCTCTTTACAACTGTTGTGCCCAGATTCCCAGATCCCAAGAGACCACAACCACAGAATCCACAAGGCTGTAAATGCAAGAAGGGCTTTATTATGCAAATAGAAGCTCAAGATTTATTTCTCACCCATCCTGGCATAGCAGATCCAGGAAAGAGCCTCCACCTTTGTTTTATACATCTTTTAATAAACTATTTCTAGTTCAGATATTTCTTCCCTGATTTTGCTAATCTCTTCTCTTCTACTGCTTTTGGGATCAGATTGCTCCAATGTCTCTAAAGCTTTAAGCTGCATTGTTATTTATTTGTGATGTTTCTATTTTTTTGATGTAGGCATTAAGAGCTATGAACTTACCTCTTAGGACAGCTTTCATTGTGTCCCAAAGATTTTGATAAGATGTATTTTCATTATTGTTCGCTTCCAGGAAATCTTGAATTTCCTTTGCAATTTCTTCCTGAATCCAATTCTCATTCAGCATCATAGTGTTAAGTTTCCAGGAGTTAGTGTATTTTCTGTTGTTTCTTGTGTTGTGGATGTCAAGCTTTAGACCATGGTGGTCCGATAGGGTACAGCTAGAATTTCAACTTTGCTGTGTATGTGTAGATTTATTTTGTGGCCCAATATGTGGTCTATTTTAGAGAAAGTTCCGTGTGGTGCTGAGAAAAATGTGTATTCTTTGGTGCGTGGATGGAAAGTTGGGTAGAGATCTTTAAGGTCCATTTCAGTAAGGGTTTGATTAAGTTCCAATGTGTCTCTGTTAAGCTTTTGACCTGTTGATCTATCCCATGTTGAGAGGGCGGTGTTGAAGTCCCCAAGAATTATTGTTTGGGGGTTGATTTCTTGCTTTAGACGCTGTAGTGTTTGCTTAATGAATGTGGAGGAGCCCGTATTAGGTGCATATATGTTAACTATTGTGAAGTCTTCCTGGTGAATTGTACCTGTGATTAAAATGTAGTATCCATCTGTGTCTCTTATGATTTTTATTGTATAGTTTAAAAACGTATACTTTGTGAAATTTGACAATGCAAAAGAAATGGATGAATTCCTAAGTAAGCACAACTTACCTAAATTGAATCAGAAAGTTTTGAATTACTTAACACATGAGGAAATTGATGAAGTAATCTTGAATCTTCTGACTACAAAATGTCCTGGCAGATGGATTCAACGCAAAGTTCTACCAAACATTTAAGGAGCTAATAACACCAATACTCCTTAAACTGTTCCATCAAATAGCAAAGGAAGAAACACTACTAAATTCTTTCTATGAAGATAATATCATCTTAATCCCAAAATCTAATAAAGATACACTTAAAAAAGAAAACTATAGGCCAATATCTTTGATGAACACAGATTCTCAACAAAGTGTTAGCAAATCAGATTCAAAAACATATCAAAAAATCATTCATGGGGATCAACTAGGCTTTATCCCAGGCACACAAAGTTGGTTCAACATACGCAAATCAATAAATGTAATTCACCATATAAACCAGTCCAAAATCCAACACCACATAATACTCTCTATAGATGCAGAAAAAGCTTTTAACAAGATCCAACAACTAGCCTTTTATGATCAAAATGCTAGAGACAGTTGGAATGGAAGGAACCTTTATCAATATAATAAAAGCTGTATACAACAAGCCCACAGCAAGGATTATACTCAATGGGGAACAGTTGGAAGCATTCCCACTTCGATCAGGAACTAGACAAGGCTGTCCTCTCTCACTACTTCTATTCAATATTGTACTTGAAGTCTTAGCTGAAGCCATAAGACAAGAAAGGGAGATAAAAGGGATTCAAATAGGCAAGGAAGTCAAGTTATCTCTATTTGCAGATCACATAATCTTCTACCTGAGTGATCCCAAAAACTCCACCAGGAAACTTCTGAAACTAATACAGAAGTTCAGCAGGGTGGCAGGATACAAAATAAACATACAAAAATCAGTGGCCTTCCTATATGCCCAGAATGAAAGAAGTGAAAAAGACCTGAGAGAAACAATCCCATTTACTATAGCCCCTAAAAAAAATGAAACACCTTGGTGTAAACCTAAACAAGGAAGTAAGTGACCTTTACAATGGAAACTTTAAAACCCTAAAGAAGGAAATTACAGAAGATACTAGAAGGTGGAAAGACCTCCCATGTTCCTGGATTGGCAGAATCATCATTATAAAAATGATCATCCTACCAAAGGCAATATACAGATTCAATACTATACCAATTAAAATCCCAAAGCAATTCTTTAAAGAAGTTGACCAAACAATCTCAAAATTCATATGGAGGCATAAAAGACCCAGGATAACAAAGACAATCCTGAGTAACAAAAACACAGCTGGAGGTATCACCATACCAAACTTTATTCTATACTACAAACCGTAGTTATAAAAGCAGCTTCGTAGTGGCTCCAAAATAGATCAATGGATCTCCACACAGATCAATGGATAAGGGTTGAAGACTCAGATATAAGCCCATACAACTACAGATATTTGATCTTTAACAAAGGGGCCCAAAAAATCCAATGGAAAAAGAACAGCATCTTCAACAAATGGTGCTGGCAAAACTGGATCTCCACATGCAGAAGATTAAAACTTGGCCAGTACTTTTCATCATGTAAAAGACTTAATTCCAAATGGATCAAAGATGTCAATATAAGGCCAGAGACTATAAAAACCTTATTTGAAAGGGTCAGGAACTCACTGGAGCTGATTGGACTAGGCCAATAGTTCCTAAATAGAAATCCAATAGCACAGTCACTACAACCAACATTCAACAGATGGGATCTTATGAAATTAAAGAGCTTCTGCTCAGATAAAGAGATTGTAACTCGAGCAGAAAAGCAACCCACAGAATGGGAGAAAATCTTCACTAACCACATATCTGTAGAGCTCTATTATCCAGAGTGCACAAAGAACTTAGAAAACAAAACCCAAGGACACAAATGGCCCAACTAAAAAATGGGCCTTGGAACTTAAAAGAAACTTTACCAGGGACAAAATTGAAATGTCTATCAAATATCTTAAAAATGCTCTGCATCCTTAGCCATCAGGGAAATGCAAATCAAAACCTCCCTGAGATATCATCTCACCCCGGTCAGGATGGCAAAAATCCACAATACAAACAACACCAAGTGCTGGAGAGGATGTGGAGAGAGGGAACTTCCTACTTTGCTGATGGGAATCCAGGCTTTTACAGTCACTCTGGCGAGCTGTCTGATGATGCTTAAAAAAGTTAAAGATTGAAATGCCATATTACCCTGCTATTCTACTTTTGGAAATAATCCCCCATACAGCAAAAATTCACCTCAACAGCACAAGCATGACCATGTTCATAGCAGCGTTGTTTACAATAGCAAAGTCATGGATCAACCCAAATGCCAATATCTAACCGTTGACGAGTGGATAAGGAAAATGTGGTACATGTATACAATGGAATACTACTCAGCCATCAAAAATGATTAATTAATGAATTGTATGGAATTAGAAAAATTTATGTAGAGTGAAGTATCTCAGACACAGAAAATTAAATGTTATATGTACTCCCTAATAGGTGGATCCTAGTATCAAACTCACTTAGTGACACACTCAAAGATAAACCTCTGTAATACCTACAGTAACTGCAAAGATTATAAACAGGAGGGAAGGGGAAGGAGGGCACCGCCAGAAACAAAGAGAGAGAGGATCATGCTACAGCAGAGAATACAGGACACCATCAAGTACTGCAAGTAAGTAATGAGACATCTGGTTTAGCTCACAGATTTTCCTTTCTGGTTAGTTGCAACTGATGGGGTTTGATCTCGTCAGTCAGGGAGGTCATAGAGTTTGGAAGATAGAAGGTAATCATCCTGAAAATGTGAGACTGACCCCCCTCCCACCACAGTCTCCTACTTTTATTCTATCTACCTTTGAATCTACTCTTATAAGTCTCTATTTTAACAGCCTTTTATCTCTGGCTAGGAGGTGACATCCAATACCCATTAGGATGGAGCCAAGGGCAGTGCAGGAACAGCAAAACTGGAAGAAGAAGAAAAAAAGAATAACAAACCATAATTCAGAACATCAGAGACCCTACATTAATCACCAGGAACCAGGCCAGACTAATCTCTCCCCATCCCAAAGCTCAGGGAAATTTGCAAAAGAGGGGGCAGTAAGATTGTAAGAGCCTAAAGATGGGGAGGAGCAATGAAATGCAAGATACTCCACACACATTATGGCCCAGGTAATCATAATAGGACTTTGCATGACCTGCACAATGACCAACATGCCATTGATCCCCCAATGTCTAGCATGGATCACAGGCACTACGATCCTTGGAGGCAAGGTATTAACAGCCACAGTAGTGTTCCTGTACTAAAGGGGAACACAAAAAAGAGCTCTAGGCAATGCCACTCAGTCCTTATACCTCATCAGAAGAGGAGGACCCAGAGGGAAGTTTGATATGCATACTAAAGGATGCTCCAGGAATGGGGAGGGAGGCGCACTGGGAGAAAGGGAGGGAGGGGGGAGAGAAAGGGGAAAAGGGGGGAGGTAGCAAGGGGATCCAGGGACTGGTGGAGGGAGGGAGGGGAATGGGGTACCTATCAAGTTTGTATGAGTGGAAAAAATAAATAAAAAAAACTATTTCAATAGGAGGAGGGGGTCTCTAACTTAATAGATACATGATTGGGTAAATAAAAGTAAAAATGTATTGGTAAATGGAGATTCGTCAGCTCTGTCCACCCACCATTTTTAATACTTCCTATATTGCTTATGGTTTTTAGAATTTCTTGAGCAACTAGTGACTTGCTTCTGATTAGACAGTTCCTCTGGCTTGGTTCATAATTTTTATACATTATCATTCATGGCTGTCCTCTCAGCTAGTAGTGGCTGAATAGTGTAAAGTGTTCTCTAATTTGGAGCCGACTGTTTATGGCTAGAGTCACGTACACAGTCGATTTGGTCAGACAGTCTATCTGGTGTTTCTTGCTGTGGAAAAGTGAACAAGTACAAAATGGGAACATGGCATTTCTGGGCTCAGGTCCCACATTCCCTCCTTTTGTTTGGTCATCTTGAGGCTGAATCATGGACCTGAAGCAGAATGTTCTTCCTGTTCGCTGGTTAATTGTACTGGTTCGTATTGATATCTTAGAACCATTAGTTGTACTATATAGAGTCACGTACACAGTCTATCCAGTGTTTCTTGGCATGGATAAGTGAACATGTAAAAAATGGGAACATGGCGTTTCTTGGCTCTGGTCCCACACCACTAGGACCACTTGAATGATACTGCCAAGTGTTGCCACCAGCCCAAAATGTTGCCTGTCTCACTGAGACCACAGCTGCACCAGATTCCATGTGCTGAGCCTGTAAGGCATTTCCTAGAGAACTGCTTTGGAGGAGCATCAAAATCTCTCAGCTTAGGACTTTGTCCTTTAAATGAGACTGGCTCCCACAAAATAGAGTCTCCATGACGTGGGTGGGCTGTGTCCTCAGAGTCTCTCTCTCTCTGTGTCTCAGTACAGAGACCTAGGATGTTCTTTAATGACAATTTTTCCAGTAGCCATAGCTGCTCTTCTGTCTGCAGTGTCCTTTTCTAATGCCCCAAGCTTTCCAACAAAAGACTCCTCTATTAAACAAATCCATCCATTATCTATACATTAAATGCACTTTCACATTCCTCTCTCCTTCCATCCCTATTTCTACTTTTCTCTATCTGCACTGTTCCATCCTTCTCTTTCAAATCACATTTGTTCTACCATCATGGCATTGTGTGAATCCTTTTTCTGGGAAGACGCCACACAACCATCTTCCCACCCCAGACAGGAGAAAATCACTAATGTGATTACAAGCCAAGAAGTTTATTGGGATTACTTATAACAACAGGGTCAGGGTAGTGACATGAGCAGGGATAATTCAAAGGTAGATAGGTCTCCAGAAAGCCCCCCACCCACCCAAACAAGTTAGACTCACAGAAGCTGCACCCTTGGAACTCTGGGCTGTAGGACTTTCTAGGAGAGTCTCCTCCAGGATCCTGGACTGTTCTGATGGGTCTCTCTCACTGCTAGACTTTTGCCAGAGGCTGGATCTCTGCCTCTGTCTGTCTCTCTCTTTCTCTCTCTCTCTTCCCCCCCCCCACCCCCTGTTAGTTGGCCAGCTCAGCAGTCTCTCCTGACTTGGAACTGCTATTTTTTATTCTTTTCCCACATCCTGGGGGAAGCTCCATCCCCTAGCTTGTTATCCTCAGGAACTTCCTCAGAGTAACAATTGTTTCCTTACTGAGAAGGACCAAAGATCCAGATGGCTGCCACACTACACGTGCCTCCCTTAAATTCTAGTCTGAACCTCTTTGAACCTCGCTTTTGATGGCCTCTACAGGCACTCTAAGTGAAGCACACAAATATGAATATTCGAAGTTAGGATGTGATAAGTTAGCGAAAACATACAGATTGTGTCTTTCTGAACTTAACTCATTTAATAGATTTCAACTTACCTCCAAATTTCATAATTCCATTTTTATTGTTAACTGAGAAAAATTTCATTTTTATATATGTACCACATTTTCATTATCCATGTTGGGCTACTGCATCATGTAATAACCCTTCTCTCCTGGACAAAACAGCCCCATTTCATAGAAAGGCACCTCCAAGCAGTATATGTACTTCTCTGCTCCTGAAATGACACCACCGGGCTTTTCTCTCCTTGTGTCTGTGTTCTCACTAGTGGGCTCCTGCTGAACTGCATATTCTTCAGATAACCTGTCTCATAGGGTAGAAAACCCAGATGTCCATTCCCTGGCTCACGTCCCTAATGCCTCCCTCGTTGTACTGTATATAAGTTGAGAAAAAAAAAAAAAGGAAAAAAATAAAACACTCCGCTGCTGTTCTGTCCACTTGTGCTGAGACAGCCTCTCTGCTCCTGCAATAAATCTCTTGTGGGCCTCTGGTCTTTGCTTGACCAGATATTGGGGGGAGTGTTCTGAGCAAGCTTCTTTCGATCCATTCATCAGCTGTTGGGCATCCAGGCTAATCTCACTTTTAAGGTATGGTGAAAGCAGCAGCACTGAGCACGTCTGTGCAAGTTTCAATGTAGTGGGATACACAGTATATGGTATATGCCCAATATGTCTGAGTCATCTGGTACTGAATTGGTCTTCTACCTTATTCTTGATGACACAGGGTTTCTAATCAAATCAAGAGCTCATTGGTAGAGTGAGTCACCACACGTCCTTGACATTCTATGTGTTTTCTTGGAATCCAAACTCAGCGCCTTTGCTTGCTTGGCAGGTTCTCAACGACTGAACTGTCTGGGGCTGCCAAGCAGCAATAGCAACAGAAGTCTTTCTGAAAACAATATCTTCCTTCTACCCTGACCCCAGTGCCAAGCACACAGCAATCAGCGATACAGTAGGAGGTATTATTCAACTTTGTCCTTCCACTACTGAGGTTTTGCTATCCTGGCAGGGAATTTTCTCCAGTTGTTTGGGCTGTCTTTTGCTTTCTTTAAAATGAATTATTTTTAATTTTCCTAGTTATACATGTCTCTTGCCTCCCTTGTTCCCTCCTTTCTTCCTCCCTTCCTTTTCTCTCTCTCTCTCTCATCCCTTGGTACCCTCTCTTTCCTCCCTTTGTCGGTCCCTCCTGCTCTCCTGTCTTTTGGCTTATATGGGTACTGGGGTTCTCTTCGTTCATCTGCTTTAGTAGGAGGGAAGACCAAGAGTCCCTTCCTTAGGTGCTGATATGAATACTCTCCTGCTCTGTCTGACCCTCCAACCCTAAGATTCCTATTGCCTGAAACTATTATCCTGAGATCTAAGATTCCTATTGCCTGAAACTATTATCCTGAGATCTACCAGTCCCTGGGGGCATGCTGACATGTTCACCACTGTGCAGGTCTGACGAGATCAAGTGCCATTGTTGAGTTCCTGGTTGCAGATGCCCTATATTGAATGGAGTGTCCTGTGCAGAGATGGACTTCCCCATCTTACAGTCTTACTGCTCCTCTTCCACAAAGTTCCCTGAGCCTTCAGACGAGGAGAGGTTTGGCTTGTTCTGGTTCTAGGTGAACATTGCAGGTTACTGGTGTTCTTCATTCTAGTTGTTTGTCGCTGTCTATTTTGGTCTTCTTGTACTGCAGAAAGCTGCATCCTATCTGGGTGCTGAGATCCCCACTGATTCAGCAATACAGAAACAGTTAAGAAAGGCCTTTCTATAAGAGAAGTCTAGAAGAAGAGGGAGGATCAGGAGTATGGCACAGTAGTGAGTGGGCTCAACTTCTGTGCCATCATGTGGCTCTCTATGTACCACTAACCAACTCCTCCAAGACGAAGAACATATGTCCAGCACTTCAAACCAGTACAAACACCAGTGAACAGGAAGGAAACTGACACTCTCATTACTTACGGGCTGTTGGGCATCTTGGTTGATTCTATGACTTTTCTATTATCAATAGTGCTGCAGTGAACATGGATGTACATGCATCTCTATAGTATGATGAAGCATTTTTTTGGACATACTCTTAGCAGTGGTATAGCAGGGTCATATGGCATTTCAATTTTTACCTTTTTTAGAAACAACTGTACTGATCTCTAGAGTGGTTATACCAGTTCATATGCCTACCAACAATGTATGGCATTTCCCTTCTCCATGCATCCACTCCAGCATGTATTATTGTATGTATTTTGGATTTTCATCTTTTTGACAGGGGTGAGATAATATCTTAAGGTAGTTTTGATCTGCATTTCCCTGATGGCTAAAGAAGTGGAACATTTTTAAGGTATTTGCTGGACATTTTAATTTTTTCCTAAGAAAGATTTCTTTAAAGTTCCATGGCCCACTTATTAATTGGGCTCTATATCCTTGTTTAATTTTTTTTTTGAGTTCTTTGTGCACTCTGGATTTTAACCCTCTATTGCATATGTGGTTAGTGAAGATTTTCATCCATATTGTGAGTTGTCTTTTTGCTTGGTTTTAGCTGAACAAAAGCTCTTTAATTTCATGAGATCCCACTTGTTGAGTATTGGTTCCATTTCTTGAGCTTTTGGAGCCCTGTTTAGAGAATGCTGGCTAAGGCCAATCTGTTAGAGGGATGTATCTCCTCTTTCTTCTTGAATTTTTTTACAGACTCTTGTCTAATATTAAGGCTTTTGATCCACTTGTGGTTGATTTTTGTGTATGGTGACAATTAGGAGTACAGTTCAATCTTCTGCATGTAGATATCTAATTTTTCCAGCACCATTTATTGAAAATGCTGTTCTTTTTCCCTTTTGTTTTCTGAACCCTTATGTAAAACAATCAGATTACTATACATGTATGGGCGGATTTCTTGTCTTCAAACCTTTTTCATTGATGTATGTGTCTCTTTTGGAGTAGGTATCATACTTTATTTTTACTATTGATTTGTTCAGTAGATTAAATTCTGGCAAGCCGATACATCCAACATGGTTTCTACCACTCAGGATTACTTTTGCCATCCTTGGCTTTCTGTACTTCCGTGTAAATTTTGAAATTTTTTGGTCAATTTCTATCAAGAATTGCTTTGGAATTTTGATTGGTATAGAATTGCATCAGAACTTATGCTGTTAACTCTACCAATCCAGGAGTATGGGAGATCTTTCTATAGTCTGGTGTCTTCTTAAATTCTTTCTTTAGGGTTTTAATGTATTCATCGTACAGGTCTCTCACTTCCTTAGTTAAATTTATACCAAGGTGTTTCACTATGGTAAATGGAAGTTTTTTCTTAGGAATTTTTCATTTTTTTAAATCTTTGGTTTACAAGAAAGCTACTGATCTTTGAACATTAACTTTGTCCCCTACCACACTACTGAACTTATGTATATAGTTCCAGGAGTTTTCAGGTAGAGTTTTTGTGTCTATCAGATAAAGGATCATGTCTTCTGATTGGAAAGTTAATTCCATTGGTGTTTGAGGCTAGTATGGAAAAAATGTTTGTTGATTCCTGTCATTTTCTGTATTTTGTTATTTTCATGTGTGTATTTCTTTTTAGGGAGTCGTATTGGTATTATTTTCATTTTTGTCCTTTTCCTTGATTTTGAGTATCATCTGTAGCATATTTCATAGTCCTGGTTTGTATTCATGTCAACCTTCAGTTTGTCTTTATAAGGTGGAAAAAATCATTACTGATAGTTTTAATGGGTATATTTGTCAGGGTTGGCATTTGTGCTCATTCATGGCTTGAAGTACACCTTTCCAAACTCTTCTCTGGCTTTTACTGTTTCCATTGAAAATTCAGATGTTATTTTACTAGGTTTACCTTTTAATGTGTCTTAGTTTTTTGAAGCTCTTAGCACATTCTCTTTGTCACATATCTGTAGTATTTTGATTATAATTTGCCATGGCGAGTTTCTACTTTGGTTGTATGTGATTAGTGTATTATAAACCTCTTGTACTTGGATGGGGAACTCTTTCCTTAGATGTGGAAAATGTTCATTTATTATAATGTGATAGATCTCTTCTGGTGTAACTTTTTAGGTTTCTTGTTTTGCTATTCCTTGAATGCACAGGTTTCACTTCTTCAAGGAGTAATGTAAGTCTTGCCTATTCCTTTCAAGTATGTTTTTGGCTTTTCAAACCTCTTTAATTGGACCAGTTTTTCCTGACATCTTGTCTTCTAATTCTGATATTATATTTTCTGCTTCATCGTGAAGAAGACGGGCCAAAATAATCAGAAACCAGAGTCAAAATAGTCAGAGACCAAAGAAACTCCATTTTACCTCTGGCCCCTAGTATTCCATGTTATAGCAGACACTCAGGTCAAACAAACAAACAAAAAATTACCAGCCTGGGAAGAAGCCAATCAGAAACCAACAACTAACTGCTAGCAGAAAGACAGGAAGTACCAAAGGCTATAGGTAATGTAGATTATTGCTTGTGGTCAGAAATGACCAATCCCTGTGTGCTGTCTTCCCTTGCTAGATGTTAACCTATCATGTAACTGCTAAGTTAGAAGCTCCCTAACCTTGCTCTAACTGCAATAAAATCTCTGCTGAACAAAGACTTGTTGCTCTCTGTACAAACCCGCTGTGTTAGTGAGGTCCAAGGGTCCTGGCTCCAGCTTAAATAAAGGCTCTTTGCTTTTGCATATGCCTTCGGATTTCTGGTGGTCTTTGAGGAGACTGATATCTAGGCATAACACATTGGTTCTTCAGGTAAGACTTTCTGTTGAATTTTGAATTGTAGCTAGCTTTTTTTTAATTCCAAGTTTTACCTCTGCATGAGACTTTTTTCAACTACTTTATGCCTAGTTTTATGTCTTCAACTGCTTTTTTCATTTCATCTAGGTGCCTGCTATATTCCTGTTCATATTGGCTTTTGTGTTTATTGACCTCCTTGTCTTTGTTATTGAATTCTTGATTAATATTTGAGGGGTTATTTTCACAAGGATCCATCATTACAGAAATTGACTTTATTTTATAGGGGAGTTGTTGTCATGGTCTTTGTTGTTTCTTATGGATTTACTGTGTGACCTTGGCATATTGTGTTTGGTTTTTAGAATCTTTCCTGTTGTATCTTTTTGACTGTTAAGAGTCAGACGAGAGGGGAACTGGTCTACCTATTAAGTTTGTATGAGCAGAAATAATAAAAAATGTATATAAAAAAAGAGTTAGACAGAATTATTGCTACTTTTTACCTAGGATTTGAAGGTATCTGTCTAGGCTTCTTTGCTGTTATTTTGTGGGTATAAAAAAAAAGTGTGGAAGCTCTTCTCTGGTTCCAGGGGTGATGGAGTTTAGTTCTGGATTTGCCTGGAAGTTTAAGATTAGGTGTCAAGCGTTGTTATTTATGGTTTGGGTTATATCAGCTCAGGTTTATGTTATGAACTAGGTGGAGTTTAGTATCCAAAGGTTAGAGATTAGTGGGATATGGTATCTCATTCCTTAGAGATTGTGAAAGAGTGAATGGTAATACCCTGAGGTGTGGGTGTGTGGAGCTTTAGGTGTGCTCTGTAGAAGTCTGAAGCAGTGGTGACTGCCAATTGAGATGAAAATGAAAGTAAAAGAGTTACATAGGTTGGATGCAAAGATTCCCTTCTGTTTGATGGAAGGAGTTTTGGGGTCCCAGCTTTCAAGTTATTGGTGCACTGGTGGTTATTGGGGACTCAGTTAAATTCCTGGAGTGTTTATTAGTGATTGATGGGGGAGGGTAGAGATTGGTTGAGGTTGCTAATGGGTTGGGATTTGGCCTAGTGAGCATAAGATCTGGCACTTTGCATCATCCTCACAAGAGAGGAAATCAGATCCACTGCATCCTGCTGCTGACCCAGAGCCTAAGGGTGTGGCCATGGTTGGACCATGAGGCCCAATGATCTGCAAAGGAAAAGAAAAAGCTCTCTGTTGCTTTCCAGATAACTACTTTTCTTTTTTTTAATTAATTAATTAATTTTTTAATTTCCACTCATACAAACTTAACAGGTACACCGGTCCCCTCCCTCCCTCCAACCCCCCACCCCCTCCCTTCCCATCCCCCTCCTTTCCCATCTGCCAGTGCCTCCCCCTCCCCTCTCCAGAGCATCCTTTAATGTGCATGCCAAACTCTCCTCTGGGTCCTCCACTTGTTATAGTGAGTTTACAGCCAGATCTCATGCTCACTAGGCCAAATCCCAACACATTAGCAACCTCAACCAATCTCTACCCTCCCCCATCAATCACTAATGAGGTGCAAAGACCCAGTGGCATTTCCCAGAACCCTTTCCTGTGTTCCTGTTAAGCATAGGAACACTACTGTGGCTGTCAATCCCTTGTCTCCAAGGATCCTAGTGCCTTTAGCAAATGCTAGACTTTGTGGGGTCAATAGTGTGTTGGTTGCGCAGTGCATGCAAAGTCCAATTATGATTGCTTCAGAATCTTACCAACTGTGCCTGAATATCATCTATCATCTTAGGAATCTTACATCTAAATTCTGTTTGCTTATAATTCTCTGACAGAGTGCTTTTTATTGATAAGGAAAAGGTGGTTTAATAATTAACATGCAGAATGGATCATTTGTAGGTTTTCACAATATGAAAACATTTTGCAATTAATATTACTAAAATATAGGAAATAAATTTTACAAGCTAGAATCTTTGTTATAGTGAGTTTACAGCAATCTTCTTTTTATTCGTCTATTGTCTTTATTCTCATTTTCAGAATGTCGCTTTAATTTACTGATGTTTGGATGTCAATTGTCTTTATTTGCCTGTTTCATGGGTGTTGCTCAAGAGTTTTCATGAAACCATGAGCCACAGTCTTCTTCCTTATGCTCCCATGGTGTATTTTTCTTAACTTTACTAAAATATGCGATTTTTTGTGGATGTCATCTAGATATTATAGCTCTAAAATGCTTTATTAAGTGATAAAATGGAAGCAATAAGTAGGCAAATCTCTCCTTTTCACCCACACATAATACTTACTACTCCTGTGAAGCTGGTTGACTGTACACTCAGGATTACTTCAGCCCAATGTATCATGAGCTAAAAATCTCAGTATTTGCATGACTCTTATGAAACACATACGCTTAACACACGGAGTTTCAGGAAACAGGTTAATTTTTTACAGATAGGCAACTAGGGATTGTAGAAGCTTAGCATTTGATAAGCCAGTTTTCTATGGATGCAGAAATTTTCCCAGGTAGGATGGTGCCCAGGTATGTTGCAGTCTAATCGTGATTTGCTCCGTTTGTCCCACAGCAATGGGAACCAGAAAGAACCCTTCCTTTTATTTTTTAAACTTTATTTCTTTATTTAGTGTACATATGTACGTGCGCACATGTGTGTGTGGGGTTTATTCATGGCCTTATAGAGAATTGTCTTGTATTCACTTCTATAATTTTCTTTCTTCTTTAAACATGGTTCAAAGAAAACCTCCATCATTCTGCCAAACCCAAAGCGCAGGCCGCCCCCGCTTCTGCCTGGCGTCTATATGTAGGATCTGGGATCACGAACTCAAGATCTTCCACCTGCAAGGCAGAGACGTAACCCCTAAGCCACCTCTCCAGCCCTCTTTTTTCATTCTTGATGGCAAAGATGTCAAGGATTAAAATGGGATTGGATCCTTTGAATGCTACAATAGTACAGATAGTTTGTCTGAGGTGGAAATTAAGGTGCAATAAGAGAATGCATGTCCATATGTGTCTCTTTTAAGATCTGTTTACATTTGTATATCTCCGCTAAACCTGAAGTACTAATAAAATTCTCTAAATAATGTCTCCAGGTTTCCCTTGTGTTAATAATGTCCTAAATGCACTGCTAAAAACACTAGTTTGTTTTTAAAAGATCAGGTCAAAGTGAATCAAAGAGACCTTGATGAGAAATGGGTCAAAATCAATATGGGTATGTTAGAAATAAAAAAATAAATAAAGACTGGTGGAAAGGAGGGACACTGAATAAGAAAGAATGAATGAAGGAGATGGAAAAAAAAAGTAAATGAAATGAAGGGATCCCTTTTTCTCTCTTTTTGTCTCTTTGGAAGTATACTTCCAAAATATTTCAGAGGAGTAGAGTACATTGCTTTACATTCAAGAGAATGGGATGGAATATCAGATTATCACAATGACCAGTGACTTAAGGAAGGTGGGAATAGAGCAGCAGTTCCCAACAGTATCAGTGGCAAAGATAATAGTATTGGAACACCTTAATTGTATATTAACAAGATATATTATAATTATATCAGCAAGATATCTTGCTGTGAATTGTAATCATATACTAAGATAGTAGCTTTGTTTGCATTAGTTTGTATAAACAGGATAATGATTCTTGGAAGTATGATTTACTTTTTGAAGTTCATAGATAAGTTACATTTAGCCTGTTTACATTCCAATATGATATTAAATTCAAAGATTACTTCTCAGAGTTCAGATTAATGAAAAATACAAAATTTAGAAAGAATAGTATGTCCAGATCTCAAGGTTGTGTTCTGAACAATTATGTTATATTTTAATGTTATTTTTGTTTATTTATTTACTAATTTTATGTGTGTACAGAAAATGTTTTAACATCTTCCCACTTCCACTGACTGATCTTTACTCTTCCATCGCTTTTCCCTCATATATTCATGTCTTTAAAAAAAAGTGAATACAATTGTAATTGCTTGCATATTGTTGTTGGTTAATTTATTTGAGCATGGGTTACTTACCATGTCTGTGACCTGAGGAAGAAATGACTCCACTTTCCCCAGCAGCCGTATCTCACAACATTTCCTTAACTGCAGGTTAACTGCAGGTGAGGCTTACAACTCTTCTGACCCATCCTGGTTTGTTACCTGGCTGAATATTTGCAGGCCATATGCAGGTAGACACAACTGTTCGAAATCCTGGGTGAAATAATAATTATATTTATAACATGCTACTTCATAACACATATTCCCATCCTCTGGCTTTTACATTCTTTCCCATCCCTCTTCTGGATGATACAGATGCTCTGCTTAGGACTAAGCACTTAATATTCCCTTATTTTCAGCACCAAACCAGTTGTGAGTCTGTGCCACCCACATGGCAAAAAAAAAAGAATGCTTCTCTGAACAAATACTAATCAATGCATAGAAACATACCTTTTTAGAAGTTATTATGACCTTTCCAGCAATGGAGTTTGGATGTGGTTTAGAGTAGCAGGCTTCAATTACATCCTGTGACTCAGGTCACAAATTCAATCAGAAAGTGGTTTTTTATTATTGCAACATTCATGCCACTGAGACACCCTGGGACATATTTTGACTTTCAGGTAGGTATTGTAGTATTTGGAGGCCACTGCTGGGTAAGTCTATTCTACTCTCAGTGGCTTTAATAGTACCTCCCAATACTACAAAAGTAAGTAGTTAGGGATTTTGCTGGTATGTTCCAGCTTAATTTCTTTATGGTCTGCAATGAAATGTGTAGTGTCTTCATTAATAGGTTCTTACTCATATCTAACAAGAAGTCATGACAATAACCTGCATTGTTTCAAAAACCTCAGGAGCCTCTCTGAGTAACAACTTTTAGGGCCTTTTTTGTGTAAATGAATAACCCATGGTTTCTGTTAGTAGCATCTACCCATGCATTTCCTAAAACTTTTTTTAATTTACATGTTTAAGTTACAATGTGGTGTGTTCCTTAAGGTTTTCACTTCATTATTTTTGGTCAGCGTGCCTCCTTACCCCTTTTTCTTACTCTTCCTGCTATGCCTATCCCTGCTTGAATTTCTGATCTTTCATCTTTTAGTGTTTGAAACTTAGAGAATCAAGTATGAAATTCAAATGATACCCTTCTTCTCTAACTCTCTCAACTCTTTATAAACTGCTATCTAGTGATACTTTTCCCTTTATTTTGATTCTAATACTGACCGCTACATGTATTTTCTTGTGCTTAATGAACATTTTTCTCTGCATTCTCTTGAAGCTCATCGTTTTGGAAAGACTCACCAGCTAGGGAGTTTCTAAACTGCTGGATCGAGTCATAAGTTGGAGGAACATTAGCAGAGCATTAGAGTGATAGTTAAATGTGGACAGTGAAGAGAGCGGTCATCATGTAAAACATGGCAATGGTGGTGAGTGGTGAGTAGCATAAGGGTGAAGGGAAAAGACCTTCAGAGAAATTTCCCAAACAAAGAGAATTTCCTAATTTTATAGCTTTTCAGCAGATAATGGGAGTAAATTGCACAACATATGTAGTCAGAAGTTAGGAAATCAGGAAAACAATGTTAAGAAATAGGGGCATTATTTATCATTGGCATCAATGGCATCATATGTTATGAGTCTTAACTCCTTATTTTGAGAGAGAGAGAGAGAGAGAGAGAGAGAGAGAGAGAGAGGACTGTGTGTGTAGTGAACTAATTTCTAGAAGACAAAAAGAGCTAGAGGTTCCAATATCTGGAACTAGCACAGTTCTTATCATTATTGCTATCCCCGCCTCCATCTTGTATTTCTGCTCCTTTCTTACTCAAAAATAATTCTCATGTTATCTCATTGCATTGAATTCAAACCTATGCTCAAGTCAGTTTCACCTTTATCTATTAGCATTTGTTGCTTCCCTTTCAGGTATTGTGACAAAACACTCTGACAAAAACAACTAAAGAGAGAAAGGACTTTCTTTTTATTTTGGCTTGCAGCTCCAAAGGGAATAAAGTTCATCATGACAGGAAAGGCATGACAGCTGGTTCACACTGATTTTGTACTCAAGAAGGAAAAAGAGAAAGGCAGGCTGGCTTGTCTCTCAATGTCAAACTTCCTTCAGCCAGGCTACACCTTCTAAAGCTTCCACAACCTTTTTAAACAGTGCCACAAGCTAAAAAGAGGAGCAAGTATTCAAACACATGAATCATGAGGCAACATTTCTTATTCAAGGCACAATATGTTCTATCAGATAATATATTTTTAAAACTTCTTACTACTAGTATTGAGTGTGTATATGTGTGTGTTTGTATTTGTGTGTAGTGATGTGCATTTTTGTGAGGACAGAGTATACCACAGCATGCATGTGGAAGGAAGCAGAAAACTTTAACTGGTCATTTCTTCCCTACTGTAGGTATTGAGGATGTGTGATGTACCCAGCAAATGTCTCTAATATTTGAGTTATAAAACTGGTCCCAGAAATGATTTTCTGTCAATAAAAATCCTAAAATAATATGTTCTTTATTCCCTTAAGACAGTGACGATATTCTTCCCTTGTTTTGTGAATAGATGTGTCTTTCTCAGTCTTAGCAAAACCTCCAGAGTAGCTCTATTAGAATATGACATAAATCACACATGTAATTCAACACCTTTAATGGCCAGTTATAAAGATAATAGAGAGATAAACATTAAAAACATTTAAATGTTTTTATTTAGATAAGCTAAAATGAACCTGGGGGCTCCATATAAGCACACAGGCAGAAGGGTGACTGGGAGTGGGAGGGAATGGTAAAGGGAAGGGAGGGGATGGGAAGCAGTGGGGAGGGAGGGAAGCTGGGATAGATACTCAATCTCCTTTTAAAAGTAGAAAAATAAAAAAGACATCAATTCAGCATGTGAACAATATGCAACTATTTTTCTATTGTTTATATTAAAACAAAATAAAGTATATTTTGCACTTTCAGTATATTCATGTTCAGGCAAACACATTTTAGTTTTCAGTAGCCAAATTTAGCAACTATCATGTTGGAAATCACTCTTCAGTATTTTTGGAGAAAATTTTGCGTAATGCAGAGAACACTGATCTATAACTACACCTACCATCACATTTGCCTTTCCCACTTTTTAAATTTATTAAACGAGTATCATAGTTAGACACAGGTGTCAACTTGATGGTTGAAGCTTTGTGCTTTGGGCACATTTTTATAGAATTGGTATTTGAGTTAAGCCCAGAGTGAACCTGCAGGAGATTGTTTAGTGGATGGGGAAAGCTCAGCACATGGTGGATGGGACTAGTCCCCAGACAGGTGAATAAAATAGAGGAAACTGTTTGAGAAAAGAAGCATCCTGGTATGTACTTGGTCAGATTTGTTGATCTGGCAAGTTAGGGTCCCACTTTGTGCTGTTATACAGAGATGGTGTGGTCGGTTGCCTCTGTTCTTTGGTAATGATGCATGCTCTCCTGCCAAGCTGGACTAAGAACTGTTATAGTTCTATCATAAGAGAATAAACTCTTTGTTCACTTAAGCCATTTGATGGTTTTATCAACAACCATGTAAGTGTAACTGAAGCAATAAGACTAGGTCATTTACTGAGTTTTTCTTGTCCTTACTTTCTTCATGTACACAAAGCCTTCCAAGGATTATAACTGAAGGAATTATTCAATTTTGGACAGAATATACATTCATTTAAAAAATGAAGCATAACATATGAGGCAAATCGTAATATCTACATCTTAAATTTGGATATTATGGTCATTTATTGACCACATAAGACATTATATATATCAATTGCTAAGATCTAATAACATTAGACATGAAGCCTGTCATTAATAAGCTTGGTAGAGATGGTATGCATTTAAAGACTTATTACTTGTCACATAATTTAAGCACATTTTAATATCATGATGCAAAAAGCTGTCACACAGCAAAGAAATATTAGCTATATCTTGATGTATAAGTTAATTTTATTTGCAGGATGTGGAAAGAGTTAATAGGGAGAAGAAAAAGAACCTGGAATGCCATGAATATGCCAAATCACATACAAAATGTGAGAAGCTTCAGTTTTGCAATGTAAATTGATCATTCAGCTTGTTGAGGGTGGGAATCTAGTCAACCCAGAAACCTCTTGTCCCATTACCTATGAAGCACATTCTGTCTATGTCAGTTTGACCTATT
Source organism: Typhlomys cinereus (assembly GCA_023101885.1). Classification (NCBI taxonomy): domain Eukaryota; kingdom Metazoa; phylum Chordata; class Mammalia; order Rodentia; family Platacanthomyidae; genus Typhlomys; species Typhlomys cinereus. Next base: position 1,064,453 of record JALPQD010000356.1, on the reverse strand, counting down.
CCCCATTTTCCTGGAGCACTCCCTTTGACTATTCACTTTATCATCTCAGGATTTCTGTTGGTCATGAGCTAAGGCTTGTGATCTGACCTCCTTTTCTATTCTTATCTTACTTTCCTACTTTTTGTGCATACTTTAGTCCTGGTGTTTAATTTTATTTTAAAAGATTGTTTCTTAGATGTTTTCAGCTTGGAGACACTTTGTGACACTTGCAGTCTTTAGCTCAATTGCTCTTTCTCTTACCTTTAAAGGACTAGTTGCTTTCAGTCCTTAAAAATAATAACAAGGTCAGCTCCTCAGTGATGTTTGCCCTGACTGTGAGATGGGCCAATGCTGAGCTTACTCTTCAGTTATCATTTTTGTCAGCTAATATTAATTATTATCACAATCTAAAATCATTTAATGTCATTGTTATCACTATGGCTATATGTGACTGATTTGCATTTTTTTAACAAAAGAAAACCTCTAGAATTTGTCTTGCTCATCATTACATCTTTAATATTCTCAGAGCATGGTAAAATGAAGATACTCAACACTTGCTGAATACATGGACCAAAATTTTCTCACCTGTATTATTATGATATGTAACACTTTCATTTTTAAGAAATAAAATGAATTTTTCATTATTTTATTTAGTATTTTGACAATATTAAAAGATATTTGAGAAAGTGGAGAAAAATACCACTGCTATAGCTTATTGCCATAACTCCTGATTGGAAGAAGAAAAATTTCTATTTCTCAAATTTGTATAAAAGTTTCATTTCTATTTCTCAAATTTGTATAAAAGTTTCATTCATTTCTAAACAGAATAAGCTGAATAGAAACTATATGTAAAGTGCTTATTGTGCTAACAGAAGTATCAGCTTTGGATCTTCAGATTTCACATAGAATATCTGTGGGCAACATGGCAAACCAGCAATTCCATCCTTGCTGGGAATCTCCACAGCAAGTTGTCTGGCTAAGCTAGTCTTAATGGAGGACTCTGAGTTTTGTGAGAAACCCTGTCTTGAAAAGAAGAGTTGGAAGAATGAGCAAGGATGAAATTTTGGTATCAAACCCAGGCTTCCACTTGCACACACAAGTGTATTCACAAATTTATGTGAAGGTGAATATACACAGGTGTGTATGCAACCCCTATATATATATGAAAAGGAAGAAAAAATCACCTTATTTCCTAAATTTTATGTATTTACTTAATTACAAATAGGGGCATAGGTTCTGTATCCTAGGTTGGTCTTATAGAACTCCACATTGCTTAGCTCAGGGATTAGAGATAGGTACCTACATGTCTGGAAGTTTCTAAAATCTTATTATAAATATTTAATCAATTAAAATTTGAATAAGACTAAGATAACAGAAATTAATCATTCATCATCCTGGATAATCAATTTTAGAATGATTATACTCTAAATATTTACACACAGATATTTAAAGCCATATTTTGGCTCCAATTGTAATTTTCCTTGTAATTCTGGAGGCCATCAGAAATAAAATCTAATACTGATCAAATAATACATGAGTAATGACTGTGTATACACATCAAACACCAGATGTGAAAAGGATAAGGCTACTTTAAGAAGAGAAATGATTACGTCCTCAAATGACTTTTAGATGGCTTTTCTGGGAGATTTTCTCAATATCTTCACCTGTTAGCATTACTATGGCTAATCCTTCATAGATTATGAATAAGCAGTCTGTACTCTAAATATTTATCCATGTTAACATTTACCTGGTAAAATCTTGAGGTTTTTTTTCTTGCAGGAGTATAAATAGTTGCTGAACAGAACACGGACAACTTCAGAGCAAAATGAAGTTCTTTCTGCTGCTTTCAGCCATTGGGCTCTGCTGGGCTCAGTACTCACCAAATACTCAATATGGTCGCACATCTATGGTCCACCTGTTTGAGTGGCGCTGGGTTGACATTGCTAAGGAATGTGAGCGATACTTAGCTCCCAATGGATTTGGAGGGGTTCAGGTAAGTATTGTTATATTTTCATATTGCTGGGTTAACTGAATTTATATAACATGGCACATTCACCTTTAGCGACTATGGAACAATATTATGCTTCATTTGCACTTTTAATTGAAAAGACAAATTTGGTATCATTGGCAACATTCTTTTAGTTTCAGGAAATCAACAGGATATTTCCAATATGTTTTTAATGTTTTCACACATCTTTCAAGATTAAGAAGCAATACTGGATCATCAGTTAAAGTTTATAGCATATAATAACAAAGAGGAAGTCATAATGTGGTATTTACTCAGATTTGTTTTGTTTTGTTTTGTTTACAGATCTCCCCACCCAATGAAAATATTGTTGTCCACAACCCTTCAAGACCATGGTGGGAAAGATACCAACCAATTAGCTATAAAATATGCACAAGGTCTGGAAATGAAGATGAATTCAGAGACATGGTGACTAGGTGTAACAACGTTGGAGTAAGTAAATTTGAGTTCTAACAGTGTTGAATAGGAGAATGATTTCTCTGTTTCTCATTCTTCTTGGGAAGAAAACTTCATATTTTGAGTTTTTTACTTTGTACTTAACAGTAACTTGAAATAGCTGCTTTAGGATCTACTTTTGCAAAACCTTGAATATATATCATTAATCTTCTACAGAGGAGACAATTTAGTTAGCTTATTTTTAAAACAATACTTTGATTTTTGGCACATATGAAACTGTCAATACTTTTTTGATGAGACATTAGACAAACCAAGTCTAATTGTTTTTGTCATTGTTGTGTGATATATGCCTTTGCCTCTTCAGATGTGAAACCAACCATGCAGTTAACCACTTATTTTTCTTTGTGGTATAATATAATTTCAAACCAGCATGGTATTCTCTTTCAACTGATTCTTATTTCCTCTGACTCTTCTCATTTTTTTCTTTACATCTTTTAACTGTCTCCATTCAACTGTTATTTAAATATTTGACCAGATATTTAGAATGTTTGTCTTCATTTTGCAAGTTTCCTCCATAATTGAGTTAAGTACTTTGGAAAACAATGTTATGAAATAACAGAACAGATATGTAAATTTCTGCTAACATTCTGGAACTTGTATCTTTAATGCTTTCTCTTTCTACATACCACTGAAGCACATACTTTGTTTTTTAGGTCCGCATTTATGTGGATGCTGTCATCAATCACATGTGTGGTGAAGGTGGTGGGGCAGGAACTAGCAGCACTTGTGGAAGTTACTACAATGCTCAGAACAGGGAATTTTCTGCAGTTCCATATTCTGCTTGGGATTTCAATGACAGTAAATGTCGAACTGGAAGTGGAGGAATTGAATCCTATAATGATGCTGCTCAGGTAATATTAAAGTAACAATCTGTGTCTCTGTACACTTCGAATTTGTGGAACATCATTTGAAATTCCAGTTTAGAATGCTTAGTAAAGCACTTTTACCAGGATACAGAATTTATAAATAATAAACTCAAAGCCATCTCCAAAGATACATGCTTTCAGTTCATGCTATAGATACAGTTAAGTAGTTGGACTTTTTTTGGAATTTGCAATACTGAACTTTATTCTTTGTATTACAAAATATGAAAGTGAGAAAGAAAGAGAAAGAGAGAGATGAAGAAAGAAAGGAACAATATTTCTTCTATCCAAAAAGCTTCCATCAAAAAAGTAGCTTGAGGGGCTGGATAGGTGGCTCAGGGGTTAAGCCTCTGCCTTGCAGGCAGAAGGTCCTGTGTTCGGATCCTAGATCCCACGTATAGACAGGGCAGAAGTGGGGCGGCCGGCGTTTCTGGTCCTGGTAGGGGGGAGCCTATGAATCCTGAGGCAGAGTAAACAAGGAGGAGGTGGAGGCGGTCCATGGTGGTTTCCAAATTCGCCCGTAGTTCTACACACGCACACATACACACACACATGCACAATTGAATAAAAAAAAAAAGTAGTTTGATTTCCTGTATCACAAAACAAATGTAAGAAAGAAGAAATAAAAAAAAATAGAAAGAAAGCAAGGAAGAGAAAAGGAATGAAAGGAAGAAGGATGGAGGTTTCCTTAAGTAGCTATAAAGTTAATCTAATTAATTTCTACATTCTCCATTTTAATTGTAGAAACCTATTTCGAAGCAGTTTCCACAATAGAAAGTTATTTCTCTCTGGTGTCTCACGTAGAAGCATTATGAAGGTTTTTATTGACCAATTAGCAAATCAATAGAAAAGCAAAGAGGTTCTCAGGGGAGTTTGATATTGAACAAATCATATTCCTTTTCTTCCACAGGTCAGAGATTGCCGTCTGGTCGGTCTTCTTGATCTTGCACTTGGGAAAGACTATGTTCGCTCCAAGGTTGCTGACTACATGAACCATCTCATTGACATTGGAGTAGCAGGGTTCAGACTTGATGCTTCCAAGCACATGTGGCCTGGAGACATAAAGGCAATTTTGGACAAGCTGCATAATCTCAATACAAAATGGTTCCCTGCAGGAAGTAGAGCCTTCATTTTCCAAGAGGTAAATCAATAAATACGTGTGCAAATAGTCATTTTTGAAAATTAGAAAATAGTTGGAAGCTTCAATTACATTGTAATTTCTACTTGTTAATACCTTGGTCACTTACAGTGAGTAGCAATCGTTGCCTTTTATTTATTGAGAAATAACATGTTAATATCTTTACCATAGTAGATTCTAAGGAAATACAGAGAATTTGTATAGTCTGCAATCTTCACTGTGGCATTTATTATTTCACCAGGGATCACTGCACAAGGCATGTGATCATAGTTGTCTCAGGCTAGTATTTTAAGATTTTGGAAGAACTCGTATTAAGAATATAAATTCTTAAGTCTATTGGTTAGACTTTCTGTGTAGTAATTTCTTTATGTGAAGAAGACAATTGTGATGTTTATTTTCTTCAGAGAATGTATAAATGAACTATCACTGAAAACATTGTTTAGACAGTAAGTGCTATGTTAAGTGTTAATTATGTCTGCATTTATACAGGATATGTTATCACACTGTCAATAAGTTTCTTCAGTGTTATAGCATTTGCTACATTAGAAATCAGAAACGTAAATGTAAGGAAAAGCTTGTGAACAATTGAAAGAATGTATGCTATAAAATTATTGTGAGACTTCCATTCAATTGCTGTAAATTCTGATGCTAACATGATATTTGTCTCCTGTATTTCTACCAGGTGATTGATCTGGGTGGTGAAGCAATCTCAAGCAGTGAATACTTTGGAAATGGCCGCGTGACAGAATTCAAGTATGGAGCAAAACTGGGCACAGCTATCCGCAAGTGGAATGGAGAGAAGTTGTCTTACTTAAAGTAGGTGCACTATGATTTGTCATGTGATGACTCTCAGATCTCCCATATCATCCCAATATGTGCTGTCATCTTAAAACATTATTATTTAAATAATTAACAATAAGTTGATTATCAGTGTGATTTTCCCCAACCCCAATTGATCCATTTTCTTTTAGAATGCCATCACAAGGAATTATTCTAACAACTGAAATTCACGCAAAAGATTTTTATTTGACTGTGATTTGAACATACTAGATTTCAGTAATGTTTGCCCATACTATAGAAAATGGTCTTTCCCTTTCAGTGAATTCTAGAAGAAATATTATTAAATATTATTATTAAAATCTTTTAATTTACAAACAACTGCCCATATTCATTACATAATTCAAATAGTTTCTATTTAAATAGTACTATTTAAATAGTACTATATTGCTATATAATTGTAATTTATGTATCTCATTTTGTAAAACATATATGAATATTTCACCTTTTTGTCTCCACCTAAATTTCAATATACTAGTAAATCTAAAAGGATTTTTTTCTATAAGATTTTTTATATGGGTATTGATAAAAATACAAATACACATTAAAAATTATCATGGAATAATCACTTATTAGAGAAATTTAACTGAGCATGCTAAGTAAAAAGACACACAGATTTTAGGTATATCTGAATTCTTTTGCAAAAAATATATTTACATATATTGTTATGTTTTTAATAGGAACTGGGGAGAAGGCTGGGGCTTCATGCCTTCTGACAAAGCTCTTGTCTTTGTGGACAACCATGATAACCAGCGAGGCCATGGGGCTGGAGGATCATCTATTCTGACATTCTGGGATGCTAGGTAGGAAAAATGTCTTTTCCTGTTTTCTAACCTGCCTTCAATTATAGCAAAAATTGTGTAGTCTCTTACTTTAATACCGTTTTATAACCTTCAGGCTGTATAAAGTAGCAGTTGGATTCATGCTGGCTCATCCTTACGGATTCACACGAGTAATGTCAAGTTACCGTTGGGCAAGAAACTTTCAGAATGGAAAAGTAAGTTTTAGAGTTATCCCAAATGTAGTTTTCACAGGATAAAGGAAACAGTTCTATTTTAACTTCAAGTTATGCTGTACATACATATATCTTATCAAGCATTTGTGTACTGTGATTTTAATAATGTGAGGTATTAAAGAATACTCACTGTTCTATCACAAGGAAAAAAACGAAAATAAGAGCAATTTTTCAGAAGCCATATATATTGTTTTAAGTACTTACCTTATAAAATTGACCCAAGGATTGTGCATACTTGCACTTCCAGATAGTCAAATGCTTTCTGCACAAAATTAGAACAAAATATATAATTGTTAAACTTTATTTATATGCAAAATGTCAATAAATTAATTTTAACTGAGATTAATGAGTGAAAGTGCAACAGAAAATAAGTGTTTGAACAACAGAATGTAAATTTCAGGCTACTGCATGAATAACATGTATCAGAAAATATCTGCAAGATTGGTAAAGATTTAATCTCAACAATTGAAAAAACAACTGAGAAATAAATCTGTGAAGATATCTTAAAAGCAAAGAGTAGGTCTCTTTTTAAACTAAAGTTATCAAAATCAGAGTTACTAAGAAATTTTATGCTTCAAGTATAAAGAGTTTTCCCTATGAGATACATACAAATTTATATATCTTTTATGATCTTTCAATTAAAAATACTATCATGCAGTACAGTATTTCACTCTATTCTTCGATTAATACTAATAATGTATTTAAATTGAGCCAACTTCTTGAGCCAATTTCTCAGTTTATCGCATACATTACAATTAATTATAATGATTTTTCATTATTGTATTTCCACTCACCACTGATACTAGTATTCACCAATAGTTTACACTTTCCTTCTGTGCATATTATTTCAACTTCACCAAGAATTTTGCACTCAAAAATTCTCTTCATTTTCTCCACTTCTCATTTTTTTGATATAATCTTACTACTGATATCTTCCTAGTAATATTTTTCTTATAATTCTAGTAAATTTCTTATAATTTCTACTAATATCTTCCTTATAATATTTTTGCTTTTTTTAGAAATATGTTCAAAAGTGCGGACTTTCATGAAATGCATACTAAATCATTGCTGCATTTAGTAGGGAAAAATCAGTATGAATTGATTGGCACATTTATATAAAACATAATATGAAATCAGCTAATAATATGAAATAGTTTATATTATATGCATGTAACAGACATTATTCAAATTTTATTGTAAGCAAGCAATATTTCTATATTTTATAAATGAAGAAATTTAGGCACATAAAATTTATATTTATTGACTGAGCCTTTCAAGTTAGCTGTACTAAGCTTAGTTTTTATTGTTAGAGCTCTAGCTACCAATGGTCTTTCCTTTTTAGTGAATTCTAGAAGTAATATAGATAGGAAGAAGTTCTGGCATAAAAAATTAAGAAAACAAAAATTAGCTGCCATTGTTGGAGATATTATAGTAGTGCTTCAGTATGCACAGATGATAAATACTCAGTAAAGGTCAAACAATATACTGATGCGGTTGAATTATAAAGAGTCGTTGCAGAGACAGAAGGAACGCAAAAGTTAGACCCAATGGAAAAGGAATGTGCATATTTAAAATTATAGGGTTTTTTCCTTTTTTTTTTTTTAACTCTTAAGGATGTTAACGATTGGATTGGGCCACCAAACCACAATGGTGCAATCAAAGAAGTGACTATCAACGCAGACAGCACATGCGGCAATGATTGGGTCTGTGAACACAGATGGCGTCAGATAAGGTGAGAATATTCCCCCAACTCATATTTTCTAATGGGAAATTTCCCTTGGCACTCGATTTTGGATTGCTTAATCTTAATGACACTGGCATTTCATGTTGTATTATACTTCTAGGAACATGGTTGCTTTCAGAAATGTGGTTGATGGCCAGCCTTTTGCAAACTGGTGGGATAATGGCAGCAACCAGGTAGCATTTGGAAGAGGAAACAGAGGCTTCATTGTCATTAACAATGATGACTGGTAAGAAGATAGCAAATAATTGTGAGATTTTATATTCTTACAGTACTTACTTAGCCTTTTCTCTTCCTGCTAATTTCTATTTCTTCATGTCGTTTTAAAAAACCTTTGGTTAGTATATTTTAGAAAAAATAGGAATCACAAAATCCAAAAGAAAATATCACTGACTTTTATTTTGTTCCTGTCATTGTTTAAAGATTTTCCTTTTAAGTATAATTCTTTTATGTATCTCACAGTATCATGTGCATATATTTACATATGCATTGCATCACATACTTATATCTACTGTCCTTTTGAATGATTCCCTCGCATCTCAGAGGAACTCTTTAGAGTTTAAAGTCAGTTTCTAGTCCAGTTTAAGATTATTTTAACATAATAGAGTAAGTAAGTCATATATATTGTAATTTTAAAAACCCATGTGGCTAGTTGTTTAATCTCTGGCATTTTCTGGAGGGAATAATGTAAATAAATCTATGAAAGTTATTCTTATAGTCCAAACTTTTTATATCTAAAAGAAATGTTAGATTAATTTCAATTTCAGCCCAAGTTGTTTATAAACTCATGAAAACAGCATTTTTTTTTAAAAAGAAATCATGCCATCAATATTTTCTTTATAAATGTATGCTTCAATTTTTAAAATGTATTTTATTTACTTACTTAAGAGAGGGGAACGAAGAGAGAGGGACAGAGAAAAAAAGAGATAAGTATAAGGGAGAAGAGGAAGAGGTCAGAGGATAACTTACAGAAATCGGCTCTCTTTTTTCTATTCTGCAGGCTCTGAGGATTAAAATTAGATCTTCAGTTTTGCCTTTACCCTCTGAGTCATGTCACAGCAGTCTTGCCCCAACTTGTATTTTTGAATCAGAAGAAGACAAAATAGAGTTATTTGGTGTAGCCTGAGTCGTATGTTTATTGAAGGTTGAGATTCGTCAGCACTAATTTCTTTATTTTTCTTCATTGGTAACATTCAACACTGTCTGCCTGGGCATTTTGTAGAGCAGCCTTTGGTCCCGAGACTGCTCTCACATATTCTGCAGCAGTCATCTGTTTAGATATTCTTACTGAGATGTTGGCTGTGTAAAAGTTCTAAAGCACAGAGTTAACTCATTTGTTAATCTTAGGTATAGTCTGCCTTCTTACACTTGCTTACAATTTAAATTAAGTTAAATATTAATTTGTGTCCAGGTCACTGTCAACAACTTTGCAAACTGGCCTTCCTGCTGGCACATACTGCGATGTCATCTCTGGGGACAAGATCAATGGCAGCTGCACCGGAATCAAAGTCTCCGTTAATGGAGACGGCACTGCTCACTTTTCCATTAGCAACTCTGCTGAAGACCCTTTTATTGCAATCCATGCTGAATCAAAGTTGTAAAATGCAAATTAAATAAATGCAGAGCCAGTAGCAAACAATTGTGTTACTTTCCTTGTATGTACCCTAATCACCATACTTCATTAGCTTTCAGTAAAAACTGTAAGGAATCAACTTGAAAAAGTTAAAAATCATACAGGATCACATATAATTATAATGTTATTAGACAACTACAGTCAGGATGCAATTATGCTTTAAAAGATTTAGAAAAGTTAAAATATGTGTCAAGAGAATTTCTTAGGACTCTGAATATCATCCTGACATATATATTGTTTTATCACTAATTCACTTGTTCATTGTGGATGTGTTTGTCCATAATTATCCTACAGAGTGATTTTAGTATAGTTTAAGGCTGGAGAGATAGTTCAGCAGATAGGTACCTCACTGAACCCTGGTAAACCTGAGTTTGATTCCCAGAATCCCAAATGGACGTCTTTCAGAAGTCAGCTCTCCTCCTATCATGTAGGTTCAGAGAAAGAACTGGCTTCTGAAAGTTGTCCTTTGATCTCTATCCTTGTGCCATAACATGCATGTATGTACATTTTCTTTTACTTTCCACTTATTTCTTCTTCTTCTTCTTCTTCTTCTTCTTCTTCTTCTTCTTCTTCTTCTTCTTCTTCTTCTTCTTCTTCTTCTTCTTCTTCTTCTTCTTCTTTCTCCTCCTCCTCTTCCTCCTCCTCCTCCTCCTCCTCCTCTTCTTACTCCTCCTCCTCCTCCTCCTCCTCTTGGTCCTCCTCGTCCTCTTCCTCCTCCTCCTCCTCCTCTTCCTCTTCTTCTTCTTCTTCCTCTTCTCCTCCTCTCCTCCTCTTCCTCCTCCTTCTCTCTCTCTCTTGATTCTTTCTTGCATCTCTTCAAAAAAGTCTATCTGGCTTAATGATAATTCCAAAGATAACTCAATTGTATATTTTTACAAAATGAAAGCATTTTATGATTAAGTGACAAAATATAACAAAATTAAATTTTACTTTCTATAAGTTTTAGTTACATAAAACTCAGCAACCTCTTCCTATCTCTATAATTCTCTCTCTTTTTCTCTCTCTTTCTCTCTTTCTTCTGTGATTTTTCCCTTGCTGTTTACAGCTTTTTCTTCTTCTTTACCTCTAGAGAGAATGTTTTTATTCTATTTTATTTTATTTATTTATTTCTTCCACTCATACAAAGTTGATAAGTACCCCGTTCCCCTCCCTCCCTCCCTCCATCCCTCCCTGGATCCCCTTGCTCCCTTCACCCTTTTCCCTTTCATTTCTCCCTCCCTCCCTTTCTCCCAGGGCCCCCCCATTCCTGGAGCATCCTTTAGTGTGCATGTAAAACTTCCCTCTGGGTCATTCTCTCTGATGACGTGATCCTAGTGCCTGTGATCCATGCTAGACTTTGGAGGGTCAATGTTTTGTTGGTCATTGTGCGGGTCATGCAAAGTCCTATTATGATTACTTTGGCCTAACTTGTGTGGAGTATCTTGCATATCATTGCTTCTCCCCATCCTTAGGCTCTTACAATCTTATGAATGTTCATTAAGGCTTTTCAAGAAACTGCTCACTCTGTGTACATTCTTTTACATCTCGACTTTAAACAAAGAATTGGAGTAGTCTCTCCTAGATGTTGTAACCCTCACATCTTTTTAAAAATTTCCAGATGAGAAACAAAAGCCATGACTTGAAAATTCTTTTTTTTTCCACCTGTGTGTTTTTCTACTTGTGCTCTGAAATCCAATGTATCTTGAACTAAATTTCTATTATTTTCATGACTCTACAAAACTGAATACATACACTGAAACACATGCACACACATGTAAACACACATATACATGCACATCATACTACATACACACATACACATACATAAAAAGTCTCATGAAGCAGGTTACTTATATGTAAATAGGCAGTACGAATCAGCAGGGGGCCTGAAATTCCTCATGATGTAGCCTCCTGAGGATCAGGAAAGCTGCCTTTAGCATCTATTCCATTTGCTCCACATCAGAAGGAACCCACAAAGTAGTCTTCCCTAGAGTGCAAAAGCCACTAATCACAGAATTCAATGGGCTAATGCCTATAAGGGCATGCTCTTCTTCAGGAACATAAGAATTTGGGCTGTTCTTCTCTCTCACAATATATTTTTTCCCTAGCACATTACACTTATCTCTGAGAACTCCAGGGGTGAAGAGAGAAAACATGGTTGATTGATAATCATCTGAATAATTTCCCTACATCTGTCTATAGAATTTTCTTTTTTCATCTGTCATGATAAGAAAAAAATGTTTATCTGAGTTTAACAACTCTAATTTACTATACTTTGTAGATGATGCTGCTGAAATTTACCTTTTCCTTAAGCAATATTTTCATTCTTGATGCATTGATACTTCCAGATTACTATCAACCCAATATTTCTTGCTTTGGATTAATTTGTTTATTATGCATTACTTGTAATATGCTGAAAGTTTAGTCTTCATTGTGATGACTGTGAGAATTGTGGGGCCTAGATGAGGTGAGGCCTAATGAAAATTGATTTGTTCATTCAGGATGTTGTCTTCAGAAAGAATTAAGAAAGTCTCATTGGACTTTAGTTAGTTTCCAAGACAATGGTTTCTTGCAAAAGAGCAAGTTGACCACTTAATCCCTCCTGACATTGTGTCTCACCGTGCGATATCTTCCCATGATTCATATGCCAAGAGACAAAAATTAGGGACTGTCCAAATTTATTCTTTTGACCTCCAAAAACGAAGCTAAGTAATTCATTACACATTCCTCAGTTTTAGGTGTTTTGTTACAGTAATGGAAAAATGGGCCAATAAATCCATGAACTCTAGATTTTCTTCAAGGTATGGCTCATATCTTTGCTTTCTTGTCTTGACAAATATCTTTGTTAGTCATCACATTTTCAAAATTAGCTATTTTCTTCTTTGCTCTGAGCAATTTCTGTCACCAGTATCTTATTACACCTGTTCTCTACAATAACTTCAATGCTATGCTGCCAGTTCCACACAGTATTCTCTTCCATTGTTCTCTGTTTCACAGCAGTCTTTCTTAAGTGGACTACTCTTTCATCTTTAGACTTTTTGATTCCATTCTTTCCTTGTTTCCTTTTGTCTCATTAATTACTCTTTCTAAATATCTTTCTAAAGATATTGCATTGTCTTTTCTTCTTTTAAATCAGGCCATATGTGTGTTGAATTTATACTTTATCCCCCTTTCTTCTAGATCATACCATTTATGTCTCTGAGTCTAAAACAAAATTTTTTACAAACATATATTTTATATATAGAATATTTCTCTGACTTCAGCCTCAGAATCTGACTGCAATGTCTTGAAGACATTTTGTACTTAGTATATCTGATTGATGCCAACATTTTTTTCCTTGTACTATCTCTTACATCTCCTGGAACCAACAAATCATTAAATCTTTCAGGTTTTGCCTTTAAACTCTTCTTGACTATGCCTTTTTTCCTCTTCTATTTGCACTAACCAACAAACTGTCCTAATGATCATACTATTTATTTCACTTCCATTTTTGGTTTGGGAAAAATACTAAACATCACAGACTACCAGTTTAAAGTTAAATACCTACTGTTTATAAAATTTTCATTGCACTGTGTAAATAGTGTAATCACAAACTAGAGAGTAGAACTATGTAATACTTTTACATATCATAATTTCATCCCATTATGTATATGGTATCAGGGAATCCCTTTAAAATTTCTCTAGTGTTTGGTAAAGGAATAAAATAATGTGCTTATGATATTCAGACAGTGATGAAGACATATGTTAACCTGACAGGAAAGGGTATATGAAATTATATTCATAAGGCAGGGAACTTTAAAAGGTTTGAAAGGGATTATATAATAAGATAACAATATTTGTATAATAGAATACTTCTGCCTAGGTGTTAAAAATTGTCCAAAGACTAAACTTTTAACAGGTTTGGAAAGAAATATATAATGAAATAGCAATATTTGCATAATAGAATAACTTGTATAGATGCTCCAAATTATCCAAAAATTAAGACAATATTAAAAGTTAAATTTGGACTTTTTAAAAATCTTAAATGAAATTCTTTTGGTTATCTAAGATACAGCATTGGCATCTAGTCTAGCTCTTCTACTACATATTCAGTTCTTTGTTACACAACAGAGTGATTTTTCAGACCAGAAAACCACTGCTACACACACAATTCTAAATGCTCCCAGTGTGTTACCAAATAATTGATAAGGACTATTAAGTCTGTATCTCAAATCTCACCACATGAAACTCTCCCCTTTATTTACTGTGCTCATGCTACCCTTCGAGTTCTTCAGAACCAACCAATCCCTCTGAGTTCTACAAGTCCAAAGTGAGGAACTTTTTCTCTTAAACATGGAAGATTTTTTCTTTTCCCTAACTCACTCCTATTCGACATTCAACTTAGCTCCATGTTTCATTCTTCATAGACTTGGCTAGGATTAGTACAAGACCTCTCATATTTGTCCTGACTTCATGTTCCTTCTTTCTAATCACACATCATGGAACTTTGGAGAATGTGAAGTCCTTAAACTCAAAACAGTATTGCGAACTTAGAAAGTAAGAGATCAATAATCACCTGTTAAATAAATTAGCTCAATAATGAAAGAGAAAAAATCTTTTTGGGATTTTTTAATAGAGTTGTACTGTAGAATGGATATTATTACATTATCTCAAACTGCTCACAAATGTTTACTGACTGGTTATCTTCGACTTTTTGGGTCCTGAAAGTCAAGCATGTTAACTAACTAGATGGATCAAAAGAATTAAGTGGAAAATGAAGGACAATTGGAAATGCATCAAAGAAAAACTCTCAAAGACTCTGTCTTATTGCAAAAGTCATCATTAGGATTATTTAGATGTGTGTGTGTGTGTGTGTGTGTGTGTGCACCTGTGTACATTTATGTATCTGTGTTGTCTGCACATGTATGCATGCGTGTGTGTGTGTATACACGTAGATACCAGAAGTGGATATTAGGGTCTTCCTAAATAACTTTCCACTGTATTTATAGATGTAGGATTTCTTACTGAACCCAGAACTCATAAATTCTGGCTAGTGTAGCTTTTAATGACTAGACTCAAGCAAAACTAGCAAACACATTTCTCAACATAAAAAGCAGATTGAATGGAGTCTAAGAGGGACAAATCTGCAATTGCATCTAATGAGATTGTTGGCACAAGAGACTCACAAATTCAAATCTTGCATAGGCTACAGAATAATTCAACACCAGTTTGGGCATCTCAGTGGAACCCTGTCTAAAATTAAAAAGTAAAATGAGGATTAAGGATAGAACAGTGTTAGAGCATTTGCACACTGGGTATGATTCATTAGGGTCAACTTACAGTACTTCAAGAACACATAAAAAGGCATTTGGTTGTCATACCATTTTAACCCAGTCAAGATTGATAGTCACCCAGAAAAACATTAATTTTAGATACTTAGCTTCAATGCTTCTTAGATTAAAAAATATACAGGAAAAGAATTATTTCAAATTGTTTCCTTCATCAGGAATATCACATGGCACGGCATGGTTGTTCGCACTTTGTGTCATTCATTCCATGTAGGAATTGCTAGCAACAGTAACAAGCATTTCATTTATTCATTGTTCTAATAACCTCTATGAGAAGCTATCATTGCTAAAGTGGTAAAGATCAAAATTATCCAGATCATGAGATTAGAATCTGGAAGAGCATGAAGACTGTCCTACCATCATGTCCATCAAGATCACAATAGGAGATGATAAGCCCCCTATTATGTGTGTCTGCATGATCAAAGAATAAGATTTCAAAGACTCTCCAAAGAGAGTCTCCAAAGAGAGTCTGAGATTACCTCAGTATCTGTCCAGAGAGACATCAACAGCATGATTTTTACTTTTGTTATTTCCAGTTTCTGAGACAGGATTGAAAGACAGGGATATGGGGACATGGAAAGGAAAGCAAGAGAAAGGAAAAGTCTTTCATCTAGTGTATAGTCTGTCTTTTCTGAAGGAAATTTCAAATGCCACAGATAAAGTCAGAGTTGTCTTTGACAAAATACACTTTCTGGAATATATCTTATCACAGACAGTAAATAAACTGAGTTCCTTTACAGTCAAATCCATGTGTAACCTTGAGTTGCTAGCATTTCCTTTTCATTCCTTCTTTAATTTAATTCTTTAAATTCACCATGCAATTTTATTTGCAAAAGAAAATTCTCTCTGTTAAAAATGAGGCATGTTTGTAACAATCTTTGAGGTATAACTTGTGAGCCTTCAAAGCTGTCTTCATACCCAGAAAAAAGACATAATTCAGCCTCCTTGAGGCAGCTTCTGCAGGTTCCTTTGAATCTGCATGCCTTGCATGATGTGTAGAGCCAGAGAGTAAGGAAAGGCACATTACACGTTCTGTAAGTCAGAAGAAAGACTTAATATTTAGCATTTTAAGTAGCATACGTGGGACAAAAGAACTAAGGGAGAAAGCAAGGACAATGTGAGTGAGTATCAGAAGACTAGTCGAGAGAGTTTTCCCCATTGCAAAGACTACTATGTTCAATTTGCCATTTCCTAAAGAGGGAATGCCATCCAACAAAGAGAAAAATGTAATGCATTAGATAATTAGTGAAACCAAATATTTTTATATATTTGCAACTTAAATACTTCAGTTATTCTGAAAGGACTAAAAAAAAAACCCAAGTTGTTAGAACTTCCTTGTGTCTCATTTTTCCTTCTGTTTAGTTGACCTTGCAAGAGTCTCCCCTCCCCCAAATATATATATAAATATACATATAAATATACATAAATATATATGTATACACACAGACACACACATATATATATATACACACTAGAAAAAGCAGATATAGCTTACATTTGCTAAAGAAAATACTAAAGTTTTAGAAGAAATAACTTGAATACTCCAATAGAAATAATTTTCAAAAGAAATGAAATTGACATCTTAGAAGACCTTTAAAGGTCTTTCACAAGAAATTGAACAGATGAACAAATACACAGTGTTTGCTATTTTTATCCTTGTACATAAACTCTGAAAAAAGGAACCTCAGAGATATTCACATAACCTGTTCTGATGAAGAAATAGGTGTGATGAAGGGGTTTGGATTCCAACACCCTCCTTAAATAAAAATGACATTTATTATTTCTGTGTAATTTCAAGTTTGTCAAATGCAGCTCAGTGTTTTTGTTGCTTTTAAAGATTTCCTTGCAGTATGAAAAGACTATAGTTTCATAATCAATGTGGACGACAGAAATTTTGAAAGAGCTTTTTGGAAAAAAGGATTTTTCTTCTAAATATTAGAATTAATATCTGTATTTCAGTTTATTTCATTAAATGAGAAGCTGTATAGAACATTTTCAACATGGAACACAGATCCCTTTTTTCAGATTCTTATCTTGAAGATAAAATAGTTTAAGCACAGGCTCTAAAGAAAATTCCTGGAAAATATTTTTGGAGTTTGGGAGGAAAAATATGTGATAGACAGGAAAGCTGGCGACCCTGCATCTGCTGACGGGAGGGAGATGCATAAAAGGAAGTTGAAAAGTGATGCTTTCTGAGTCAGAGGTCAGGAAGCAGTCAAACTCAGCAACAGAAGTTTGTAAGAAGCTGTGTAGAGTGTGGGGTGATAGACAGATGTAAAATATCTTGAATTTCAAGGCAAGTATGCTTAGGACATCTTTTTTCTTTTTAAAAAAATTTCCTGGTTTAATAAGCACAATAATTATCCCTGCTCCATATTTCCCCTTTCCCGCTCTCCCCCTTCTATTCTTCTCTCTGCTCTCATCATTAATTTATCTCACTCCCAACCAATCTCTCCTGTCCATCTGATTCTATGGGTGTTAGGGTTCCGTCTGGATCATCTGCTCTACTGGGGGTTCAGACCGAAATGGCCCTTCTTGGGCAGACCCATTGATAGGGACATTCCCTTCACCTGTCTAATCTCAACCCCTAAGGTTCCCATTGTATGGAATTATCTCTCCCGACATCTTCACTGGTCTATGGGGGCATGTTTATATGTCAGCCACAGTACAGGTCTGGTAAGGACAAGTCTCATAGCAGTGAGTTCCTGGATGTGACATCCCTGCCTTGAGTGGAACATCTTGTCCAGCTGTGAACCGCCTTATCTTTAGTCTCTTACAATCTTGCTGCTCCTCTCTTCCACAAGATTTCCTGAGCCTTAGGATGGGGAGAGATTTGTCTGGCCTGATTCTGGATGGACATTGCAAGGTCCCCAGTATGTTGAATGCTGGTTGGCTGCTGTTGTCTATCTCACTGTTCTTCCACTGCACTATGCTGTTTCCTGTCTGGCCATTGAGATCCTCTTCTATCCAAAGATAAAGAGCTGTTATAAAAGGCCTTTATATCATAAAAGGCTTGAAAGATAGGGAAGAACAGAACTAGGATGCAGTAAGAAGGTGGGGTTAGCTCCAGGTAACTAACCCCAAACACCTGCCCCCATGACAGGGAACACACATGCACAGCACTGTAATCCAGTCTAATCACTGGATAAGGAGAAAACTGACAGTGGACAGGGTCAGATATCTTAATATCTTAACAGTGGCCTTATTTATCTATTTAACTGTGTTCCTTTGTCTCCACTTTCTTGGGGGCTTCTTTCCCATAACCTTCCTTTGTGCTCCTTTGAAGTTATAATGGCTACTATAGTGATTTCCCCTTGAGTATGTCATTATGAGGATTTAGAAGTGGGTTCCACTTATAAGGGAGAACATGTGACATCTGTCTTTCTGTGCCTGCGGTACTTTGCTCAGTATAACTTCTTTCAACTCCATCCATTTGCAAGCAAATTTCATTAATTCATTTTCTTTTGATAGTGCAGTATTCCATCATCCGTTCATCAACTGTTGGGCATTTAGGTTGATTCCATGCCTTTACTATTGTGACTAGTGCTAAAATGAACACGTGTCTCTATAGTAAGATTAAACTTTTTTTTGCAAATATTCCCAATGGTGGTATAGTTGGGTGATAAAGC
Source organism: Typhlomys cinereus (assembly GCA_023101885.1). NCBI lineage: Eukaryota > Metazoa > Chordata > Mammalia > Rodentia > Platacanthomyidae > Typhlomys > Typhlomys cinereus. Next base: position 1,045,830 of record JALPQD010000356.1, on the reverse strand, counting down.
ATTTCAATTTTGAACTTTTTAAAAACAGACACTATACAAGTCTGCATTCCCGCCAGCAATGTGTAAGGTTTTCCTTCTCTCTGCATCCTTTCCTTTGTCTGTTTGTCTTTTGTTTTTTGTCATTTGCTATTATACATGTTTTGGATTTTAGACTTTCTGATCTGGGAAAGATGATATCACAGGGTGATTTGGATTTACATTTCCCTAATGGATAGAGAAGTGGAACATATTTTTAAGGTATTTGTTGGACATTTCAATTTTGTCCTGGGAAAAGTTGCTTTCAAGTTCCAAGATCCATTTGTAATTGAGTTGTCTACATCCTAAGTGTTTAATTTTTTTGAGTTCTTTGTGCACTCTGGATATTAGTCCTCTATCAGATGTGTGGTTAGTGAAGATTTTATCCCCCATTCTGGGGGTTATCTTTTTGCTTGGGTAAGGTATCTGTTGCTGAACACAAGCTCTTTAATTTCATGAGATACCACTTGTTGAGTGTTGACCCTAGTTCCTGTGCTATTGGGGTCTTGTTTAGAAAACGTTGGCCTATGCCAATAAGTTTGATGGAATTCCCTACTCTTTCTTCTATATTTTTTGTAGTTTCTGGTCTGATATTAAGGCCCCTGATCCATTTGTAGTTGTTTTTGTGTATAGTAACAAGTAAGGGTCCAGTTTTAATCTTCTCAAAGATATATCCAGTTTTGTTAGAACCATTTGTTGAAGACACTGTCCTTTTTCCATTGGTTTTTCTGAGCACCTACGTGAAAAATAAGACAACTATAACATTATGAGCTTATTTCTATGTCTTTAACTTTTATCCATAGATATATGTATCTATTTTGAAGGCAGTACCATGCTGTTTTTATTACTATGGATTTGTAGTACCTCTAGCAGAATTTTTATTACTCAGCATTACTTTTGCTATCCTGGGACTTTTGTGCTTCTATATGAATTTTGACACTGTTTTGTCAGTTTCTGTGAAGAATTGTCTTGGAATGTTGATTGGTATTGCACTGAATCTGTAAATTCCTTTTTGCTACAATGGTCAATTTTTGATGGTAATTCTCCAATCCAGGGAATAGGAGGTTTTTCCATCTTCTAGTGTCTTCTGAAATTTCTTTCTTTAGAGTTTTAAATTTTTCATTGTATACGTCTCGCACATCTTTGGTTAGATTTATACCAAGGTATTTCATTTTTATAGGGGCTATGATAAATAAAATTATTTCTTTTAGGTCTTTCTCACTTTTTTCATTCTTGGTATAAAAAAAAAAACACTAAGAGTGAGTGAGAGAGTCCGCCCAGCCCAGCCCAGCCCCCCAACCAGCAGCCCCCCCCTCTCCTGGCAAGCACCCAGGCAGCCTCTGTCTTTGCCTGGGCCCCACCCTGGACACCAGCCCCTCCCTGTCCTCCCTGCCTCTGCCGCCCCACCAGGTCCCAGGTCCCAGGTGAAGAAATCTGCCATCAACATCAGACCCTCTGCCTCTCTGGCCCACCAGGGACCTACGCAAGTGGTCCACGGAAGACACACTGCTACTCAGAATTCAATAGAGCCCAAAGGAAACTCAAGCAAAATTCTAAGGAACAAAGGGAACACAGGCCATACATCTGGACTCCCCTACAATCATTATATCACGTGAGTGAGATTCTTCACATTCAGCCCAAAGGTAAGTAAACTTTTTTTTTCCTTCCTTTTTTTCACCTTACTGATCCTTTCTAGTATCAACTGCTGTAGATCAACTTCCTCATACAGCCACCCCAAAAACATACAACTCCAGGGAGTACATCACTCACCCTCACATATCACCAAGATACTAAATCGTAAAAGTGCACTACCATACTTATATTCACCCCCTGTTTACTTAACCGGAATTACTTGATGTACTAACAGCCTAATAGCCTCATCTTGGATATAACGATAACAATACACAAACATACCCAATCCGAAGAAAGCACTAGTAATAACTGGCAAGTGTAACAAAACCAACTACATGAGTTCAGTGAAAAACACACAGAAACTGAATGGTCTTACAAAACAAAACAACAATGCCAGACCTAGGTAAGCTCTGCACGTGCCCGCCCACCAGAACCCCAGGTCAGCCCAAGGGACCCAGCTCCTACCCCACCATCAAGCCGGAGCCGCTCAGGGCCAAGGGACGAGGAGGACCTCCCCCTGCGCCGGGCCCCGCCTCAGCTCCCCTCGGGTTAAATAGCTCCATGCCGACACCCCCATCCTCCCTTTCCCACTCTACTCCGCTGGCAGGGACCTTCGCGGTCCAGCCAGGCCTCACTGCGACCTAGGTAAGCTCCGTCCCTGCCCACCCCCAGAACCCCAGGCCAAATAATTCAGTTTAGTGAAATTGAAAGATCTTAAGAGTTAAAACGACAATGCCAAAGTCAAAGTGCAAATCCATGAGAAGCAACACTCAAGTAAACAAATTTCCCACTGAAGGAATTAATCCCATAATGTTAGACTCCAACCAGAACAAACCCACGGAAAATGGCCAAGAAAGCCTGACCCAGGATAACGACTTTCAAAATATGATCATTGCCATGTTCAATACTATGAAAGAGGAAATCCAGGAGGAATTACATGATCAAATCAATCACTTTGAAGAGGAACACAACAGACATCTGGAGGAGTTGAGAAAAACAGTGCAAGAAACAAAAAGAGGCATAGAGCAGTTAAAACAGACTCAAGCAGAGTTTAAAACTGGGCTAAAAGACAAGTTATCTTCAACCCAGAACTCCACAGAGAGTCTTATCAACAGAACTAACAAAGCAGAAAACAGAATTTCAGACCTTGAAGATAAAGTGGGAGTACTAACCAGATCAATGGAAGAGGTTGTTAAAGCCAAAAAGACACTTGAGAGAAATATCCAAGAGATATGGGACACTCTGAAGAACCCTAACATGCGTATTCATGGAACACCAGAGCAAGAATCTCAAAATACCCCTGAGGAAATATTTCAAACGATCATCAAGGAAAACTTTCCTCATCTAAAAAAAGAGAGGCCCATACATATATAAGAGGCATTCCGCACCCCAAACAGATACGACCAAAACAGAAGCACGCCACGGCAAATAATAGTTAAAACACTCCACATTCAAGATAAAGAACTGGTGCTGAGAGCTTCAAGGGAAAAAAAAAGTCACTTTTAAAAGGTAAACCTATTAAAATAACAAATGATTTCTCAGTCGAAACAGTAAAAGCAAGAAGAGCTTAGAGAGACATATTTCAAGTATTGAATGAGCAAAAATGTCAATCCAGGCTGATTTATCCTGCAAAACTATCAGTCATGATTGAGGGAGAAAGAAAAATGTTCCAGCACAAAGACAACTTGAAGGGATACATGTCCACCAAACCAGGCCTTCAAAAAATGCTAGAAATGATACTCAAGCTTGAAGACAAGAACAGGCATATCCAGGAGAACAGAAGGCAAGTATAACACCATTAAAAGTGAAGCAATATACTTATAAAAACTACTAAACATAATAAATGTCTGGAATTAAAAATAGTTTCTCCATTATAACACTAAATGTCAATGGAATTAATTCACTGATCAAGAGACACAGATTACCAACTTGGATTAAAAATCACAATCCATCAATCTGCTGCCTGCAGGAAACTCATCTCACCACAAAAGATAGGAACGCTCTAAAAATAAAAGGCTGGTCAACAATTCTACAAGCAAATGGAAGCAGAAAACAGGCAGGGGTAGCCATTATGCTATCAGAAAAAGTAGACTTCAAACCAAAGAAAATTATAAGAGACACGGATGGATAGTACATTTTAGTCACAGGTACAATTCACCAGGAAGACTTCACAATACTGAACATATATGCACTCAATATGGGACCCTCCACATTCACTAAGAAAACCCTACACCGTCTAAAGCAAGAAATCAACCCCCAAATGATAATTCTAGGGGACTTCAACACTGCCCTCTCAACATGGGATAGATCAACAGGTCAAAAGCTTAACAGAGACACTTTGGAACTTTATCGAACCCTGAAAGAAATGGACCTTACAGATCTCTATCTAACTTTTCACCCACGCACCAAATAATACACATTTTTCTCAGCAGCACACGGAACTTTCTCCAAAATAGATCACATATTGGGCCACAAAACGAATCTACACATATACAAGAAAGTTGAAATTCTAACCTGTGCCCTATCAGACCACCACGGCCTAAAGCTGGACATCCACAACACAACAAACAAGAGAAAATACACTAACTCCTGGAAACTTAACAATATGATGCTGAATGAGAACTAGATTCAGGAAGAAATTAAAAAGGAAATTCAAGATTTCCTGAAAGTGAATGATAACGAAAATACAACTTACCAAAATCTCTGGGACACAATGAAAGCTGTTCTAAGAGATAAGTTCATAGCTTTTAATGCCTACATCAAAAATATGGAAACATCAGAAATAAACAACTTAACAATGCAGCTTAAAGCTTTAGAGAAACTAGAGCAATCTGATCCCAGAAGTAGTAGAAAAGAGGAGATTAGCAAAATAAGGGGAGAAATATCTGAAATTGAGATTAAGAAAACGATAGAAAACATCAACCAGTCAAAAAGCTGGTTCTTTGAAAAAATCAATAAGATTGATACACCCAAGCTAAATTAACCAAAAGCAATAGTGAGAAAACCCAAATTAACAAAATTAGAAATGAACATGGAGTTATCACTACTGAACCAAAGAAATCCAGAGAATTATAACATCATATTTCAAAAACTTACACTCTGTGAAATTTGACAACACAAAAGAGATGGATGAATTTTTTTTATTAAATCATTTTTTATTATTATTCCAGCTCATACAAACTTAATAGGTACACCAGTTCCCTCCCTCCCTCCTCCTTCCCCCCCCGTACTCCTGCTCCCCCTCCCCACCCACCTCCTTCCCCATTCCCCAGTGCTTCCCGCCCCAATTCCCAGAGAGTCCTTTCTTGTGCATGCCTGATTTTCCTCTGGGCCCTCCTCTCTGATGACATACAAGGACCCAGTAGCCTTTCCCTGAACCCTTTCCCGTGTTCCCCTTAGGCATAGGTACACTGCTGTGGCTGCCAATCCCTTGCCTCCAAGGATGTTGGTGCCTTTAGCAGATGCTAGACTTTGTGAGGTCAATAGCGTGTTGGACAGTGCTCAGGGCATGCAAAGTCCAATTATGATTGCTTCAGCCCTAACTTGTATGGAGTATCTTACATATCATTGTTCCTCCCATCCTTTTGCTCTTACACTCTTACCGCCCCCTCTTCTGCAAATTTCCCTGAGCTTCAGGATGGGGAGAGATTAGTCTGGCCTAGTTCTAGGTGGTTGATATAGAGTCTCTGAAGTTCTGGATTGTGGTTTGTTGATTTTCTTTTGCAGTTTTGCTGCTCCTGCAATACTCTGCACTCCATCCTGGTGGGCATTGTATGTTACCCCCTGGCCAGAGACAAAAAGCTGTTAAACTAGAATCTTGTGATAAAAGCACATTGAAAGGTAGATGTAATAAAAGTGGGAAACCACAGTGAGGGAGGGGTCTATCACCCATTTGCAAAATGGTTACTTTTCATCTGCCAGACTATATGCCCTCCTCGGTGAGATCATACCCCCTCAGTAGTAAATGATCAGGAACGAAAGTTTGTGAACTTAATCAGATGTCTCATTACTTATTTGAGTCCTTGATGGAGGCCTATTTTCTCTGCTGTGACATGGTCCCTTCTCTCCTTGTTTCTGGTGTGGCCCTCCTACCCCATCCCTCCTGTTCATAATCCTTGCAATTACTGTCTCTAGGTGGGCTGGGTGGGTTTGGTACTAGGAGCCACTTATTAGGGAGTACATACATCACTTAATTTTCTGGGTCCGGGATACTTCACTTAATATAATTGTTTCTAATGACAGAGATGGATGAATTTCTAAGTAAACACAACTTACCTAAATTGAATCAGGAATTTGTGAATTATGTAAATAGTCCTATAACATATAAGGAAATTGAGGAAGTAATCTCGAATCTTCCCACCAAAAAAATGTCCTGGACCAGATGGATTCAGCAGAGTTCTACCAGACATTTAAGGAGTTAATAACACCAATACTCCTTAAACTGTTCCATCAAATAGCAAAGGAAGGGACACTACCAAATTCCTTCTATGAAGCTAATATCGTTTTAATCCCAAAACCTAATAAAGACTCACATAAAAAAGAAAACTATAGGCCGATCTCTCTGATGAACACAGACACAAAGATTCTCAACAAAGTTTTAGCAAATAGGATTCAAAAACATATTAAAAAGATTATTCACAGAGACCAAGTAGGCTTCATCCCTGGCACACAAGGTTGGTTCAACATACGCAAATCAATAAATGTAATTCATCATATAAACCAGTTCAAAGTCCAAGACCACATGATACTCTCGATAGATGCAGAAAAAGCTTTTGACAAGATCCAACAGTCTTTTATGATCAAAACGCTAGAGACAGTAGGAATGGAAGGAACCTTTATCAATATAATAAAAGCTGTATACAACAAGCCCACAGCAAGGATTAAGCTCAATGGGGAACAATTGGAAGCATTCCCACTTCGATCAGGAACTAGAAAAAGCTGTCCACTCTCACCATTTCTATTCAATATTGTACTTGAAGTCTTAGCCGAAGCGATAAGAAAAGAAAAGGACATAAGAGGGATTCAAATCGGCAAGGAAGAAGTCAAGCTATCCCTATTTGCAGATGACATGATCTTATACCTGAGTGATCCCAAAAACTCCACCATGAAGCTCCTGGAACTAATTGAAAACTTCAGCAAGGTGGCAGGATACAAAATAAATGTACAAAAATCAGTGGCCTTCCTATATGCCCAGAATGAAAGAAGTGAAAAAGCCTTGAGAGAAACAATCCCATTTACTATAGCCCCTAAAAAATGAATACCTTGGTATAAACCTAACCAAGGAGGTAAAAGACCTTTACAATGAAAACTTTCAAACCCTAAAGAAAGAAATTGCAGAAGACACCAGAATGTGGGAAGACCTCCCATGTTCCTGGATTGGCAGAATCAACATTGTAAAAATGACTATCCTACCAAAGACAATATACAAATTCAATGCTATACCAATTAAAATCCCAAAGCAATTCTTCAAAGAAGTCGACCAAACAATCTCAAAATTCATATGGAGGCACAAAAGACCCAGGATAGCAGACAATCCTGAGTAACAAAAATACTGCTGGAGGTATCACCATACCAAACCTTAATCTATACTACAAATCCATAGTTGTAAAAACAGCCTGGTACTGGCTCCAAAATAGACACACAGATCAATGGATAAGGATTGAAGACACAGATATAAGCCCACAAAATTACAGCCATTTGGTCTTTGACAAAGGGGCCCAAAGAATCCAATGGAAAAAGAACAGCATCTTCAACAAATGGTGCTGGCAAAACTGGATCTCCACATGCAGAAGATTAAAGCTGGACCCGTACTTGTCACCATGTACAAGACTTAATTCCAAATGAATCAAGGACCTTGATATAAGGTCAGAGACTATAAAAACCATAGTTGAAAGGATAGGGAACTCCCTCGAGCTGATTGGGCTAGGCCAACAGTTCCGAAACAGACATCTAATGGCACAGTCACTGCTACCAACTCTCAACAGTTGGGATCTTGTGTAATTAAAGAGCTTCTGTTCAGATAGAGAGATTGTAACACGAGCTCAAAGGCAACCCACAGAATAGGAGAAAATTTTCACTAACCACATATCTGATAGAGCTCTACTGTCCAGAGTGCACAAAGAACTTAGAAAACTAAACACCAAGGAAACCAATGGCCCAATTAAAAAATGGGCCCTGGATCTTAAAAGAAACTTTAGCAGGGATGAAAGTGAAATGGCTAACAAATATCTTAAAAAAATGCTCTGCATCCTTAGCCATCAGGGAAATGCAAATCAAAACTTCCCTGAGATATCATCTCACCCCGGTCAGGATGGCAAAAATCCACAATACAAACAACAAATGCTGGAGACGATGTGGAGAGAGGGGAACTCTCCTGCATTGCTGGTGGGAATGCAGGCTCATACAACCACTCTGGTGAGCAGTCTGGAGATTCTTAAAGAGATTAAAGATTGAAATGCCATATGACCCTGCTATTCCACTTCTGGGAATTATCCCACATACAGCAAAAATTCACCTCGATAGCAGAAGCACGACTATGTTCATAGCAGCACTGTTTATAATAGCAAAGTCATGGAATCAACCCAAATGTCCAACAGTTGAGGAGTGGACTGGAATTTGTCGGGAAATGGATGTCATTAGAAACAATAATATTAAGTGAAGTATCCCAGACCCAGAAAATTAAGCACCATATGTATTCCCTAATAGGTGGCTCCTAGTACCAAACCCACCCAGCCCACCTAGAGACACTCAAAGATAAATTTCTGTAATACCTACAGTAATTCCAAGGATTATGAACAGGAGGAATGGGGTTGGAGGGCCACACCAGAAACAAGGAGAGAGGGGACCATGTTACAGCAGAGGAAATAGGCCTCCATCAAGGACTTCGAGTAAGTAATGAGACACCTGGTTAAGTTCACAGATTTTCATTCCTGATCATTTACAACTGAGGGGGTATGATCTCACCAGAAGGGGAGGGCATATAGTCTGGCAGATAAAAAGTAACCATTTTGCAAATGGGTGATTGACCCCTCCCTCACTGTGGTTTCCTACTTTTATTGCATCTACCTTTGAATGTGCTCTTATAACAAGACTCCAGTTTAACAACTTTTTGTCTCTGGCCAGGGGGTGACATACAATGCCCATCACGATGGAGTGCAGGGCATTGCAGGAGCAGCAAAACTGCAAAAGATAATCAACAAACCATAATCCAGAATTTCAGAGACTCTATATCGACCACCTAGAACTAGGCCAAACTAATCTCTCCCCATCCTGAAGCTCAGGAAAATTTGTGGAAGAGGGGGCGGTAAGATTGTAGAGCACAAGAATGGTAGGAATAATGATTTGCAAGATACTCCACACAAGTTAGGGCCGAAGAAATCATAATTGGACTTTGTATGCCCTGTGCAATGTCCAACACACTATTGACCTCACAAAGTCTAGCATTTGCTAAAGGCACCAAAATCCTTGGAGACAAGGGATTGACAGCCACAGTAGTGTTCCTGTGCTTAAGGGGAACACAAGAAAGGGTTCAGGGAAATGCCACTGGGTCCTTGTACATCATCGCAGAAGAGGGCCCAGAGGAGAGTCTGGCATGCACATTAAGGGATTCTCCGGGGATTGGGGGGTGAGGCACTGGGGGATGGGGAAGGAGGGGTGAGGGTAGGGGGAGAAGGGAGGTCGGGGGGAGGAGGAGGGAGGGAGGGAACCGGTGTGCCTACTATGTTTGTATGAGCTGAAATAATAATAAAAAATTTAAAAAAACACTGATTTTTGGATATTAATTTCATAGCCAGCCACTCTTCTAAACTTATGTATTAGCTCCATGCGTTTCCTGGTGTAGTTTTTGGAGTCTCTCAGATACAGGATCATGTCATCTGCAAATAGGGATATATTGACTTCTTTTTTTCCCAGTTGTATACTTTTTTATCTCCCTCTCTTTTATTATGACTCTAGCAAAGACTTCAAGCACAATATTGGATAGAAGTGATAAGAGTGGACAGCCTTGGTTAGGTTCTGATGGGAAGTGGGAATGCTTCAAGTTTTTGACCTATTTAGGATGATCCTTGTTATAGGCTTGTTATATATGACCTTTATTATACTGATATAAGTTCCTTCTGTTTCTATTTCTTTAGGGATTTTATCATTAAGGCATGGTGGTTCTTGTGAAAAAGATAGTGACATGTGGTTTTGATCCTTGGATTTGTTCATATTGATTTACATATGTTGAACCAACCTTGTGTGCCTATACAATGCCTATGTGATCATAGTGTATGATATTTGATATGTTTTTGAATCAGGTTTGATAAAGTTTTTTGAGGATCTTTGCATCTGTGTTCATCAGTAAGATTGGCCTTTCTTTTATTTTTAATTGTATCTTTATTTGGTTTTGGGATCAGTGTACTATTAGCTTCATATAAAGAGTTTGGACATGTTTCTTCCTTTTGATATTTTATGGAATAATTTAAGAAATAGTGAGTATGCCTAGTTGCTGTTTAAATGTCTGGTAGAATTCTACACTGAATCCATCCAATATTGGACTTTTTTGGTGGGAAGATTTATAATTACTTCTTTAACTTAGTCACTTGATATATGATTATTTATGTAATTCAATTCAACCTGATTTGATTTTGTAAGTTGTATGTACATATGTACATAGATATTCATCCATTTCTTGCTGATTACCAAATTCGGGAGTTTAAGTTTTTGAAATATAACCTGAATTTCCTTAATATCAGTTGTAATAACTCCATTTTAATCTCTAATTTTATTAATTTTGGTTTTTTGTCTTTTGTTTTAAATTAATTCAGCTAAGGGTTTATCAATTTTACTGATTTTTTTTTCAAAGAACCACCTTTTTGCTTGGTTGCTTCTTTGTATCATTTTTGTTATCTCAATTTAGGATTTTTTTTCCCTGATTTTATTAATCTCTGCTCATTTACTGCTTTGGGATTGGCTTGTTCTTTTCTTTCTAAAGCTTTAAGTTACATTGTTAAGTTATTTACTTGTGGTTCTTCCATTTTTTTTTAATTTTTTTATTATTTATTCAATTGTGCGTGTGTGCGTGCGCATGTGTATGTATGTGCGTGTATGTATGTGTATGTATGTAGAACCACGGACGAATTTGCGAACCACCGTGGACGCCTCCACCTCCTTCTGCCCCGGGATTCACAGGCTCCGCCCTACCAGGACCAGAAGCTCAGGCCGCCCCTGCTTCCGCCCGGCGTCTATACGTGGGGTCTAGGATCCGAACTCAGGACCTTCCGCCTGCAAGGCAGAGGCTTAATCCCTGAGCCACCTCTCCAGCCCCTTCCATTTTTTTATAAGTATTGAATGCTTATAAACTTTCCCCTTAAGAGAACCTTCATCGTGTCCCAAATTTTTTGATATGCTGTGTTTTCATCATCATTAACTTCTAGGAATTTCTAAATTTCCATTTTGACTTCTGCCTGAACTCATTCCTCCTTCAGTATCATTGCATTTAATTTTCAAGAAATTTTGTATTTTCAGTTACACTCTTTGTTATGGATGTCTAACTTTATTCCGTGGTGGTAAGGATGTAATTTCAACTCTCCTGTATATGTGGAGACTTGCTTTGTGGTACAATATGTGATCTATTTTGGAAAGTTACTTCCATTGACTTTTAGGTTATAATTGAGAAATGGCTGTTGATTCCTGTCATTTTCTGTTTCATAGTTCTTATATGTGTATTTCTTTGTTTAGTGGTTGTGTTGGTATTATTTCCATTCTGTGCTCTTTTTTATCTTTTGTCTTTTGTTGTTTTCTTTAAACTTGAGTATCTTTTCTAGAGTCTTTTGTAGGTCCAGTTTGATGGTCATGGAGGGTTCTGCTTGTGCTTATGATGTAAAAATTTTCTTTCACCTTCAATCATGAGTGATAGTTTTAGTTGGGATTTGTGCTCATTCATAACCTGAATGAGCTCTTCTGGCTTTTACTATTTCCATCGAAAAACCAGCTGTTATTTTAATATGATTACCTTTAAATGTGCCTTGCTTTTTCTCTCTTGAATCTCTCAACATGCTCTGTCTTACATCTGCAGTGTTTTGAATATTATTTGCCATGGCAAGTTTTTGTACTGTTCATATTTGGTCATTGTGTGATGTGCTTCTTGTACTTGAATGGGGATCTCTTCCTTTAGATGTAGAAAATGTTCATTAATGATAGTGTGAAAATCTCTTCCAGTGTGGATTTTTGGGTTTCTTTTTCTGGGATTCCACAAATATGCAAATTTGGCATCTTCACAGGCTGTCCCATTGTTCTTGAATATTCCTGTCAAGTATTTTTTTTTAGCTTTTAAACCTCTTTAATTGAACAAATTTGTTCTGCAATGTTGTCTTCTTGTTCTGATATTCTACTTTGTTAGACCTATTGGTGAGACTGTCTGCTGTATTGTAATTAGCTTGCTTTTAATTTCATGTTTAATCTCTGCATGTGATTTTTCAACTGCTACATGGCTAGTTTTCTTTCTTCAACTGTCTTTTTCATCTCATATAGGTGCCTGTTTTTGTCCATTCATATTTGCTTATGTAGTTACATAACTCCTCTTGATTTCCTCATTCATTGTTTTGATAATGTTATTAATCCGTCTTTGAAAATTATTATCTTGGTTGTTGATTTCTTGGCTAATATCTGAGAAGTTATGCTGGTTGGGATACATCATTATGGAGTTGAAGTTTTTTGTAGGAGATTTTTTTTGGCTTGTTTTTTTGTTGTTGTTGTTGTATCTCATAGATTTACCATGCGACTTGGGCATTTTGTGTTTGGTCTCTAGATTCTTAGGTGTTTTTTTTTTATTTATAGTGTATTTTTTTTCCATTCACACACACTTGATAGGTGCCCCATTCCCTTCCCTTCCTCCAACCCTACCTGGATCCCCTTGCTCCCTCTCCCTTTTTTCCCTTCCTTTCCCCTCTTCCCTCCCTTTCTCCCAGTGCCCCCTCCAGCTCCCATTTCTGGAGCATTATTTAGTGTGCATGTCAAACTTTCCTCTAGGTCTCCCTCTTGATGAGGTGTAAGGACTCAGTAGCATTGCCTAGAGCTCTTTCTTGTGTTCCCTTTTGGAATAGGAACACTATTGTGGCTGTTAATCCCTTGTCTCTAAGGATCCTAGTGCTTGTGATCCATGCTAGACTTTGGGTGGGGGTCAATGATATGCTGGTCATTGCGCAGTCATCCAAAGTCCTATTATGATTACGTCAGCCTAACTTGTGTGGAGTATCTTGTATATCATTGTTCCTCCCCACCTTTAGGCTCTTACAATATTATCGTCCTCTTTTGCGGAAGCAAATTTCCCTGAGCTTTAGGATGGGGAGAGATTAGGCTAGCCTGGTTCCTGGTGATTAATGTAGGGTCTCTGATGTTCTGAATTATTTTTTTTTCTCTTTTTTTCTTTTTTCTGCTTTTGCTGTTCCTATACCATCCTTGGCTCCATCCAGATGGGTATTGGATGTCACCTCCCAGCCAGTGATAAAAGGCTGTTAAAATAGAGTCTTACTAAAAGAGTAAATTCAAAGGTAGATGGAATAAAAATAGGAGACCACGGTGAGGGGGGGTCATTTTCCCATTTGGAGATGGTTACCTTCTATTAGTCTGGTGAGATCAAACCCCCCCAGTTGAAAATGACGAGGAAGGAAAGTCTGTGAGGTTAAGCAGATGTCTCATTACTTACTTGGAGTACTTGATAGTGGCCTATTTTCTTTGCTGCAGCATGATCCCCTCTCTCCTTGTTTCTGGCGGTGCCCTCTTTCCCCTTCCCTTCTGTTTATAATCTTTGCAATTACTGTAGGTATTACAGAGGTTTATCTGTAAGTGTGTCACTAAGTGGGTTTGGTACTAGGATCCACCTATTAGGGAGTACACATGGGGCTTAATTTTCTGTTTCTGGGATAGTTTGCTCAATATAATGTTTTCTAATTTCATCCATTTCCTGGCAAATTTCATTAATTCATCATTTTTGATGGCTGAGTAGTATTCCATTGTATAAATGTACCACATTTTCCTTATCAACTTGTCAACTGTTGGGCATTTGGGTTGATTCCATGACTTTGCTATTGTAAACAGTGCTGCTATGAACATGGTCATGCTTGTGCTGTTGAATTTTTGCTGTATGGGGGATTATTTCCAAAAGTGGAATAGCAGGTTCATATGGCATTTCAATCTTTAACTTTTTTAAAAATCGCCAGATGCCTTGCCAGAGTGATTGTATAAGCCTGCATTCCCACCAGCAATGTAGGAGAGTTTGCTTCTCACCACATCCTCTCCAGCATTTGGTGTTGCCATCCTGACCAGGGTGAGATGATATCTCAGGGAGGTTTCGATTTGCATTTCCCTGATGGCTAAGGATGCAGAGCATTTTTTAAGATATTTGTTAGACATTTCAATTTCGTCCCTGGTAAAGTTTCTTTTAAGTTCCAAGGCCCATTTTTTAATTGGCCCATTTGTTTCCTTGGTGTTTAGTTTTCTAAGTTCTTTGTGCACTCTAGATAATAGAACTCTCAGATATGTGGTTAGTGAAGATTTTCTCCCATTCTGTGGGTTGCCTTTGTGCTCGAATTACAATCTCTTTAATTGAACAGAAGCTCTTTAATTTCATAAGGTCCCATCTGTTGAGTGTTGGTTGTCCTGACTGTGCTATTGGATTTCTGTTTAGGAACTGTTGACCTAGTCCAATCAGCTCAAGGGAGTTCCCTACCCTTTCAAACTAAGGTTTTTATAGTCTCTGGCATTATATTGAGGTCCATGATCTATTTGGAATTGATTCTTGTACATGGTGACAAGTACAGGTTGAGTTTTAATCTTATGCATCTGGATATCCAGTTTTCCCAGCACCATTTGTTGAAGATGCTGTTCTTTTTCCATTGGATTTTTTGGGTCCCTTTGTCAAATATCAAGTGGCTGTAATTGTGTGGGCTTATATCTGGGTCTTCAACCCTTATTCATTGATCTGTGTGTCTATTTTGGAACCAGTACCAGAGTGTTTTTATAACTACAGACTAGTAGTATAGATTAAGGTTTGGTATGGTGATACTGCCAGCTATGTTTTCGTTACTCAGGATTGCTTTGCTATCCTGGGTCTTTTATGCCTCCATATGAATTTTGGGATTGTTTCGTCTACTTTAAAGAATTCCTTTGAGATTTTGATTGGTACAGCATTGAATCTGTACATTGCCTTTGGTAGGATGGTCATTTTTATGATATTGATTCTGCCAATCCAGGAACATGAGAGGTCTTTCCACCTTCTGGTGTCTTCTGTAATTACTTACTTTAGGGTTTTAAAGTTTTCATTGAATAGGTCTCTTACTTCCTTGGTTAGGTTTATATCAAGGCATTTCATTTTTTTAGGGGCTAGAGGAAATGGAATTGCGTCTTTCAGGGCTTTTTCACTTCTTTCATTCTGGGCATATAGGAAGACCACTGATTTTTGTACATTTATTTTGTATCCTGCCACCCTGATGAACTTCTATGTTAGGTCCAGGAGGTGGAGTTTTTGGGATTACTCAGGTATAAGATCATGTCATCTGCAAATAGAGATAATTTGACTTCTTCCTTGCCGATTTGAGTCCCTTTTATGTCCCTTTCTTGTTTTATGGCTCCAGTTAAGTCTTCAAGTACAATATTGAATAGAAATGGTGAGAGTGGACAGCCTTGTCTAGCTCCTTATCGAAGTGGAAATGCTTTAAGTTTTTCCCCATTGAGTATAATCCTTGCTATAGGCCCGTATACAGCTTTTATTATATTGATAAAGGTTCCTTCCATTTCAACTGTCTCTAGGATTTTGATCATAAAAAGCTGTTGGATCTTGTCAATAGCTTTTTCTGCATCTATCAAGAGCATCATGTGGTCTTTAATTTTGAACTTGTTTATATGGTGAATTATATTTATTGGTTTGCATATGTTGAAGCAACCTTGTGTGCGTGGAATAAAGCCTACTTGATCACCATGAATGATCTTTTTGATATGTTTTTGAATCCGATTTCCTAAGACTTTGTTGAGAATCTTTGCATCTGTGTTCATCAAAGAGATTGGCCTATAGTTTTCTTTTTTAAATGTATCTTTATTAGGTTTTGGATTAAGATGATATTAGCTTCATAGAAGGAATTTGCTATTTGATAGAACAGTTTAAGGAATATTGGTGTTATTTGTTCCTTAAATATCTAGTAGAACTCTGTGCTGAATTCATCTGGTCCAGGACATTTTTTTGTGGGAATATTTGAGATTACTTCATTGATTTCCTCATATGTTATAGGACTATTTAAATAATTCAAAAATTCCTGATTCAATTTAGGTAAGTTGTGCTTACTTAGGAATTCATCCATCTCTTTTGTGTTGTCAAATTTCACAGAGTATAAGTTTTTGAAATATGACATTACAATTCTCTGAATTTCTTGTGTATCTGTAGTATAACTCCATTCTCATTTCTAATTTTGTCAATCTGGGTTTTTTTTCTTATGCTTTTGGTTAATTTAGCTAGAATTGTATTAATTTATTGATTTTTTAAAAAAACCAGCTTTTGACAGGTCGATTCTCTGTATCGTTTTCCCTATCTCAGTTTCGTATATTTTCCCCCTGATTTAGCTAATCTCCTCTCTTCTACTGCTTTTGGGATCAGAGTGCTCTAGTGTCTCTAAAGCTTTAAGCTGCATTGTTAAGTTATTTATTTGTGATGTTTCTATTTTTTGATGTATGCATTAAGGGCTATGAACTTACCTCTTAGGACAGCTTTCATTGTGTCCCAAGGATTTTGATAAGTTGTATTTTAATTTTCGTTCACTTTTAGGGAATCTTGAATTTCTTTGTAATTTTTTCCTGAATCCAATTATCATCCAGCATTGTAGTGTTTAATTTCCAGGACTTAGTGTATTTTCTGTTGTTTGTTGTGTTGTGGATATCAAATTTTAGTTCATGGTGGTCTGATAGGGCACAGGTTAGACTTTCAACTTTGCTGTATATGAGGAGATTTGTTTGGTGGCCCAATATGTGGTCTATTTTGGAGAAAGTTCCGTGTGCTGCTGAGAAAAATGTGTATTCTTTGGTGTGTGGATGAAAAGTTTGATAGAGATCTGTAAGGTCCATTTCAGTAAGTGTTTGATTAAGTTCCAATGTGTCTCTGTCAAGTTTTTGATCTATTAATCTATCCCATGTTGAGAAGGCAGTGTTGAAATCCCCATGAATTCTCATTTGGCAGTTGATTTCTAGCTTTAGATGCTGTAGGGTTTGCTTAATGAATGTGGAGGAGCCTGTATTGGGTGCATATATGTTCAGCATTGTGAAGTCTTCCTGGTGAATTGTACCTGTGACTAAAATGTAGTATCCATCTGTGTCTCTTATGATTTTTTTGGTTTGAAGTCCACTTTGTCTGACAGCATAATGGCTACCCCTGCCTGTTTCCTGGTTCCATTAGCTTGCAGAATTTTGGACCAGCCTTTCATTTTTAGGATGTGCCTATCTTTTGTGGTGAGATGAGTTCCCTGAAGACAGCAGATTGATGAGTTGTGGGTTTTAATCCAAGTTTGCAATCTGTGTCTCTTAATCAGTGTGTTAATACCATTGACATTTAATGTTATAATTGAGAAATCATTTTTCATTCTGGACATTTTTTATGTTTAGTGGATTTTGTAAGCGTATTGTTTGACATTTATGTTTTGGTGGTATTATACTTCCCTTCTGTCCTCCTGGATACACTTGTTCTTTTCTTCAAGCTTGAGTATCATTTCTAGCATTTTTTGAAGGCCTGGTTTGGTAGACGTGTATCCCTTTAAGTTGTTTTTGTGCTGGAAAATTTTTCTTTCTCTCTCAATCATGACAGATAGTTTTGCTGGGTATATCAGTCTGGCTTGGCATTTTTGCTCATTTAATACTTGAAGTACGTCTCTCCAAGCTCTTCTTGCTTTTACTGTTTCCATTGAGAAGTCATTTGTTATTTTAATAGGTCACCTTTAAAAGTGACTTGCTTTTTTTCTCTTGAAGCTCTCAGCACCTTTTCTTTGTCTTGAATGTGGAGTGTTTTGGCTATTATTTGCTGTGGCGAGTTTCTATTTTGGTCATATCTGTTTGGAGTGCAAAATGCCTCTTATATATGTATGGTCCTCTCTTTTTTTATATGAGGAAAGTTTTCCTTGATGATAATTTGAAAAATTTCCTCAGGTGTGGTATTTTGGGATTCTTGCTCTGGTATTCCATATGCATATTAGGCTTCTTCAGGATGTCCCATAACTCTTGTATATTTCTTTCTTGTATATTCCTTGTATATTCTTGTATATTCTTGTATATTCCTTTCAAGTATCTTTTTGGCTTTAACAACCTCTTCCATTTAGCTGGTAATACTTCCACTTTGTCTTCAAGATCTGAAATTCTATTTTCTGTTTTGTTAGGTCTGCTGATAAGACTCTGTTGAGTTCTGGGTTGAAGATACCTTGTCTTTTAGTTCAATTTTAATCTCGCTTGAGACTTGTTTAACTGCTCTATGCCTATTTTTGTTTCTTGAACTGTTTTTCTCAACTCCGCCAAGTGTCTGTTGTGTTCCTGCTCAGCGTGGTTGATGCGGTTATTTAACTCATCCTGGATTTTCTCTTTCATAGTATTAATCATGGTAACGATCATGCTTTTAAAGTCATTTTCTTGGGTCTGGCTTTTTTGGCTATTTTCTGTGAATTTGTTCTGGTTGTAATCTATCATTATGGGGTTAATTCTTTCAGTGGGAGATTTGTTTTCTTAGGTTTTGTTTCTCATGGATCTGCACTTTGATTTGGCATTGTCTTTTTTTTTTGTCTCTTAAGATCTTTCAGTTTCTGCATGTTTTGGACTGAACTGATTTAGTTGGTATTACTACTCTCAGGCAGTTATTACTAGTGTTTGCCTTGGAGCTGGGTGCGTTTGTCTGTTATTGTATTTCCTAAATGGGGCTATTAGACTGCTAGTACATCAATTAAGACAGGTTTAGTGAATATTAGTGTGGTAGTGCACTTGTACAATTTATTATCTTATTGATATGTGAGAATGAGTGGTATAGTCCCTGAAGTTGTATATGTTTTGCGGGTGGCTATATGGAAAAGCTAATCTACATAACAATTGAAAGGAGCAGGATGATAAAAAGGGGTTTACTTATTTTGGGGTGTGGAGAATCTCTCCCATGTGATAGGGTCATTTTAGAGGACTTCAGATGTATGGCCTTTGTTCCCTAGAGCTTTGCTTGGGTTTTCTATGGAGTCTGTTGAATTCTGAGAAGCAGGGTGACCACGAGCATCCCGGGTGAATGGAAAGAGCAGAGGGGCTGATGGAGATGGCAGCATGTTTCACCTGGAACCTGGGGCGTGACCTAGTGGCCTACCCAAGCCCAAAGCAGCCTGGGTGCTGCTCAGGCTGGCCCTTAGGAAGAGCTGGAATGAGTGGGTGACCTTGGGGCTGGTGGGATTTACCTGAGAAGCAGGGTGACTGCAAGCATCTCAATCGGGCAGAAAGGGCAAAGGGGCTGATGGAGATGGTGGAGTGCTTCAGCTAGTACCTGCGGCATGGCATAGTCACCTTAGATGTGTTGTTCAGACTTTTTTAAGTCAGACACCATTACCACAATTGGACAGTTGTTACAACTGTTTGTCTGGGTGGTAAAGGAGTCAGTACAGCATCAAAAATTGCAAAGTGGGACACCATAAAATTAAAAACTTCCACAGAACAAAGGACACAGTAGTTCTTTTTTTGTGGATAAGGTTATTAAAATGCCAAAGCAGTGCTAAGCCCCAATCTGGTAAAAGGGCTGACAGTGTTTTGGTCCAGTTTTACTGAAAGGTTTAAGATTATGTATCAAGGTTTGTTAGTTGAGAGTTGGGTTAAGTGTTAGAGTAGCTTTAAGATTATAAAATTGGGTGGGTTTAGTAGCCAGTGATTAAGAGATGTGTGATATAGCAGCTTTTAGATCCTTAGAAGTGTATGAGGGTGAATGGTTTAGACTCTGAGTGGCAGGTGTATAGGGTTTTGGGTATGCTGCTGTATAGAAGTCTTAGACTGTACTGACTAGCTATTGAAGTTAAAAGGAAAATACAATGAATTTCTTATCTTATGGTTGGATGAGAAGATTTTCTTCTGTTGGATGGTAAGATTTTGGGGGTTCTCAGTTGTATAATGTTGGTCCACTGGTTCCTGGCTTATGGTTTCTGTAGACTCTATTAATTCTCAAGTGTTTTTTAATTAGCAAGGGGGGTGAAGGCTGATGGTCTGTGGGCCTTAGGGAAAATCCAATGCACAAGAGGGGATTCAAGCTGAAAAGCCCTCAGAAAGAGAGTGCTTCTCTGAAAACCCTGACAGGGTGAAGCTTAAGGCAGTGGACGAGCAGTGAAGTGGATGAAGGCAGAGTACTGGTGATCCTGCAATGCTTACCCATAACCATGCCAACCTAATCAGTCCCCATTCTAAGAATCAGAGAACCTTGTGGAAAGAGCCTGAAGATGGGACCATCGGGAAAAACACTCCATTCAAAGCAGGGCTTCTGTATCCAGGAACTCACCGCAGTGAGACTTATCCTTACCAGATCTGCATAAAGACTGGCATACCAACATGCTCCATAGACTAAAGAGGATCTCAAAAGCGATAATTACATTCAGTGGAAACCTTGGGAACTAGGGCTGGACGAGTGAAGGGAAATGCCCCTGTCAGTGGAGTGGTCTGAGGAGGGGCCACTTGGTATGCCTGAACCCCCATTAAAAATAGACAAGCCAGAGGGAACCCTGGGGTCCATAGAGGGATACAAGAAGGAGGGTAAGAGAGATATACTGATAAAGGGAGGTAGGGATGTAGAGATAAGTATTCAATGTACTTGCAAAACTAGGAAAAATTGTGAAAAAAAAAGAATGCTCCATTTTAGAGCCACCAATTCAAAGGTGAGATGGGAGCTCGAGGACACACCCTCATGGCACAGGTGTTGGAGCAAAGCACCGTGTGCAAGAGTGTGCTTAGGATTTTGACCACTTTCTGAAAGAACATGCCAGAAGGAAGAGAAAGAAGCAAAGTGACACATTCACAGCTGAGAGAAACTAGTGAGGGAGGTTTTCCATGGTAGAGAAACATATTTCACTAAAAAATAGCTATTTTTCCTATTTTTTATCATGTCCTTGGGGGTATCATGCTTTTTTCATTTTCTTTTTTTCCGTACAGCTGTAAAGTAGGATTTTCTTCTTGTAGGAGCTCATAGGTCTTGTTTTGGCAAGGGAAGCTCTTGCTATCTTCATCAAAAGTTATTATCAACCATTGATGATAAAGGGTTACTCCTGGTAAAAGAGTTACTGCGGTTAAAGCATAGTGGTCTTTGTAGTGGAAGATGTCAATACTTGGGATTCATGTCTCAGAAGGGTTGCTAGATGAGAAAAACACTTGTCTTTCCCATGAAAAAGTCTTGTCTGTCGTGTGTCAGGATATTTAGCAGAGCTTGTATAGGAGGTCCATCCAACTCAACACAGACAAGAGTAGGAACTGAATGTTTAAGGTGTGTTTTATTCAGAGATACAAGAATATGAGAAAAGAGTAGATTCGTGTCTTAAAGATATCTTCTGTTTCATTTATAGCCTATATCTATATAGGGAGGAGAGACAAAGGTAGTCATCACACTGAAGTTTAATGTTGTCCCTCTGACTGGTGATCTTTCTCATTTCATATTTACAATATTGGTGCTTTTGGCCTTATTGCCTCCATTCTTTGGCATGGAGAGGATTCACCAAACCCTGAAGTCATTGAACTTTGCCACCATCAGTGTAAGTGATATCTAGAAACTAAACTTTAGAAGATTCCAAAGTACTCAGCAGATTCATTCCTACAAAATGAAATTCAAATATGTTCTTAGTTTATTACACATTGTTGCTCAAAATATATGACCTATACAGTTCTCAGAGAGAGATTTAATTGAATCACAGTTCCAGGTTAAAGTAAAGATTTAAAGCAATACAACCTGTGTTTAGCAATTCATAGCACTCTTTGCAATATGCTATTCATGATTTAAATAGAGAGCAATTTTGGGAATGAAAGCTACATATATAATATCTGCATAGATCCAAGAAAATTATTAAAGGGAAACCATAAACAATGGAAAGAAAGCTGCTCATCCTCAAAAAAGGGATGTAGTGCAGATAGTGAAATGATCTGAGAAAGCTTTGTGATAAAGAAAAATCTTAATATGGATCTGGGAGATTCACAAGACTGTGAAGACGGGAGAGCATATTCTAAAGGGAGAACGAGTATGTCAGATGCTTAAATGTCGCAGTGACTGTGTAGCAGTGAATGAACTAACTAGTTCATTAGTGAGGCTGGAGAGACACATGTGTAGAATTACTAGTGGAAACTATCCGAAAGGTAGGAGGAAGAAAAGCAGCAGAAAGCAATAATTTCCCATCAACACTTTCTAGTAATCTCATAATATTCCTTGCTGCATGCCAACTCTGCACATCAAAGTCATCTAGAGCAGAAACCCACAATTGGCCATTGCGGTGTTCTAGGAAATAATTATTATTCTATGTTAATATTGTTAAAGAAGTGATTTCTTAAGTTTCAGCTTACAGTATTTTTATGATTTGTTTTTCTCATCCCATAAATCTTCATGTAAGTCAAATGAAATGAAATTCCATTGCAGTCCACCAACCCATAGGTCTTATGCATGACTTCAGATTTGCATGGGCCAGTATTTGTCAAATTTCACTGTGGCCTTCTATATTGTCATGTGTAGAAACAATTAATTTTGAATGACAACTTGCTTCCTGCTTACTATTTTTACACTGTTGGAGATGGAAACAACAGACCTATCCGTTGATTTAACTGTCAGTCAAGTTATAATTCAAGTATAATACAAAATGAAACAATGTCCTCAAATAAGCCCAGAATTAATGATTCTTTTGTCTTTGAGGAAGAAAGTTTGGATATAATGTGTTTTTTTTTCTGTTTCACAACAAATCTTAATATTGTATATTAAAATTATAATAGATATTTACACAAATCAAAATACCATGAATGGGAACAGATTATGTTCCAAATATATCTCTATGATATGATGATCATTTTATGCTAAAGGCCAATTGGTTCCTGACATGAATATTTCTGTGTAAAAGCAGGGCATGTATTTCCATTTTTTTAAGTTTTTTTTTTATTCAATTGTGCATGTGTGCGTATGTATGTGCGTGCGCGTGTGTGTGTCTGTGTGTGTGTCTCTGTGTGTGTGTGTAGAACCACGGACGACTTCGGGAACCACCATGGACCACCTCTACCTCCTCCTTGTTTACTCTGCCCCGGGATTCACAGGCTCCGCCCTACCAGGACCAGAAGCGCAGGCCGCCCTCGCTTCCGCCTGGCGTCTATACGTGGGATCTGAACTCAGGACCTTCCGCCTGCAAGGCGGAGGCTTAACCCCTGAGCCATCTCTCCAGCCCATGTATTTCCATTTTTATGAATGAATTTTTTTACAAAATCTAAAGAAAGTTCCTCGAGACAACTATTAGACCCTCTATCTTTTACCCATATAACTAACTGTCCGGAGTTCCCATGAATTCATGAACTCTTAACAACTGAATTTGTAAACACAACTTGAACCACACACCATGTACAATTTTTGTCTTCTGCTATAAAAGCATCACACAGCTTAAAATTCTGGGCAACCAGAGATCAAACAGGCTTATCTTCTTAGCTTTTGCCAAGTTGTGAATCAATTAATTTCTTACTTCATCACCATTTTGTCCCCTATCTGTCCTATTGGATTTCCCTGAGCTCTCTGACCCTTGTATTCTATACTAAAAGAATTAAGGTGAGCCACAGAGCACAGTGTGAAAGATTAGCAGAGTTTATTACAGAGTAAAGTGAACCTGCTCTCAGAGTGGACAGTGGACAGCACCACAGAACATGGTCCCAAGGGGTAAGGTTAATACTGGTAAAGTGACCAGAGTTCTGCATTTTATGCATGCAAGTTTTATATTATTTCTAAAGTGTCTACAATAGGCAGCTTGTCCTTAGGGGTTTAACTGTACAGATGTTTTGGTTGATCTTATCAATGATAAGCACTTATTCCTTATCTAGGTAGTAACATTACAAGGTTTAAGATTTCTGGACAGATTTAAACTGTTATTTATTAATGATCTTCTGAGCAGTTCAAGCCATGCCTTTTTTTAAGTCCAGAGATATGACTTAGTTTTCATTCCTCTGATCAGTAATCAGAGCTCTACATTTCCAGTTCTTGATTTCATGTTAAGCAAAGGGTCTGGTCCATGTATCCTTGAAGACCAATAATATCTAGTTATATATCTTAAAATTTCTGAATGACTGACAAAATCTAATCTGTTTGAATGCCTAGACTTAAACCTTAGGAGTCCCTGGTACAAGCTTATCTCATAATTTGTGTCTTCCCACACAAAATCTCCATTTAACTTCCCACTTTTATACTTACTGTAAGAAGATATTTTGTGTTATAATTGTTATTGCTTCTTTCAGACACATTTGTCAATTCTAATGTTTATATAGCTAATTAAATCTGTTAAAAAAACTTATTTACTTGGTAACTTATTTTGTAGGGATCCAGCCACTGAAACTAGGAAAACCAAAGTGTATGAATTTTCCTGTGCTTTTGACAACTACAAGAAGATAGGTTGGACCCTATTCATCAAGCCAGCTCTCCTCATCTGCCTGCTGTGTCCAATAGACAAAAAAATTGTGGAAATCTCTCTGTAGTTCAAATTTAAGCTAGTAAGAAAAAAATGTCTTGAACTGTGACTGTCTTAAACTTAAATATTACTTTCAGTACACTTTAGCTATTGATCATTTTCCTCTCTGAGATAGTCATTTCTTTTTTTCTCTTAATTTTAAATTTTTTTTCCTAATCATACAAGCTCTCCCCCCTTCTCCCTTTCCTTTTATCCACCTCCCTTCCTCCCTCTCTCCCAGTGTTTCAGTGCTTCCCCCTTCCTCCCTCCCATTCTCAGGAGCATCTATTTATGTAGGCACCGAACTTCCCTATGAGTCTTCCACCCTAGTGAGGCTTCAGGATATAGTGGCATAGTGGGGCCACTTCTGGGCTCCCCATCAGCATGGGCACTCTATTATGACTGTTTAATCCATTGCCTCTAAGGATCCTACTGCCTGAAGCCTTCTCACCTGTGATGATCCCTGCTAAACTTTGGGCGTCATTGACATGTTTTACTAATTTGCCTCATTCTGTCTCCTGAGAGTTTGTTTTGGCTTTCTACCTGGCAGGAAGTGATGCCCTTTGGACTTTCTGTCTAGGGAGGCAGCAATGAGGGTCAAAATCCTTAAAATTGGTAAGTAGCCAGATAGAAATATATGTACTCATTTGGAACTGAATTTCCTTTTTTTAAAAAAAAATTATTTATTATTTATTCAATTGTGTGTGTATGCATGTGTGCGCGTGTGCATATGCAGGTGTGCATGTGTAGAACCATGGACGAATTCGGGAACCACCATGGACCGCCTCCACCTCCTCCTTGTTTACTCTGCCCCGGGATTCACAGGCTCCGCCCTACCAGAACCAGAGAAGCAGGCCGCCCCCGCTTTTGCCAGGCGTCTCTAGGTGGGGTCTAGGATCCGATCTCAGGACTTTCTGCCTGCAAGGCAGAGGCTTAACCTCTGAGCCACCTATCCAGCCCCTGTAACTGAATTTCTGAAGTCATCCCTCTCTGAGTATTTATAGAGCTTTTTCTTTCTTTTGGCTACTTTTGGAAGTGATTCTTGGTCAAAAGTGCTGCATTCATTTTACCCTTTTGTGTAATAACTATTGTAACCCTGGATATTTAAATAACTAAATCTCAGACATTGATTTTCTTGTTAGTATAGTTTTCATTTATTTGATTCACAGTCTGGTACTACTGAACACATAGGGGCACAGAAGATTTTACAATCAGCAGTGGTTGGGGACCCTGGTTTTCTGATCTGGGTTTGTTGTTGTCTTTCTTCTTTCAGTCAACCTAAGTGGACATTACTAACATGAAGTGATGCAGGAGGAAGCAACAGAAGCTAAGAGACAGCTGATCACCTCATGTGTAAACCGACTGGACTGAAGGACTCATTTCCTGGGCTTCCCTCAGTTTCTGCTTCAGTCCTATAAAAATTCCTAAACCACAGCTTCATGGAACTCCATCTCTGGGATGTACTGGGCTCTACAGGGGCTCTACGTTCATTCCATCTCTTATGCTCATACTCATATTCCCATTACAATATTCTTTTCCAAACTCTTCTTCCTAATGCTGTGAAATTCATTGAGTCCATTATACAAAAGCCACTGTCCAGGATAACTTTTGTGGTCAATGATTCTTCAAGACACTAGTCACCCAAACTATGCACACCTCACACAGCAAACTTCTGTTGCTCTTAAGGCCCACTTCCTTTCTATTTCAGCATAATATCTTCTGCCTTCCCTTCTCACTGCATCAATTTGTATCCACTTGATAAAAAATAGCAAAAGGAGCACTAAAAGGAATAATAAAACAATGGAAATTTTTATGAGTGTGTTATGAAAAATGCAATATCATTTTAATTTTGAGGTAATAAATGCAAAAATGTTAGTGCACAGACTGATATCTCTCAATTTTTATGGCATGTCTCCTTTGTCCAAGGTTGTCAATTAGAAAGATAAAAAAGGACAGGGAGGACGAAATTCAAAGGACCCTTTTAATGTTGCTCTTATTTAGAACTGATATGAAGAATATATTTGTCACAAGCAGAAAGTGGGCTATCCAGGAATAAATCCAAATCAGATAGACGTCACAATGTGCAGTAGAACTCTGGCAGGCCTTGCCTAAGAAGGAACAGAATCTCCCTTTTAGAGAAAGACTGCATTCCCGCGTAAGCTCCTCTGACAGAAGAAGCAGATGTCTTATCATCATTACACAAAAAGAGAAAGCACACTTCTCAGGGAGACTAACAAGGTTTGATGCTGGATGAGGGAGTCGGGAAGCAACTCTTCCAAATGGTGCCTACTGATGTATTGTCTTGTCCTGGCAAACACCCAGACACATGTCACTAACTATAACCTAGATGAGACTTAGGGACCCACCTGCACAGGAGGACATGAGAGCAGGAGGGAGACTTGGAGAAGAAGGAAGTTTGTAATTGGATAAGATAAAGAACTGGGATCCAATCAGTAGAGGTGAAAAATGGTATGAATTCTTATATAAAGCCTTAAAAGAACATAAGTTTAAAGTTATCTGCCAATGCATTCCTATACAATGTTGTGAAGTCTACTACTCAAAACTTTTCTTTGAAAGAATAGAGTTGTTTCCTTTTTAAGTTGCTATCTGAAAAAATTGTAAAAGAAGCTCTTTACCAAGAAAGAAAGCCTGGAAACATAGGAACAAGATGTAGAAACACTTGCAAAGTTGTGAATTCCTTTTATAATAAACCATAGATTATTTTTGAATTTTAAATTTTACTTGAGAAAAGATAATGTAATAAAATAAAATAGAATATTATTCCCTGAACATAACAGAGGAAGCAGAAGTTGAACAAACAGGAGCCAATATTTAATTCTGAACTCACCCTGTTTTCCAATTCTGTTGTCCTAGAATTGCAGTTATTTCTAAGGAGAATAAACTCTGGCTAGAAAAATATCTTCTCTTTGATGTTTGCTTTGGAAAAATGTGGTTTTTTTAATTGTAGTCACCTTTTTTTACATTTCATTTTTTTTTCTTTATGGCATGCAAATATATATGGGGGAAGAGAGAGAGAGAGAGAGAGAGAGAGAGAGAGAGAGAGAGAGAGAGAACAACTTTCAGAAATTCTTTTCCTTTTCCTTATAGGCTTCCAGGGAATGAAATCAGATCTCTGGGTTTGCACTGTGAGCTCTCTCTCTCTCTCTCTCTCTCTCTCTCTCTCTCTCTCTCTCTCTTTCTGACCCTGAAAACAAATGTGTGTGTGTGTGTGTGTGTGTGTGTGTGTGTGTGTGTGTGTGTGTGTAGGGGGGTGTATCAGAGTGTGTGTGGGGGTGCATGTACCAGACAGCATTTAACTGTGTATGCCCAGGCTCTGAATTCCAGGGCAAGAATTGCAGATTGCTGCCAGTTCTGCCTGTTGCTTTTACATATCTGGAGTCCGAATTCAGATTCTTTTGCTTGTTAAGCAAAGACTTTAACCCCTAAGCGCTATCTCCAGCCCTAAATCAACATATTTTAAAGGGAGGCAATAAAGATGAAATGCATGAAAAAATATTCTCCAATTTTTGTTTTGAATTTTTTCACTTTTATTTACTAGTGACTTTTGATGGAAATTCAGAGTTCTTTCTCCACTTCAGGGACTTCAGATTCCTGTCCTCTGCCATGGATCTTTGATCATTTTCCCTCTCCTCTTGTAATTTTTCTAGTCTTTGAGATCTCAGAGGTAACTCCAAATTTGGCTGTTTTCTCTTCTGGACTGTTCATTAAACTTTCTTTTCTCTGTTTTGTTTCTTTTAAACTTTTTGTTTGGTGGACAAATCTGAAAATGTCACATGACTTTTAGTATTTAGTATTTCCAGAGAAAGGGAAGAAGAAGGATGATGCACAGGTGACGGTCAGAGAACAAAACTCAAAGTCAGTTCTATCCTCCCACCATGTGTACTTCCAGGGTCCAACTCAGGTGAGCAGGCTTCCAGCAGGCAGGCACCTTATCTTCTTGCTTCTTCTTCCTTCAGCTTATTTTTAACTTACTACAAAACATTTTATCCTTTCAAAAATGGAAATATCTTGTAGAATTTCCATCAATGAAAATGTGGGTGCTGCTGGTGTGAACTACTCTTACTACAAGACTCCCTTTCATGGGTTGGACCCTTAAATTTCCTTCTTATCAGATGCTAGTCACACAAATTAGAAAAACTAATTGGCACAATTGTCAAACTGATGCTTGCACCTCTATAATGTTTAATGTACAAATACTCATTTGTTGAAACAGATATTTTAGTGTAGTACAATTTACCTCCCTCTACCTAAAGCCCAAGCTTTTCCCTTAGATCCTGGTTTACTTGTACAAATTGTCATTGTTTGAAGATCTTGTGTGAGAAGAAATGAAATCAGGTAAGATGTTTTGGTGAACAGTTACCAATGGGGAACACAATGTTTCTTTGTCATGGGGGCTGAAGAGATGGCTCAGGGGTTGAGCCTGCTTCATAAGCAGAAGGACCTGAGGTCTAATCCTGGATCCCACCTAAAATGCCAGGCAGAAATGGCAGTGGTCTGCACTTGTGGCTCTGGAAGGCAGAGTCTGGGAAACCCAAGAGCAAAATTAAAGAAAAGGTAAGTAGAAGCAGTACAGGATGATTCCTGAAGTAAATCTTGGGGCTCCGCAGGCACACACACACACACACTCACACATACAAGAATATAAAAATTAAAAAAAATTCTCCATCATGGTAGAAGACTAGTTGGGCTAGATGACTGTCAGGTGCCGCACTAGGAAAGAAGTCTCATGACCATTTTCTCTGTGCTTTTAAGTGCCTTAGATTGTAGGTGCTCATATCTATTGACATCTGTTGGTCTGTTGACATTGATGGTCTGTTGAAATCAAGATGTCAGGACTTTACTCAAAAAGACTGCTTTTCAAACATAGGAGATGTAAAATACAACTTCTGTTCCTAGGGGTACATTTGATATGAGTGGGATACAGCTTTAGGAACCATGCCCAATTCTGACTGAGGTCTTTGTACCCAATCCATATTAGTCTTCTCTGTAATTTAATCTTGCCAGTCACCTATATTCCTAAAATCTTGTTTTGTTTGACAAACATGAATTTGCTGAGGAGTTATTATTCTTACCCCAGCAAAATATTTGGAATCCTTAAAGGAAAATTGTATGCTGCAGATAAAAAAAAGCCATTAATTTTTTATCAAGGTAATTATTAAGAGAAAGTTAATAAAGACATATCATTTAAATAATCTCTTCACATTATTGAAAGTATTATAATGCAGGCAACCAGGAAAAATACTGCTAGGTATTAGCGGGTGAGCAAGAAACGAATGTAACTTCTTTCTGGAGATCTTTGACGGAAATATTCTAAGAAATATTTGTTTCTTTTATTAATAAAACATATAAAGGGTTAATCTGAAAGATGTTTAGTTGTGAGATCCTCATAGACTTAAGTCATTTGTGTCCTGTGAATATGTGGCATGCTGCTAGGTCAGGTATTCCCATGTTCTTACTGCTGCCAAGCATATCAACACATGTCAACCAGATAAATGCTGACACATTGCAATTACAGAGACTTCCTGTCACCCCTGTCCTAGATTTTCTTGCTTTGTGATATGTGCTGTGCAAGTCAATAAGCCAGTGGAGGAAATAGAAAGCTAAGAAAACTGTTCTATATAATTGGAATAGGGTCCATATGCATACAGGTATGCATTCTCTTAGGCAGTGATTTTGTAGACAAAATCTTCAATGAGGAAGTGGCAGCATTTCTAAAGGGAAATACTCTTCAAACAGTTAAGAAAATATTTTTAATATTATTACTACATTACTAACAAATTACCTATGTTTAGAAAACACTGTGGTAATTTGAGAAAGCATGTAGAAAATACTAAGACTCTGCCTCACAAGCAGAATTTCCTTAGTTTTGATCCTAGATCCCATGTTAAAACACCAGGCAGAAATGGCAGCAGCCTCCACTTCCTGCCTTGGTGGGTGGAGCCTGAGAAATCCCACAATGAAGCAAAAAGGAAGTAGAAGCAATTCAGGATGATTCCCAAAGTCACCCTTGATCCTTCACAAGGACATACAGTATCCTCTGACACACACACACACACACACACACACACACACACACACAAACTCACTCACACACACACACACACAAAATAAATAAAGCTAAAAAAGAATGTGTTGAAGCGTGACTAAGAGGAAATACAGTTCCTCATTAGATATTAATATGTAGCTATTGAAAGCACTTTACATTACATGCAAGTCTATATAAATGGTGTAAATATTGATATGATGAAGAAATGTTATTTAAAATTTAATTTTTTACTATTCCTTGATAGTTTAATACATGAATTTAATTTTTCTACTTTTAGAATCTACTTCTAAAATTTTCATTTAATATGTTCATCTATACAATAAATGTTAAATAACTTTGATAGATATTCTTAAAATAAAAGAAGTAATAAAACAATATCTGATGTAATCACTGGAATGATAATACATATTATTAAAATGTAAAACTTTGCAAAAAATTACTATATTAACCCTATGATTATTTATAAGGGAACTGTATATGTAATGAATATACATATTATTTTAAATAATTTTATAATAACAATAACAATTTATAGTATAAATGAAAATATCTTTAAAAGATATTGCAGATAGAGTTTAAGGTCAAAGAGTCACTTAACAGATTTGGAGTTTTCACTCATTACTTCTTGCTTTATACTTTTTCAATATCTTCAATTTTTTTTTTTTTTTTATTTAGTACTTGAGTGGAGAGGATCGGATGTCCCATCTGGAGCTGAGTGATCCACAGTCATCTGCGGATTCTTAGGGCTGACAGAGATCTAGATCTGAATTGAATCTCTCTTAATGCATGAGTAATTTATTTAAATTCTTCTTACTTATTAACTATTAACTGGTGATAGCAATTTACAGAAAAGTTGTGAATTTGAATGAAATACAGAGCACTAACAGTAAAAGTGTAACAGATTATTGTTTTCATTTCAATAAAATCTCAACTATAATAAAGAAGTAATGGAATTTTATGAATTTAGTTAAATATGAGACTTTTTAATTTAATTTCTTCAAATTATCCTTTCCCTTAAACATCTAGATTTTACAAAGTGCATTTGCATAAATTGAATGGAATGAAAACAAACAAAAGTTGACTTCGCAATCCTAATGAATTTAATTTAGCATTTATATTATTGTATAATACAACTATAATTTCAAGCCATACTAAATTGTAACTGTATGCAGTCATTTTCTATTGCTAACTCACAAAGCATAACTGGTAGTTTATTTACATATCTTCATCTTCCTTCCTCCCCCTCTATTATGCTCTGAGTCCTTCTGTTGTAGTTAGAATGCAAAATGCAAAAATGTCTCATGTATTTGAACACTTGGTCCCTTGCTGATAAAACTTTTCTTGAAGGCTGTGGGGCTTTGCTGGAAGAAAGAATTCACTGTAGGGATGGACCTTGAGTATTGATAGCCCAATATCCCAGCCATGCCCTTCTCCTCTTTCTCCATCTCTCTCTCTCTCTCTCTCTCTCTCTCTCTTTCTCCTCTGCCACCCAATTTTAATTCTAACTTGAGCTAATCACCAAACCTTTCCTGCCTGCCACAATGCCTTTTCCACCATGATAGATTCTATCTTTTCTGGTAATGAAAGTCAAAATAATAAATGCCACCTCCTTTAATTTGATTAGATGACACATTATATTTTCACAGCAAGAAGGTAAGTTTTACACTCCCACAAGTTCAGCTTATGACACAATTTTGATGCTGTGGAGCCTTCATGAAGTGGTACGAAGTGGTATGTGGCTGGTGGAAGTAGTGGTTAGGAGGTATGAGCCTTAGAGCTTATTCCTCTTAATGGTGTCTTTATTCTTGTTTCCTGGTCTGTCATAACATAAACAGTGGCTGCTATAATTGCCTGTTACCATGGGCTGATAGAGTTCACTGTACTTTCTCTAACACGGTAAACTGAGACCTTTTGAAGTATGAGTCTAAATAAACCTTTCCTCCCTTAAGTTGTATGGCCAGATAATTTGGTCATGTCAGTTTAAAGCAACTAATGCAGAACAATGGTATCAGAAAAGTGGAGCCATTACTTTGACTAACGACGGCCATGTCATTCTTAGGTCTGTGAAGATGGTCTGTGGGAGAAATGTGGAAGAGTTTGGAGATGGATACTAGAGAAGTTCTAGAATCCTCTAAGCTGAACTTAACTGTAAAATGGACTTTTCTCATGATTGTGACCAGATGATTGAAAAGAAGTAATGTAAGAGAAGGCAGGTTTAGTTTGGCCTACAGAGGATAAGAATGTGAGACTGGTGGCCACATTAAATATTCAGCCAGAAAACAGAGAGGCGAATGCTAATGCATAGGTCCCTTTCTTTTTTCTGTCTTTTTTTTTTTTTTTTTTTGGTAAGTTTGAGATTCCAGACCAATCTGAGGATATTTTCCCCCTGAGACATTTCTGGAAACATCCTTATAGACACACACAGATGCGGGCAATTCTAAATCAATCTAGTTATGTCGACAATGAATTTTAACCATCACAACTGTGATAACGAAGTTTCAGTGTACAAGGACTCTATTAGGAATTGAATTGGTGCCATTTGCATTAACATTTGCACTAACATTTTGACAAAAAATTTCTATAGCTGCACATGTCATGAAAACAAGAAAAGTAAATTCAAAGTAACAGTTTAATTAGGTGGTGGGGAAAATTTTAGGAATTTACTCATGCAGACTGTAGCATGGGGATGGCTATCTTTTGTAAGTAATAGAGAAATTGGAAAAATATACAGTACAAGGATTTAAGAAGATTCAGTTTGACTGTCAAAGGAGCATTTAAAGTCAATATTTAAAGCTATGGATAAGGACCAGTGCACTAGGAGCATTTTGAAAGCTGTGTAGTGTTAAGAAGGTATGGCTGTACAAGAGAGATTTCATCTTCATTGTATGTTGCATGTATGAAGATTGTACCCATTCTTAAGTCTCTCTCATCTTTGTATTTACTGTCCATTATATGAAAAGCTGCTTCTTCCAGTTCCCAGTACCATAGGTAAGAGGCTGCAATGTTCTCCTTGCCATAAATAACTGAGCTTCTTTGAAAAGCATGACCAAAATTGAACCTTTCTTCCACTAAGCTTCTGTAATATCAGTCAAAATTATGCAATAATGACTAATGCTGGATCCAGTTGAGGAATTCATACATACTGTGCAAATAATCTACCAGTGAGATCTAAGAGCAGTCCTTGAGATTATTGTCAGTTGAAATATTCAAGGCAAAACATATTTACAATAAAATATTTTTAATATTTATCATTTATTTAAATGCAGAAAATATTATATAAACAGCCTAAATAATGGTTTGTATGTTTTAGAATATCCAGACATCATTGTGAGACAGGAAAAAAATTGGCACAAAATGAACTAATGAAAAAGACATAGTGTAGAAGGAAGTTCTGATTGAATAAGAATTGAAAAATGAATTTTTAAAATCTGAATCATGATAGATTGTTTTTGGGCAGGGAAATTCCTGAGGCCCAGAGAACTACACAAGCTTCTGCTGCTGCTGTTGGTTACCCATCATGACTAGATGGCAAGGTCCTATTGTTGATGCTATATACCCTTGTCACAGGACATAGATCGATCAGTTTGAAGCTGTCCTGGATGTTTACTTTCTATTAGTCAGTCCTCACAGTGCTGAAGATGCTAGGCAGATTACTAGCACATCAACAAGATGTGCCCAGGGGTGCAATAGTGACAATAGGATTAGAGGCCTGTTATGTCTGGATTTATAAACCTGGTCAAATCCTGGTGTATGAAGAAGTTATAGATCCTAAAAGGAAGCTATTGGTATTACTTAATTAACTAGGCATTCTATGTCCATCAAATTACCTTCCAAATAACTATGTTTATCTTTACAGGTGAATGCTGCTGACAACCTGGGTCAAACATGTTCTTTGTGCAGTTTCAGTGGTAACTTTCGAGAAGTGTAAGTGGTCAAAATGTTGGTGATGAGTGACTATTTAATACCCCATCATAAGTGGCGTATCTATATCACACCTTCCAAGGCTCAAGGAACTTTGGAGATGATGAACCAGAGAGAAAGTAAGAACCATAGAAAACAGGAGGGTAATGTGGAACACTGAGTTCTGGGTATGACATAATGGCTAAACTCTTGAGCTCACAACAACTGTGATTCCCTGAGCAAGCTCTGTACAAGATTGGACTGGCCCATATTCTGTTATTTAGTTGGGGAAGGCTTTGGGAGCCTTGTGACTTCCTTAAGGATTTATATAGTTAATAGTTGATTGGGAAGGAGAACATATTCTTCAGTGACATGAACACTGGCATGGTGCCCACGTTCCTGTAAACATCTCATTAAAAAAAGACTTCAAAATAGAGTGGGCTAGTTATGAAGAATAAAGGGATCAGTAGGAGTAGGAGGGGACAAGGGAAGGTGAATTGGAAGTGAATACGATTGATATATATTATGTACCTGTATGAAGATATCATAATGAAATCTAGTACTAATGCAATTAGTGTTGTTTACAAACAATTGCAATTCAGTTCAGAAGTGACCACTAGGATTGCAGATACTTACAGGTTGGGGAGAGGTAGTCAAATTCATTAGTATTCTGAGAAATGTTTTTTTGACATTTAGGACAAATATCTTGCAATTTTGAACTTCTAGGTAAGAGTTGAGCCCTTTTATGAAGCTTCACTTATACGATGAAAAGAAATAATGGGCTCAGGATTTGGCTCAGCTTCAGAGTTCTTGCCTGACGTGCTTGAGTCCTTTCAATCTCCAGGGTTGCAGCAGCAGCAGCAGCAGCAACAACAGCAACAACCTAGTAAAAGTAGATAAATAGCTAATCAAAGGAATAGGAGATGCCTTCTGTGATGGTATATCAACAGTTCATCTGACCCGAGAGAGAATCTTTAGAAAAAGACAGGGCTCTGGGAATATGCATGCAAGATTCTCTTGATAGTTTTAATTGAGGTGCCAATTGTAAGAGGTGGTCACCCTTCTCTAGGGTTGAAGTCCTGGACTGTAAAAGGAGTTTAGGAACAAGCATGCAGTCTGTTATGTATGGCTTTCTGCTTTTGAGTGTGGATGTGATTTAACCAGCTCTTGATTCTGCTACCATGATTTCTCTTGCTATAAATGATTGTAGCCAGGAATATGTGCAAACTTGCTGCTTGGGTTGGGTTTTTTGGTCATTAACATGTAATAAAACCAAAACCAACTTTAAAGGATAAAACGATGATTTATCATATAAACAATGATAGAGCAGAACCAAATCACAAACCAGAGAAACTAAATTACCTCACCATAGAATATTAACAGACTCTGATAAGGAAAACAGATAATCTGACAGACTCTGATGGTCATCCTGAAGAAAGTGAGGAGAGCAAGGTAATAGATGCGATGAACAGGTCAAACCGTTCGCCCTCTGTGCTCCAACTATTAAAGCCTCAACACCTAGCCCTAAAAGTAATAGTGATTTCCAACCCTTGGGGAAATTGCTAATTTCTCAGTGAAGTTGTGACGGAGTTCCCTGAATAAACTTCACTCTTTGTGGATGAAGCTTGTGCTTGTGCCTCGTTCTGTTTTCCTCTCTTCCTTTCTAACAAACAAAAGCAAAATATTTACAATAAGTGCAAAGAATAAGGAACATAAAGGTGACAATGTATAGGATGCAAATGGCTACTTTACAACCAGTGACTGTAACAATTTTAGTATGGCAGTACAGGAAGGAATTGTCTTCTGAAAATCAGGTTGGGGAAAGAAAATACTTTCAGATAACTGTACTTAAATATCTAAGTATTTAAATAACAGCATGGGAGCAATTTAAAAATTCGTGTAATATGGTTATTATAGAGTCTAATCATTTTGTATAACATGTACATTTGAAAGATTAGCATTTAAAAACATTTGTTGAAATACTTAAACATAATTGTACACATTTGTGTTTTCACAGCACTGTGGCATTTATATTTTTAAGCTTTGCTGAATTGCTTTCTGAATTGAAATAGATAGCTTAAGTTCTCTGATTTCCATTTAAATGCTCAACAAACTGTCACTAGGAAGTACTTTTGCATGGTTTATAACAACTCAAAGAGATTTGCAGCTGGGATATGAATGCATCCAATCTTACTAAATATGACTTTAAAAATTGCCTTTGCTATTACCTGTGTGTTAGTGTAATAGAAATTACTTTTTTCTGGAAATAGGATACTAATATATATAACATTTGATATATTCAAATAGTTCACTGCACAAAAGGGGGAAATAGCAAGTGTTTATTAAAAATAAAACCCAAATGAAGAGTAACAAGAGGAAGCTGACACGGATTTTTCTTTTTTAAGTTAGATTTTTTGTGAAGTGGAAGGGAAGTTATTTGCAGTTTTCTATACTTGCTCTTTAAATTTAGAGAATTGTATATTGAAGTCAAGAAATAGTTAAAAAGGACTCACAAACATATTCTTACAATCCCAATTTGCTTTACAAGTGAATAAATTTTAGTGTGAAAAGGTAAAGGTGAAGCAGAGAACCTGGAAAGAAAGTCTGACCAAATGTCACAGTAGACAGTTGAGGGTGACTCTGGGCTGTGGGCCACCGGGAGAGATGGGTTTCAAAGTAGAAGCAAAGACATGGATCATGACAAATCACAGAGCCATAGCAGAAGCCTTGTAGTTACAGGGTCACCTGGGGGATGTTTTCACAACTACTGATCATTATTGGTTGGAATTTATGGCTGCTATCCTGAGTGTTATTCTTTACTGAAAAAATGTCAGTGTTCAGTTCTCCACTAAAAATTGCACACTTATCTAATGACTTAATGAAAAAAATAGACAATGGAAGATAATTATCTCAGAATAAACAAGTACAGTTTTGAAGATTTATAAGTATAATCTCTACATAATTTAAAGATTAAGAGATTGATAGTCAACTACATTTAAAAGTACAAAAAGTAATGAACCAAGTATATTGAAATCTTCTTTTGGAAAATAATACATATCTCATTTTTCAGCGTTACAAACATGAATATAACGAATGATGATATTTTTGCCTCTTAATCTCCAATCTCATCCCCCCTCCTTTCCCTTTGTGCCTCTTCATCTCCCTTGCCAAACTCACATCTATTTGGTATCAACATGACAATTGAAATTTAAGCACTGGGCACATTTGTAAAGAATTAGTAGTTGAGTCAAACCTGAGCTAGCCTGCAGCAAGAGATTATCTAGTTGATTTGAAAGACTCAGTGCATGGGCAGGTGGGTAAAATGAAGGAAGCTGGTTAGGTAGTTTGGCATTCTTTAGCACACAGATTTACTGTCTGGCAAGGGAAAGTTTTCTCTCTCTCAGCATTCCTATGGCTACAGTGGTCCAGTTCTCTTGCCCCTGGTGTTGTGAGCTGTCCTGGAATAAGAACTGTAACTAGACAATTACAAGTCAGAATAAACCTCCCCTTTTCTCCCTTACACTTTTTAGTTGTGAATTTATTGGCAACAATTATACAAATTCTGGGATAAATAATTATCCCAGATTAAGCAAGCATAGCTATGAAGATCTATAAGTGATTTTTATAATGTGATCTCTTTATTATAAACATTTTTAAGAGATTGGTGCCGATTACATTTTAAAAACAACAAAAGGAATGAGCCAAATAAATCTTTCATGATCAATCATCATATAGTTATTAAAGCTTGATTTGAAAAAAGGCATTAAGAGTCTAAAAAACAATTTTATAATAAACTGGAAATAGATGATTATATGCATAGTAGCCTGGAGTAGTTTGTTTATGAAAAGAACTTTATCGAACTCACATTTTTTCTAGACTGAAAATCCAAATACCATGGCAAACAGCAAGCGCGTAAGATGAAGATGAAGCCTCTCAAAGTAGAAAGAGGTGAACAGATGCTGGGTGGATCTAGGCTCCAACTTCTATAACAGTCCTCCGGGAGGATGACCAGGACTCAAAGGAAATGCCCTAATCTCTTTCAAGGACATACCTCTAGCTGCCCAAGACCTGTCAGCATGCTCTACTTGAAGATTCTATGATCATCCACATTACCATACTGGAAGCATGCTCCCAATGTGTCAATGTCCCTTAGAGTACAAACAAAAACTATTCTGTCTTTAGCTCCAAGAGTCATATCCATCTCACAATAAGAAGGAAATCATTCCAATTCTGATAATGCCAACATTTCAGCAACACTTGCAAGTCCTAGTCCAAAGTTATTTTCAAGACTTGAAAGACTCTTTGACTATAATATGTTATGAAATCAACCAGTCAATCATATTAGTTAATGAAATGTTGTACATTAATGTCAGGACACAGTAGGGTATACGATCCTATGTAAAAGAGAGATAGGGGAATTAGAAAGGAACAATCTGTCCAATGAAAGACAAAAATCAGTAGGGCAGATCTTATACTATTTGCTGTAATTCTTACATCATGTGAACACATTGTTAACGGCTAGATTTACTCAGGTTCTTCTGTATGAAATCACTAGTCGCAAGTCATATGGTTTCTCTTGGAGGTTGTATACTGATGTTGACATCTTTCTTGGATGACTGCTGCATGCTGCTGGCCGCTCTACATTTATTCCTCAGTTTTTCTATTCTATTCCTATACATTACCTAAGCATCATTACTTTCAGTGAATTTCTGTAGGGTTTTCAACTTTTTGGCAAACTTTGAAATCTTGGTTGTGACTCCGTAGATCTGGACTTCAAAAAGCCAGCAAAAAAAAAAAAAATCACTATGAGGTATGGCTGGACCCATCAAGTGACAAATACATCTGTGAGCTCTTGATAGGCAGAGTATAGAAAGAAACATTTTCTCAAGGCAGTGCTGGACAATGAGCCTGCAGTGTCCCAAGTGACCTCCAGCCATTGGCAGCTTGGGACAGAAAGGACAGACAAAACAAAACTCACTTCTTTCTCCTTTGTTCTAAGTGGTTTTGTACACAATTAAGGTGAAAAATATGAATGTGAAGAACAAACTTTCTATTTTAATCAGATCTTTCTTTATGGTGTCTTAAACAATTTCCTCTGTGATGTGCTCAGCACATAATTACATCATTCTAATTAACATTATGCTAAATTAATGTCTGGTATAGTGAAGAAAGTGGTAATTTTATGCCTTGACATGACTATTCTCAGTCCAATGATTATTTAGTAGGCACTGACTAGGGTTATTAAAATTGTATTAGTATGTTTCAAAAATGTAAATGTTCCATGTGGCTTGAAGTGCTTAGGTAAAGATATATACCCACTGTATAACCATTATGCTCTTGGGCCGATTACCTCAACATTCTCTTTTCATGATGCTTAGTCAATTGTTTTTCATTTCAATCTCATTGTATTTATTTCATTTGCTTAAAAGTACTTTAATCATTGTTTAGCATTTTACTTTGAAGACAGCTTTCGCTTTCTAGAAGAAATAGGAAATTTCTCAATAAATACTTTTAATTATGTAATTGACTTAATATCCTGCCATGAACTCAAATATAATTTAGTCATGGATCATAATACTTTAGAGATGAATATTGACTACAATCTGGCTTAGTTTTCAACCAATTAAGGGTATATTTTCTTAAGAAAGAAATAGGAACAGAAGATCAGGCAGCTTTGGATTATCTTATGAAAGCAATACCCCTTTAGCTTTGGATGATGGGGTAGATCATCTTCAATGAAAACAGATTAATAGGATGCAGTCTAGCATCTGTATGATATAGGCATGTGTAGCAGTTCACTTGCATGGTTGCTGATAAAATAATGACAAAACTACTTAAGAGATCAAGGGGTTTAATTATCTTAAGATTGTCTGGTTACAGTTCTTAGTCCAGCTTGGCAGAAGGGCATGCACCATCACTAAAGGGCTGAGAGAACCACCCATGCTATACCCACCTAACAGTTGTGAGAGGAGACAATCCTTACTTTCCAGACCAGCATGTCTGGCCAAGTATACACAAGGATGCCCCCTTTCTTAAACAGCTCCCTCCATTTTATTGACCTGTCTTGGAACTAGCTCCACCCACCATGGACTGGGCCTTCCCCATCTACCAGATAATCTCCTGCACGTTTGCTCTAGGCTTATCTCAATTACCAATTCTCTACAAATGTGCCCAGAGCTCAAATCTTCAACTGTCAAGTTAGCACACGTGTCTGTGACAGCACTGTTCACTTCAGCCAAACTTGATACATCCTCTTGCATAGTAAAGAATGCTACAACAAAAAACCAACATATTTATAGTAAAACTTTGTTTATGCTATTAGTATATATTATTTTTGAATTAATAAAATGAAGTTTATATTGACACTATCATTATGTCCTGCTCGACTTTGATTTTTCTCATCTTTGTTTCCTGCTTTTGTCTTGCTTCTTCTTTTTCATTCTTTGGCTTTTCTTTTTTCTATGCTTGGAATAAAATCAAGATACTCAATAAAGCCAGGCAAGTGACTCACCACTGAGCATTTAATCATTTAATTTATGTTGCACTGATTATATTTCTTTAGTTCAGTCATATGCAATATGCAGTACTATTTTCTGCTTTTATTGTAGATAGATTTGAAAGCAGAGGTAAACCTAATCAAATTGTTGTAAGACTTCTGTCTCAGGTTAGCTAAGGCTTTCTATTACTGTATATGCTTTGTTTTTTGCTGTATATTTATATTTAGGGAATTTAACAGTCATGCCTAGCTGCTCATTACCGGACTTGGAATAGAAATTTAAAATCTTAATTTTGAACTTCTTACTAGAGGCCTAGTAATTAAAAATAATCAGAATATGATGCTATTGTTTAATTCATTATTTGTTTACGAGAGAGAGAGAGAGAGAGAGAGAGAGAGAGAATATCTGCTTGCAGTACTGCACTGAAGCAAGTCAGAGGACTTTCTGAAGTCAGTTCTCTCCTAACATGTGGGCCTCCAGGGATTGAATTCAGCTCCAAGTTTTTGATCAGGTACCTTGCCTTCTGAGCTGTATCATTGAACCTAAAGCTACTCTTTTATTTATATATAATATTATGAATTTTATTTGATTTGCTTTTCAAA
The DNA here is from genome assembly GCA_023101885.1 of Typhlomys cinereus. Taxonomy (NCBI): domain Eukaryota; kingdom Metazoa; phylum Chordata; class Mammalia; order Rodentia; family Platacanthomyidae; genus Typhlomys; species Typhlomys cinereus. Next base: position 1,004,441 of record JALPQD010000356.1, on the reverse strand, counting down.
GTGGCAGCAATATCAGGCACATGGCAACAAAGAAAAATCACATTAAATCTCAGTGGACCACATGAGTGAAGGATGAAAATAAGATAAAGACTGGCAGGGAAGAAAAAGTGTTGCAATGGGAAATTTGGGGGATGTGATTGGTGATTAAGTTGTGAAAATATCATGAATTTACTATATTCATGTATGATGCTGCATGAGGATTTAAAAAGAATAAGCCTGAGAAACTATAAATAGTTAAAAAGTTGCAGCTATAGAGCTAGAAATTGAATGAATATGGTACATTGTTTACTACAAATGACCATTGAAAAGAAATAAAAGCAAATTATGGAGAAGCCAAAATAAATTAGGTTTAACCAGCATTAATTCTTTACACTTCTTCAAAATTTTAAATGCCTTCTTGGTTTTCAGACTTTTTTCCTGATACTTACACCTTTTTTGAAAAATCTGTGCTTTATTTTCCAGAGTAAAAGGGACTCATCAAGGTATAAATTTCTAGGAGAAACTATTCTGTCTTCCCACAACCTATGAAACGAATATTCTTTAATCACTGCCATTTCTTTTTAATCTTGCCTAGGGGAAAACACATTTCTCTTTAATTTTCTTTATAAAGTAGAACTCAATATAGGGAAGATGTTCATATTTAGCAGTCTTTAAAGAATACGTGTCCTTTTAGAGTAGTTAAAATTGTGATTCAAACCAATGCATGGAAAGCAGCCATTTTCTACAAAAGACATATTTGGAAAATGAAAACCAATCTTCTTCAAGGCTTATGATAGTGAATTTTCCGAAGCTAAGAGCATTGATGAAAAATTACGGCATTGAATTCAAGGAATCTTTTCTTAGGCCATCAAATGATCATAGAGAATAAAGTGCTCTATTTTCAAAGGGACTTAAAATTTGAAGAAAAAACTCAAGAAGTGGCCTTCTGCTTTCTCCCATACCTGTATTTTGTTAATTTCATTATGGGATTGATTTAGTTGCTAATGTATTAGACAGAAACTGAATGACAACATGTTGATTAAGGGAAAAATGAAAGAGAATGCACTGTAACTTTCTCCACGATTGCTTTCTTTGTTCACGTTTTAGAACTACTAAATTAGGGTATGGCCCATCCTTGGACGAGGTAGCCATAATGCATAGATAGGAGCATTGGAGTGAACTCCTGGGAAGGAGAACTGGTATCTCTCAGCCATATGAACAAGAATTATGCTAAAACAACTTGCACTCATGACCCAGATTAAAAAAATAGTGTTTATTATCTGGTTGGTATTCGTAATCATCAGAATTTACATCACTCTGGCAAACACAAGAGAAAATCAACCTAAGAGAGGAAGGATCTGTTTGGGGCTTCAGGTCCATGTATTTCTGGCTCCATGGTCTCTGGGCTTGGCTTGCCAGTGAGCATTAGGTCGAAGGAAGCTACTCACACCAGAGAGAACGGTTCTCTTTCCAAGGCACAGTCAGTCCCAGTGACACCGTCCCTCTAACCAAGCCCCTCTTCATTTTCATCACATCTTCATAACGCCATTATTATTATAAATTGATCAAGGGATCAATGCACGGTTAGATCACAGCCTATAGTCAGTTCACAGAGCACATCAGAAAGAATCTATGTGCCCATGTATGACCTTTTGATCAGTTATAAATTATAAGAGGACTTAATGTCAATAATCATTTAGATTGAGACATTATTATGGCTTAGCTATAGTTGATATTATATGCTAATGTCAACGTTTAGCAGATATATATAGTAGCTACATAGTGAGGAAAAATTTTTAAAAATGGAAAATTTAAAACTCTATAAAAGGGTGTTAATGTTAGTCCCCAGTTTATAAAAATTCTTACTGTGTCTGCTCTTGTCACCTGTGAGGGAATGATTTTAGTTTTCTCTGGTTTCTAGTAAAGGAACAGAGGCATATAAAAATATACAGAGTAGAAAGAAAATTTTCCCCAACTCTGCTGAAATATTTGTCTTGTCCTTTTCAAAGAATTGTGAGAGAATTCAAGCATTAGGTTTTCTTCCCTAAGAGTATTTCCTTGAGGATTACTGAAAAAGTCATCTCTGTTGTTTAGCCTTTTATTTGTTAAATATACATCTTTTCACCTGCTTTTGTCTGTCTTTTTGTCTGACTTTAAGTTTCTTAAGTACACTTGATAGAATTGAAGATTATTTCTTTCACAAACTCATATCAAATTGTAGAGAATTGTTTTCAACTGAACATTATTTACAGCGTATCGATGACCTTGGTATATTTTAAAAATTAAAATTGTTATTTTTTATCTTTAAACAACAACTATAAAAATGTCATATCATCTTTTTTTCACTGTATTTTTCTATTGCAAATCAACAGAGTTAGTGAAGGAAAACAAAAATGCAGCCAAAGACCACTGAAATGTTGTTGCCACCAGGGGGCAATGTTGCTTCAAATATCAGGTTTGCACCAGCATCTTTCTTTTGGAGGATGATCTTTTGAAAGGTTTGAATTATTTTCTGAATATATCATATTACCTTTGGGATTTCAGATTTCAGATAAAGATTTAAAGAGGACCATCTGCAATTAGCATTGCCTTTTGGCTATAATTTCATCAGGGATTTTCTTTTTTTGCCCCCCCATCAAGCTCTATGAAGTTCCCTGTTTCAAGCAACTAGCTTTGATTGAATTTAGATATCCTAATCCAATCTAAAGCCCTTTGGGGGAAATATAATCAGATAGACCTATTTCAGGTCATAATACTTCTATTTTTGACTGCTATTTCTTTAGTGATTTGCACAGAGAGCAATTTATTCCATATTAAAAATATGTCGGCCTTGGGATGAGGGAATCAACTTTTATCCAATAGTTGTGAGGTTTGTGATCATGACTATTTTTAAGAAATATAAGAAAATGAAAGATTCAAATTTGGCATGTAGGAAAGGTGGCAGAAGATAGTTTTATCAGCAAAGTCTCTTTCATACACATAACGTTGAAATGAAAAATGTATAAATTAAATTAACATTACATTTTTTAGGAATACATATGTACGTAGGTTTGCTCTCTGTGTGTGTAGTCCAGGTTCTTAAGTGTAATTGTACTTGCAGAGCATTATTTCCTTTACATGAGCACAGGACTTTTAAAGCAAAGCATCCGAGATACAGAAGTCAAAGGTGAGAGGAGATGCTCATTAAACAGACTACGTAGACTAATAAGGACAAAGCTTGCCAAAGGCAGGCGGTCACCTTCACAAGTAAAAAAGAAAAGAAAAATACTACAACTAACCTTTCTGACCGAAGTTAACAACGGATCTAGAATTAATATGAAAACAATTTTAGGAAGGACAGTGCCACAGCTTTTATGCATAGCAAGTGGTATGCTCTTAAAGAATAATTAACTTTGGTCCTGAAATGCTGAGTGGACCAGCTTGCCACCTATAAATAGACTGGGGTAGTGTCCTTGGTTTAGCACATTAGAACAGGCTGCCAAGATCTTGTCCATATAGTTTCTGTAGTTAATCTGCAATGAGCCTGTCCTCTGAGTATTCTGCCTGTTAATTACTTAGAAATGAATAGAAAGAAAGAGAGAGCTATATATTCTTAATTGAAAAAGGAAAACTGAAGGAAGCAAACAAACAAAAGCATCATACCAAACTCTTAAGTCAGAGATTTGGTAAAGTCACCTAACCAGAGAATCACTTTCTGGGCTAGTCATGGCCAACCATGCTGTTTTCTGTAACTTTGACTGTAAACTTAATACGTTGACAAGTATTCTTAAACTCATTGCAGCATGCTTAGTATTTGAAATGCTTAACACACAGTAAGTAGGTTTATTAATAAATATTTGCTTAATAAGCTCATAAATTTAAATATCATGGGCCTATAGATATAATTTCTTATCCCCATAACAATGAGCAATCTGTGTAGATGGAAATTATGAACACTATTGTTAGATGATTCCTGAAACCTATATTCATCTTACTAATACAATATTTGGATGCTTAGTGCTCTTTTTGTCTCTGATCAATTTACAGAATATACAATACAAATATACAGTCTTGAAGAATTAGAATATTTAGACTATGGCTCTTAGTATGAGGACATTAACTTGACAAATCCTGCATATTTTAAGCCTGATCTGACTGTAGGCATATTCACATTCATAATTTCATTACCAAAGACTATATTTATTTAATAAAACTTGGTTTTGAGGCTAAGAACTCAATTCCAACTTCTCACATGAAAACACATTTTACTCTTGGAGATGGCTGACTAAACACCACACCCAACTTATTAGCATGAGAAGACGTGGAAGTATGTTTGTAGAATAAGGTAAGAGCTTCAACTTTTACTTGGGCTTAAAAATGACTACTAAATATTTTATTGATATGATCCTAAGGACAGAATTTAACTGAGGAAGGTTAAATAACTGACCCTGAATGTCAAAAGCATAAGCTAAATGCTATCATATTTGATATTTTCTGTCTTGTACTGTACCTATAATACCTTGAAAATAAAAAGAATTTTTCCATTATCAAATATGTTGTTTAAGGTTGCTGTAATCATCTTTGGCTTCATATTCACCTAACATACGACCTATAACAAGTCTTCAACTTCTCATGTGTAACCCAAATTATGAATATCACATATGGATGCTGCCAATTTAACATTTGTTGAAACCTACTCTGTACCAAGTTCTACATCAAGTGCTTCACAAATTACAGCAAGTCAAAAGCTGGAGAGAAAAACAGAGGCATGAGAAAGGTTCATGCAGATTGACAAGGGAGTAAGAGTGGCCTGCAACTAAGCCTGAATTACAAGGAAATTGTGTAAGTGTAAAACTTCAAGGATAAGCATGTTTCAGTAGGTTGAGCAGACACAGGCAAGTAGAGTAGACATGGTGGGACTCAAATACTTTTGCAGCTCCATTTCTTTACCTGGCTTTTGCACACATGAATAGTATGTGGTCTTGCTTGATTGACATAGAGAATCTGAACTAGAGCATTCCTGGGAACATTTCTTTGAACACCGTAGAAATCTGACTCTCCATGTATTTTGTTTTAGTTAAAAATGTGTAAAACAATGCTGAATATATTTCCTTATATAAGCTAATACCTAGGCTTACTGGGTAAGTAATTTGTTATAAGTATTTTTTAAATTTTTTTATTATTTATTCAATTGTGTATGTGTGCATGTATGCATGTGTGTATATGTGTGTGTGTGTGTGTAGAACCACAGGTGAATTTGGGAACCACCAACCATGGACCGCCTCCACCTCCACCTTGTTTACTCTGCCCAGGGATTCACAGGCTTCGCCCTACCAGGACCAGAAAAGCTTCCGCCTATGCATGGGGTCTAGGATCTGAATTCAGGACCTTCCACCTGAAGGCAGAGGCTTAACCCCTGAGCCACCTCTCCAGCCCCTAAATATTCTTAATGTATTTTAAAATATACTGATTTAAACATATGCACCAGTTGTAAGACTAATCCAAGGATGAATATACCAAAATGTTTAGAATACTAAACTGAAGAAAAAACAATACACTTTTGTTAGTTTTGTCTTAGTAAACTTCTGTACTAATAGTGTTCTACTTCCAGAACATAAAATTATTTGTCTTTACTTTCTACTTACATGGGATATTTATTTTTCTTTGTGGAACTTGCTTAGGGTTGCCTATTTGGAAAATTGGTGCTGCTGATGATTATCATTGATGTTTGAAATCTATAGCATCCATTCAGTAATGCAATAGCAATACAACTTAGTTATTGGCAATAATATAACTAGATAAGGAATAGAATTAAGCTTCAGTGGAAACCACTACTTCGGCCTTCTCATCCACATTTCTTAATACATCACAGAAGTCAGTGGAATGCAGAGTACTTCCAAGATGATGTGATTATTACCTTAGCAAATCCCAAGCAAGCACAAGGGAAATAGTACAGCATCTACCTGAATTATTGGAAGAGAAAACCTGAGTGCCTCACACTGTAATCAAACAAGATGCAAAATACTATGGTAGGCTTGAGATGTCCCAAGAATGGTCCTTCCCAGCACGAAGTTGTGAATATAAGGGGATAATGACTGGCAAGATTAGCACGTATTAGGTGATGCAGATGACTTCAAGAACGCAATGTGGAAGCACTCTATCAAGAAGTTCTCAAATTAGCAAGATTTTTCTTGAAAAGAAATTTCAGTGTAAGAAAGGAATACAGTTTGAGGGACATTCTTTGCTGATAGCTTTGAAGATGAGGAGAGCATGTGCACATATCCAAAGGGATTGAACATCCACCAGTGCCACAGAGCAAGAGTCAGTCAGCACCTCCCAACCAATCCAGAAACAGGCACCCACCAGGCAACTCAGAAATAGGAACCTTATTTCTGCAAGAAAGTGAATTCCACCACAACTATATAAGCTCAGAAAAGTACTGTAAATTCCTGTACATGTGGAGCCAAACTGAAATCTTAACTTTAGCCTCAATTTGAGAAGTTGAGGAAAATATATTGGATATTTATCCCACAGAATAGCGAGATCAAAAATGAGTCTCATTTTAAGCCATTACATTTGTTATAACTTACCAAGCATGAACCCAGTTCTAAAAAGATCATGAAAAGTCTGAAAAATCCACCTCTATGTTTGGACAGTCTCCAATAGCATAACGCATAGGACCATCTCTGCCTATTCCCATACAATAGGAAAAGATAACCAAATTCTGAAGAAAAAAATCTGTATTTGTAGTTTTTTTATGTAATTACTTCACATTTTTTAAAGTAATTTATTTATTTCCACTTATACAACTTAATAGGTACACCGGTCCCCTCCCTCCCTTTACCCCTCCCTGGACTCCCTCTCTCTCTCTCCCTTTTACCCCTTCCTTCCCCCCCCCCTCCGTATCTCCCAGTGCCTCCTCCCCCCATCCCTGGAACATCCTTTAATGTGAATGTCAAACTTTCCTCTGGGCCCTCCTCTCTGATGAGGTGTAAGGACTCAGTGGCATTTCCTAGAACTCTTTCTTGTGTTCCCCTTAAGTAGAGGAACACTATTGTGGCTGTTAATCCCTAGCTTCTAAGGATCCTAGCTAGTGTCTTTAGTCCATGCTAGACTTTGAGGGGTCAATAATGGTTGGTCATTGCGCAGGTCATGCAAAGTACTATTATGATTGCTTTGGACCTAATTGTGTGGAGTATCTTGCATATCGTTCCTCCTCCCCATCTTTAGGCTCTTACAATCTTACCACCCATTGATCCCATGATTAATTTAGCTGAAGTGAGAAAATCATATTTTTTAATTTAAACAATTGTCTTAGTTGCAGAAAGGATTGCAACAAGTAAATGTAGATAAAGGAACCAATGATTTGTGTCAGCAATGCAAGCAAGGTGGATAGCTAATCTTGATCAATTTAACTGGATTTGGGATTAACCATAAGATCAAGACCAGATGATCTGAAGAGATTATCCGGATAAAGACATTTAAAATACAATGACCAACCTTAAATGTGTTTGGAACCTTCCAGAAGCAGACCAGATAAAATGAAATAGGAGAAAGAAAGGTCCTCTTTCTGACTCTCAACCTGTGCTGGCAAGTTCATCTTTCCTGTTGCCTCTATTCTTCTCGGTCTTCAGAACCCAACTTCTTTGACCCTCCAATGTGACTGGAGGCCACTCTCCAGGGATCCCACAGCCTACAGTGCCTGACTGGGCCTACTGAGATAATTGGTTCCTGAACTGAGAAGTCATTGTGGGACTATCTAGACCTTATCTCAAAAGCCATTCAAATAAATTTTCTTAGACACACATTCACTCTGTGTGTTCTTTTACTCTAGAGAACTCTGAATAATATGCAAGGGACATAGTAATTCAGATTAGACAACAGTGGGTAGTGAAGGAGAGGGGATTGGATCAAGAGATTTAAAAGATAGGAAATAAACTTTGTAAACTGTAATGACAGTTTGATGAGGGACAGAAAGTTGCCAATTTGACTCCTAATTTTTCTCCCCAAACATGGGAAGAGGCCATGGGGTGAGAGAAAAGATCTCAAATTGCTAGCATTAAAGCACTGGTGGTGACAGCAATGTAGACTCAGAAGAAGCAAGATCATACTTGCCCCCTGCTGCAGCTTAGGGCATGTGAAAGAGATCACCCATCATATCTATGTTCTCATACTCATTGAATTTTGTCTGCCCTCTCTGTGTGGGTTGATGTCTCATTTCAGCTGTTTGGGTTGTTTTCCATGTCATCTAAAATGACTTTGCATTCCAGATGCAAATATTCTTAAGACACAGATTGCAACTACTTTTTATTAAAACTTTATACTTGATTCTCCTAATAAAGTTAGGGCTTGATCATTTTACAGTAAAGGACGAGAAGAAATTGCATGTCAACTGGTGACTCCTTGAATTGTCTGTAATATAGTATCGTAAAATGTATTGTTAATCATAATTTGTAACCAAATGCTGAAGAAAAAAATCTGTATTTGTAGATATTTTTCCCAGTGAATATTTGAGCATTTCTCCAGTCTCATTTTAAAACACCTGAAAAAATGATAAACATTAGTTCTGCCAAAGTGCAGATGAAAATGGCAAGAATTCCACTTTATAGATGCAATATTTCCATCTCCTATACCTTTAAACATGGGTGAAAATGAAAATGTATCATAGAAATTGCCCAATGATGAAATAAATGAATGGCGACAGGGAAGAAAATCTGGAGAGAACTTGGCACTTGCTATTAAAATATCTGATCTCTAAAACTCCTTTTATCATTTGCCACTCAGAAATTAAGCATACGTAGGGTTATTAAATAATAATACCTCTATATTCTCTTGTGTCTCCTTATTTCCTTCAATCATTACCCTAAGCCAACAGGACAACTTGTTTTTTCTACTGATAATATGGTAAAAATTGTGATGCAATTTTTCTGATAAATTTTATGATGAAAATCTTCCCATATGCAGAGGAATATGTGCAATGTACTGTAGCTGCCAGCTCCCAGAATTGGCAAACAGCATTTTACAGTTCAGTTTCACATATTATCATCCCTCAACTTTTTTGTGCCACCATAATTTTAAGCAAATATGACATATATCATTACCAGTGCAATAAATGCTGAATTGTGCAAAAACTTGCAATGCCATGTCGCATCTCATTAGTTGAAACTTCTAGTGAACACAGCACAATGGAGGAGTCATATGCAATGCATGTTACACAGCTGTATTTACAGAAAACCTTATGCTTCAGATCATTCTATTACAATGAGTTCATCAGGGTCTATTAATGGATTGGAAGACTATCTGATTTGAAAATCATTTTCTAAGAATGTTTGAAAGCTTGGGTGATATATTTATTAACCCTCATAGCCTTCATAATCAGAGTTCTTTTTGTTGCAAAAGCATATGCCAAACTTAGAGTACTAAAGCATAAAAGCAGTTTGTGTGAAGAATGTGGAGATATTTAATGGTGTAAACAAGTACTGAGCACTAGCTCAGGGGCTCTGCAGCCACAGGAGTGCTTGCTGACTGGGCTCTCTTCTCTGCTTCCCTCTGTTGGCTTCAGCTTTTGCTTTCATTGCCAAGATTTTTTTTTCTCTCTAAATGATAGAAAACACAACCGCTAACAGCTTTATAATTTAGAACTTATCAACACCTAATAATCTTTGGAAAAATACCAATTTTGCTAACAGTCAACTCTGGCCAGATGTGAAATGAAATAGTTTTAAAAGCACAGAAGTAGAAATCATGCAATTAGAATGAGTAAAATGCAGTTTCCCAGGAATGCTTAAGGAGCTGATACTACATGTGAAAACAACTAAACATGTATCTTCCATGGGACCCTGATACAATCTGCAAAACGAAACCTTTCAGTTACACAGCTGCTGAAATACTTCCCACTTTCTTACATCTACTGCTTTCAGAGTCCTAAATATGTCTGTTGGTAGTTTTGATACATTGGAAGGTCAGGAGAAAATATAAATAAATAATAAATTGTCCTCAGGCAGGAATCCATTCAAAGTTCAAGGCCATAAAGTTACATTTTTGAGCATGAATTTTAAGATGACAGGCCATTAACATGAAATTTTGATAAGGGAGGAATCAGAAGCAGATGACTTCAGTTCACATTAAATGCACCTCAGCTATGCTGTCCTACTGACATTATGACAAAATGAATTAAACTAAAGAACAAGAGAAATTTGTGTAAAAAATGAAGAGTTTGTTTCTCACTGCTGGTATTTCACATCTTCAATCCTAGGATTATTTTTTCTAAAACCTATCCACTATACCTTCTTTGTGGGTTAATACTTTTCATATAGGTCAGAGGTTTATGGAGTCTACTTTTAAATCCATAAATAGTTTAGTTCTAAGGTGGATTCTGATTTGATTATTTCTCTTTAAATATGTTTGTTTTCAACTAAATATATTGTTCTATGATCAACAAAATGTGTCATTAATGTAGTCAGGAATCATCTTTATTTCTTTATTTTTAAAGGCTTTACTGCAGAACTGTCATTCATGTTAAAGATAAAGGATGTGATTGTCATGACTTTAAATATGTCTACCAGTGTCATATGTTTGGAAAAGTCTTGGCACCTTTAGGAGGTAGAGCTTTAACAGATAACCACCACTGTAATAGTGGCATGAGTATCAAGGAGACAACCAGCAGCTTTCTGATTGAACTCAAGATCCACTTGTCTGAATGGAGCACATTCTTATTACTGATAACTAGATTAAGAGCTTAAAAAGGGAAGGAAATAGATCAATAGAGGAAAACAACCAATGAACCTGAAGGTAGGAAGACAGTACACCAAACTGTTCTGTAGATACCTGCCATTATAACCACAGAATTGAAACACTTAATATTTGGCCTAGAACTATTCTTCTACAACAGAAGTAGAGGATCTCAACACCCTGACAGGATGCAGCCTAAGGCAATAGAAGAGCAGTGAAGTGGATAATAATGGCCAGCCATAATGTAGAGTACTGATGACCCAGCAAAGCTCATCCAGAATCAGGCCAATCTAATATCTTCCCATCCTAAGGCTTTGGGAACCTTTCAGAAGAGGGATCAGTAAGAATCTAAAGATAGGAAGGTTCACCATTGGACAAGACATTCTATTCAAGACAGGACTGCTGCATCTAGGAACTCAATGCAGTAAGACTTGTACTTATCAGCCTGCATAATAACAGACATACCAACATGCCCCAACAGACTACAGAAGAACTTAAGAGAGATAAGAACATACAATGGAAACCTTGGGGACTAGACCTGGATGAGTGAAGGGAAATGCCCCCGTCAATGGGTTGGCCTGAAGAGAGCAACTTGACATGCCACAAGAGACCTGAACTCCCACAAGAGTGGCCAAGCCAGAAGGAATCCTGCAGTCCATAGACACAGACAGGCAGGAGGGTGGAAAGGAGTAGAATAGGTTAATGAAGGTAAGGGAGGAACATGGGAAGGAGGGGGTAAGAGGAAACATGGATAAGTACTCAATATGCTTGTAAAAGTAGAAAAAAATAATGAAAATAACATGATGGGGGAAAAGTAAGGACATAGAGCCTTGTGGGAGGAAGGCAGTTACAAAGAGTGGGCCTTGAGGTGGATGGATTAGTCACACCCTACTTCCCAGAGAAGTCTATTCTTTTAGCAGGCAGTCTGGCAACTCTCAGCCTCCCAGATGGATGTGACTTAGCATGTCTCTAGATTCTGCTGCCAGCCATTGCACTTTTGCCATAGAAGACTGTATCTCCCTTCTAGAACTTTAACCTAAATAACACTCCCTTTCTCCCTTAAGTTGCTTGACTTTGGGTGTTCTCTTACAGCAACACAAAAAGCAATCAACACAATGATATGCTGAACCCTAAGTACTATGACTCAGCTTCCATAATAGCAACTGGACCTTTCATGCAAGTCAATTTTGAAATAAGTTTCAGGGCATAAATGTTGTTAAAATGGTATTACATAAAATTCTTAAATATTTTAATAGTAACAATGATAATAAGAACTATCATTACTATTTCTTTTGAGACAGCTTCTTGTTGTGCAGCCCAGGTTGGACTCAGACTTAGCAGTTCTCTTGCTTAGTCTCCCAATGTCTAGAATCATGGATGCAATCCATTATTTTGGGCTTAAAATTTATTTTTAATACAGTGACATATCTTTTAATCATTCCTTCTGTACTGGCTACTCTCTGTGCTGCTATGAGTGAACACTGAGGCTCATGCAATTTAAAGGAGATTTATTAAGCTTATGGCTCCAGAGGGGAAGTACAGTCCACTTTAAAGGAAAAGGCATGGCTGGCTTGCAGAAGCTGGAGGTAGCTTAAGTTGTGTTTATCATAGAGATTCAGAGCTACAGACCTCCGATTGTTTTTTTTTTTTACATTTTTTATTATTATTTCTGCTCATACAAACTTAATAGGTAGACCAGTTCCCTCCCCCCCTCCTCCTTCCCCCGAACCCCCTGCTCCCCCATCTCCCAGTGCCTCCCCCCCAATTCCCAGAGAATCCTTTATTGTGTATGCCTAACTCCCTTCTTGGTCCTCCTTTCCAATGACGTACAAGGACCCAGTGGCATTTCCCTGAACTCTTTCTTGTGTTCCCCTTAAGCGTAGGAACATTACTGCGACTGTCAATCCCTTGCCTCCAAGGATCTTGGTGCCTTTAGTCGATGTTAGACTTTGTGAGGTCAATAGTGTGATGGACATGGCGCAGGGCATGCAAAGTCCTATTATGATTGCTTCAGCCCTAACTAGTGTGGAGACTCTTCAAATCATTGCTCCCCCCATCCTTTTGCTCTTACAATCTTACCGCCCCCTCTTCCGCAAATGTCCCTGAGCTTCAGGATGGGGGGAGATTAGGCTGGCTTAGTTCTATGTGGATGATATAGAGTCTCTGAAGTTCTGGATTGTGATTTGTTGATGTTCTTTTGCAGTTTTGCTGCTCCTGCAATGCTCTTCACTCCATCCTGATGGGCACTGTTTGTCACCCGCTGGTCAGAGACAAAAAAACTGTTAAACTGGAGTCTTGTTATAATAGCACATTCAAGGGTAGATGTAATAAAAGCAGGAAACCTCAGTGAGGGAGGGGTCAGTCACTCATTTGCAAAATGATCATTTTTCATCTGCCAGACTATATGTACTCCCCTTCTGGTGAGATCATACCCCCTCAGTTGTACATGATCAGGAATGAACATCTGTGAACTTAACCAGGTGTCACATTAGTTACTTGCATTCCTTGGAGGCCGATTTTCTCTGCTGTAACATGGTCCCCTCTCTCCTTGTGTCTGGTGTGGCCCTCCAACCCCATCCCTGCTGTTCACAATCCTTGCAATTACCATATTACATAGGTTTATCCTTGAATGTCTCAAAGTGGGATGGGTGAGTTTGGTACTAGGAGCCACCTATTAGGGAGTACATACGGCGCTTAACTTTCTGGGTTTGGGATACTTCACTTAATATAATTGTTTCTAATGACATCCATTTCCCATCAAATTCCAGTAATTCATCATTTTTGATGGCTGAGTAGTACTCCATTGTATAGATGTACCACCTTTTCCTTATCCACTCGTCAACTGTTGGACATTTAGGTTGATTCCATGACTTTGCTATTGTAAACAGTGCTGCTATGAACATGGTCGTGCTTGTGCTATCAAGGCGAACCTCTGCTGCATGGGGGGTTATTCCCAAAAGTGGAATAGCAGGGTCATATGGCATTTCAATCTTTAATTTCTTTAGGAATCTCCAGACGGCTCGCCAGAATGGCTGTATGAGCCTGCATTCCCACCAGCAATGTAGCAGAGTTCCCCTCTCTCCACATCCTCTCCAGCATTTGTTGTTGTTTGTGTTGTGGATTTTTGCCATCCTGACCCGGGTGAGATGATATCTCAGGGAGGTTTTGATTTGCATTTCCCTGATGGCTAAAGAAGTGGAGCATTTTTTCAGATATTTGTTAGACATTTTAATTTCATCTCTGGTAAAATTTCTTTTAAGTTCCAGGGCCCATTTTTTAATTGGGCCATTGGTTTTCTTGGTGTTTAATTTTCTAAGTTCTTTGTGCACTCTGGACAGTAGAGCTCTATCTATCTGATAGAGCTCTACTGTCCAGACCTCCAATTGTAAGAGCCAACTTCTCCAGGAAGCAGAGTGGAACTAATGAATCTCAAGGTCCACCCCCTGTCACATGTCTTCCTCTAGCAAGGCTCCACTGCCTGAAGGTGTCCTGATTTTCCCAAACATAGATTCAAACACATGAGCCTATGGGGGACAACTCACATTTTATATCATAACACCTTCCTTAGTCTAGGAAAACCTTAGTAGGGAAGTTGAGCATCTTTTAAGATATTTGTTTGACATTTCAATTTCATTTTGAGTGAAGTCCCTGTTTAGTTCCAGGGCCCATTTTTTTTTTTACAAAGATTTTTTTTTAATTTTTTTAATTATTATTATTTATTCAACTGTGTGCATGTGTGTGTGTATGTGCGCATATGTGTGTATGTCTGTGTTGTGTTTGTGTGTGTGTCTATGTAGAACCACGGACGAATTCGTGAACCACCATGGACGCCTCCACCTCTTTCTGCCCTGGGATTCACAGGCTCCGCCCTACCAGGACCAGAAGCGCAGGCCGCCCCCGCTTCCGCCTGGCGTCTATACGTGGGATGTGGGATCTGAACTCAGGACCTTCCTTCCGCCCCCAAGGCGGAGGCTTAACCCCTGAGCCACCTCTCCATTTTTTTATTAATACATTTTTTATTATTTTTATTAATACATTTTTTATTAATACATTTTTATTATTATTTCAGCTCATACAAACTTAATAGGTACACCAGTTCCCTCCCTCCCTCCTCCTCCCCCTGTACCCCCTGCTCCCCCTCCCCGCCCCCTCCCTCCCCATCCCCCAGTGCCTCCCGCCCCAGTTCCCAGAGAGTCCTTTCTTGTGCATGCCTGATTTTCCACTGGGCCCTCTTCTCCGATGATGTACAAGGACCCAGTGGCCTTTCCCTGAACCCTTTCCCGTGTTCCCCTTAGGTATAGGAACACTGCTGTGGCTGCCAATCCTTTGCCTCCAAGGATCTTGGTGCCTTTAGCAGATGCTAGACTTTGTGAGGTCAGCAGTGTGTTGGACAATGCGCAGGGCATGCAAAGTCCAATTATGATTGCTTCAGCCCTAACTAGTATGGAGTATCTTACATACCATTGCTCCTCCCATCCTTTTGCTCTTACACTCTTACCGCCCCCTCTTCTGCAAATTTCCCTGAGCTTCAAGATGGGGAGAGATTAAGCTGGCCTAGTTCTAGGTGGTTGATATAGAGTCTCTGAAGTTCTGGATTGTGGTTTGTTGGTTTTCTTTTGCAGTTTTGCTGCTCCTGCAATGCCCTTCACTCCATCCTGGTGGGCATTGTATGTTTCCCCCTGGCCAGAGACAAAAAGCTGTTAAACTAGAGTCTTGTGATAAAAGCACATTCAAAGGTAGATGTAATAAAAGTGGGAAACCACAGTGAGGGAGGGGTCTATCACCCATTTGCAAAATGGTTACTTTTTATCTGCCAGACTGTATGCCCTCCTCTTCTGGTGAGATCATACCCCTTCAGTAGTAAATGATCAGGAACAAAAGTCTGTGAACTTAATCAGATGTCTCATTACTTATTTGGGTCCTTGATGGAGGCCTATTTTCTCTGCTGTAACATGGTCCCTTCTCTCCTTGTTTCTGGTGTGGCCCACCTACCCCATCCCTCCTGTTCATAATCCTTGCAATTACTGTCTCTAGGTGGGCTGGGTGGGTTTGGTACTAGGAGCCACCTATTAGGGAGTACATATGGCGCTTAATTTTCTGGGTCTGGGATACTTCACTTAATATAATTGTTTCTAATGACATCCATTTCCCGGCAAATTCCAGTAATTCATCATTTTTGATGGCTGAGTAGTACTCCATTGTATAGATGTACCACTGTTTCCTTATCCACTCGTCAACTGTTGGACATTTGGGCTGATTCCATGACTTTGCTATTGTAAACAGTGCTGCTATGAACATGGTCGTGCTTGTGCTATCGAAGTGAACTTCTGCTGTATGGGGGGTTATTCCCAAAATAGTAGGGTCATATGGCATTTCAATCTTTAATTTCTTTGGGAATCTCCAGACGGCTCGCCAGAGTGGCTGTATGAGCCTGCATTCCCCCCAGCAATGTAGGAGAGTTCCCCTCTCTCCACATCCTCTCCAACATTTGTTGTTGTTTGTGTTGTGGATTTTTGCCATCCTGACCGGGGTGAGATGATATCTCAGGGAAGTTTTGATTTGCATTTCCATGATGGCTAAGGAAGTGGAGCATTTTTTCAGATATTTGTTAGACATTTTAATTTCATCTCTGGTAAAGTTTCTTTTAAGTTCCAGGGCCCATTTCTCAATTGGGCCATTGGTTTCCTTGGTGTTTAGTTTTCTAAGTTAAGCCTTGAAGAAACAATCCCATTTACTATAGCCCCTAAAAAAATGAAATACCTTGGTATAAACCTAACTAAGGAGGTAAAAGACCTTTACAATGAAAACTTTAAAACCCTAAAGAAAGAAATAGCAGAAGACACCAGAAGGTGGAAAGACCTCCCTTGTTCCTGGATTGGCAGAATCAACATCGTAAAAATGACCATCCTACCAAAGGCAATATACAGATTCCATGCTATACCAATCAAAATCCCAAAGTAATTCTTCAAAGTAGTTGACCAAAGAATCTCAAAGTTCATATGGAGACACAAAAGACCCAGGATAGCAAAAACAATCCTGAGTAACAAAAACACTGCTGGAGGTATTGCCATACCAAACCTAAGTCTATACTACAAATCCATAGTTATAAAGACAGCCTGGTACTGGCTCCAAAATAGACACACAGATTAATGGATAAGGATTGAAGACCCAGATATAAGCCCCCAAAGTTACAGCCATTTGGTCTTTGACATAGGGGCCCAAAGAGTCCAATGGAAAAAGAACAGCATCTTCAACAAATGGTGCTGGCAAAACTGGATCTCCACATGCAGAAGATTAAAGCTGGACCCATACTTGTCACCATGTACAAGACTTAATTCCTAATGGATGAAGGACCTTGATATAAGGCCAGAGACTATAAAAACCATAGTTGAAAGGATAGGGAACTCCCTCGAGGTGTTTGGGCAGGGCCCATTTTTTAATTGGAGTGTTTGTTTAGTTTTTTTTGAGCTCTGTATACTCAGAGGATCAATCCTTTGTCATATTCATAGGTAGCAAAGATTTTCTCCCACTCTGTGGGATGTCACTTTGCAAAATTAATAGTTTCTTTTGCAGAACAGAAGCTTTAATTTCATGAAGTCCCACTTATGGATCATTGGTCTTAGTTCCTGGGCATTTGCTATTCCATTTAGAAAAATTTTACCTAGGCTTATCAATTCAAGTATACTTCCTTCTCTTTCTTATAAAAAGTTCAGAGTCTTGGGTTTAATTTCCAGGTCTCTGATCATCTGGAGTTGACTTTTGTGTAAGGAAAGAGGTAATAGTCTTCTACATTTAGATGTAGAATTTTCCCAACACCACTTGTTGAAGATGTTATCTTTTCCCTAGCATGAATGTTTGGCTTCTTTGTCAAAAATCAAGTGGCTGTATATGTTGGAGTTTATATTTGGGTTTTCTGTTCTTATCCATTGGTCAATGTATCTTTTTTCGTGCCACTGTCAAGCTGTTTTTATTACTATAGCTCTGTAGTATAATTTGAAATCTGGTAGGTGACAGAAATGTAATTAAAACTATTCTGTTGCCATGTTACTCAATCTGAATGGGTAAGATCAAGAACACAAACAACAGAGAATGCTGTTGAGATTGTGGAGAAAAAGGGACACCTATTCACTGCTGGTGGGAGTGTAAATTGGTATAGCCTCTTTGGAGATCAGTGTAGAGGTTTCTCAGAAGTTAAAAATGGGACTGCTATATGACCTAGCTATACCATTCCTAATAATATTCCAAAAGTCTCTACATTTTATTACAAAGAAATTTTTTTCTTTTTTTATGTTATATATCATTATAATGCAAAAACCAATGATTTATTCTCATCCCTAACCACCAGGAAAATAACTGGAAAGGGTTTTCAGCGAGTGGCTGATTTCATGATCTCTTGTAGAAAAACTTGTGCTACTCCCAGAAGCTAAACTAAGTCTCCTTTGTCGTCCGGGGTAGGCTTTTCAGACAGCCTTTCCTACTGTTTCTGGGCCTGTTCTTCCGCTGACTTCTGATAAGCCATTTCATTCTCCAAAGAATCTTCATTCCTTCTCTGTTTAATCAGCAACTCACCCACAAATCTTAAGAGACTCTTATCATCGGTCTCAGAAGCCGAGGCATTTAGATCTTCCACGACCTTGGTTAATTCTCTTTCTAACTTCAGGGCCATTGTCAGGGTTTGTACGGCATTTCCCCGCTGTTTATTTCAGGCCTCTGAATAGGTGGAATTTGGATCTTACTCTTCCTGTCTGCTATGTGTCTTAGGACCTGACTTGCCTGGAACCGCTTCACCTCAGACTGGTCATGGAAGAATGATGCAAAGACGGGCATATCCGAATCTTCGTTGTAATAACAGGCCATGGGCAGATAGATGCAACTGATGTTCAGCTGGTGGCAGGCTACCAAGTAGGTCTGCACAATCCAGGAATGAGTCCAAGATTTTCAAATTCGTTCAGGATTTCTTTCTCCATGTCCATCTCGGCATCAAGGAAGCTCCCGTTCCCGTTCATCTTAGCATCAAAAAAGCTCCACCACCTGACTCACAAAGAAATTTTTTCAGCTGTTTGTTGCAGCTCTATTTATAATAGTGAAAAAATGGAATCATCCAACATGCCAATCAGCAGAAGACTGAACAATGAAAATGTGGTACATATACTCAATGGAATATTATTCAGCCATCAGAAAGAAAGAGATCTTGGAATTTATTGGTAAGTGGATGGAACTGGAAAATTTAATATTGAGTAAGGTATCTCAGACATAGAAAGTTAAGGACCACATATTCTCTCTTACATGTGGATGCTAGTGCTGACATCCTTTTCAGTATATTTGGATTGGAATTACTATAAGAGCTAGAAAATTCAAAAATGATTAATGAGTAGGAAGGGATAGTTAGGGTGAAACCTTTTAAAGGGGAGATTTAGGATACCAAGATAAGTAGGGTAAGGGAGGGAATAATTGAAAAAAAATAGCAAGGAATAAAGGGATGGCAGATTGTGGGAAGTAACCCTAAAAGAAACTCCTATGCTAGTAATACGTAAAAAAATTTTAAAGAAAGGAACAAAAACAGGCAGTCCCTATGCAGAGGAGCATAGATTGAGGAAAATGGTGAAAAAGCCCTGAGCTGATCCAGTTAGAACCCAGGGACAAAATTATACTAGAAGTAACAGGAATGTGACACTTCCTGATAAAATGTTGATCAGAAATGCCTCAAAGGCCCCTAAACATTATAGGCTTTTTGCCATTGCTCTTGGTTGCTCTCTAAAAAACTGTCAGTAAGACCCTATTACTGAAGATGTGATATATATGGACCACGGAACATGGATTACTATATCACCTGGAAGTGGTCTGAGGATTTCCTTCTTGCTGAACAGCTTACACAGCACCAAGGAATAATAATGTAGAAGCTTCTGGGGGGGTGGGTGGAGAAATAATCACAGACCTCATTAAGTCATGAAATCTGTAACTTGTAATAAAAAATCACCATGGCAACAGGTGATCACCAGTGTAATTGTGGCATGAGTATCAATGAGACACCCAACATCTTTCTGGTTTCATTCAAGACCCACTTGTCAGAAGGAACACATTCCTGTTACTATTAACTAAAACATGAACCTAGAAAAGAGCAAATAGATCAAAAAACCAGCCAATGAACCTAAAGGTAGGAAGACTGTGCACCAAAGTGCTCTGTAAATACTTGCTATTTTACCCATAGAATTGAAGAACACTTAACACTCAGAAGTATTCTTCTATAACAAAGGTAGAGAATCTCAACACCCTGACAAGATACAGCCTAGAGCAATTGAAGAGGACTGAAGTGGATAGCGATGGCCAGCCATTAGGTCAACCTAACCTATCCCTATCTTAAGGTTTTGGGAACCTTGTGGAAGAGGGGCGGTGAGATTGGAAGAATCTAAAGATGGAAGGTTCACCACTGGAACAAGACATTCCATTCAAGGCAGGACTGCTTCATCTAGGAATTCGCTGCAGTGAGACATCCTTACCAGCCTGCATAATAACTGACATACCAACATGCCCCCATAGACTACAGAGGAACTTAAGAGAGATAAAAACATACAGTAGAAATCTTGGGGACTAAAGCTGCATGAATGAACTGAAATGCTCCTATCAATGGGATAGCCTGAAACAGGCAACTTGGTATGCCTGACCTGAACCTCCACAGAAGTAGACAAGCCAGAGTTAATTCCAGGGCCCATGGAAGCAGACAGGCAGGAAGACAGAAGGGAGTGGAATGAGTAGATGAAGGGAAAGGAGGAATATAGGAGGGAGTTGGGGGTAGAAGGAAGGAAGCATGGATAAGTAGTCAATATGCTTGTAAAACTAGAAAAATAAAAGTAAATTTAAAAACATACTGTTGACTAAATGTTGAATTTTTCAATATTCAAGTTGAAATCATAATTCCTTCTGAACTAGCATTTAAAGTGGGCATGGGGAAGTCATGAGAGTGAAGCCCTCATTATGATGCTAATTTCTCAAATAAAATTAAAGAGAGATTGTTTCCTTTCTGCTCTTCCTCTTATGTAAACCAGCATATGTAAACTAGCTGCCTTTATAAGACATCAAGTGTATCTATGATTTCTTTGATTTTGGGCTTCTCAGCTTGGAATTGTGAACAAATTTTTCCTTGTTTTAGCCAGTTGCCTTTGTCATTTTTGCAATGGCAGCCTTGACTAACTAGTAAAATGTTCTTTGCAAGTTGAACTACAAAACAGATGTCTTGTGACACTTTGTATATGGAGGCTCTCGAAATGAGGATTTCACTCCTAGTTTATATTATTATTATGAGGGAATTGTATTGACGTCATTGTTAGATTAATTACTTTATGAGTTCTTAATGAATGGGTTATTTGTGGGTGAGCCTAGTTGGAGGCAGTAGGTCACTGGAGCATGTCTTTGCATGAATTTCTCCTTCCTCTTTCTTTCTCTGCTTCCAATCATGCATCATTTTGCTTTCCCATCATCCTCTGCCCCACCATGCGTGGGCTCAGAAGAAGGAGGTAAGTGATCTCAGATGAAAACCTCTGAAATGAAGGCCCATAATTAACCTTGCCTTCCTTATTGCTGTTTATTCAGGTATTTTTCACAGAAAAGGAAACTCACCAAGGTAGAGCTTTTTGATACACTTGCAACATTTTTTTAATTTAGGACACACTTATGTCTTTTAAATTATTTTTTTATTCATTGACAGCTTCCTGCATGTTGTTGCACCCATGAACTCAATGCAGCTGTGTTTACTGCCACACTGAGGCCTTTTCAAAATAATTTTTTCCACTGAAATACAGAAGAGTGTTTAGCAGATTGCATATTGAAAATTGTTCATCAGGTTGTTACATGAAAACAGCTCATGCTTCCAGCTCATGACCAGCAGCTTCCCTTCCCCTGGGCCAGTCTTACTGCACCACTATTGCCCCAAGGCTTTTGAATCTATAGACTTATTTACAATCAACATATGTGCATATGAATTAAACAGGATGAACTTTTTATGCTTATCTCTTTTGACACTGTGAGATTTAGTTATGTTCATTTTATGTTTTTTTTAAACTTTATTCATTTATTATTATTATTATATGTGTATGTGTGTGTGCGCGTGCACACACTGCATGTGTCAGAGGACATTGTGTATCCCTGTAGAGGACCAAGGGTGACTTCAGGAATCATCCTTTTTGCTTCACTCTGGAATTTCTCAGGCTCTGTCCACAGGGCTGGAAGTGCAGGCCACTGCCAGTTCGGTCTGGTGGGTTTTAGCTGGAACCTGGGATTTAAACTCAGTATCTTCTGCTTGTGAGGCAGAGTCTTAACTCATGAGCTATCTCTCCAGAACTCATTTTTTAGTTTAATATGTAAATGTTCCACAATCAATCCATTTTACACTCATTGATCATTTAAGTTGTTTCCAGTTAAGGGAGTTGTAAATAATGTCCCAGTAAATGGTCTTATACATTTTTATAATTCATAAACATGCAGTTCTCTTATATTCATAATCATTTACTAGAAATAAGATTCATATATTTTATTTAATTATATTTTTTGTTGTGCTATGTCTTGACTTCTGAACCACATTTTTTTAAAAATTATTATTATTTATTATTTATTCAATTGTGCGTGAATGCATGCATGTGCGTGTGTGTGTATGTATGTGTGTGTATGTATGTGTGTGTATGTAGAACCACGGACGAATACGGGAACCACCATGGACTGCCTCCACCTCCTCCTTGTTTACTCTGCCCCGGGATTCACAGGCTCCGTCCTACCAGGACCAGAAACGCAGGCCGCCCCTGCTTCCCCCTGGCGTCTATACGTGGGGTCTAGGATCCGAACTCAGGGCCTTCTGGCTGCAGCCACCTCTCCAGCCCCCTGAACCACATTTTTTTTATCCCTTGGAACTCAATATGTAAACCAGAGTAGCCTGAAACTTTCACCTCAGTTTCCTGAATGCTGGGATTACAGGTAAGTTCCACAATGCTTGGTTGGCAAAGAATATTCTTCATTGCACTGCACTGTCATATTTCAGGTTTTGTTTGCAAAAATGGTTACATATATGTGTGCTCCTTTCTTAGTTTCCATGAGTTTATTAATATATTTTTGAATAGTGACAGACTGATTTTATGACTTTTTTGCTTTACAATAAATGCTTACATTTAATTTCTAAATTTTCATTGATATTTCTCATCAATATTTTATTTACTATACTTGCCAAATTTAGTAACAGTTTAAGAATATCTGCCAAGTTTCTATAAGATTTTCATTTTGAGGACATTTGACATTCAAATCAATTTTGGAAGTTTTATGTTGTTTGAAGTTTTCAGAGGGACATGAACAAATATCTATTCACTCTGTACAGAACACAAAGGACGGACCAAAGAAATTATTTCACTCAAGTCAAGGTTGGTGAGACAATGAATTTAATTGGGGTCACTTGTGATATCACGGGCAATTTATGGGTGGCAACATCACTGAAAATAGAATTCTCCCCCAGTAGCCAAGCCACTAACTTATATGTTCTTGTGTGTGTGTATGCGTGCATTTGGGCAGGCCCAAGGGAACAACACTGGCTTGCTCTACTTTCTAATTGATTTTCTCTGGGTTTTCCAGGACTGATAGTGCAGGCTGCCATTTCCACCTAGCATTTTTATGTGGGACTTGGATATCAAAAATCAGGTTGATATACTTGCCATGCAAAGGCTTTAACTTCTGAACATCTCCCCAGCCTTATAGCCTGTATATTCTTTGGGATGGTGGTGTTCTGGTGAGCCCATTCTCCTCATTATTGCCTGTAAATTTGAGGAGTCTGATTCAGGTCTATGTTGGGTAATCATTGCTTTTGACAGTTCAAGAGGCCAATAATCATGACATTTTTGGAGGTTAACCTTCCATAACCCTTCATTCTTTCTCTAGCACTTACATTCTTTCTACCCCTATTTTGTGATGTTTCAGAAGTCTTCTAGGGAGAGATAGGGATGTCTTATTTAAGGATGAGAAGTTACCAGTCATCTACTCTCAGCAATTTGGCCATTATTAAGTCTCCGACCAAAGAGGACAGCAGAACTAATCGGAGGGCATAGATATAAACATATAGAAGAAATTTGACAGACATTTCGCTTCAGGTTAGTAAAACCACAGAAATAGCTCCCCCACTTGAGCCTGTCTCCTCTAGTCCTGAGCTTTGGACTACTTGCAGAGCCAGGCATGAATTCCCTCCTGTAGAGTGGGCCTTATGTTGATCAAAAAATAGCAGGATATAGTCACTAACAACCATGCCACTATTGCACTGTTGTAATGGTTACCTCTTGTCTGTCACATTAGAGGTGTAGTGAAAGCGTCCAGAGCTGATTGGATTGTCAATGACAGTTCTCCCCCATTAGCACACAGCTGCTTGCATTATGTCTGCTAGGTGGGGGGTGGGGAGGAAGCCTTCAAGTCCCATCCCAGTGTAACTTCTCCATGTCCTATATCAATGTGTGGGGTCTTGTCAGCATTAGGATCTTTCTATCTAGTCCTGGTGGCAACCAGTTGTAGTGGAAATAGCTTGTTTTAAAGGTCTCAGAAGTCTCTAAAGGCAGTAACATGCAGGGAGTTAGACCACCTTGGCACTGGGATTTTCATTTAATAAACTCACAGCTACTAGGATGATTTTTTCCCCAGTTAGAGAGGATATCTTTAATCACTGTTTAAATGTTACAGGCAAAGAGGACTACTGGAGTTTTTTTCTTTTTTTCATTCACCCTTTATATGCTATGGGCACCTTGCCTTACCATAAAGTTCCAAGAATTTCAGAGGTATGCCCTGGCCCTTACTCCATGTGTGACTTGATTTCTCATTCTCACTTCCTTAGGTGCACTTGCATGTCTGCAAAATGTTCAAGTGCTTAGCATCATGTTACCTATGAATTGAAACTTTTTTGCAATGGTTGTTCAGAATCACTGAAGGGCAACTACCCATCATTTCAAGTAAGTGATAATGGATCTTTGGAACAAATTCTAAAGAAAAAACTGTTAATGAAGTTCAATGCAGTATGAAAGGTTCCATTGTTATATCACGTGTCTCTTTAGAATCAGCTTTTGACCAAACAACTTATATGGGAGGCACTACCTTAGCCCCCCACATTCACAGCTGCTCTTTTAAAGCTAATCTGTCTCCATATTCTGGGCCATTTCCACAAGACTGGCATGCATCTCTCCACTTCTATTGGACTTGGTGAAGGTGTCTTGCATTGTACTTACTGGCCTACGGCTGAGTTGGGGGTTGGAAAGGGGATGAAGGGAGTGGCCACACTTTTACCTGCTATACCCTCACAGGCTCCCGGAAAACTAAGGCCTCTTCATTGGCCACACCTGGCTGCCAAGAGGAGAGAAATGTACATAACTTACCCTAGGAGGAGTGGATAAGTATCCACACTGGGACAAAGCAAGTCATTTTTCACCTGCAAAGCTCTGTCATTTACATGTCCAGTGAACTTTTTTGCTCAAGCTTCCAAACTTAGCAGAGAATCACAAGAACTGAATTAGGCTTTCTGTAATTTTTTTCTCCTTAGAAACACCAACTCACACAAATCTTGTCATGTATGTTTCCAAGAGACCCAGATACTACCCTCTCTCTGTTTCATCCTTCTTTCATTCTGTCTTGACTCTTTATGAAACTTTTGAATCAAATTTGCACTGCAGTTTAAATCATTCAGACCTATTATAGCTGCTCCTACTTCATTAAGACCATGGCCACCTTGGAACTCAGCAAACTTGCTAAAATGCCATATCAGTAATACGATTACTGCCAAATCATCCTCTGTTTTACTATCCTGTGAGTGCAGTCCTAACTTCCCTGGTAAATTGGCCTTCAAACTACCTCTTTCTTATCCAGGTGTCTCAGTATTATATGTCTACTTTATTACAGTCTTCCTGTCTCTGGTATTCATGGTATATCACCAACTGGTGATAACCAAGTGTTCCCTAATAGCTTAGATGAAGCAGTTGCTTGTGACTGATTTTCTTCTTATTGCCTCAGACTATGCACAGATTGTAAGGAGAATGGGTGGTTCCATTGCTTAGCTTCTCTGTTTCCATGGCACTGAAATTGATCCCTGCTGTCCCCATGTTCCACAAACTCACAAGCCAGGTTGTGAGGCTTTTTTCCCCTTCAATTCAAAGGAAGGTCATTCCCTGATTATCAGAGTTTATTGTATAGGAACATTATTAAGGACCATCCTTGGGTACTATACCATGGATTTTTCTTTGTCTCAAAACCGGACATGAATGACTTCTTCTATGACTTCTACATCATTCTTACCCTCCTACTGTCTAATCATGTCCATTATTTACAAGTTTGGAGACACCAGAGGGGCTACTTAGAGCAATCTAATTTATTAATTTTTACTTTGTTTTGCTTACTGCCCCACTAGTGATGAGAAACAGCAAGCTGACCCCTCCATCTCATCCTCCTTTACTTTTTCCTGACAATTCAGAGGCTACTGTAGAGGACCACATGTTCAAGTCTTTATCTTATAATTTCTTCCTTACATGGTCCGGTTCTTTCTGTACAGACAGCTCAGCTTCAGTTGTAGGTTTTATCACATGTCTTATTGCCCAGAGACAGGACAACTGACCCAGCAGCATGTTTTCAATACTGTCACATGTGCTACTTTCAAGGATTATACTTTCTAGTCTGCCAGTCATTTGGGCTCATCCCTGTACCCGAATACTAGGCTTCATCCATCAAGGAAACTTGCTGCTCCATACCACATGGAAGAAGGTGGCCATCCTAGGATTCTCTCTGCATGACGCTCAACCTGCAGATGGAACAGCTTCAGTTGCATGTTGCATCACCCCCAACAGGGACAATGTGACTCAGAAGTCCTCCCTCCTGCCCAGTTCTCTCATCAATATCCGCAGCAAGTAGTATTGCAGCAAGAAGGTATGTCAGTCCATACCACATGATGAAGGACAATGATACTTGGATTTCCTTTGCAGATGTTCTATCTTCAGACAGCTTAGTCGTACTTTTATGTCTCATCATTCATATCTGAGACAATGTAAATGTTCTTTCCAAACTCATCTTTGATTCTTTTTAGACTCTAGTTTGGATACTAAATGTTTTATGTATTTTTCTTGGATAGGTGAACAAGCAGCTATTTACTTCTGATAGGGTACCAATATCAGTTTAAGTAATGATTGCACTCAAGCTTAGCTTGGTGAAATGATGAGTTAATTTAGAGCTACTTACGGGAACATGGGTAATGGGTAACTTATGAACAATTTATGGATGTCTACAACATTGTTAAAAAATCTTTCCCGACAATAACCATTGACTGTTTATAGATCCTTGTGGTCCATTGTGGCCTCAGAAATCCCTTTGCCTCACGACTGCTAATTATCCATAAGCCTTAGGAAAGTGTTGGCTTCATGAGTCCTTACTGTATTTCATGAAGGAAAGTTAATGGGCGCAGCTTTGTACAAGTCTCCTTTGGCAATCACAATAGCTGAGTGCTCAAGAGGATGACAAATATGTCATTTCCCAGGAATGTGCCCTACAATAAATTTGTACTGTTATCACATCAAGTCTTTCAATCCATGAAGATGCTACATCCTTCTTTCGTCTTCTATAATTTTCTTTTTTAAAAAGTTTTTTTGAAATTCTTTTAGATTTTAATATATGAATGCAGTAGACTGTCTTCCTTAATTTTCTTTTTTTTAAAATCCTTGAAGAGTTTTACACACTTCATTAGATTTATGTTTATATATGTGATTCTAATTGATGCAGTTTTAGACAGGACTATAATTTGCCTAAAGATATATATATATAGGATTTTTAAGAGATGCATTTATGCTCTGCTTCTCTGAAAATATGAAATTCTTTCATAGTGTTTCCAATTTGGGGAAATTATAAACCTGTTGCTAAGAGTCCTAGAATATTCTCATAGCATATTTGTATGAACATTATAGCACATCAGTTATTTCTTTCTAGCTCTATTGAAGTTGAACTGGAAAATATTTTGTATGTTGAAGCAATGTATTGATTTCACACAAGCACACATACATATTAAGACTGTTGTAATGAAATCATTTGACATAGCCTTATACCAGTTAGTTATTTTTTTGGTGTGGCTTTAGTGTTTTAGGGGCTTGGTTTTTTAAGTGAAGCCATGCCAACACCTAGAGAACATTAACAGTTAATACACATGGCTTAAATTTGAAACTTGAATTGTTTGAAATTAAATTTGAAAGGAAACCATCAGGAGCTATGGCAGCATTTGTGCTCAGATTGTGTGCCAAGTGAAATCCCATTTTTGAAGCAAATATTATCTTATGAAAGTTCTAGACATACTGCATAGAACTGAGCAGTGATAATATAGGATAAGTCTCTGGAGTCACTCAGGAAGAGTGTCTTCAAACTGTGACATAGGCCATGAGACAACCTGATCCACCTTGTTTAGACTGCAAGCAAATTTTGATAATATAACTACTATCCTGTTATGTGGAATCACCTGTTCTTTGCAGGGTAAAGCTTACATATGTGGTTGTGTATTGTTAGTTCAAAAATGTTTAATGTTACATTTTTGGTCTTATTGCATTGACTAGTTCCTTGCTTTAGTGTTGCAAGTCATTGTTATACCCAGTATACTTGTTAATTTTTTACCTTACCATATTAAATATTTTTTATTTTAAAAATATTTTATTTATTTAGGAGAGAAAAAAGAGAAGAAGAAAGAAGAAGAAGAAGAAGAAAAAGAAAAAGAAGAAGAAGAAGAAGAAGAAGAGAAGAAGAAGAAGGAAAAAAAGAAGAAGAGAGAGAAACAGTAAGTGTACCTATGTATTCTATGGCTCATTAGTAGAAAAGAAATGACTTCTGGTAACTATTTTGGTTCTCTTCAGCAATCATGTTGACCCTAGGCATCAAATGTTTCAATGTTTTTATGCAGGTGCTTTAACTATTGAACTGTCACACAAGTCCTAGATTAAGTATTTCTAAAAATTATAAGTAGCTTTATACTGAAAAAAGCTGAGTATATGGTTTGATGTTGTCTACGGTTTCAGGAATCTCCTGAACATCTAGAAACTTATCCTCTATAGATAACAGACAACTGTCTGTCTGGACACAAACTAGTTTCATTTATTTTAATATATTCAATCTATTGAACCTATTGAAGTTGTCATATAAAATTCATGCTATCGAGTAAAGAGTAGGACTTCAAAATATTTTGTTTCATATTAATCTACATTAAATTGTATTGGCAAAGTGATGGATGCCTTGAATGCTCACTTAATGGCCTATAATAAAGATACCATAAATAAGACATGGTTCAATGACAAATAATATGACTACAGTCTTCTTAACAAACATGGATGGAACAATCAGAGATTTATGTATTGAAAGATCACTGAAATTGGATCTAATAGGCAAATATAAGATAGGAAACTATGGAACTATTACAAGTCATTAGGAAATAGCCTCATATTTTGCTAAGGGATTGGCATATTGTTCCTAGAAGTCAAAAAAATGAAAAAAAATTGGTTTGTTTTGATGGGCAAGGTGAGCAACCTGTGGGCATGCCAGCCTGTCCGAAGCTTCTTTGGCTTTTCCCCACGTTCACATCGGCCTGGTAAACATTCGTGGGCTGCCTCGCCCCTCAGAGGTATCCCTCCAGGTCCCACCCCCTGGGTTTTCTGTGTGATGTCATCCACCAGCAAATAAATCAGAGCAGAGAATTTTGTACAGTACCAAACTCCAAAGACTAAAGAGACCGCTTCCCCACTAGTCTGGGACTCATCACAGTCCAGCCAGGACACACTGCACCCCAGGTAAACACCACCTGCTCACCCCCAAACCCCAGGTAACCCACTAGTCCCACCTCCTCCTACCAGCCAGTCAGAGCAGGGGCGGCTCCAGGCCAACTAATTCAGTTCAATCAAAAACACACAGAAATTGAAAGAAGGTCTTAAGAGATAAAAGGACAATGCCCAAGTCAAAGTGCAAATCCATGAGAAACAAAACACAAGAAAATAAATCTCCCACGGAAGGAATTAAACCCATAATGATAGACTCCAACCAGAACAAACCCACAGAAAATAGCCAAGAAAGCCAGGCCCAAGATTATGACTTTCAAAACGTGATCATTACCATGATCAATATTATGAAAGAGGAAATCCAGGAGAAATTAAATAACCGCATCAATCACTTTGAAGAGGAACACAACAGACACTTGGAGGAGTCGAGAAAAACAGTTCAAGAAACAAAAACAGGCATAAAGTAGTTAAAACAGACTCAAGCAGAGTTTAAAACTGAACTAAAAGACAAGTTATCTTCAACCCAGAACAGAGAGTCTTATCAGCAGAATTATAAAGCAGAAGACAGAATTTCAGACCTTGAAGACAAAGTGGGATATTAACCAGCTCAATGGAAGAGGTTGTTAAAATCAAAAAGATATTCTAGAGAAATATTCGAGAATGTTATGGGACACCCTGAAGAAGCCTAACATGTGTATTCATTGAATACCAGAACAAGAATCTCAAAATACCACACCTGAGGAAATTTTTCAAACGATCATCAAGAAAAACTTTCCTCATCTATAAAAAGAGAGGCCCATCCATATACAAGAGGCATTCCGCACCCCAAACAGATATGACCAAAACAGAAGCACGCCACAGCAAATAATAGTTAAAACACTCCACATTCAAGATAAAGAACTGGTGCTGACAGCTTCAAGGGAGAAAAAACAAGTCACTTTTAAAGGTAAACCTATTAAAATAACAAATGACTTCTCAGTCAAAACAGTAAAAGCAAGAAGAGCTTGGAGAGACATACTTCAAGTACTGAATGAGCAAAAATGTCAAGCCAGGCTGATCTACCCCCAAAACTCTCCATCATGATGGAGGGAGAAAGAAAAATCTTCCAGCAAAAAGACAATTTGAAGGGATACATGTCCACCAAAACAGCCCTTCAAAAATGCTAGAAATGATACTCAAGCTTGAAGAAAAAAACAAGCATATCCAGGAGGACAGAAGGGAAGTATAATACCACCAAAATGTATAATAACACTAAAAGAGAAACAATATACTTACAAAAGCCACTAAACATAATAAATGTCTAGAATTAAAAATAATTTCTCCATTATAATATTAAATGTTAATGGAATTAACTCACTGATCAAGAGACACAGATTACAAACTTGTATTAAAAATCCTGCCTGCAGGAAACCCATCTCACCTCAAAAGATAGGCACATCCTAAAAATAAAAGGCTGGTCCAAAATTCTGCAAGCTAATGGAATCAAGAAACAGGCAGGGGTAGCCATTATGCTATTGGACAAAGTGGACTTCAAACTAAAAAAAATCATAGGAGACACAAATGGATACTACATTTTAGTCACAGGTACAATTCACCAGGAAGACTTCACAATACTGAACATATATGCACCCAATACGGGCCCCTCCACATTCATTAAGAAAACCCTACAGCGTCTAAAGCAAGAAATCAACCCCCAAACGATAATTCTTGGGGACTTCAACACCGCCCTCTCAACATGGGATAGATCAACAGGTCAAAAGCTTAACAGTGACACTTTGGAACTTAATCAAACCCTGAAAGAAATGGACCTTACAGATCTCTATCGAACTTTTCACCCACGCACCAAAGAATACACATTTTTCTCAGCAGCACACGGAACTTTCTCCAAAATAGATCACATATTGGGCCACAAAATGAATCTACACATATACAAGAAAGTTGAAATTCTAACCTGTGCCCTATCAGACCATCACGGCCTAAAGCTGGATATCCACAAAACATCAAACAAGAGAAAATACACTAACTCCTGGAAACTTAACACTATGATGCTGAATGAGAACTGGATTCAGGAAGAAATTAAAAAGGAAATTCAAGATTTCCTGAAAGTGAATGATAACGAAAATACAACTTACCAAAATCTCTGGGACACAATGAAAGCTGTTCTAAGAGGTAAGTTCATAGCTCTTAATGCCTACGTCAAAAAAATGGACACATCAGAAATAAACAACTTAACAATGCAGCTTAAAGCTTTAGAGAAACTAGAGCAATCTGATCCCAAAAGTAATAGAAGAGAGGAGATTAGCAAAATAAGGGGAGAAATATCTGAAATCGAGATTAAGAAAACGATAGAAAAAATCAACCAGTCAAAAAGCTGGTTCTTTGAAAAAATCAATAAGATTGATACACCCGTAGCTAAACTAACCAAAATCAAGAGAGAGAAAATCCAAATTAAGAAAATTAGAAATGAACATGGAGTTATCACTACTGATACCCAAGAAATCCAGAGAATTATAACATCATATTTCAAAAACTTATACTCTGTGAAGTTTGACAACACAAAAGAGATGGATGAATTTCTAAGTAAACACAACTTACCTAAATTGAATC
Source organism: Typhlomys cinereus (assembly GCA_023101885.1). Taxonomy (NCBI): domain Eukaryota; kingdom Metazoa; phylum Chordata; class Mammalia; order Rodentia; family Platacanthomyidae; genus Typhlomys; species Typhlomys cinereus. The sequence goes on along the minus strand of JALPQD010000356.1, from coordinate 972,357 downwards.
AGGAAGTTGTGAATTATTTAAATAGTCCTATAACATATAAGGAAATTGAGGAAGTAATCTTGAATCTTCCCACCAAAAAATGTCCTGGACCAGATGGATTCAGCACAGAGTTCTACCAGACATTTAAGGAGTTAATAACACCAATACTCCTTAAACTGTTCCATCAAATAGCAAAGGAAGGAACACTACCAAATTCCTTTTATGAAGCTAATATCGTTTTAATCCCAAAAACTAATAAAGATTCACTAAAAAAAGAAAACTATAGGCCGATCTCCCTGATGAACACAGACGCAAAGATTCTCAACAAAGTCTTAGCAAATCGGATTCAAAAACATATTAAAAAGATCATTCACAGGGACCAATTAGGCTTCATTCCCGGCACACAAGTTTGGTTCAACATACGCAAATCAATAAATGTAATTCATCATGTAAACCAGTCCAAAGTCCAAGACCACATGATACTCTCGATAGATGTAGAAAAAGCTTTTGACAAGATCCAACAGCCTTTTATGATCAAAACGCTAGAGACAGTAGGAATGGAAGGAACCTTTATCAATCTAATAAAAGCTATATACAACAAGCCCACAGCAAGGATTATGCTCAATGGGGAAAAATTGGAAGCATTCCCACTTCGATCAGGAACTAGACAAGGCTGTCCACTCTCACCACTTCTATTCAATATTGTACTTGAAGTGTTAGCTGAAGACATAAGACAAGAAAGGGACATAAGAGGGATTCAAATCGGCAAGGAAGAAGTCAAGCTATCCCTATTTGCAGATGACATGATCTTATACCTGAGTGATCCCAAAAACTCCACCAGGAAGCTCCTGGAACTAATTGAGAAGTTCAGCAGGGTGGCAGGATACAAAATAAATGTGCAAAAATCAGAGGCCTTCCTATATGCCCAGAATGAAAGAAGTGAAAAAGCCTTGAGAGAAACAATACCATTTATTATAGCCCCTAAAAAAATGAAATACCTTGGTATAAACCTTACTAAGGAGGTAAAAGACCTTTACAATGAAAACTTTAAAACCCTAAAGAAAGAAATAGCAGAAGACACCAGAAGGTGGAAAGATCTCCCTTGTTCCTGGATTGGCAGAATCAACATCGTGAAAATGACCATCCTACCAAAGGCAATATACAGATTCAATGCTATACCAATCAAAATCCCGAAGCAATTCTTCAAAGAAGTTGACCAAACAATCTCAAAGTTCATATGGAGGAACAAAAGACCCAGGATAGCAAAAACAATCCTGAGTAACAAAAACACAGCTGGAGGTATAACCATACCAAACCTTAGTCTATACTACAAATCCATAGTTGTAAAGACAGCCTGGTACTGGCTCCAAAATAGACACACAGATCAATGGATAAGGATTGAAGACCCAGATATAAGCCCACAAAGTTACAGCCATTTGGTCTTTGACAAAGGGGCCCAAAGAATCCAATGGAAAAAGAACAGCATCTTCCACAAATGGTGCTGGCAAAACTGTATCTCCACATGCAGAAGATTATAGCTGGACCCGTACTTGTCACCATGTACAAGACTTAATTCCAAATGGATCAAGGACCTTGATATCAGGCCAGAGACTATAAAAACCATAGTTGAAAGGATAGGGAACTCCCTCGAGCTGATTGGGCTAGGCCAACATTTCCTAAAGAGACATCCAATGGCACAGTCACTGCTACCAACTCTCAACAGTTGGGATCTTGTGAAATTAAAGAGCTTCTGTTCAGATAAAGAGATTGTAATGCGAGCTAAAAGGCAACCCACAGAATGGGAGAAAATCTTCACTAACCACATATCTGATAGAGCTCTATTGTCCAGAGTGCACAAAGAACTTAGAAAACTAAACACCAAGGAAACCAATTGCCCAATTAAAAAATGGGCCCTGGAACTTAAAAGAAACTTCACCAGGGATGAAATTAAAATGTCTAACAAATATCTTAAAAAATGCTCCACTTCCTTTGCCATTAGGGAAATGCAAATCAAAACTTCCCTGAGATATCATCTCACCCCAGTCAGGATGGCAAAAATCCACAATACAAACAACGACAAATGCTGGAGAGGATGTGGAGAGAGGGGAACTTTCCTACATTGTTGGTGGGAATGCAGGCTCATACAGCCACTCTGGCGAGCCGTCTGGAGATTCTTAAAGAAATTGAAGATTGACATGCCATATGACCCTGCTATCCCACTTTTGGGAATAACCTCCCATGCAGCAGAGGTTCACCTCGATAGCACAAGCTCGACCATGTTCTTAGCAGCACTGTTTACAATAGCAAAGTCATGGAATCAACCTAAATGTCCAACAGTTGACGAGTGGATAAGGAAACTGTGGTACATCTATACAATGGAGTACTACTCAGCCATCAAAAATGATGAATTACTGGAATTTGCTGGGAAATGGATGTCATTAGAAAGAATTATATTAAGTGAAGTATCCCAAACCCAGAAAATTAAGCGCCGTATGTACTCCCTAATAGGTGGCTCCTAGTACCAAACTCACCCAGCCCACATTGAGACACTCAAAAGTAAAACTATGTAACACAGTAATTGCAAGGATTATGAACTAGAGAGATGGGGTAAGAGGGCCACACCAGAAACAAGGAGAGAGGGGACCATGTTACAGCAGAGAAAATAGGCCTCCATCAAGGTCTGCAAGTAAGTAATGAGAAACCTGGTTAAGTTCACAGACGTTCTTTCCTGATCCTACCAGAAGGGAAGGGCATATAGTCTAGCAGATAAAAAGTAATCAATTTGCAAATGGGTGATGGACCTCTCCCTCACTGAGGTTTCCTACTCTTATTACATCTACTCTTGAATGTGCTATTATAACTAGACTCCAGTTTAACAGATTTTGTCTCTGGCCAGGGGGTGACATACAGTGCCCAGCAGAATGGAGTGAAGGGCATTGCAGGAGCAGCAAAACTGCAAAAGAAAATCAACAAACCACAATCCAGAACTTCAGAGACTATATCAATCACATAGAACTAGGCCAGCCTAATCTCTCCCCATCCTGGAGCTCAGGGACATTTGCGGAAGAGGGGGCGGTAAGATTGTAAGAGCAAAAGGATGGGAGGAGCAACGACTTGCAAGATTCTCAACAATAGTTGGGGCTAAAGCAATCATAATGGGACTTTGCATGCCCTGCGCAATGTCCAGCGCACTGTTGCCCTCATAAAGTCTAGCATCTGTTAAGGGCACCGAGACCCCTGGAGGCAAGGGATTGACAGCCATAGTAGTGATCTTATGCTTAAGGGGAACAAGAGAAAGGGCTTATGGAAATGCCACTGGGTCCTTATATGTCATCGGAGAGGAGGACCCAGTGGAGAGTTAGGTGTACACAATAAAGGACTCTCTGGGAATTGGGGGGGGAGGCACTGGGGGATGGGAAGGGGGAGGAGAGGGTTCGGGGGGAGGAGGGGGGAGGGAGGGAACTGGTAAAAAAATTTTAAAATGCGTAATTAAATTTTTAATAAAAAAAAAGAAATCAAAAAAAAAACACTCCACATTCAAGACAAAGAAATGGTGCTGAGAGCTTCAAGGGAAAATAAAACAAGTCATTTTTAAAGGTTAACCTATTAAATAATAAATGGAATTAAATAACAATGGAAACAGTAAAAGCAAGAAGAGCTTGGGGAGACATACTTCAAGTATTGAATGAGCAAAAATGTCAAGCCAGGCTGATCTACCCCCAAAACTCTCCATCATGATGGAGGGAGAAAGAAAAATCTTCCAGCACAAAGACAATTTGAAGGGATACATGTCCACCAAACCAGCCCTTCAAAAATGCTAGAAATGATACTCAAGCTTGAAGAAAAAAACAAGCATATCCAGGAGGACAGAAGGGAAGTATAATACCACCAAAATGTATAATAACACTAAAAGAGAAACAATATACTTACAAAAGCCACTAAACATAATAAATGTCTGGAATTAAAAATAATTTCTCCATTATAATATTAAATGTTAATGGAATTAACTCACTGATCAAGAGACACAGATTACAAACTTGTATTAAAAATCCTGCCTGCAGGAAACCCATCTCACCTCAAAAGATAGGCACATCCTAAAAATAAAAGGCTGGTCCAAAATTCTGCAAGCTAATGGAATCAAGAAACAGGCAGGAGTAGCCATTATGCTATTGGACAAAGTGGACTTCAAACTAAAAAAAATCATAGGAGACACAAATGGATACTACATTTTAGTCACAGGTACAATTCACCAGGAAGACCTTACAATACTGAACATATATGCACCCAATATGGGCCCTCCCACATTCATTAAGCAAACCCTACAATGTCTGGTGATTCTTAAAGAAGTTAAAGATTGAAATGCCATATGACCCTGCTATTCCACTTTTGGGAATAACCCCACAAACAGCAAATATTCACCTCGATAGCACAAGCATGACCATGTTCATAGCAGCACTCTTTACAATAGCCAAGTCATGGAATCAGCCCAAATGTCCAATAGTTCAAGAGTGGATAAGGAAAATGTGGTACATTTATACAATGGAATACTACTCAGCCATCAAAAATGATGAATTAATGGAATTTGCTGGGAAATGGATGGAATTAGAAACAATTATATTGAGTGAAGTATCCCAGACATGGAAAATTAAGCACCGTATGTACTCCCTAATAGGTGGATCCTAGTACCAAACCCACTTAGAGACACTCCAAGATAAATCTCTGCAATACCTACAGTAATTGTAAAGATTATAAAGAGGAGGGATGGGGAAGGATGACCCCACCAGAAACAAGGAGAGAGAAGACCATGCTACAGCAGAGAAAATAGGCCACCATCAAGGACTGCAAGTAAGTAATGAGACATCTGGTTAAGTTCACAGACTTTCCTTCCTGATCATTTGCAACTGATGTGGTATGATCTCACCAGAAGGGGAGGGCATATAGGCTGCCAGATAGAAAGTAACCATTTTGCAAATGGGTGAATGACCCCTCTCTCACCGTGGTCTCCTACTTTTATTACATCTACCTTTGAATGTACTCTTATAACAAGACTCTAATTTAACAGGTTTTTATCTCTGGCCCGGGGGTGACATCCAATACCCATCAGGATGGAGCCAAGGGCATTGCAGGAGCAGCAAAACCGAAAAAAAAATTCAACAAACCATAATTCAGAACATCAGAGCTCTATATCAACCACCTGGAACTGGGTCAGCCTAATCTCTCCCCATCCTGAAGCTCAGAGAAATTTGTGGAAGAGGGGGCAGTAAGATTGTAAGAGTACAAGGATGGGAGGAGTAATGATATGCAAGATACTCCACACAAATTAGGGCTGAAGCAATCATAATAGGACTTTGCATGACCTGCACTATATCCAACACATTATTGACCCCACAAAGTCTAGCATGGACTAAAAGCACTAGGATCCTTGGAGGCTAGGGACTGACAGTTACAGTAGTGTTCCTAAGCTTAAGAGGAACACAGGAAAGGGTTTGGGGAAATGCCCCTGGGTCCTTGCACCTCATGGGAGAGGAGGACCCAGAGGAGAGTTTGGCATGGACATTAAAGGATGCTCTGGGGATTTGGGGGGGAGGCACTGAGTGATGGGGAGGGAGGGAGGAGGGGAGGGGCGAGCAGGGGGGTTGGGGGGAGGTGGAGGGAGGGAGGGGACCGGTGTACCTGTTAAGTTTGTATGAGTGGAAATAATAATAAAAAAAAGAAAAAAAAAGGAGAGCAGGAATTATTATTCATTGTGCTTTTTTATTTATTTATTTTTATTTTTATTTCTGGTCATACAAACTTAATAGATACTCCAGTACCCTCCCTCCCTACACCCCTCCCTGGACCCCTTTGTTCCCTCCCCCCTTTTCCCCTTCCTTTTCCCCCCTGCCTCCCTATCTCCAGTGCCTCCTCCTCCCATTCCTGGAGCATCCTTTAATGTGTATGCTAAACTTTCCTCTGGGTCCTCCTCTCTGATGAGGTGTAAGGTCTCAGTGGCATTTTCTAGAACTCTTTCTTGTGTTCCCCTTAAGTATAAGAACACTATTGTGCTGTTAATTCTTAGCTTCTAAGGATCCTAGTGCCTTGTGCTTTTAAAAGTAGGGATAAATAAAATATATAAAATGAAAAGGCATTTTTAGATGGTGTTTTATTATCAATTTTTTAATAGTTACTACTAGGATAGCTGTTCCTGTCTATTTACTTTCCTTCTGATAGTATTCAGATAGGCTTACAGTATCAGTTTTATTTTCCCTGACATTAAGGGATTTAGAATCTATTCAGATAGCATTTGCTTCCCTGTGGGTCTTACATACCTCTGTTACTCTCCTAGATTCTTCTTGTTGGAATTGTAGTGGCTTATAGCATTCACTATTGGGTTAGGCCCTTGATCTCTCTTTATCTCTGAGTCATTTGCTTTTTTTTTTCCTCCCTTACTCCTTATTGAAACCTATCACCTTATTTTCCTTCTGTAATGGGCTTTTCTGCCAAAGTGCTCTTGTTTGTCTATTTACCTGTGCTCATTTGTCTTTACTCTCTTGGAGCCTTCCTCCTGCCCTCCAAGTTGAATTGTTCATCTTATTATAGAGACAAGTGTACATCTATGTTCATTACAGCTGAATTCATAATAGCAAAGACATTGAATCAGCTTAAATGTCCAACAATAGATGAATGGATAATGAAAATACAGTACATATACACAATGAAATGCTATTCTGCTATCAGTAAGAATGGATTAGTGAAATATGCTGGTAAATGGGGCGAGTAGGAAAAAGTAATGCTGAATGAAGTATCCCAGACACAGGAAGACAGACACCACATGTTCCTCCTTAATAAGTGGAACCTAGTACTAAGTACTAAGTACTTAAGGGGAAAATTCTATATTATCCACTGAATCCTATTAATTCTTAAAAAATCGTTTTAGCTATTTTACACTCATAACAACTCATATTTTACACTCATATTTTAAGTGCTCAATAACCACAGATGGCTTGTGGCTATCAAATTGGAGCTTAGATTAACATAATAGAATGGATTCAGAAAATATAAAAAGATATCCACTGAACTTGTTTCGTGTTTATACGCAGTGCTGTATAAAAATAAGAGAGTTACAAAGCAGTCAGATCAATAACTCAGAGCTAAATTTCTCAAAGGTAGCCCTTTGAAAGTAGAATCACAATAAGAATATTCATGCCATAGGAACCTGGGTTCATAATTTTAAGGCAAGGAAGGTTCTAAAGACAAAATGAACAAGATTATTAAAACATTTTAAAATTATAGTCCTTGACTATTAATAGCACAGTTAGTCTCAGTCCAAAGTTGAACAGAGAGCTGGTGGAATGATATACTGAAAAAAACATGTTTTGATGCATTGTAGCAGTGCTATCCTCATAAGGGTATGCTTCTTGTGACTTTTGTGATAGGTACTGTTACCATGTATTTATAAATGAAAAACTTTCATTCATAATCCCACTAATTTGCTTGTTCTGTCCATCTCTCTCTCTTCTCCCTCCCTTTCTTCTTTTCTTCCTTCCTCTTAGAGTTGATAAAGTACCCCCATTTTGACTCAGATCCTTTATGAGAATACAGACATAATCATAATATTATATCATTTTTCCAAAAAGTATCTACACTGCTGTCATGGTTTGAATTGTGATTTTTTCCCCCACAAGACTATATATTTGAATCTTTAGTTTGGGAAGGCTATGACATGCTTAACAGGTGGAGGCTTGCTGGAGGAAGGCAGTTGCAGGGGGTGGGCCTTCAAGTGGATTAGTCACACCCTACTTTCAGGAGAGATCTGCTCTTGCAGTTGGTAGTCCTGCAGCTCTGAGCCTCCTGGAGAGATGTGATCTAGGTTTCCTCCAGCTTCTGCCGCCAGCCATGCCATTTCTGCCACAGAAGACTGTATTTCCCCTCTGGAATTGTAAGTTAAATAAATTTCCCTTTTTCCCTTTCAAGTTTCTTGGCTTTTGGTATTGTTTCACATGGCAAAAGAGAAGAGTGTTAGTCCTGCTAACAGTCTTAGTGTGAGTCTGCTAGTCCTGTTTGTTTGAGAGTAATGGAGCTATCTATAATATAAAACATTAAGTGGAATGATTTAATTACAGCTTATTATCTATCATACATATATGTATGTATCCAACAATCATGCATATATTCTTTTATTTTTTATTAATAATTTTATACAAATTTGATAGGTATCCCATTCCCCTCCCTCCCTCCACCCCTCCTTTTATCCCCTTGTTCCCTTCCTTTTATTCCCCTTCCTGTCCTCCTCCCTTTCTCCCAGTGCCCCCTCCCCTCATTAAAATTTTTGTATTACATGATTTTTTCCAAGAGAAATTATCACTATGTCAGAATACTCCTATGACAATCCTTTTGTTGTAAAAATTGTTTTTTACCTGAATTTTCAACTTCACATATCCTTGTTTGAAAATGTAAGAATATGCATATATAAAATGTATGCACATAGGAAAAGCCATATCTCTTGGTACAATGTACTGCATTTCATAAATTTAGGATAAGAGATTTGCACATTTAGCATTGATTGTAGAATAATCATGATTAAGTTTTAATTAGACCATTATTGATGCCGTAGAAAAGGATATGGGAGCAAATTTAACCAACTTATTGTACACAGGGAACTGTCCTAACTCACAGTCTATATTAGTCTCTTTTACCCACTGATGAATGAATAAAAGGAAGTCAAGAAAAATCGTGTCCTAAGGCCTGATTCAGGGACACAGATGTGACTTTTTGGTTCAAATAGGACAAAAATTGTGGCAGGAAATAAGAGATTAGCATATGAATAACTAAACATCCTTGGTCAAATTCTGCACAGCTTGGTTACATCAAGTTTGGCTTTTTTTAAGTCCCGTAAAAATCTATCATTTGAGGGAAAATTCAAATTTTCATCATTACTCTACTTTTCCAGTTTAGTGGAGGTAACATCAGAATCACTAGGACATACCTATTTCCAGTTTAAAGAAGCAGTTTCCTCCTGGAGTGATCTGATTGAGAGACTGAATGATGTTGTCAGATCTAGGACAATGACTGGAGAATTCTATGTGCCTTCAGAGTTCTGTAACAGAATATTTATTGCAAAGCCCTACCATTGGCTACTTTTTAATTCTAGTTGTTACTACACAGATAGAAAACACATTAGTTATTTTCATCTTTTCCACTTCAGCCTTGAATGGGGAAACATTATCAGGTTTAGATAAATACTGATTAAATGATTAACGTAACAGTACATAGTGGTCAACAGGAGTGTGACCAGAAGTTTAAAGAAATGAAGGAGAGATAGATAACAAAATGTAGGCAGATGACAAGCTTTCTTCATGCTACAGGTCCACTTGAAGAATCAGTACATGTTAGCAAAAGCAGCCTGTTCTAGTCAGTTTTAGTTGTCATCTTGACACTTGAGACAACTTCTAGGCACAACACTGAGGGATTATTTAGTTAAGGTAGGCCTCTGAGTGAGGCTGTAAGAGATTGTCTTAACAGCTTTAACTGAAGTGAAAAGACCTGTTCATTGAGGGAGAGCCTCATTTCTTGGGCAGATGAATTAAGATTTCCAGAGAGCTAGGTGGCATTTGGTAGCAGACTGGAAAAGAAAAAATCAAGTATTTGGCATTGCTCTTTGCTCTTGGACTTTGAACGTGGAATAGCCAGTTAGCTACTGTTGTTAACTTTCTTGTCATGATAAACCGTAACCTGTAATTGTAAGTTGGAACCAAATCATCTGTTCGCCTAAGGTGTTTGAATAAGATATTTATTATAGCAGTAAAGTTATGAAACTGAGACAGAAACACTAAATCTCTCTTATACTGTGAGGATCCCTTGGGCCATAGGGATGTCAAAAAGAAAAACTACTGAATATCAATTATTGACAAACTACAGTTAAACAATCCTATGGGCCTATGGAGTCTTTGATTTAGGGTAACATCCCTTCCTGGGCGTGCAAATGCAACTGAAAACTATAAGTGAGGACCATAAAGTCCAAAGTGAAAATCTAGTGGAAGTTGAAGCAAGAAAGGGTTGGTGTGTTGTATACCTACATTGTCTCAGTGTTACTTTGCTCACAGATGCGGTGAGGTGGAAAGGCATAGAAACTTTCCCAGATTGATCTGTCAGAGTTCCCTGAAGTCACAGGCCCCAATATTCCCTTCTTGATAGAATATTGTTCCATCAAGTGATAAAGTTGATTGAATTACTACACTCAAATATTCAGAGAAAGACAAGAAGCTTTTACATCATCAAACCAGCAATGTCATTATATGAACCATTAAATCATTTTAGCATTTGTAATGGCAACATGTTACAGCTGAAGAGCAATAGATATTTGTGATACCAAAAGCTCTTTCATTTCTTCTGTCTCATTTGCCAGCATAGACCATCACTGAGCATGTGGTCTTATTCTTCATTTGCAGAGTATGAAGATCTCAAGTCATCCCAAAGGCATAACCTTCAGAAAGATGCCTGCCTATCCATTCAGATATGCACATACTATCTGTTGATGCTTATATTCATATATTTTATATTACTTATTATGATTCTGTGTGTATGAGTGTGTTGTGTTTGTGTATGTGCATGTGTGTGTATGTGCACATGTGTGTTTGCCTATGTATGTATGTGTGTGTGTGCATGTGCCTGTGTGCATGTGCATGCACACATGTGTATATGTGTGTGTGCACATGTCACAGGCTAGTATATAGGTAAGATGACAATTTTCAGAAATTGATTCTCTGTTTCTACCATATGGGTTCTGGGAATTGAACCCATATCTACAAGCTTGCACAGCAAGTGTTTTTACCAACTGAGTCATTTTTCTGGTCCTCAGATTCATATTTTTTAAGACATCTTGATTTGCTTAACTAATAATTTCTAAAGATTTTTTCACATATATCAAAATTATTGACTGATTTATAGGTAAATATAGCTTGAATCTCTTAAGATACTTTTTAACTCTTTTAAATTTTTTTTAATCTTTTAGTGTTTTATGCATGAATATAGTGTTTTCACACCTTATTCCCCAATCTCATCTTCCTGTTATAACCCTTCTTCCTCCCTGGCAGTTTAACTCCTATTTTTCTTCTCTTTTTGTATGGGTGACTCCTTGAGTTTCATCTAGGTAGTTTTTAATGGCATGTGCCTGGGCACTTGCTGAATCATTAATCAATGGGTATATCACAAAGGAAATGAACTGATCAGGGTTGATTCTGATGGTGGGGAAATGGAGAAAGGGAAGCCACTTAAGTTATTTTTAAGCAGGAGAGGTCAAATAACATTTTTATTAAGCTGAGTTGATTGGAAGTTGATCATTAATTTGGTAACACAATGTGTGATAAAATGACCTTTAATGCTTTCTGATATGTTTAGAGTAAAAAATAATGGATAATTTAAATGCGATTTCTTTTTCTTCAAAACACTATTTTTGTTTTTGATTTATTTTACTATCAGAACTTTCAAGGAGGGCAATACCTTCAAAGGAAGATGTGCAATGTACTGTTTTTAATATTTTATTGGATGATGTTAAGATTTAAACCCTAGTCACTAAAATTATTAATAAAGTATATATTTCATTAGGATACCTGACCTGTTAGTTAACTAACATTGTCATTATTGTGATGGTAACCTGTATTTATATAGATAGTTTGATAGTGAATTATTGAGACGACAAAAATTTGGTGAATTAGAAACTCCATTAAGTACGAAATTTTTTATTTAGAAAGCCAGCAAAATCCTGCCTAGGTCACCCATATACATTTTAACATTCTGAAACAGCAGGAAATACAAATAGTATTACCCTTTATAGTAAGATAACACATGGTCAGTTATGCTTTGATTTAAGAAAGCATTTTCCTGTGGCTGGTGAGATTGTTCAGTGTTTAAGGCACCTTCTCACAAACCCAATGACCTCAGAAGCTCTTTTTTTATTTTTAATTATATTAACAATGAATTTACGTGTTCTCATCACTTGCTAACTACATCCAGCTCCATCCCATCACACCCTACATCACCACACCCATTCTAGCACCAAGCATGTAAAACACAACCAAAGAGAAATTTTCTACATTATAAAATCACCTAAAATATAAATTAAAAAAGTGCCAAGCAATATTCTCTATGCAGGTGAATACAGAGACAGGAAAGGAAGAGAATTGACTTTTGAAAGATGTTTTCTGATTTCCTTTGGCATGAATGTGCATTCTCTCTCTCTCTCTCTCTCTCTCTCTCTCTCTCTCTCTCTCTCTCTCTCTCTCTCTCTCTCTCTCTCTCTCTCTCTCTCTCTCTCAGAAAGAGAAAAAGAAGAAACAAGGAAAGAAAGAATGCATTTTTAAAGTAAGATTATTTTACAAATAAACCATTGGTTATTTAAAGTTATGTAACAAGTCAGTCCAGTGCTAGAAAAAAAATTTGTTTACAGATGAGATCTAAAGTCATTTTTTTCTCCTTAAGGACAACATTTTGTGATATTTTGATTCTCAGCCAGTCATGGAACATCCCTCATCCCATTAGAGCTCAACAAATCAAGTCATCCTGGTGCTGCCCCTTTGAAAGTAGCCACCAGAAGCTTTGTAGCTTAACACTACCATGCCCTAGCTGGGAAGCTTCTGCAAACAAGACACAGTAAACTTTTCTTCTACCAAGCATCTATCTCAGGTACTTGATATGGCAATGATATTTAGCAAATTGCATATTTGTTTATAAATTTAAATTGAATTTTAAAGGGTATTGTGAATATTAATAATTTTTGTGTGACTGACAATGGTTGAAAAGACTGCAACCATGGAAACCTCCTAAATTTTTAAATATAGAAAATGACTCTAACATCTCCTAGATTAGAGTAAGGGAAGCACAATACATGGAACCAAGATATTCCCAGAAGTTTACATAAAAGCAGTAAATGTCTTTCAACATTTTTGCTGTATAAAATAGCATTGATTTATAACATCTTTCCTTAAAATTAGAAAAAGGATAGCAGTATATTATAAGTTCTATAAGCAATGCAAGGGGTATATTTGATAGTAGAAATTAGAGATGATTATTTAAGATAACAGCTTTTTTTCCTATACTATATTAAATTAACTTAAAGTCAAAAATAGAAGGAACTTTTGATTCCAAAATTAAAACAATCAAATAATTAATTCCCTTGAAGTAGTGTGATATTTTAAAATACCCACTCTCAATGTAATTAAGACATATTATCAATTATACCAATTATAATTTTAAGGGGTAGTTTTTAATAATTTTCATCTCTTTCAATGTTAACTAATGAGATTATAAAGCTCAGGAACCAAGGAGGGTCAAGTTCAGTCAGGAGATTAAACAGATCATACACAATATTAGGCATTTGCTTAGAAAATTCATTGGCCTCCTTCAACAGCAAACTGCCTTCTAATGAATTGCCTACTTGAATGCTCCAGCTAATATTGTGGTAATGTTACTATCACAATATATGGCTCTAATACAATAGAATTGGGTTTCTTAACTCTGTATATTTTAACATTTTTTCCAAGAGAGAGCAAATAACAGAAAATATTTTACATACAAAGACTTCATTCCCAAATAGCAATATATATAATAGTAATAACATAAATAAAATCAGTTCTATTTACACAAGTTGCTTCTTCTGTTTCAACAAGAACAGGAATATACCTGAGCTAATAATTTACCTGAATTTTCTAGTAATTGCCAAAGAAAGGGAATCTTTTGAGAATCTTATTTTTTGTTTGGTTTTAGTTTAGCATAGTTCAAGCAGAGATCTCAATAAAAAAACTGACTATACTAGCAAGATGCTGCACATCTTTGTTTAAAATCTGAATTGTATGAGATGCATTTACATGCTTGCATCTGATATAAATCAACATGATCTCAATGAGTGTTAGGAGCATTTTTTAGGTGTTTTTGGTAATAATATGCATACTCACAGATTAAGTTTGTTTGTTTATTTATTTATTTATTTATATTTTTTTCTCACTCAAACAAACTTAATAGGTACCCTAGTACCCTCCCTCACTCCACCCCTCCCTGGTCCCCCTTGCTCCCTTCCCCCTTTTCCCCTTCTTTTCATCCCTTTCCTTCCCTATTTCCCCATACCCCCCTCTTCTCCTGCAATCTCTGGAGCATCCTTTAGTGTGAATGTCAAACTTCCCTCTGCGTCCTCCACTCTAATGAGGTGTAAGGACTCAGTAGCCTTGCCTAGAACCCTTTCTTGTGCTCCCCTTTAGTATGAGAACACTATTGTTACTGTTAATCCCCTGTCTCTAAGGATCCTAGTGCCTATGATCCATGCTAGACTTTGGGGATCACTGATATGTCAGCCATTTCTCAGGTTATGCAAAGTCCTATTATGATTACTGCGGCCCTAACTTGTGTGGAGTATCTTGCTCCTCCCCATCTCTAGGCTCTTCCAATCTTAGCACCCCTTCTTCCCCGAGTTTTCCTGGGCTTTAGGATGGGGAGAGATTTGGCTGACCTGGTTCCAGGTGATTAATGTAGGGTCTCTGATGTTCTGAATTATGGTATGTTGTTGTTTTCAGTTTTGCTGTTCCTGCACCACCCTTGGCTCCATTCTGATTGATACTGGATGTCAGTATATTTTTATGGGTATTTTGTGAATATATTTCAGAAATATATTACTCCCATATGAGATAATACATTCAATCCTTTCCTAGGGACTGAACTTATTAAATGGAGACAATTTAGGTAAAATAACAAGCATTATCCTAAGCGTTTCTTATGTATTGGAATATATATTTGTTCATTTTTTATCTCAATTGTGAAATCCCTGAATATAGATTACTTTTAAAGATAAGAAATGTAATTTTTCCCTGATATTTCTGGAGTCCAGAGGTTCCCCAAAAAGCATGCCATCCTGGGACCTGGGACATTTACCCATTCTTACGAAATCAGATTTCATAGAGAGGGACTTTTCCTGGATATAGAGACTCTGTGACCTAATTACACTATGATGGTCATTGCCTCATACAAATAACATACCTCCACACTGCCACTCTGGGTCCAAGCTTCCACCACATGAATGTACATTGTTACAGCCATAGCAGAGTTCCTTCTACCATGGAGTCTTCTGGAACTATGCTCTTCAGCCTCCCTGAGACCCAAGCAGTTACTCTTGGCTTCACCAAATCAGAAATCTCTAACTCTATCATTGAAAAAACAGATTAATGTAGAAAAGTAGTAGTGACTGTTGTTGAGTTGGGAATGGTAAAATGTCTTATAAGGATTTTTCAAAACTCATCTTTAACCTCTCTAGCAAATCAATCTACATTGTAGTTAGAGACATTCGGAAGTGATAAAAGACTACATTTCATAGGTTCACATCTGAGTTACCAGCTTGGCACACTTCCATATGACTTGTACCACAAAATGTAGAAATTCTTTTCTGCTTATTTTGCTCATGATGAAGAAGCTCATGGGGACAGAGTATACATGGTAAGTAGTTCAAGAGCCCTTCACTCAGCCTGCATTCCTTCAGCCATCAGCAATATGCAGATGTGAGGGCTTTGCCAGTAAGAACAGAATGACAGCTTCTGGATGAAAACTTCAGTGATGGACCATAAACCCAGGTAGTTAGTGGTTGTTACCACTTTTCATGACTTCCATTCCAGCCCATTCAGAACTTTGCTAAGCTAGACATTCCTTGATTTTGATTTTTCTGTGGTTAACATACCCTGAAAAGATTTGCCTCTGAGAACGATCCAAAGGCATACATACATTTTGCTATAAGGTTTTTTCATTTTCACTGTATATTTGTGAGGTGCAGGAATTGTTCAAATATTGGTGGGAGCACATGTATATGCACATGAATGTGCATTTTTGTGCTCATGAATACTAAGGCCCAAGTTCGATATCAAGACTCATCCTCCATCACTCTTAAGAACCCCCCCAAATTCTTTTGAGACTATGTCCACAATTAAATATAATGCTCACTGACAGAATTAGTTTTTTAACCAGTATACTCTGTTGATTCCCAGTCAGTCTTCCTTCAGAGACTGGGTTATAGTCAGGTTGCCATAATGACTGGCATTTTACCTGGAATCTGGGAATCTGAACTCTGGGCTTTCCACTTTATATAACAAACATATTAACCACTGAGACATCTCCCCAAACCCATTATATTCTTTTCTAATTATATTTTTTCTGATGAGATATCAGTTTTGTGAGTAGGAATAGTACCCATCTTTGTTCATTTTTATTTACATCTCCATTTGCAATAATATTTTCTTTTTTTACATTTGCATGTCCTAAGTTACATTGTCCTCAACATTTAAGTCTCAACAAATTTTCACTTAATCAGCAAAATAGGAAATGTGTCATTAGCTAAGGTTTCAGATATTAGAGATGTAAAGTTAAGAAATAATTAACAATAATAAAGCAAGTGACATTTATTGAGCATCTTTGGTACTGGCCTTGTGTATAGAATTTTCCATTCATTGATTTTAATGTTTTGTTTTTCTATTTGTTTTAATTACTCATTATTCCCTACATGTATACTATTATTATGACATTGCATTAAATAGGTATGGCACATGAAGGTGATAGAGAAGCAATTTACCTAATCTTACATAGTATTATGGTAGATAGTTAAAATGAAGCAATATGGTTGAATAACTCACAACTGTAATCATAACTGTGGAGTCTCTAATATACTTGGCAAGCATACCATCAAGAGATTTTAGATACTACTTGATAAATTTTACAATACATGGACAGGGTTAGAAAAACATGTCTGAGGTAGATATAAGTGATTTAATAAAGATTAGAAGTAACAAAAGGGAAAATAGTTGGTGATTTAGGTGAAGAGGGATATGGCATGTTTATGCTGTAGAGGAACAAACGAGATACCAGAGGGACAATCTTTCAGACTGAATGGGATTATTATGGGTCAGGTACAATGAAATGGAAAGTGAATGTTTTGGAGATATGTGCACAATTTAGAAGTTATTGATTGGAGAGGATTGGAACCTAGAAGTAAAACAGGAGGGCAGGTATAAGAACTCAAGTGTGCTATTTTCATGTTTGATATTTCTGCATATAATGCAAAAGACTTGGCTCTTATAAAAGAGTACTCCACTTTTATCATCTTGAATTGGTCCTAAGTACCCTGAGGCTCAGAGAGAATTAATCACTTACCAAGAATGTAAAGCAGAGTCTGGGGAAAAAAAAAGCATTTTCAAGAAAATGTCTGCTATGTACTTCTGTAAACATACAAAGTTACAGGTAAATCTCAATTCTTGCCTTCCTGTATAATTTAATCATTCCCTGAGTCCTTGGCCTCACACATTTGAGTCCTTACATTAGTGATCATCTCTGATGTTACCCTTGTTGTGCTAGATTCTCTCTCTATTGTTAGATTTCTTTCTTCTTCTGCCTAAGGGGATGAGTACTGAAGTGGAGGAGATCAGTATGGACAGAAAAACAGGGCTGCAGACATTAACTGTGAATGCACTGCATCAAAAACACAGTGCAATATTATGTCTCTAACCTTCTTCAACACATCGAGAGGACTTTTTATTGTGCTTTGGTAATGTTTTCTTTCCTTTCCTCCCCAGTAACTGTCTCACCTTGAGAAGCAATATTTTCTCCTGAGGTCCAGAGACTGACATTTCTGTGGACTTAATCTATATGTCCAAGGACACTGCAAAGGTTAAGTAAATTCTATTTCTAATGCCGTGATCACTAACGTGTAAATGCTAGCAGCTCTAGGTTTTGACAGCATTAGGTACTTCATTTTGAATAAAGATTCTCCTATTGTTGTGAAATACCAGGTGCTGCCTGTGAAAAGTGTGCTATAAAAATTCAATGGGTGGCACACACCTGAACAGGTGTCATGAAGATTTGTCTGAGTCTAAAAGCAGAATTGCCCTCAATACATTATGGCATGATAAAAATATGTACATGCACTTTTACCTGAAATTACATATATATAAGTATTAATCAAATTGCTTTATTTTCTTAGGCAAAATCAGGACCACCCGAGAAGCAAATTTAACTGACTTAAGCAGATTAAACCAATAACTTTGCACTTTTGATCCTCCCAAAAGTCAAGTTGTTGCCTACAATTAAATTTGTACTTTTCTGCTGACTGATGTGGTAACCACAAAACCAAATTAAAAGAAAAGTAATCAAAGCACTTGTTTAGCTGATCATTCCAGACACATGCTCAGAGTACAGCAGACTAACAGTGATGTTCTTCTGCAGTTAACATCTGGGTATTTCTATTTATAGAAAGATATCACAAGTTAAACGCAGAAGAAAATGGCTCACAGATCCAATAAAATTTGGAACACACAACTACCTGCAATATCAGGGGATTTTTCACCCAATATATTTGCCAACAAATCAATAACATGAGAAAATCCTCCTGCATTGTGGGTACTCAAATGCTCCGTAACAAGAACTGCTGCCTAAATTAATATAATCCCAGACGTGCTGTGTATGTTTCAAAGCTCATACCACCAAAGCTTCAAATTCACAAGTGTTGAGCGGGAGGATATTTCTTAATAATGGTTTAAATAAAAGGAAATTATGTGAAGATTTTGCATTAAATGTTCCCATGCTGAGTGGGCTCAGTTTAAATTGTTCTTGTCTCTGAATGGCATGCTTCCTGCTGTCTATATTTCTTTACAAGAGAAAGAAGGTATCAAGCATTTCTAAAACTATAACTTGTTTCATTAAAAAGATGACTGCAATTTTTTTCATTATAAAGACTGTGTGTTGGGTACAGTAGTTCACTGAAAGCAGCTGTTATCACTCATGTGTTCAGATTTGAATGAAGCTTGTCTGGATTTCATTAATAACTCTTTTTTCTACCTACCCTTATAATATTCATTACATATTTAGCAAATATTCCTTCTGTACTTTGAATGCAATATCAAGAGCTAATATACATTTTATTGGACAGATGTGGCTATCATAGTAGGTAGTAGAGCATGCATAATGTTATGGAGCTCTTTAAAATATAATTTTATTTTAAAGTTCATCACTTGCCAGGTAAATTACCATGTAAGAGAAAGCCATGTTGGAACTGTGTTGTAGCTGGCATGTTTATCAATGTGCAAACATTCTTCTGTGCTCACAATGAGGATTATTAACAACTATTTGAAAGTGTATTAACAGGTATTTTCTACCAATTATGGTAGTATGTACAAGAAATATAGGCGAATGAGACAGAATACTTTCCCTTAATGAGATATTAATTGAGTTAAAGAGATTCTTTCTGAGCAACCTTCAGGTTTATCAAAAGCATAATTAATATGTATTCTTTATTTTTTATTTCCATTGACTAACACTTATAGGAATGAAAAAATAAGTCAAAAGTTACATTCAAATAATCTATTTCATTTTCTCCTTAGAACCTGAAAATTATTTGGCTAATAACAAATTTCACAGCATTGTCTAAAAGGTACCTTTATGAGAAGAATCATGTATATGATATTTTACTAATCTTTATAAGAAAGAAGAGACAAAAAGAGGAAGAGAAAATATAAAGGAGGAGAAAGAGAGAGAAACAGAACAAAGTAGTGATTTCCTTAGAAAAGTAGAAATAATAATTTGAAAATTAGGAAAAAGAAATAAAATTAATGTTCACGGATGATAGATGATCAGTGAGTAAAGGTCTTGCCATGCAAGCCCGACCTGTGTTCAGTACCAGGGACCCACAGTGATTTCAGCACTCCTATGGAGAAGTGAGAGACACAACAGGAATATTATATGGAAGGTTATGGACTTAGCCTGGAGCACAGAGAGTGGAAGAAAAGAATAAGCAAGACTAAACTTGGTGGCAGGAGAGTACTAACTTCTGAAGGTTGTCCTTTGACCTCCACAAAAGTAGTATGGCATCTGTGCTTGTAGAAACATGCATGGGAGCATGCGTGTGCACACACAACACACACACACACACACACACACACACACACACACACACACAAATGAATATAATAATAATAATGAGTAAATTCTCTGCTGGTAGCTACTTCTATACAAAATCCTCTTCTACATCCAATGTTACTCCTGTCTCTAAGCATTTGCTATTCAACCACCTTTAAAATTTCCTCCAAAATATGTTTGTAGCTTTCCATCTCCTTATTTGGATCTTAGCAAATATCCCTTCCTCAGTGAATTTCATGTCCTCTTTAGCTACCCTGTCTGCTCCCTTACACTATACTGCATGTGTAACATTGCCTTCTTGGGTCCTAATCTTCCTTAAAACTTTTTCTGTCCTCACTGTGTAAACCAAATGAACTCCCACTTTCTATGCTACTGTCATCCTCTCTCATAATTATACAGTGATGTAACTTTAACTTTGTTTCGTGCCCTATGTTCTTATTCTCTTTATACTATCTAAGCCTTAAAAATAATTCACAACACATAGCAATCTTTAGATTTTTTAATAAAAGATTACTGTTATCTAAAGGACCTTTTCTATATCTTTGCTGCTGTTGGTTAAGAGTATGATTAACAAAGACAAAAATATAGCTCAATGGTAGACTTTTTTCTTAATATGCATGAAACCTTGAATTCAACCCACAGCACATAGAAAGAAGCATAAATGCATCATACTTGTGCATTTTCCTCATGGGAGACTTGCAGGATCTGTTAAATTTAAATGTAAGTGACTACTGCCAAATGAGACTGTTCTGAATGATCTTTATGTTAATTGAAATATATGACTTGTATGGAAAACAAATCAAAATAATAGTTGCTTGTATAAGTTGCTTAAAATTTCTTTTATGTAATTGAGTTAGTTAGATATGGATACTGTTTGTAATTTTGTTAATTGGTTAGCTGGTAGCAAGCTAGCTAGTTTCTTGACAACTGAAGGATGAGCTTTGGGTGGAAATAATAGTGAAGACAAATCTTGAGTAATTCTGCAGGAGATTATCTAATTGATGTAGGAAAACTCAGCCCATAGTGCAGGAGGATAAGATGGAGGGGTTTGGTTCAGTCCTTTGCATACTAGGGCAAAGTTTGGCACAAATAAAATACGAACACAAAGCTGACTGAATATATAAAAATAACCATAAATATAGATGCTCTTTAATTTTACTTGTGATAAGAAATATGTAATTCAAATTTTAATAGAGAAACATCAGTGAAAATGTATTAGAAGTTAGTTCTAAAGGCCATAATGTTGCAAAAACACTAAAATAAAAAAGAACAAAATTTTAAAAATCAACATTAGTAGAAGTCTGGAAAGGCAGTCAGTTGAAGCTGTAGACCAGGAAACAAGTGTTCAATTCAAGGAGCATCAACCTGGGAATGAAAGATAAGCTTTTTGAAGGATTTTACTTGTCTTTAGCTGGAAATGTTTCATTGGCTCCAACACAGATTTGAATACCACAGTGAGACCCTGGTCCCTGACTCTAGAGAGAAAACACACTCCATTCTTACTGAATCAGTTTTTGGCCCATCTGAGGCCAATCTGAAGGACAGGTGCAATGTGCTTGTTTTTTTCTTTATTTCTTTTTAACAGCAAACTCTGTCAACACAAGAAAGTGGTCAATAAGTACAGCTGTCTGATTGTCAAATACATTGCTAAAACTATATACTGGACAAAGGACAATCTTTTTAATATGGGGTGCTGAAAAACTGGATCATCACATGCAGAATATAGAAATTAAATTTCTGTCACACAGTACAAAATTATATTCCTAATAGATCAAGCATCTTACTGAACTAGCTTCATGTTCAAACTGGTAGAGGAAAACATGAGAGAAATACCTCAAGATATTAGCAACAGCAATGACTTACTGAACAGAACTCCAACAACTCAACAAATAATAACAAGAATGTAAACAAATTTGATCACAACCAATTAATGCAAAGGAAACACCAGAACAAGGTGGAAGTGGAATCCTTTACCAGCAATTTTTCCAACAAGAAATTAATATTTATTATGTATAATAAACTGAAAAGTTTATTAGAATAATAAAAATCTAAATTATAAGTAATAAACACACTGTTCAGAGAGCTTTCAATTGTATCATCTCATTTCTCTTTTTGCTCAGGATTATTGCCATTTGGGGTCTTTCAGATTACATGTGAATTTTAAGATTGTTTTTCGTAGTTCTGTGAGGAATATCATTGGTATTTTGATAGGGATTGGATTGATTAAGAAATATTAAGAAATGCTGTTACATAAATGGATATCAAGCATATCCTGAAATTCCATCTCATTTCAGTCAGAACAGTTATCATCAAGAAAACAAACGAAAGCTGGCAGGATGTGAGGCCGAAGTAACCTTATACAATGTCTTTAAGTTAGGTAGTAGCATGATCCAATTGTATACTAACTACCAGATTAATACTGCAAACCAGTTATAAACCATCTGCTCTACATAAAGATACTGAAAAAATACATAGAACAAAACACATGTAAAATCTTGTTTAGTTTCCAAGTCCACAAAAGCAAGAATAAAAATAGATTTCTTGACCATTGAATTTATTTGTGGAAATTTTCTGTGCCCTTAGAGAACAATAAGTAATGTAACTGAAAAACATTTATAAGAACGCTGTGACTTTGGGAATTCATACTTCATTAATCTCATCAGGGAGAAATAGGAAGATATTTGAAAGTGTTTTAAAATCATGTGAGGAAGAATATGATAAAGGGTGATTACAAATGCCTGATAATTCCTTGAGAGATGGGTATTCTGAGTTTAATAAGTTATTGATATTGTTATTACTTGCATTAGATTTGAAGATTTTCATATTTAGAATGATTCCATGTGGCTCTTTTGACAATTTTTATA
Source organism: Typhlomys cinereus (assembly GCA_023101885.1). Taxonomy (NCBI): domain Eukaryota; kingdom Metazoa; phylum Chordata; class Mammalia; order Rodentia; family Platacanthomyidae; genus Typhlomys; species Typhlomys cinereus. The sequence continues at coordinate 949,603 of JALPQD010000356.1, read as the reverse complement.
GTGATGGAAGTCAAAATCTAGCACATTGATTATTCAGATGCCATAAAAATTGTCTACTTTCATTAACCAGAGTCAAATTAAATTCATTTTCAGGGAAAGTACTCCATTGCAATAGTACTAGAAATAAGTTCAACTTTTATCTCTTGACTCTCATGACTCCCTGGTCCTTCAAAAGCTCTTGCAATGATCCTCATGACCTTAGCACCCTTGTTCTTGTACATGCTCAGTGCTGCCATCCTGTGCTTCTGACTTACCGACTCTAGTCGTTAGTGGGTCTCATGCCAGGTTGTTCCACGTGAAGCTCTCTGCTTCTTCTTTCTCACAGAGAAAGGGTTCGTTTGGTCACTGACAACTTTTGTCCAATGACAAGATTTGTCCATGATTGAAGTTATCATTTAGCTCTTGGTCCTGCAACCTGCTCAATATTCATGGCATTCATCAGCTTTCAGTGTATTTACATTACTTTGTCAATATTTTAAGGAACAGTTTATTAGTTTACTTATGTATTTATAAATTTGGAAGAGAAAGAGGAAAGTAGTGAGAAAAGTGGGGGGAGAAGGAAGAGAGAAAATGTATGCGTGTCTTGCCATGGCTCAGGATGAAGGTCAGAGGCTTTCGGAAGTCAGATCTCTCCACCTTGTGGGCTTCCATGGACTGAACTCAGGTCACACGGTTTGCCAGCAGGTGCTTATCCATTGAACTTTCTCAAAAGCCCAAGTTCTGTTAAACTTTAATGATCTCTCTTTGTTGGAATGTGCACCCTATCAGGTCAGGGAGTTTAGCTGCTTATTTTCTTCTGTTTCTACTGCTCTATCCCAAGAATTTCAACTAGGACTTAAAGTATCATAGAGAATCACTGACCATTTCTTGACTGAATTAATGAAAACAGTTTTAGTTCATTTGGAAGCGAAGCATGAAATATTAAGTATATTAAATATTAAGCATTAAGTATAGGTAAGTAAGCCACACTAAAGTAACTCTGAAGTCATTAAGCAGCGATTTAGACAAACGATGAATGCATGCTTCCTTATTGTTAGTTTACAGAGTCTTGATTGGTTTGAACAATTATTCAGTCAATTTCTCCATTAAGAAAGCACAGATGTTGTAATTTGCAGTGTGATTTGATTTAAATTTCAGTGAGATACTTGGAAATACATCTTTTGCTTTTATCAAATATATTAAGTTTAAAAAATATATTTGCTATGGCCCAGAAAACATTAATTAGCAAAAAAGACTGATTTTGAGCATTAATTAATGCAACAGATGATAAATCAGAAACTGTAAATGGTTGTGTAAGACATGCTTATATATTTTAGAATTCAACCTTTCCAAAGAGATAATTAAGGCAAGAAAGATGAAAGTTCATTTAACAGTCATGTTTGGTTCTCATATCTTCTCAGTGTGACACTTTATCCCTGCCTTGATGGTTAAGAAAAATGTACCGGCAATGTCAGAATTAAAGGACAGAAGTAAGAGCACTCTTTGAAATTGGAAACAAAAGTTATGGAATTAATAAAGTGGAAACATGTACTAATGCTTATGTTATGTTATGCAAAATGTTGCATAACACATTAGGAAAATATTGGATCCAATGTTAAAAGTTAATGAGAACAAAGATCAAGTAAAAGGTTGAAAAGTATTTTTTGGTTGATCTTTTGATAACTAGTCACTTGAGAAGAGTAAGAAAATGAAGAATGAGTTATTTAGCTTTCCAGCATTTTAACAAATACTTGTGGTGATCAACTTATGAAAAGCAAAGGCTCTGTGACTCATGGCTTCAGTACATGAATCATTGGATCAATTGTTAGTGAAATGACAGTGTAAGTCATCATAGAAGGGAACATGTGATACAGCAAAACTACTTACATGCACAGCATAACAGTTTGAGGTCTCATTATCTCCTTTGAGGATATATGCTCAATGAGGTGAACATCACCACCCTGCTGTTGGAAGTGAAGACCCCTTGTGATGAAAACAGACAATCAAGAGATCAGGACATTTTCATCTCAACAGCCAATATTTTGCTTTTGCAGAGGGTGCTCAAACTTTGTAAGTGGAATTAGCAAGTTGTGGATGGGCATGCAACTATCTTGTAATATTAGCCAATACTTGATAAAAGAGGATCACAATTAAGACAGAAAAAGTGCTTAGTTTTAAAAGAATATTCCTCCTCTAAACATTCTGAAATGAATACCAAAGTTCTAAAATTCAGAACTGTTCCTGTTCAGTTTTGACATTCAGATATAGGAAATGGGACCTTTTTCATAACTTGTGATGCTTTTTTCTTTCCTTTTTAATTTTTTTAGTGTTTTATATGTGAGTTTGTGACATTTTCACACCATAGTTCTCAATCCCATTCCCCTTTCTCTTCTTTATCTATCAATTACAACTTCTTCTATCTACCCTGCCATCTGTCTTGATTTTTTTTTTGCATGTGGGATCCACTGAATTTCATCAGGATTTGCTTTGATGGCATGTGCCTGACTACTTGCTGGAGAATGAATCATGTTTCTTACGTCTCCCTCCTTCCCATCATCATTAACCCTTATTAGTCTCCTAGGGAAATATGGAGCCCACTGAGATTTTTTTCCCCCTTTCATGGTGAAATGTTGGTGAAATGATGAGAGTTCCACTCTTGTGTTGGTTTTGTGGAAACGTGCAGCTGCAGTGAATTTATGGATGCAACAGCCTTGTTGTATCCCAGAGACAGTGTCTGGACATACCCCTGTCATGCGTCAGGCTCCTACAATCTTATCTCTACCTCTTCCTCAATGTCTCTTTAGTCTGGGAGTTGTGGTGGAAGGTAGACTAGATGTCTTGGTTAGGACCTAGCAGTTTTGTTTTACTGTTCACAATCACATGTCATCAGACTATCTGCTGCAAGATTCTTTCTGGAGTCTCTCTGAAAGGGCAGATGTGCTCCCCTTGACTTTTAGTGCCTTCCTGTTGGCAATCAGGCATGCAGTCACCTGTAAAAATACAGTTTTATTTATGTGTGCATGAAGTAGGTGAATATCTTTTCAATCTTCCTCAAAGATACCGACTATTCTTGCAGTTTCATGTGTTTAGAACATGTGCTATTCTGCAAAACTAAAGCAAGATTAAGAACAAAATTAAACAAGATTAATCTGGTAGTACTGCAAGTTAGCTTCCAATACCTGGCATACAGGTCCCAAAGCAAAGGCATTGCATAGGAAAGCTGTGCTTGACAAACAGCAGAACTGAAATCCATGAGCAGATGATAGTTCATTGAAAAATTAGATCAGGGCTTGCAAGTGATATGGCAGAAAGAAACGGAAAAGTAATGAGTCCAGGCAGAGCAAAAGGAATCCCATTCCAAATAAGGGGAAAACACTTTAGTATGCGGTCTATTATAGTGTCAAATTGCTTCTCAAGAAGGAGTAGAATCTCCAAGCCCTGGATCATTTCAAAGTAGAATAGAAAAATGACAGTGAGATGAGAAAGGGGTGGCAAAGGTCTAATGACAGAAAAGTTGGAAGATAACAGAAAAGCAAATTTAAAAACTTAGATATCTTTGGACCATGATAGTTGTTTTAGATTGTATTCTCATTATTGTTAATAACAGTATGCATCACAACATTTTACACTTGTAGAAAAATTTTATAAAGTCTCAAAAACATTTTAGCAATCAAAAGGAATATCTCTTAATTTGTAAATATGTTGGCAAGCTAATGTTTATAGCTAGTAAGATGCTAGTCCTGGCTACTACCTGGTTTTTGGACAGGTGAAAGACATCACTGAGCTTTGTGCAGACTTCTAATCCATGGAAACTGTGAAATAGTAAATGTGTGCTCTTTTATTGTTTAAAGTTTGTAGCCATTTTAGAGCAATAAAAACTTAACTTATACACTAATGCAGAAAGCATGGCATATTACTTTAAGATCTTAGAAAAAACATTACTAATTTTTAAGTAAGAAACTGCTTGCTCTACAACCTAATCATCTGGTACTGACATCTCCCAGAGCACATCTTTCATTTTCATCTTTAGTTAAGTTCAGAACAGACACTCAACTGCTGTTTGTTTTTGTTGTTTGTAAACCCTGATTTGGTTGGAGTAAGAGCAAAAGTCAAAGGAGTTGATTCCCTATGTTTTTCTTTTTGCTGTTGTTTGGTACTGAATGATAATCAGACAGTGATATAGGAGAATACTAGGCAGTATCTTTGACATAAGTAATATCAAAATGTACCATAAAATGCTGTTTAAAATACCATATATGAAAAAACATCCAACTATTCCCTTCCACATTCTTTGTGTGTGTGTATTATGTATATACACACACATATATATGTTTATGTAGATTATATATATTTATGTAGATATATATGTATATGTACATATGTATGCATATATCTGACAAAATTTCCCTTAGAATTTGATCCGAAGGTAAAAGAGAGAAAATTCTTAAGGTAAAAGAGAAAATTCTGTTCTAAGAGTCACAGTGTTCCTTCAATACAAGCTCATGATGCCAGAGAATGCAGATATGCTAGTGTTCACCAGAAAACATGTATCTCAGCACCTGCAAATAATAATTAGCAAAATGAGAGCAATCAATGATGAGAGATACATATGAGACAGAGAGATCCATGATGCATGTGGCCAAGTCACAGACATTAGTGGAAGGCACAGATGTGAAGACGAAGAGGGATTCTATAATAAATGTCTCATAATCCTTGGAGCATGTGTTCATGGGGTTCTTATACAGTGTGTTTATGTAGGGGTTTCAAGATAATCCTCAATTTCTTAGTGAGTGTCAGGCTAGTCTGGGATCCATGGGACTCCATCTCTACAAAAAAAAAAAAAAAAGAACCAATAACGAACAAAAAGTAAATTTAAAAATGCACTTTAAGAAAGTGGGCTGGGCAGATTGCATTTCAGATGATTCCTGAAATCACCCTTGTTTATTCACAGACACATCATTCATGTGCCTTCTTGGAGAGAGAGAGAGAGAGAGAGAGAGTTTGACATGCTCATTAGAGATTTTTAAACAAGTCAAAATGAAGCAGGAGCTAAACATCTGGAGTTTATCTCAGCTTCTGGAGAAGTGGCCCTTCTATGAATCCCTTCTTTTAAACAGCCTGCTGCAAATCTTAGGATACTTTAATATGGCCTGCTACTTCTTTCCATTATGAAGCTTCTATGATTGAAGTCACACATGAATTGCTAATTGCCAATGCAGTGAATTTGCCAATGCGGTGAACAGTTTCCCCTATTAAAGCAGTGACACTAGAATATTTGATATTACCCACCATCCAATTCTTCTGAATCCTCCTTCAGTGTTTAAGCTAGTCCTTGCTTACCTGGCTGGATGTTTTCCCTTTGCTTCTCTTGCATATGCTCATGTGATCCATTATTCTGTTTTCAGCTTTCCTTTTCCCTCTTGTGTAATGTCTTCACGCAGATGACGGCCACTCTGCCTGTCACTCTGCATTGTTCTAGTACCACAGACAAACTCTCTGGCTTGTGATGTTGCTTTCTCCTGGGAATCATGATTCACTCCACACCCACACAGTCTTCATATCCTACTTAGAGACCAGTGAGGACTCAAAAATATGCTCAAAGAAATAAAAAAACCTCATAAAATATTTAAATATGTGCTTAAAATCTCTTTTCAAGAAGTTAATGCAAAATTATTAGCATGAATGTATTTTTGTTTTATTATTTTTACTTAGACTTTATGTGTGTGTATATGTGTATGTGTGTATCAGAGGGTTGTGTGTGCCCACAGAAACCCAAGGGTGATGGTTCTACCTCCTATTTGCCTTGCTCTGGATTTACCCAAGATTTGCCTTCCAGGACCGGAAGTGCAGGCCACTGCCTTTTCTACTTGGTGTTTTTATGTGGGATATGGGATCTGAACTCAGGTCCTTCTGCTTGTGAGCCATCTCTATTGTCCAGATTTACATTTTTTAAGGTTTTAATCTCTAAGACCACAGTGCCCTCCCCAAAGACATTTTAACTCATGTAATGAACTCTAAGTGGCATATTAATTAGTTAGGGCTAACAAACTGCCATGTACCAAACCATCCAAAATTATATCCAAACTATTTTCCCACTCACCTGTTCTGAAATTGACTGGAGTTGACACACACTCATGTTGCCTGCATTTTAGAGGTGCTGACTCCAAGCTGTGATACGATCTAGGTCAGCTCTTCTTGCTTTGTGTCCCCTTGAGGTAGTAGGCTGAGGTAAGCATCTTAATGTTTTGACAACCTGCTATAGTTGAGATATGATGCAGACAGACATGAGTGGTGAGATAATTAAAAAAAAGTTGAATGCTGGTTTTGGGAACCATTCCCAGAGGAATTGATATTTGATCTGAATGAGGGGAAAGTAATTGTCAAGCACAGAATAAGCAAGAATATTATTAGAAATATAAAGCATAAGAATTTTTATAACTACATAAAATACTCTGTTGGCTGAGAGATGGAGCATAGCTGAATTTTAACAGAGGAAGCCCAGAAACTGAAATCTCAACTGAACAGAAGTGAATATTTTGAAATTCTTCATTTGAGCAGGTTGGGTGTTCTGGCATTCAGATGTACTCTGTTAGAAGCATAAAGCACATTAAATGAAAGGACATTCAATGCCAAACCAGCTGCCTGGGGCTTGAATAAATTTTAGTGATGTGTTTGGTTTCTCCTGAGTTTTTAAAATTTGAGCTAATGATTTAACATTGGGCAATTTTACATAAAGAATTTGAAGTTTCTGTCAGCGTTGAATCTCCATTGCTATATGACAAGGTGCTGGAAGCTGAATGGCCCACCGTTGCTCGGTTTAAAAGTATGTTTTGGTGACAAGTATTTACACTTATCTAAAGATGTAATGGAATGGAAAATCCAGGCTGGACATCAAGCTGAGCAAGAGACCTATGTGATAGATGTGGATTATCTGGGGACATGGGTAAAGCCTTTGACTTATAAATATAATAACCTTGGAATGTTAACCCTTCGAATTTGAAGAATAATATGATAGTTGCTTCATAGAGGCAAGAAAGAAGGGCATTTTTCAATGCTAGCAATACTTTGAATTGAATAGAAAAAAATCAAAGAGAGTAAATTCATGGGATTAGTAGTTCTCAATGTAAAATATAACAGCATAACTGCTGTTGATTTTTGCAACTCTGAGAGAATTGGTCAAATGGAATAATAAGGGGTCAAATACATGCATCATCCCACTTTTCAATTTCTGTCCCTTAAACTTGAAATGTCAAATCATGGAGCCATTTTGGTCTTTCATTTATTTCAGTGTACTTTTTAAAATTTAAATCTTACTATTACTTACCATTTCTATACAAGAGCATTATAGCTTCATTTTACAATTTTAATTTCTTTTAAGTGCAAGAACTATTGAATACTGGAAAATTTTGTCAGAAAGCCAAATATCATTGCAAATAGATCAATAAAAATTAATTGTTGTCAAATACCTTCAAATGGTTTGAGAAAAGCTTATCCATGAAGCAAAAAGTTATTGAAGCATCCTTAAAATAAATTAAAAATAGACTAGACCTATAATTAGAATAAAATTTGAACTTAAAATTAACGTTAAATTGTTTTTTAAATTATGATTTAAATTAGGTAGTATTTTGAAAGATCAAAGTAAAGCTATAGCCTTTCTATAAATAAAAACAAACACCTGTTAGATTAAAAACAAAGATCAAATACTAGAAATCTTAGAAAATCATTTTCAATATTAGAAACAGAGCCTCATAGCATCTGTAATATATAAAGGATTTGACATCACTGTTTAGTATCATGGGCTTGGGACATGTGCTCAGATTTTGCCTAACTAGATGAATTTTATAGATCAAAGTTGATAAGGAATATTATTGGCAAATGAAATGCTATCCAAGTGAGAATCTTCACACTTTTCTAAGGTCATGACTGAAATACTAATAGGGTTTATTTGTATACAAATTTTATAGGAAAACCCTTGGAATCAGTCATGCTTCTTGGTTCTGCTATGGTTGAAGACTTCTCTGATATGGTTGGCTTTATTTCATACAGTTACCAAAAATATTAAAAAATGGAAAAACAGAAAACAAATAGGTTAGAGGAAATATGAAAAAAATTGATTAACGTACTTGGATAGAAAATTTATCAAGTTCAGCAAGTAAGTAATGTGACACCTGGTTAGGTTCATAGACGTTCGTTCTTGATCATTTACAACTAAGGGGGTAAGATCTCAACAGAATGGGAGGGCATATAATCTGGCAGATAAAAAGTAACCATTTTGCAAATGGGTGATTGACCCCTCCCTCGCTGAGGTTTCCTACTTTTATTACATCTACCCTTGAATGTGCTCTTATAATAAGACTCCAGTTTAACAGCTTTTTGTCTCTGGCCAGGGCGTGACATACAGTGCCCAGCAGGATGGAGTGAAGGGCATTGCAGGAGCAGCAAAACTGCAAAAGAAAACCAACAAACCACAATCCAGAACTTCAGAGACTCTATATCAACCACCTAGAACTAGGCCAGACTAATCTCTCCCCATCCTGAAGCTCAGGGACATTTGAGGAAGAGGGGGCAGTAAGAGTGTAAGAGCAAAAAGATTGGAAGAGCAGTGATTTGCAAGATACTCCACACAAGTTAGGGTCGAAGCAATCATAATTGGACTTTGCATGCCCTGCGCAATGTCCAACACACTATTGACCTCACAAAGTCTAGCATCTACTAAAGGCACCAAGATCCTTGGAGGCAAGGGACTGGCAGCCGCAGCAGTGTTCTTATGTTTACGGGGAACACGGGAAAGCGTTCAGGGAAATGCCACTGGGTCCTTGTACGTCATTGGAGAGGAGAGCCCAGAGGAGAGTCAGGCATGCACAAGAAAGGACTCTCTGGGAATTGGGGCGGGAGGCATGGGGGGATGGGGAGGTAGCGGTGAGGGGAGGGGGAGCAGGGGGTTTGGGGGGAGGAGGAGGGAGGGAGGGAACTGGTGTATCTATTAAGTTTGTATGAGCTGAAATAATAATAAAAATGTATTAAAAATTTATCAAGTTCAGAAATGACTGAAATCTCACTTTCTGCCTTGGACCCTCACCCAGGCAGACTCCCTGCTCCTCAGGTAATGTCCCTAGACCATGCCCCACACCCCTGATCACCTGAATGCCCCACTAACCACTCTATCTTTCTGCCCTGACCAGGACCAGGGGTAACTCCCTGCTCCTCAGAATTCAATAGAGTCCAGAGAAAACCCAAGCAAAGTTCTGGGGGACAAACACCATTTATCTGGCATCCTCTATAATCATCCCATCACACGGGGGAGAATCTTCACATCTAAGATAAGTAAACCCTTTAGACCACTTTGTTCCTCTTAATTATTAGTCATTTGTTGTTTAATATTTCCATACAGCCACCCAAAAACCCATACAACTTCAAGGATTATACCATTCACCCTCACATACCACCAAGGAAGTAACCTAAAAAGTGCACTACATACTAATCTTCATTCCCTGTCTACTAAACCTGATTTAATTGATGTACTAACAGTCTAATAGCCTCATCTAAGAAATAACACAAACACCAGACAAGCATACCTAGCTCCAAGGCAAATACTAGCAATAACTGCTCAAGTGTAGTAATACTGTCAAATTCAGTTCAATCAAAACACACACAGAAACAAAAAGAAGGTCATAAGAGATAAAACAAAAATATACAGATCACAGCACAAATCCATGAGAAACAAAAACCAAGACAACAAATCTCCTACCAAAAGAATGAACCCCATAGTGATAAACTCCAATGAGAACAAACTCACAGAAAATAGTCAAGAAAGCCATACCAAAGATAATGATTTTCATAACCTGATCTTTACTATGATCAAAACAATGAAAGAGGAAATCCGGGAGGAGTTAAATAATCACATCAACCACTTTGAACATGAATGCAACAGGCACTTGGAAGAGATGAGAAAAGCAGCTGAAGAAACAAAAATAAACATAGATAAGTTAAAACAATCTCAAGAAGACTTTAAACTCAAACTAAAAGACAAGCTATCTTCAACCCAGAACTCAACAGAGTCTTGTCAGCAAAACTAGTGAAGCAGAAAATAGAATATCAGATCTTGAAGACAAAGTAGAAGAACTAAACAGATAGATCAAGAGGTTGTTAAAGCCAAAAAGATACTTGAGAGGAATATTCAAGAGTTATGGGACACCTTGAAGAAGCCTAACATGCACATTCATGGAATACCAGAACAAGAATCCCAAAATACTACACCAGAGGAAATTTTTCAAATTATCATAAAGGAAAACTTGCCTCATCTAAAGAAAGAGAGGCCCATCCAAATATAAGAGGCATTCCACACCCCAAACAGATATGACCAAAATAGAAATTCACCAAAGCAAATAGTCAAAACACTACACATATAAGACAATGTGCTGAGAGTTTTAAGAGAAAAAAAGTCACTTTTAAAGGTAAAAAAAAAAAGTTAAAGGTAAACCTATTAAAATAACAAATGATTTTTCAGTGTAAACAGTAAAAGCCAGAAAGTGCCGGAGAGACTTACTTCAAGTATTGAATGAGCACAAACGTCAACCCAGGCTGATATACCCAGCAAAACTATCAGTCATGATCGAGTGTGAAAGAAAAATTTTCCATGAAGAGAAACTTGAAGGCTTACATGACTACCAAACAAGGCCTTCAAAAATACTCAAACTTGAAGAAAAGAACAAACAGAAAGGAAGTATAATAACACCAAAATCTACAAGCTAAATAATACACTAATGAAAGCCACAAAACACAAAAAAAGTTAGGAATTAAAAGTAATTTCTCCATTATAACACTAAATGTCAATGGAATTAACTCACCAATCAAAAGACACAGATTACAAACATGGATTAGAAATCACAACCCATCCATCCCTTGAGGAAACACATCTCACCACAAAAGATAGGCACATTCTAAAAGTAAAAGGCTGGTCAAAAATTCTTCATGCTAATGAGGAAACAAGCAGGGGTAGCAATTATGTTATCTGACAAAGTGGACTTCAAACCAAGAAAAAATCATATCTTACATATCTCTATCAAACTTTTCATCCAAGCACCAAGTAATGTACATTTTTCTCAGCAGCCCACAGAATTTTTTCCAAAATAGTACACATATTGGGCCTCAAAATGGATCTCCACATATAAAGGAAAATTGAAATTATAGCCTGTACCCTATCAGACCACCATGGTCTAAAGCTTGACATCTGCAACACAACGAACAACAGAAAATACACTAACTCTTGGAAACCAAGCACTATGATGATGAATGAGAATTGAGTTCAGGAAGAATCATAAAGGAAATTGAAGATTTCCTAGAAGTGAATGATAATGAAAAAAACAACATATCAAAATCTCTGTGACACAGTGAAAGCCATTCTAAGAGGTAAGTTTACAGCTCTTAATGCCTATATCAAAATAATAGAAACATCCCAAATAAATAACTTAACAATGTATCTTAAGGCTTTAGACTCACAAGAGCAATCCAATCTCAAAAGCAGTAGAAGAGAGGAGATTAGCAAAATCACGGGAGAAATATCTAAAACTGAGATAAGGAAAATGATACAAAGAATCAACCACCTGAAAAGCTGATTCTTTGAAAGAATCAATAAGATTGATATAACCCCTAGCTAAATTAATCAAAATCAAGAGAGTGAAAACCCAAATTAATAAAATTCGAAATGAAAATGGTGTTATCACAACTGGTACCCAAGAAATTCAGAAAATTATATGTCATATTTCATAAGCTTATACTCCATAAAATTTGATAACAAAAAAGAAATGGATGGATTCCTGAGTAATCACCACTTACCTAAATTGGATCAGGAAGTTTTGAATTATTTAAATAATCTTATAACATATGAGGACCAGATGTCCTGGTCCAGATGGATTCAGCACAGAATTTTTCCAGACATTTAAAGAACAACTAACACAAATACTCCTTAAACTGTTCCATAAAACTGAGAAGGAAGGAACACTTCCAAATTCTAACTATGAAGCTAATATCATACTAATCCCCAAACCTAACAAAGATACAATTAAAAAAGAAAACTATAAGCCAATCTCTTTGATGAACACAGATGAAAAGATTCTCAACAAATCAGATTCAAAAACATATCAAAAAATCATTCACTGTGATCAAGTATGCTTTATCCCAGGCACACAAGATTGATTCAACATACACGAATCAATAAATATAATCCATCATATAAACCAATCTAAAGTCCAAGACCACATGATACTCTCCATAGATGCAAAAAAAGGTTTTGACAAGATCCAACTTCCTTTTATGATCCAAATCTTAGAGACAGTTGGAATAGAAGGAACCTTTATCAACATAATAAGTTGTATATAACAAGCCAACAGCAAGGATTATACTCAATGAGGTAAAAATTGAAGCATTCCCACTTTGGTCAGGAACTATACAAGGCTGTCCACTCTTACAACTTTTATTCAATATTGTACTTGAAGTCTTAGCTAGAGACATAAGACAAGAGAGAAAGATAAAAGTGATTCAAATATGAAAGGAAGAAGTCAAGATCTCTCTATTTGCAGATGACATGATTGTATACCTGAGTGATCCTAAAAACTCCACCAGGAAACTCCTGAAACTAATACATAAGTTCAGCAGGGTGGCAGATTACAGAGTGAATGTGCAAAAATCAGTGGCTTTCCTATACCCTAAGGATCAAAAAAATGAAAAAGTCTTAAAAGAAACAATCCCATTTATTATAGCCTAATTATATATGTATACTAAAATAATTACAGACTATTATATATACTAAAATAATGAAGTGCCTTGGTATAAATCTAACCAAAGAAGTGAGAGACCTTTATAGTGAAAACATAGAGCCCTAAAGAAAGAAATTATAGAATACACCAGAAGGTGGAAAGACTTCCCATGTTCCTGGATTTGCAGAATCAACCTCATTAAAATGACCATCCTACCAAAAGCAATATACAGATTCAATGCATACCAATCAAAATCCCCAAGCAATTCTTTAAAGAAATTGACCAAACAATCTCAAAATTCATATGGAAGCACAAAAGGCCCAGGATAGCAAAAGCAATCCTGAGTAACCAAAACACTGCTGGAGGTAACACCACACCAAACCTTAATCTATACTACAAATCCATAGTAATAAAAACAGCCTGGTACTGGCTCCAAAATGGAGCCAATGGAAAAAGAACAGCATTTTCAGCAAATGGTGTTGGCAAAACTGAATGTCCACATGCAGAAGGTTAAAACTGGACCCGTACTGTCACCATGTACAAAAATTAATTCAAAATGGATTGAGGACCTCAATATTAGACCAAAGACTATAAAAACCCTAGTTGAAAGAGTAGGGAACTCCTTTGAGATGATTGGGCTAATCCAACAGTTCCTAAATGGAAATCCAATAGTACAGTCCCTAGAACCAACACTCAACAAATGAGATCTTATGAAATTAAAGAGCTTCTGTTCAGATAAAGAGATTCTAAACTGAGCAAAAAGGCAACCCACAGAATGGGCGAAAATCTTCACTAACCACCTATCTGATAGAGCTCTATTATCTAGAGTGCACAAAGAACTTAGAAAACTAAACACCAAGGATATAAATGGCTCAATTAAAAAATGGGCCTGGGAAATCAAAAGAAACTTTTCCAGGGACAAAATTAAAATGTCTAACATATATCTTAATAAATGCTCCATGTTCTTAGCCATCGGGAAAATGCTAATTAAAATTTTCCTGAGATATCATCTCACCCCGGTCAGGATGGCAAAAATCCATAATACAAACACCAAATGCTGGAGAAAAGGGAACTCTCATACATTGCTGGTGGGAGTGCAGACTTACACAACCACTCTGTTGATCATTTTGGTGATTTCTAAAAAAGTTAATGATTGAAATGCCATATGACCCTGATATTCCACTTTTGGAAATAATCCCCCATAAAGCAAAAATTCACCTCAATTGCACAAGTTCAGAGCAGTGCTATTTACAATAGAAAAGTCATGAAACCAACCCAAATGCTCAACAGTAGACAAACGAATAAGGAAAATGTGGTACGTTTATACAATGGAATACTACGCAGCCATCAAAACAGATGAATTAATGAAGTTTTCTGGGAAATGGATGGAATTAGAAAATATTATATCGACTGAAATATCCCAGACACAGAAAAATAGACATCATGTGTACTCCTTAATAGGTGGATCCTAGTACCAACCCATTTAACGACATATTCAAAACTAAATCTCTGTAATACCTACTGTAATCACAATGATTGTAAACAGGGAAGAGGAAGGAGTGCCCACCTCCAGAAAAAAGGAGAGAGGGGATCATGCTTCAGTAGAGATAATAGGTTACCTTTAACTATTGTATGTAAGTAGCGAGACATCTGGTGAAGCTCACTCTCACTTCCCTTCCTGGTCACCTGTGACTGAAGAGGTTTGATCACACCAATCAGGGAGGGTATAGGGACAGGCAGATAGATGGTAACCATCCTGAAAATTGGACACTGACCGCCACCTCACGGTAGTATTCTAATCCTTTTGCATCTACCTTTGAGTCTCCTCTTACAGTAAGATCTTCATTTAAAAAGTCTTTTATCTTTAGTTAGGAGGTGAACTTCAAAAACAATCAAGAGAGAGCCAAAGGTGGTGCAGGAACAGCAAAACTGAAAACAACAAACCATAATTCAGAACACAAAAGACCCTACCTTAACCACCTGGAACCAGAGCAGCCAAATCTCTCCCCATCCTAAAGCTCAGAGAACCTTGTGGAAGAGGGGACTGCAAGATTGTAAGAGCCTAAAGATAGGGAGGACAAACAATATGCAAGATACTCCACACAAGTTAGGACTGCAGTAGTCATGATGGGACTTGGCATGACATGCACAATGGCTGATATGTCAACAACCCTCCCAGAGTCTAGCATGGATAACTGGCAGTAGGATCCTTAGAGGCAAGAGATTAACCGCCATAATAGAGTTCCCGTACTAACAGGAAGCCCAAGAAAGGGCTCTGTACGATGCCACTGATTCCTCACACCTCACTTGGGTGGAGGACTCAGAGGGAGGTTTGGCGTTCACACAAAAGGATGCTCCAGGGGACGGGACGGGGAAGGGGAAGGTATTGGGAAAAGAAGAAGGAGGTAGGGGGGTGAAAAGCAAGGCATGCATCAGAAAATTCCAGGGCTACACCTTCCATGAGCGGAAGGTAGGACTGGGGAGGGGTGGATGGAGGAAGAGGATAGGAGAACTTACTGAGCTTGTATGATTGGGAAGATAATAAAATTTAGGAGAAAAAAAGAAATATCTTCAATACTTTATGTTATTAGTGGGTTCAGGTTCCCCAGGTATCTAGCTACTCATTATCAGCAATGGTGGCTCTTACATTCCATGGAAGAATACTGTAGGTGATTTTTTTAAGTTTCTTTTTAATTGTGCGTGTGTGTGTGTGTGTGTGTGTGTGTGTGTGTGTATGTGTGTGTGCACGCACACGCCTGTAGAGGCCCAAAAGTGACTTCGAGAATCGTCCTGTATTGCTCTACCTCTTTTTGTATTTTCCTTTGGGGTTTCCCAGGCTTTGCCTTTCAGGCCTGGAAGTGTAGGCTGCCACCACCTTTTCCTCCTGGCAATTTGAAATGGGATCTGGGATCAGAACTCAGGTCCATCTGCTTATGAGGTAGAGGCTCAACCTCCTATCTATCTCTCCATCCCAATTTCTATTTCTTTATATTCCTGTGCAATTTCGTTTTCGTTTTTGGAGATGAACATAATAGAGTATAAAAGTCAAGAAAACATCATCTTAATGAAAAACCCATTTTTTTCTCCACTCTAAAATATGAATAGTGTGGTAAGTATGATGCTTCATAGGACTTTAATATTCTGAAGATTAAACATATGTTATCATTAACTATTGAAAGGAACTTTGCCAAACACTGTTTCTTGTGATATAGCTCAACTTGGAAGACTGTGGACTAATTAGTCATGCGACAAATGTCTCCCTATGGTTTCATTACTTTTTATTGGTTTTTCTTCTTCAGTCAGTACTTTCTAGATGCAGTCTTTTACTGTTAAACTTTTCCTTTTGAAGAAATGGCTTTTAATTACAAATTTCAAAAGGAGAACAGACCTTACCTAATGTCAAGTCATAAAAATTTTCAGCAGGTGGCAGTGGTCTCATGGTGGCCAACTTAATGCAAGGTGACTTTTGCCAAGGACTCTGAGTGCCATCCAACTGAACTAAGCTGTGATTCTTGTGTTGGCCCTGTCCTGTGGCGCCAATCAATCATCAAGTATCCTTTGAGCTCTTGTGGACATTTAAGTTTCCAATGCTTGATTCCCACGTACATTTTCAGAAGAGGCAGGGAGAGCAGGCATTCTCCAATCCTGCACTTAACCCCAGCATGATAGGCAATAATGACCTGTCAGGAAAGGAGGCTGTGGATCCTCACACTGTGAAATATCCTGAGGGACTTTCTTTATGAGTTAGAAAAAAAGAGGTTCAGCAGGGCTCCAGGCAAGAAATCATGCACACGGTTTTAAAAGTGCATCACGATCTTTGAAAAGATTTTCAGGGGGTGCCTCACCTTGGTGTGTTTTCATGTGTCCTTTTTAAAAAATTATATAAATGAAAAGGATGGCCTAAAAGAGTCTCCAGGCCACAGAGGACAGTTGTCTCTTTTTCAAGGTTTATGCTTTAGTCATTTATCTTTTTTTTTTCTTCACATAGCAGGGTGCTTTTTGCCTTTTAAGCATTCATTGATTTAGTTTTATTTTTTGTCCATTCATAATGTGATAGCCACTGAAAGGTTGATATGTGTACATTAGTTGTCGTGCAGGACATGTCAGAATCAATTCAAAGGCAAAACCCAATAGTACTCATCTTTAAAAAGGCAATGAATTGTCATTGACAATCTAAAACAAAGCTGTAAATTTTTCTTTCTTATATCTGAAAAGGCTGATTAGGACAAGAGTGTTAGGTGGGGAAAATTCACATCCACGTATAAAATAAGACTTGCACAGAAATCTACAAGAGCCGGAAAGCCTTGAAACCCAGTGTTCCATGTTATGCTGCAGAGGAGAAAAATGATTTGAATGGATGGTTTATTGTGGGGATATTTGGGGGGAGGGCAGAATGAAAAACTGAGAAATAGAGCTGAGGACAATCTCAGTTACTCAAGACATCATATCCTAGAGCAGTGTTGTTCCGGTGGGTGGTACACTCCTACATTGACTTGCCTTTGAGAGGGTATTCAAGAAATGGTGAGATTCAGGGCACTATAGCATGCTCAGATTCAGAAAGAGCCCTGTGTAAGGTCTGTTGATTGACAGTCTGTTGATTGACACCTGTAAATGGAAGCTAGGTAACATACCAGTGCTTGCGGCACCCAGGCCATTAGAAATCCATCTTTGTTGTCCTTCTCTCTTTCCTTTCAGTTGTACAGGCAACTTTTGGATTTCATATTTTTGCTGCAGAGATACAATACAAATGCCTGTTTACTTCAGACAGGGATTTGGCAACAGACCAAAGTAATGATTATATCAAGGTGCAATTTCATGAACCAATAAATAAATTGGGGTAACTTACAAGAGTGAGAGTAAGGGTTACTTAACAGAAGCAAGGGTGACACAAAGAGCTACATCACCAGAAAGCCTACCCCAGCATGGCTGAGACTCATGGAAGGTGCAGCCCTGGAATTTTCTGATGCATGCCTTGCTTAGTAGAGTCTCATCTGGACTTCCAGAAGCTCATAGACTCCTTCACAGTGTTTTATGGCTGGAGTGTGTCTTCTCACCAGCAATTGCTTATTGTTTTCCTATTTCACCTTGGATCTCCCTTAATTGTTTTAGTTTCTAATCTCTTAAACCATAATGAATCTTGATCTAAGATAGAATGTTTCAAATTGCTGCAGAACTCTGACAAAACCTGACTTCCCCTCTTAGGAAAGAATGAGGGCAAAGTTCAAAACAACCTCATCATACTTAGAGTAAAAATGTCATACGACATCTGTCCAAAATCTTCTTCAAATAGCAGTCTGTAAAATAATCTGATGGCAATACTTTTTGCTTCATAACTTGGTAAAACATTTTAAATATAGTTTACAATATACTTAATATTTTGAATATTCTAGCTTTTTGTGTATATTAGAGATTTAGTTTTCATTTAGCAAATAGTCTCAGACATTTATTAAAAAGAACCAGAGGAAGACAGCCAATAAACCTATAAGTAGGAAGACAGTATATCAAACTTCTCTATAGGAAACTGTTATTATAGGGAACTCACAGGGGAAACTTTTGGGTCTAAAGCTGAATGAGTGAAGGGAAACACACACATCAGTGGAGTGGCTTGAAGAGAGGTAACTTGTCACATTATGGAAGCCTGAACCCTCATAGGAGTAGACAAGCCAGAGTGAACCCTGAGGTCCATTGAGGCATGTGGGCAGAAGGGTGGGAAAGAGTGCAAATGAGAAGGGAGGGAGGAAAGAAAGCTGAGATAAAGACTCAATATGCTTGTAGAAGTAGAAAAAAGTAATAAAAAGGGAAAAATAGAATATCACTTGAATCACTAAGAAAAAAAAAACAGAAAAAATTTTGAAATACAGAAAGTGTTGGTCACCCCTATCACACTTAATGTATCCAAAAGGCAATGTCCTTTACTCCATTTCTATTAGTGCAACGAATGACAGACAGGTATGGATCAAAAGTAGGAATAAACAGAAATAGAACAGATGGCTTCATTGCTCTCTTCATTATAAAGAGAATTAACTCAAATGAAATAAGATGGATGATAATAACAGGCTTCTTGCTTTAAAATGTAAATGAAATAATAAAAGTAATCTCATAGTTAGTGATTTTTCACCTTTTATCAGCTTAAGTTGTCACTGAAATTCTTTTTATACTTAAATATAATTACGTAAACTGAAGAGTTTTATTTCCATGGTGTCACATTTAATTCTCTCATTTTTCTTTGTTCAGTAAGGCCCTGAAGGTATGAATGATGGCCTGGCAATTTTCCAATAAATAATGACAGTTTTTCAGTAAGGAGTTTATTTTCAAGAGATGAATAGCTAAACACAGCTGTGACTTTAATTTCCAAATTCTGAGGACAAAAGAGCACTGATACGAATGATATGATTTGGAGGGCAAACCAGTCTGAGTGGGAGGAAGAGGACATGGGAGCAGAGTAGAGATGCATCTTGGTTTCAACATGCTGCTTTTAAAAATGGTGTGGCACATTTGGACAAAACTGTGGGAAGCAGATGAAAATATGGGGAATGCTCAGGGGGCTGGGAAATTTAAGCTCACTTGAGAGAGATGTCTTGCTGTTGCTAGGTTAGATTTTGCTGAGATAGAAGACATATCTGGGAAGTTTCAGAAAGAGAGAAAAGTAGAGTCAGAGTAACCACCTTAGTGAGCGAGCAGAAATTTTATATAGTTTGGCTTCAAAAGACTTGTCCAGAGTTCTAGGAGCCATTCTGAATCAGTTATCTAACTTTGACTAAATCTTAATGATCCTCCTCTTTCTTAGTATTTAAATGCAGAAATACCAAAATCTAATAATATAATAATAATATTAAAAATCTAACAATCCCTCTTAACATCTATTCAGATCAAACAGATGAAATGAATATAGTCATTTTGTGACAGTTAAGCTATTTATCCCCCTAGACCTTTTATTATGTCATTTAATATAACTGTTATTATTATTGCTGCTGTTGCATATTAGTAGCACAAACTAATAGTTGATTAAACTATTTACATTTGAAAAAGAGAATTAATCACTCAACATGTTTATATAAAGCACCAAATTGGTGACTAAGACCAAAAGGTAAGACACAGTATCTTCCCTTTCACTGCTTACATGCAAAATCAAGAAAAGCAACACATGAACACTTATGAAATAGGAGACAGGATAAAAAGGCTGTTCTCAATGAATGGATGAATGAATGCACTGAGGAAAATCCAATCTCAAAGTTCCATGGAAACAATTTTTTAAGAATATGTCCTGTAACACAGGAGATTTATCTGAAAAAGAGGGAACATAGGAAATGTCCAGCCAATGGAATAGCAAAGGAAACATGGCAAACACAAAATTCAGGAAGGGAATTAGCAGGAAGTGATTTGTGGGGGAAGATAGAAATCAGATGATCCAATGGGCCATGCTAAAGTTTTCTGAATTTTGTGGACACAGCTTTGGTTATGTGAAGACTACCAAGCTTTGTTTTTCAAATAGCCCTCTGGTCATGGAGTAAACTTATAATCTGAAGGAAAGGAAACTGGAGTCTAAGAGGCCGCAGCCTATATATTTTGTAGCTATAAGCCAGTTGCAAAAAGAGGGCACTGATTCTATAGCCCAGGTTGACCTGAAATTCACTCTTAGCTCACAGAAGTCATTACCTGTGATCTCATGTCTCAGGCTCCTGCATGTTGATATTACAGGTAAATGGAATTCTTAATGAACAAATAATATGCATTTAGAATGTTGTTTACTTATGAAAGGGTAAGAAATGAAAGAGAGGGAAGAATGAAAAATGCTCCTCTGATAACTGAACTGAATGGATTG
The DNA here is from genome assembly GCA_023101885.1 of Typhlomys cinereus. Classification (NCBI taxonomy): domain Eukaryota; kingdom Metazoa; phylum Chordata; class Mammalia; order Rodentia; family Platacanthomyidae; genus Typhlomys; species Typhlomys cinereus. The sequence continues at coordinate 929,047 of JALPQD010000356.1, read as the reverse complement.
TTGTATCAATTGTTGTAATGGAAAATGATTATCACTGAATTGAGTTCTTGGGTAGGACAACCTTGATGTGAGGCTTCTATCTGACATTACCTCTTCCTATTCTCTGACATTTTCATTTTTACCACCCCCTCTTCATCAAGGTTCCTTGAGCCTTGTATTTGGGCTGGTTTAGATGTCCTGATTAGGTCTAGAAGTCAACAGTCACTTTTACTTTGTACTTTGGCCAATTTGTGGTTCCTGCATTGTATATCTTGTACAGGGATACTTGTTGGTTAAATGCAGAGTGCTTCTTTGATCTGTGCAGGGGGACAAGGGAGAATGAGGAAAACTGACTGGAAATAAGAGAGGTGGCATGGGATGGAATGGAGTGGGAGTAGGTGGTGGGTGATAAAGACACCTCACTGGTCTTTTGGGGGAATATTGAGATGTCGACCATTGAGTAGACCTGGTAGAATTGCTTCCCTACTTGTGGGTATACCCACTAAAGGTCCATGTAAACTACCACAGAGGCCTGGTCCCTTACTGGTACAAGTGCCCTGAAGGGAGTCTGGTACTGTACACATGCAGAGGGATGTAAGGGCAGGAGGGACATGAATAGATTAGGGAAGGGGGTGGAGAAGGGGAGAGGAGGGAAGAAAGAATGGAGATGGGAAGCGAGGCAGGGAGACATGGTCATAATGAAGTAAAAAAGTTACATAAATTTATAGTATATGACCAAGTTGATTTAATCACAGGCATGTAAAGTTGGTTACACATAAACAAATCAGTTAGTGTAATGAACCAACTAGACTTGTGGAAGATGTTGCTTGATCACCTCAATAGACTTAGAAAAGCTTCTTAATGAAGTTCAACATCCCTTTATGATAAAAGTTCTGAAGAAACTAGAACCAGAAGAAATGTACCTCGTAATAAGAAAGGTTTTACGTGATAAAAAAGCACATTTTCCTAGCTAAGCAATCTTTTCTTCCTGAATTTTTCTACACAAGTCAGTGAAATGGATTGACAGGTTATCATGTTGCCTCTGGGTTTGAGTTTGATCTCCATAATTCGCATGGTAAAAGTGGAGAAACAACACCCACAAGTTTGCTTCTGACTTCTATATTTAGGTTATGCCATAAGTGGACATGTGGGTGTAAATAAATTTTACACTAAATAAATATAAATTAAATATTTTAGAATCTCTATGCAAGATTTATTCTACAGATTCAGGTGAATGATGTTATTTTATCCTCTCATTCATCTTAGGTAAATAATTATTTTATGTGTTACTATTTAACTATTTGAATGTGGTATTAAGTATGCTAGGATTTGAGATGACAAGTAAAACAAGAATAATCATATGGGGCAAATCAAAAATCTGAGTTAACAAACTGTGGGAATGAAATGTAGAACATCTTGGTGATTAACCCGAATCTCTGCTTTAACAGCTTTCTCTAGTTCATCTATAATGCTTGTAGGATAAATTCGTGTGTTCATGTATTTTGACAATCTTGTTTACACAATTATAGAAATTGAGGAGGCACATGGTCTGCTATTCCAAACCTTGATACTAGGGCAAGTCAGCTGTAGAAACTAGTCTATTATCTGAAGCCTTGAACAATTGAAAGCCCATGATGTGCCTTCAGGTGCAAAGACTGAGGACCAGATGGAATATCCTCAATGAAGTGGTGAGAGAAGAAAATATGGAAATGCATTAATTCTTGACTTACTTTGCTTTATGTCTTGTTTAGGTCTCCACAGAGGGGGATGATATCTGAAAACACTAACGATGTTCATTTACTTTAGTGAGTACTCAGATTAAAATATTAATCTCATTTGGAAACAAGCTCCTATGTAGATTGAGAAGAAATGTTTTATTTGAACATTCTTTGGTCCATTTGGGTTGTCACATAAAGTCACTCCTGAAATTAGGTAAACAGAAACTCCAAAATCTTTAAAAACATAAATACATGGAGTAGCATAACTTCACAAATTTCATGGTTCTTAATTATTACACCCTGGCTTTTGCTTCTCACCATAGTTGCTTACATCCACTATAATTTATCTGTGTTAATAACTCTGCTGATACTGAATCATTCAATCCTTAATGGACATCTCTTCTGGTTGAGCCTGTTGCAGTAGGTGGTGAAAGCAGTAGCCAAATAAAAATATTGTTGGAGTTCAAAAAGTTTATCATTTCATATAAGCCCATTTCAAGGTAAAGACAGGCAAACCATTTAGGAGCTCATTTGTAAAATACAGAATAATGTACCAAAAGTGGCTTATAATGGCCAATGAGGCTAGCACTTCACAAAGGCAAGCCTGGCCGGATAAATCAAGGAACATGGAAGATGAATGACATTCAGTGAGGGAAGAATATTTAGAAGGCCCCTGGAACATACATGCAGAATGAGACTGCTGACCATAACAGAGCAAGAGATGTGCCCGGGAGCTCTCCAGTGAAATTAAAATAGTGTCCTTGCCTCAGGTGGGAAAACACCATTGTAATGAATAAATGATGATAGTCATAGATTTTCTGTTTGAGGAAAGGATGGATGCCTCACTCAATAAGCAGCCTGTCTGTAGAAAATGTCTGCTTTCTTATCTCATATCCTCCATTCGGAGATGCAAGCATTTGCATAGAAATGAATTGATTTCAGAAAGGGCAGAAAAGGGGAAGCAACAGAGAGCTGGTGCGGCTGGTAAGAAAGTGCAGAGGAAAATATTCTCTTGGATTTGTTTAGGAAGACTCGATTTCACTTACAGCATGGAGTGCCTTCAGTAATTTAACTCATGTGCCTCCCCACACTTGTGTCCTTTAGATAAGGAGCAGAAAATATGATTCTAGAGGACAAGAAATGACAATTTTGTATCTATCAGTCATTCATGACAAGGAGTCTTTATAAAATTGCAGTAGATACTGCCATTTGAAAGCTCTCATAACACCTATTTGAAAAAACAAGACTAATTGCAAAAGTTGAAATTTGTCTCATGTGGGATCTGATTTTTATGTGTTTCACTTTTTAATATCTAAGAAGTTTGGTAATTTCCAAACAAAGTATTTAAAAGGTGCCTATTTCTGTTTGATTTCTATTTAGAACACTTAATTGGAAGTAAAGCTATACAAATTACAAAATTATATTTTACCTGCGAAATTATTTTTTAGGCTCAAATATTAACATTTTTTTATAATTTATTTATTTCTGCTCATACAAACTTAATAGGTACACTGGTCCCCTCCCTCCCTCCACCTCTCTCTGGACCCCCTTGCTCCCGCCCCCCTTTCCCTCTTCTCCCCCCCCCCGTCTCCCAGTGCCTCCCCCCCCCCATCCCTGGAGCATCCTTTAATGTGTATGTCAAACTTTCCTCTGGGTCCTCCTCTCTGATGTGGTGTAAGGACTTAGTGGCATTTCCTAGAACTCTTTCTTGTACTCCCCTTAAGTATAGGAACACTATTGTGACTGTTAATCCCTAGCTTCTAAGGATCCTAGTGCCTTTAGTCTATGCTAGACTTTGAGGGGTCAATAATGCGTTGGTCATTGCGTAGGTCATGCAAAGTCCTATTATGATTTCTTCGGCCCTAATTTGTGTGGAGCATCTTGCATATCATTACTTCTCCTCATCCATCTGCTCTTACAATCTTACTGCCCCCTCTTCCACAAATTTCCCTGAGCTTCTTACCTGAGAAATTATCTTAGCCACATTTAGTCTTCAACATTATAAAAACTTGGGTATACATGTACCACATATAATGTTTATATACATTTAAGCATGTATATATACCTATTATTGTGTTTTCAAGAAAATAGTTAATTTTAACTGATGCTTGAACATTGAAAAGTTTTTATTGAAGATTTCTTTCGCTTATAGAGCATGCTAATGTGGACTGTATATTTTTAGAAAGTTCTATATTTATCAAACTTTTTTATTTTATTCTGTAATAATTACTCTTTATTGTTGCTGTGAGAGAACACCCAAAGTCAACAAGTTAAGGGAGAAAAGGAGATTTATTCAACTTATGGTTTTAGAGGGGAGAAACAGCCTTTCATGGCGGAAGTGACATGACTGGTGGCTGAAGCTGGAGGCAGCTAAGTCATTGCAAACATCCTTGGAAAGTTTCTCTTCCTCTCAGTCTTCTGTTCTGTGATTCCTTTTATCCGGTCTGCTACTGGGAGATTCCAATGAGATCTAGGGGGGTTCCAATTAGGTTGAGAGCTGGTCTTTTTATTGTAAATGTATTGATCTAGATAATCTCTTCAGGTAGTCTGACAGCTGGTCTTAGTTAATGCTAGGTGTGGTCAAGTTGACACCCAAAGTTAATATCACAAATCAAACTTGGAGAATTGAATGTGATATGTGTCAAATATGTAGGCAAGTGTTTGCCAGCTGAACTAAATCTTCAGACATAAAATATCTTTTAAATAGATAGATTTTAGAACTCATATTGAGAAAAACTTTAAAGAGTCAGTATTCTGCATAATATATTTATTGAATTAGGAAAAAATCTAACTAAGAAGCACCAACAGCACAAAAGTCAATTATGCAGATGAGTGCTAATTTAAAAAAAAATTAGAGACAGAAGTTCCAAGTGGAAATACTTTCCACAAAAATGCTTAATTCAGAGATCTTTTTAATGGTACTTTCAATACTTAAAGTCTTTAAGTTGAGTATTGTAAATCAGTAGCTATAACTAGACTTTATAGTTGGATAAATTTGTACTCTAAGTTTAAAACTAATCAAAGTATGACAATTAGGTAAATCATTTTGTTTCCAAAAGTAGATATACATAGGAAAAAATGGCATGTTTTATATTAACATTTATTATTATATTTGTGGAAGTATGTATAAGCTCAATAATCCAGGCATAGACTATAAATTAAAAATCTGTCTCTAAGGTTGTATTGAAATGAAATTTCACTACATTATAAAGTTTAGGAACTTAGTCTGACAGATGAGAATATTTAATTTATACGACTATAAAAAAATCTTATGAAAATGACTTATCAATGTGTAATCCCAAAAAACAGATGCAATGCTGAATACCAGTAAAATATATGCTAATATCTAAACTCTAACAACAGAAAACCAATAATTCTATTATATAGAAGGAGTTCTAATTACTTACCATCTTCTATGACCAACACTGTTCTGTAATTGAAAACAATGGTGTATTATACTCTTAATTTACCATTAAAATTTGCCATTAAAATCACAAGAGTTAAAAACAATTAATATTCTTAGTAGTGGTATAGAAGGATAATATGGCATTTCAATCCTTAATGTTTTCAGAAATCGCCATACTGATCTCTAGAGTGGTTGTACAAGGCTGCATTCCCACCAGCAATGTATGAGAGTTCCCTTCTCTCCACATCCTCTCCAGTATTTGGTGTTGTTTGTATTGTGGATTTTTGCCATCCTGACCAGGTAAGATGATATCTCAGGGTCATTTTGATTTGCAGTTCCCTGATTTGCAGCTCCACAGGAATGTGGAGGATTTTTAAAGTTATTTGTTAGACATTTCAATTTCATTCCTTGAAAAGTTTCTTTTGAGTTCTGACACCCATTTTCTAATTGGACTATTTATCTTCCTGGTGCTCAATTTTTGTGTACTCTGGATAATAGAGCTTTATCAGATGTGTGGTTAGTGAAGATTTTCTCCCATTCTGTGGGTTGCCTTTATGCTAGGTTTATAATCTTTTGAGCTGAACAGAAGCTCTTTAATTTCATTAAAATCCCACTTGTTAAGTGTTGGTCCTAATGTCTGTGCTCTTGAGTTTCTGTTTAGGAAATGTTGGACTAGCCCAATCCACTTAAGAGAGTTCCCTAATCTTTCAATTAGGGTTTTTTATAGTCTCTGGTATTGATCGATTTGGATTTGATTTTTATGCATGGTGAGAAGTACAGGTCCAGTTGTAATCTTCTGCATGTGCATATCCAGTTTTGCCAGCACCATTTGTTGAAGATGCTGTTCTTTTTCCATTGAATTTTGGGTATAGGGACTGGCAGTTAGATGGTAATCAACCGGCAAATTGGAGACTTACCCTTCTCAATGCTACGTCCTACTCCTATTCTTCCATCAACTTTTGAGTCTCTTTTTATATTAAGATCTTGGTTTAATCAGTCTTTCATCTTTGGTTAGGAGATGACCTCGACAACCAATCAGGATGCAGTCAAGGACAGTGCAGGAAGAACAAAACTGAAAACAACAACAAATCATAGTTCAGAACAGCAAAGACCCTAGAATATTCACCTGGAACCAGACCAGCCAAATCTCTCCTCATTCTAAAGCTCAGGGACCCTCGCAAGAGAGGGGATGACAAAATTGTAAGAACCTAAAAATGGGAAGGACCAATGATATGCAAGATACTCCACACAAGTCAGAGCTGCAGCAGCCAGGATATAGCCACAATATAATTGGACCTTGCCTGACCTGCACAATGGCTGACATGTCAATAACCCCCCAAAGTCTAGCATGGGTCACAGGCGAGAAGGCTTAAAAGACAGTATGATCCTTAGAGGCAAGAAGTTAAACAGTCTTAATTGAGTTCCCATACTAGTGGGCAGCCCAAGAAGAGGCTCCAAGCTATGCCACTGAGTCTGGAACCCTCGCTAGTGTAAATAACATAGAGGGAAAGTCAATGGCCAAATAATCAGGTATTCTGGAGAATGAGAGGGAGAAGGCAGGAAGAGAGGAAGAGGGAAGAAAAAGAGGGATGGGAAGGAGTAGAGAGTGCATTAGGGAACAACAGAGGAAGGAAGAGGGGAGGAAGAAGATGGGGGTACGTATTGAGCTTGTATAAGCAAAAAATGTAATAAAAAAGAAGATTAAAGAAAAACCCAAAGCAACAAATAACCACATATACATGTGTGTGACTGGAATGAAGTCACACACAGACACACATTATATTTAATTATGGATATATGTAATTATATGTTATAATTTTATGTCTGCTCTAGGTTTAAGTACATATTATTAATACAAATAATATGGTAGTCATTTCAGAAAAACATATATGTCTTATAAACTAAATGAAGATTTTATATGTTATTTTAGTAACTAAATATGATATTCAGTATTGTAAAGCTGTCATATTTTCTTAACTAATGAAGCATTATTTGATGAAAAAAGGAAAATGGAACAATCTTGCATTTCAGAGCTGAATGGCTTTTTATGTTCTGATAATGCAGACATTCTGATAGGAACTCAGGTTTGCATCTGTAGAGACAATGTTTTCTTTAATTGTTATTTTAATAATCTGATATTTGTCTTTCAAGTGTTTCAAAATAACTTATTTTATATCAGATAAACTTAAGAGAAGGTATGATTATTTTATAGCATCTCTATTGAGAGCTCTCCAGACTGTAAGGCAATTCACTGGCCACAAAGATATTAGACAATGAATTTGTGACGATCACTTTTCTATAAGTAGATTCTTCAAGAGGAGAGTAATAGCCATAGCTAATATCTCATGGAACAATCCGGAAAATCAGCTAACAGCTAAGCTGTGTAAAAAAATTATATGGGACTTTATAGATGAAGAGTGGAAGAATTGTAAGTACACACTGAATCTGTAATTTATTTGATTATTGGTCCCAAATTCAGAACCAACATTGGATGAATATATCTCTTGCCTTACTAACAGTGTGTACATCTCCATGTAACATTGAATTTAAAATTATTAAAATAATGAATAGGTAAATTTATACTATATAGTGTATCTTTATTAGAATATTTGGTCTTTTCAAAAGAAGTAAGGCTTTTCACTTATCAACTACACTTCTGACTGCTTTTCCTCTATGATGTTCATTTTCAAAATAATAGCTTCTGGAGGAACATGGTGTATTAAAATTTATTTTAGAGATATTGAAAATTTTCACCAACTTGGATACTAATAAAAGCTGCTAGCAGTTATTCTATAGGCATAAACATCCACATCACTCTCTCCAAGTTCAGGGAGCATCACAGAATCAGAGGCAGAAAGAATGTAAGCGCCAGAGGAAGGGGCTGGCAGTGTGGGAGACCAATCTGAGTTTCTCGACTCCTTGTTATGGAAGAGGAGGGGACTCGTGGGTTCCAACCACCTCTTAAGAACTTATAGGTAGAGATTGGCTGCTGAGAGAGGGAGCGACACTTTTTCAGTGGTGTAAAATTGCACATGCTTTCCAAACAAACTACCATCCCCGTTCCTGTAGACAACCCTAGTAAAATTAGTTAACACACGCGCATACACACACACACACGCACACACACACACACACAAAACACAAGGTCACTAGTTGGGAAAAGGGGAATTAATGAGAACAGGAGGTAGATGAAAGAAAGTGACTGGAATGAATATAAATGAAGTATATTATGCACAACATGAGAGTATTCTAATGAAGTCCATCCTTACATACAATTAAAAATATGACAACGAAGAACAATAAACTCAAAAAAGATGGACGTTGAAATTAAAATAATGCCCAGGAGCCTCTTGTGGAGTGTGGCGGCTGATCATCATCATGAGCATGACTGGCTTTAGAAGCATCATAGAAACACACTGACCGGGTCTGCAAGGGAGTCCACAGAAATGTTCAGCTAAAAGGGACATCCTCTCTTAATCTCTTTTACTGTAGACCACACCATCCCACGGACTAGGTTCTGGAATGAATGTGAAGAAGAGAATGAACTGAGGATTGGCCCCCAAGACTTGTTTGCTTCCTGAATGTGTGTGAAGTGTGATCACATCTCTCCCACTCTTACCATGTGTTTCCTTCAAGATAAACAGTAGCTTTAAACTTTGTGCAAAAATATACCCTTTCCTCTATAAGTTGCTTTTGTTTTCTTTGAAAATTTTAAAGTATGTGTGAGAGTGTGTGTGTGTGTGTGTGTGTGCGTGTGTGCATGTGTGCATGCATTTGTAGGTGTGTGTACCTTATGGCACATATGTGGAGGTTAAAGGACAGACATCAGGAATCAGTTCTCTCCAGGCTCTATGTGGGACCCAGAATTTGAAAAAGTTGCCAGGTTTGGATGACAAGCATCTTTACCCATTGAATCATCTCTCAGGCCAACCTCAAAATGCTTTGGTCAGATATTTTATCACCACAACCAGGAAGACAACTAATACATGGAGAATCTTTGTTTTCCCAATCCCAAGCTCCACCTCACCATTATCTTTAAATTGATGTTTTTCTAATTGTTTTTTTAAATTTTGTGTGTGTGTGTATGGACATAGTATGTCTCTGTGGGGAACTAAGGGTGACTTGGGGAATCATCCTGGATTGCTTTTATCTCCCTTTTGTTCTGGGATTTTTCTAGGGCTGGAAGTGCAGGCTGTTGCAATTTCTGCTTGGTGCTTTTATGTGGGAACTGGGATCTGAACTCATAACCTTCTGCTTGCAAGACAAAGTCTTAATCCCTAAGCCATCTCTTCACTGGTCCCTTATTTATTTATTTTACAAAAGCCAATTTTATTTATATATTAATAGCAGCAAATAATTAGACAAATGGAATTATTTTACAATATACAATTATAGTATCGAACAGCATAACATTCTTAGGGATAAAATTAACAAGGTATGCCACAGCTTTACTCTGAAAACTAGGAAACATTGCTGACGGAATATCAAAGAAAGTTGGGTGTTGTGGTGCAGAACTATATTCCCAGCTAATTCAGGAAGTTGAGACAGAAGTACTGCAAGCTGATGGCCTATGTGAGCTATCAAACAAGTCCACATTCAGCTTGGAGATTGAACTTAGTGCCTTACTCTACCACTGAGCTATACTGCCAACTGTCTTTCAAAAATTTATTATTTTGAGACAGAATTTCACTAGGTTGCCCAGACTGGATTTGTTCCCTTTTAAAAGGGGGCGAGTCATCAAATCTACCAGGTGAGGCCATAGCTCATTTGCTATGGAGGATGCATGAGAACACAAACATGAGCATGGAAAGCGTCTCCCTCTAGACACTGACTCTTCTGATGACCTCATTCAGGACGTTTTGTCTTCAAGTACTGTGAGAAAGAATTTTCTATTCTTTAGATATTACTGAAGTCTCAGATACTTTGATAAGTAACACCAATGAACTGAGATATCTATTAGTTTAGTTTCTCTTCATGTTGTTGACGAATACATGATTAAGTTACTAAGGTGAACAAGGAACTCACTTTTGTTTATGATTCTGATTACACTATAAATCGTCTAGTTTGGTAGGTGAGTTCATACCAAAATCAGGAGCTAAAGTAATTGTCCAGACCATATCCACAGGAATCACTGAGAGGAGGCAAACTTTCTCCATGCCAGAATGCTTAGGTATGGTGAAATATGTTTTTCTGATGAACCAGCTCTCCTCATCTTCCCCACCTGTCCAGAGAATGATCCCGCACATCATGGGCTCAGTCCTTTCACATCCATTAAACGATCTTCTTAGGATTTCCTCAATTATTAATTCTACACAGTCTTTTCCAGAGCTCAGTCTTCAAATGTCAAGATGACAACTGTATCTAACTAGCACATGTACGATGTCATTTTTCTCTTCTACTCATTTCCTTTGGGAAGTGTTTCATAAGATGTTCCATTTACTTATTATTAATGCAACTTATTCATAAATTCCATGAATACTCCATTTACCACATATCTGCTAGCCTTTATCACGTGTCAGGTGATAATTTATATGTTAAGATCATCAATGATACAAAACTGAGCAGATGAGCATTTCCATAGAAGTCAGCCAACATAGTAGTGAGTTAAACTCAATTTTCGTTGCCACAATTATTATATCTTTGAAATAATGCAACTATGTGAGCTCTTTTATTATGGTAAGTAAGCATAGGTTAGTTCCAATTCAATAGGAAATGATACATCACATATTCTTCAGTGGATATAATTAAAGAATCATGATTTGCTATATTCACAGATGGAAAAGTGACTATTTGTTATATTTTTTCAGATACTCTTTTTTAATACTTTTATTTATTTGTTTGTTTATTTATTTATTTATTTGGCATATATGCATGTGTCGTGTGTGTATGTGTGTGTGTGTGTGTGTGTGTGTGTGTGTGTGTGTGTCAGAAGGTACTGTGTGTGTGGCTCTGGAGGTCTAAGAGAAACTTTGGGAATCATCCTGAATTGCTTCTACCTCCTTTTTGCTTTATTCTGCAATTTCCCAGGCTCCGCCTACCAGGAATATAGGCCACCTCCATTTCTGCCTGGTGTTTTTACATGGGACCTGGGCAGAATCTTAAACTTTGAGCCATCTTTCCCACCCTCCCTCCTCCCCCGCGGAATACTCTTTTAATGATTTGCCTACTATGATATTTATGTTAACATTTTTAAATTTCCTAGAAATATTGTTTTTGCTTTTATTCACAGAACTTAATTTCTCCTAAACTTGGCAACTTTCTCTTTTGTTCAGGAATTTTCACATGTAACTATACACATATCTGCTGAAAGTCTTCCTTAGATATGCCTGTGAAGCAAATCAACTTTCAAAATCTTTTCAAGTCTGATATTTCTTATTTGTTTCAAAAACTAAGCAAAAGTGACTAGTACATTCATTGTCACAGTCCAAACCCAGGGAACATGAAGACATTTCTCCTGTAAATATCTGATCATTGTCAATCTAGGATTGACATTTAATGCTTTCTTTCTAGTTTCATATCCAAAATCAGTTTTTAAACTCACTTATTTTTCCAATATTTTGATTGTATTTTTATTTCTCCTCTTAAATTTATAGTTTAAAGCTATAGCATCCCACCATATGATTACATATTTGAAACTAACTCTTCTGAGCAGGTAATTACCATTAGTCATAAGGGCAGGGCTCTGATCCAACAAGCTGGTGTCCCCATGGGAAGCAAAGACAGTGACACACACCTTTCCTCAAAGGTTCAGTGAGGAGGCGGCCATCTACAAATAAGAAACAAAAGCCCTCAGCAGAAAGTAGACTGGCTTGAACCTTTACTTGGTGTGTCCATCCTCCAGAACTGTGGGCATATACATATCTGTTGCTTTAGGAAGCCAATCTCTGATACTTGGAGTAGAGTAATATAATATTTGGGGTAAGACTATTTTGAAAATACACTTGAGGGGAGAAAATAAAACAAAAGATGATATGAAGATTAAAACATTGCTATGAAAAAGTTAAGAAAAGAATCAATATTTAACCTTTTGTATTGTTCTGTCAGAAAAATAGAATATGCATTAGATATATTTTATTATGATGACAGAAATTTTACTGAAATGAGCTTCTTTAATTCAGCCATTGATTCATTCATACTTGCAGCAACTGTTTATTCACAGCTGTGCATGGAGCTATGATCAGAATTCATATTCTAGAGTGGTAAAGAGATTACAAAAATGATACAGAATAGAAGATTTAAGCTGTTAAGCTTGCTAGGAAAGTGTTCAGCAAATGAATTGTTAAAGATTTTATACATGATATCATAGTTACTATGGACAGAGTAGGCCTCTCTGAAGAAAGGTGTATGAGCTTATCTTAGCATATGGCTTGTGACAGTGGATTGTGTCTAAAATCAGATCACTATGAAGACTGAAACAGGATAATTGCATGAGTTTGAATTAGGCTTGAGTCACATGTCATGTTCTTCCAGTCCGTATTAGGCTACATGCATGTCTTGGCTCAGCTTGTAATATTCTGCAGAGAAGGCCTCATGCTGTGGGAGGTATGGGTGCTAACAACATCAGATCTGTGTTTTTCGTGCTGAAAGGGATTTCTCTTAAAAAGAAGGTACCAGAACTGAAGGGAAGTGATTTTGCAAAGCAATTTGATTAAGAGGTTGATGAAATCACAACAGACAGAAATACAACAGAAAAAAACCATCAGCCACCACAAATTCATTACCATAACTCAAAGTATTCTTTGCCTATAAAATATGGAATGGACTTTTTTTGTATTTTGATGAATATGCAAAAAAATTTCCATCAGAGTCAAAGATAAATAGTATGCCATATGTGAGCTTCATGATAATGACTGGGGAAGACCTATCTAGACAGTGGCGATGATTGCTCCACAAATACAAGGAGGACATACTATTATCTGGTAAATTTTTCTTTAATGCTTGGGAGTCTGTATTATGGATAATCACACTACAATAAAAATTAAAACAGAATATTTCTGTGAAAAGTATTTCAAACACAGAAAAGGGAAGCTCAATGAGTACACATTGCTGGTAGAAAATTAATTTGGTAGATCAAAAATAGTTCACAAACACGGAAAAAAGGTATTTGACCTTGTCAAATAGATGAAGTATGGTAATGGCAAGGAAGAACTTCCTAGATTTAACAAAGGCAGATTTTTTTTTGTTTGTATGGTCTATGTTTGTGTCCACATAACTTTACCTATACATTATATGTATTATATTCATCCCCCAGTGATTATTTAGTGTTTAATGCTTTGCTTTGAAAAAAGACTAATAAATATTTTACAGGATTATATTTTGTATTTAGAAATAAAATTTATTAATTATATTAGTAAGAAGAGACTAAAAATTAAAGTCTTTACAAAATGACAAGTAAATTCTTTTATCTATGATCATGATGATTGCATATGCTCTTTTGATATTTATTTTTTGTTTTATAACTTAAGCCTGATTAACTTTAAACAGGGATGCCTTTAGAATTGATCCAGTAGTCAAGTTAATTGAAATGTTAAAAAGCTTCGCTTTTTAATGGGGAAAAGAAATCTTTCAAGAGGAGCCATGTCCTTCCTAAAAGAGAGATCACAGAGTAAGTGAGACATAGCTTGGTGGCCATTAGAGAGAAGGATGAATGGCAGTTTGTGAAGCGGGCTTCAGCAGTCCCGGGAGACCCAGTGCCAAGCGCACTCAAAGAGGAAATACGAAATCAGGCATCTGTATGTGTGGAGCATCCACCATGTTTACTCTGAGCAGCCGGAACCATATGAAGCAAGACAGCAAAGGTGAAATCGAACAAGATAGCCTACTTTATTGCCATGGCAACCCAACCCTGATGAGAAGTAGAGAAACAATAAAATATCCCTGAAAAAAAAAAAAAGATCTGTGCTATGAATACCTACAGAACTGGGAGAAAGGACACTCAGAGAGAGATGGACATTTCCATCATTTGGTGACTCCTTGTAACAAATCAAGGCTGCTACTTTTGGAAAAACACTGATTTAAAGATATTGTATTCATTACATTTGCACTTTGTTCTGTTACTAAATCCAGATCTGTATGCAAGTGTTGTGTTTCAGGTTGAAATTACAAGTGCCAGTACAAAAGCTGAAATGGTGACATTGCCTGTTTCTCTGATATCTTTTGCAAATATTGTGTCCCTAGCATAGACTGTGTGTTCCTGGCATAGCATGAGCCCAGGGAATCCTGCTGCTTGATTAAAATTAAAGGTAGGCATTTTCTTTGTCTTAAATTGGATTCTTGAGTTCGGCCATTATTTTTAAAAAATGTTCTTTCTTCTGTGTGCTGCTTATTGTTACATCGTTTGGAACTCCTCAGTCTTTAGAAACAGACATTTCTGAGCTGTTACCTTGTTGGTTTTTATGCAGATAAGACCTTCTAGTTTGCAGCAGAAGCCTAGGAAGGCATATTGTTATATTTTCTTTCCAAAATCAGCTTTATCAAAACAATTTTCATACAATAAATTGGATTTCATATAATAAAATCAAGTAGTAAAAACTCAGTTTACACACACATACAAACACACACACAGAGCAAGTACTTTATATTGATTGACCTTTGTTAAAAAATAGAAGTGAATGCTGTCATATATATGCATATATATTGTAAACTTAGCAATGGAATGTTATTTGTCTTATACTTATTTGTATAAGTTAACATTTCCATTACTCATCATTCTTTTCTGTGAATTTGAATTAAAATTAGATTGACTTTTGTTTTAACCCTAAGGAATTCATTTTTTATTTATTGTGGTGAACTGGGCTGCAATTGAATGAATTCAATTTTTATGAGTTGGAAAAAATCCAGTAATGAATGATGGTTATTCACTAGATATAAATTCTTATTTCATAGAGGTTTTACCTCAGTACTTAGAGCATGCTATATATATTGTTGTGATTTTATTCCTTTTTCTTCACATGAGAAATTATTCATTAATTGTAGCATCATGGTATGTGTGGGGCATACCTTCAATACTTTTCTGGGTTTTTTTTATTTACAAGCGACTCTGATGTATATAATTGTAATCTTTTGTAGTTTAATTCTCTTTACATTATTGAAATTTTTGGGTCTGTAAGCTAATATATTCACAAAATTATGAGAGTATAGAGACACATATTTATCATTTCTACTTTTTTGTCCTAAAACTCCTTTTTTCTAGTATTATTTGATGTTTTGTACCTTATCTCCAAATATTATGTATTTATTTCTCAATTTTCTTCTCTCCATTATTTGGACTTTTGCAATTTCTATTGTTTTATCTCTAAACTCATAAAGTCTTCTTTCTGATATCTTAGACATTTCAAGTCATCTATTATTGAACAACAAAAAATTTAATTTCAGATATTATACATTTCATATCATGCTTAGAGTTTAAATAAGAACTTTTAAAATAATTTCTGTTCTTCCACAGTAATTTCCTTTGGTAATTTAAATGTGTTCCTTTTGATTTTTTGAATATATTCATACATATATGTGTATTTGACATGAAGATAGCATTCCTTTTTATTTTGGGCACATATATGTGTATATATATATTTGACATCCATACCCATTTGAAGTTATTTACCGATGACTGTGATTTTGTTGTTCATGTTTTTCCATTTCTTATTATGTTTTTCTAATTAATAAATATGAGTTCTATTGATAATTACATATGTTAGAAAATACAATATAGTCATCCTTGACTTCTTTTTCTTTTCTGAAAGCCATTTTTCCCCTTCTGTTTTCAGTTATGCTACCTGAGCTCATATTATGAAGAAATTCTCCATGGATATATGCAGCCACTGTTATATCTGTTTTGCATTGATTCATATATTTATTCATTGGTTTGGGTCCTTCAGGATCCCCTTTATGTTTACATAGAGTAAACCAATGAATTCTTGAGAGGGTGCACTGACGCCTCAAGCCAATCAGCATTCTCCTTGACCTCTCTGGTGTGGGAGGTAAGTGTCATGTACAAAGAGACAGCAAGTTCACAGAATGTGGACATTCTGCATTCTTTTCTTTTTTGCACAGCTCTGTGGTTTTTCTCGAACATTCTTAGTTCAACAGCGAGCTAATTAATTATATTCTATTTTTTTTCCATTGAATTCCTACTTGCTTTTTTAACCACTGGGATCTGAGTCCACCTCCAGCACTACAGAATGCAGAACAATTTCTCTAGGGGAAGTGGTAACATGGGACTATCTCTAGGCAAGAATGCACTAGCATTTTACTACATGTGGAAAACAATTCTCAAGTTGCCATGTGACTTTAGTCCTGAATGTGTTTCTAAGAATGTTAACCAACTTTAAACATTTTTAATTAAAAAGAACTGGCTTATCTTTACTATAGGAGTAATTTTGCTAGAAAAAAACCCCTATATTTATAATACGTGGAATCACATTTGACATAATTAGTACATTCTAATGTACTAAAGCAAGCTCTAAAGAAACAAAGCTCTTGTAGTAAATATAACAAAACTAATATCAACCCCAGAGAAAACACTTCATAGAACCTATCAGAATGGTTAAAATTCTTCCAAAGAATTTAGTTTGGTATCTAATTGCTTCATAGCATAAAGCAAGAACATTGATGAAAAGTGTATATTTTACATAACTCATATTATACTCAGCATTTTGGAATATATTTACATAATTCAAGCATTATAGCTTTAAAAAACTTACTATAGAGGGTTGTACATTAAGATTCCACTATTTTTAAAAATAAAAACTTCCTCTAAAAATATCTATGATATTTCAGCCATTAAATATGAAAGTAGTCAACATGTTATGAATCTCATCTGTCAGAGGATTAATATTTAGAATATAAAAAGAACCCAAATCTATAACATTAAATAAGAGATATAATGTAAACATTAAGAGAAGAAAATTTTCAAAAGGAGAAATACAAATGGCACAAAGATGTTTTTAAATATATTCAACATCCTTAATTATCAGAGAAACACAGATTTAAATTACTTTGAGATTCTACTTCACCCTAGTTAGAATAAATTTCATCATGAAAACAATTAACAACAAATACAGGCAAAGAAGTGGAAAAAGGACAGTGGTCACTCAATGTTTTTGTGACTTTGAAAGTCAGTGTGATTTCTCAAAAACCTGAAAATATACCTACCATATGATTCAGTTACACTACCTCTGGGCATATAGTAGAGCTACTTGAAGATTTATGTTTAATGTTGTTTTATTCACAACAGCTAGGAAAGTGACAGCCTTGTTGCCCACAAACTGATGGAGTATAACAAATGTGTTGCCTATACATACTCAGCCCTACAGATAAATGAAATTATGAAATCTGAAGAAAAATGGAAGGAACTTGACATTATTATATCGAGTGAGTCATCCCAGTCTCAGGAAGACAAATAATGCATGATGTTTCTCATGCATGGATCCTAGATCGAAATTTTTTGATCTGTGTCTTTAGTTTAGGTCCTCTGCCTGTAGAGGTCACGTAGCTGCAAAGGAGCACTGGACTGGGAACGGAAGCCTTAAGGGAGGGTGACAGTGCAACAAATGAAATTAGAGGGAAGCAAGCTGGGAAGGGGAAGGTTTAAAGTGGAACTGAAAGAATTGGGGTAGGGTGTTGTTAATGACAACTAACATGTAAGAAAAAAAATCATGTGGAAACCTACTAGTTTCTAAAGTAATAAAAATATAAGTTTTTTTAAAAAAGAATTTGAATGAGGGGTGGTTTACATGGGTGCATAATGCTGTTTTCTGAAGTGATTAAGCAAAAAATCTAAAAATCCCAGAGTCAGGCTTAGGATGCCTTTTTGTGAGTTGCTGGTCAGGGAGGCCTCAGAAATTCCTAAATAATACAGGATGTTGCAATTATTTGTCACACATTTTTTTCAAGTTTTAAACCGAAAATCCTATATTTCTATTTGATTTGTTTTTTATTCTTTTTAATAAACTGTTCTTGAAATTTCCTTTAAAATTCCCTTCAAAATTAGCCTCCTTTCCTCATAATGTTAGTCCCTCTAATATACTTGTGTAAAGGCAAAGAATATACTGAGAATGGAAACAATAATTACTTTGATGACCAACTTGAGCTATCATATGTACTACCAGAAAACGCCCAGTGATAATATCCTTATGTGCAATGCCTGTGTCTAATCTTTTCTACAATAGTATCTTAGTACTCAGGAAAACTTTTAGCTTGTTTCTGCATTAATCTCTGCATTAGCTAGTGGGAGGTCCTTGAAAATCCATTCTAAGTTTTTTAAAAAACTCGACAATCCAATATAAGTTTTTAAAAAGCTTATATTTTT
Source organism: Typhlomys cinereus (assembly GCA_023101885.1). Lineage (NCBI taxonomy): Eukaryota > Metazoa > Chordata > Mammalia > Rodentia > Platacanthomyidae > Typhlomys > Typhlomys cinereus. The sequence continues at coordinate 910,638 of JALPQD010000356.1, read as the reverse complement.
ATAACTTTAGAAGGTAGTAGGTTTCCACATGATATTTTTGCATATTAGTTGTCATTAACCATGTCCCTATTCTTGATCTCTGTCCTGAATCTAGATGTTTTTGAAATCTGGACATATATTTTTGTCTTTTGACTACAGATAAACTTCCTTTTTATTTTATTTATTTATTATTATTATTTATTACCTTAAACCAAATATGTCTGTCAGGTCTCAAGTGAGCAGAGAAGTTACCTCAAGTTTATTTCTTTTTATTTTTTCCTGTATGAAAATTCAGAAATTAACTTGCTAAAAAGGATATGAGTTAATGAAACAAAATAAATCTTACTCTCTTAGTGTTTCATATACAAATGGAATAAATTGATAGTTGTTTCACACTTTAATCCCTAAACCCTTACTCCTACTTTTCCCATTACAACCCTTCTTCTTCTCTACTAGTCTCATGAATGCTTCAGATGCCCCTTTCAATCTACTTGATGTTCCCAGAGGACATATTGTCACCTTTGCCAGCCCTCCTTCCCACCCCACCATTTCTGTTTCTGTGATGCTCACACAATCAAACAAAATAACCAGATCTGTTGTTCCAAACTTTTCTGTGTTGCTTTTCGGTTCATTTTACAAAGATACCATTTTCTCTCTTGTGTCAGATCAGTTCTTTCATACATCTCCTACATTTGAATCATTGCTTTCATCTGTCTGCTGGCAGTCAGTCTTTAATGAAAGTCAAACTCCAGATTCATTTCCTTTAAGATGAGTTCTCCTACTGTGAAAGAGATTTGTCCCAGTTTTATGATACCTTTTACAAAATGTCATGCAGTTTCTAAAATTTTTCAGTTCTTATTTAATTCTCTCAGCAACCTTGTAGAGAGGAGGCATCATTAGCTTTAATTTATATGTGAAGAATTGAAGTCATAATTGAGTTATTTTTCCTTTCATTTTTTATGGCACTGGGAACTGAACCTAGGGTCTCACACATGATAGGCAAACGCTACACCACTGAGCTACAGACCCAGTTCTAATTGAGTTTTCAAATCACAATATTGGCAACTGACAGAAAAGATTTTCAAACTTCTCTGTCTCTCATGACCAGTATTTTTCCATTATGCCATTTTGTTTTTATATAAAAACGAGATAGAAAAATACACATAGAAAATTCAGTTAATTTAAATAGAAGCTGATTCTTTCTTTTACATAACAGAGAGTACATTAATACGCTTCCTTTGTGAAGAGATCTTTTAGGTTAATATTAAAATATTTTTCATATTTGGTTAATGGATGAGAGCATTCTAATTGTTCGTTAATTAATCCTTATGTGATGTGGACTACTTATGGTCTTGACTAAGGCCTATTTCTTAGCTTATCCAATGATTCAATTCCTTTACTGAAGAGTTTCATATTATTACTGGTTCATTCTCTTCACTTGAATCCACTTGACTTTACTCTCTACTTGTAACAAAACAGCTCTTATTAAAGGTGCACCTTTTTAGTTTTGTCAAAGTTATCAGTAAACACCATGCTGCTACATTTAATGGTTAGCCTTCCATCTTCTCTTCTATCAGCAGCATTTGACACCTAATTACTCACTTTTCCTTGAAATACTTTCTCCACTTGACTTTCAAATTGCTGAACTTGTGACTTTCATGGTACATCTTTGTGGATAATCCTTTTCTATGTTATCTGAGTTTTATGTCTGAACTCTGAAATAATTCTGTTATGAAATTTTTACTTCTTTACTCAAACTATACTTGTAGTCTCATAATTTGTCTTCAGACCCATTAATTAATGGCCAAACATACATAATGCCATTTACAAATATCTCCAGCAAAACGTATTCTTTTTGTAGATCTATGTGACCACCAATCTACTTGACATCTTTATTTTGATATCAAATCTGTCTTATTTAGATCTTGACTTCCACACAAGGATATAAAAGTTTTTTCTTATCATAGTCCTTGACACATCTATTGTTTTGATTGCTTTAAACTGGGAGCTACATGTCAGTGACTGTAGACACACATGAATCCTGCACTCCCACCAGTGACTTAATGGTTCCCCATTTAGGGACTTGCACTGGGGAAAATCTGATCCTTGACTATACTACAGGAATTAATGTCAAGATGTTTAGAGGGAAGCAAAGTTGGTGAACAAACAGAAACAAGAGACCAAGTACACTTGAGATTTTAGTCATGACAAATGGATAGACAGAGGAAGAACTAAAGGAAAGGACATTAGGGCAGGCTTCTTAGAAGATAGGTGCATTTAAGTGTCTTACAACGCTATATATACATGATTTTGTGACTTAAAATTTAATTACTTTAAGGACATAATTTCTATGAGGTTCTAAAACTAAGCAATTTAAAAGAAAGAAAAATATTTGAGCTAGTTTACATATTTCTCTTCTCTTAGAGTATTTCCTTTTATACCAGAGGAGAGTCTGGCATGCACATTAAAGGATTCTCTGGGTTTGGGGGAGAGGCACTGGGGAATGGAGAGGGAGGGGTGAGGGGAGGGGGAGCAGGGGGATTGAGGGGAGGAGGAGGGAGGGAGGGAACCAGTGTACCTACTAAGTTTGTATGAGCGGAAATAATAACAAAAAATGTTAAAAAAAAGAAATCCCATTTCTTTTATGAAAGAAAGTTTATGAGATTCATGGTTTAGATTTAGGTATGAGAGAGAGAGGATTGTTAGTATGGTTAAACTCAATGGTCATTAGCATTCTGGTCCTGTCAGCATGGTTTATTTGTTGTAATGAACATCTAAGGCTGAGAAGTGTTTGAGAAGATGGGCTTTGTCTGGATACATGAGTATGGGTTTATCAATCATGTTAAGGTTTCTTATTCCTAGCCAGATTTTGTAGTGAGGACCTTCTTTCACTTCCTGTGTTCTTAACTTAATTTCACTAACTTTTTATCCTGCCTCGTCAATTAGTTGCATGTTGCTATGGCATTAAAATATGACAAATTATGTGACTTAATAAAGGGAAGATTAATTTCATATAGTTCTAGAGTTCAGAAGTCTGAAATGGAGCTCAAATCCAGGTCGACGGCTGTTTACTGGAGGCTCTTTGCACAAAGAATTCCCTTGCTCTTTTCCATTATTACAGGAACTCTGCAGGCCATGACCCCACCACAGTGCTCTTTGCCCCTTCTGCCCTTCTTTCCTTCTGGTTCTTCTCAGCTGTATTAAAAAAATCTCTCTGAAACCCCAGGCTTGCACTGATCATCAATCAGCCCATCTCACCATTAAATTATTTCCATCTGAAAAGTCCATTTTATTGTGTAAAGTGATAGTCACAGGTTCCACTTCTAAGATGTGTGTGACAGTCTGTTAATTTAGACTATGCTATGGGAGACGTCATAATCTCCTCTAATTTCTTTTCCTCATAACCTCCATTTTATCAGCAGATCCTGATCATTCTACAGTTGAAACGTTTCCCTTACTTGCTCTTGGATGGTAGAGCACCCTTTTGTGCTCCAAAGGCCCGAATATGTTTTTCCACTTCCAAGTTCAGCACTTGCTTCCTCACTGACCAATAAAAATGTCCTCGAATCTCTATTTGCTCATCTATGGGACAGACATAAAAGTACATTCCATTGTCTCAGTAAAACGCTCAGCAAGCAAAGGCAGTGGCTGTGTAATCTGAAAAAAAAATTCAATTACTGAAACTTATGTAAGAAACCAGATGTGGTGGTGTGCATCTGTCATATCAGTACTCCTATAGAGAGGTAGGAGACAGGGACTGGATATCAGTTGTAAGATCACGGAAACCAAAACTGACCTATGACCTATGTAGAATGGCAGAAACAGCAGGAAAAGACTCTGCCTCAGTAGGTGGAAGGAGAGAACCAACTCAGGAAAGCTGTCATCTGACCTTGTCATGCACATCATGGCACAAATGTACCCACATTCACAAAAACCTCTCTCTCTCTCTCTCTCTCTCTCTCTCTCTCTCTCTCTCTCTCACACACACACACACACACACACACACACACACACACAGAGTAAATGTTTTTTAAATGTCCATTTTAATTACTGGTCACTGAGCTATCTATTAGAAGTATTGTTAGTTACATTTTGCTTCTATTCAACAAAGAGTGGCCTTGATACATTATCTTATCACACCTCTTTTTAAAGTTTCAAATCTTAGAATAATATTTTAAAGGAAAATGCATTGTCTCTAAATCATATCTCCAGTTCCTCTGCCTGTCTTTCTATTTTTGAGCAGGTTACTAGATACATTCCTGACTCTCTGCTGGATATGTCCTCTGTTTACGTATCTTTTTCCATGGAAATATTTTTCTCCACATCATTCTTTAAGGCTGGATCTTGCCATTATTTTTAATTTCTCTCATTGCATAAAATAGACTTCCTATATCATCATGAGTTTAATGCCTAACCCAAACATTGCCATACAGTTTTTTTTTTCATTTTTAACATTCTTCTACAATGTCTGTCATGTTATTCCTATATTTCTATGATACATGATGCTTGATATACTAAAAACAATTTGTCAGTATGTGTTGAAAGACTGAATGGATGAGTGAAATAATGAATGAGTTAATGTGATTGGATGTAGGAGTTGGATTTTTTTCCTTGTTTTTCTGATAAGTAAGCAGAAGTCATTTTGAGGCATTTGTACTGAATAATGGGAAGCAATGTAGGATGGCTTCTTGCTGTTCTGACTCTAAATCTGACTCAGTTTACGTTGTTCTGACTCTACATCTCTGCAGAGGCTGTTCATCATGACACATGTTTGGTAAATCTTGCAGTACCTCTAAAAGAATGTACGAATTTCAGTTTAGTTACTGTTTACTGTACATGCTTGTAAAATACATAATGCTTACAAGCCTTCAGCAGGTGTGTACTGACTGTTTTGATTCATTTTTGCATTCCTTTATTTAACCAACATCTGTTGCAGAGGCTAGCAGCATGCTAAGTGAAGCTTCTTCCCTAAGATGCACACAGGCGTTACTCTTGTTTAGTTTGGATTTCAAGGACTGGCATGTCTTCTCCATTATGCATTATGTCTGTGGTTCCTACAACTTCAAACGCTGCTCTGCCACCCCTTCTTCATTCTGTATGGAAGAGAAATCTCAGTTCCCTGTAATCCTTTCCCTGCTTCATTTTTTCTACTATTTTTGTCTCACTGTGATGTAATTTTATTAAATATGAATTTATTTCTTTACTTTAGGCTGATTTGTAACACTTGAGTGTACACCCAATCGAAGCAGAACTTCATAACAAATTTAGATTGTTCTGTGATAGTTTATTCAACTGTTTGTTGTCAGTGAATTGGTGAGAATTTTCTGTCTCATTAGGAATATCTTCATTTTATCAGTATATTTTTCTCTAAATAAAGGCTAGTATTTGATGGGAATCAAACTAAGCTCTGGAAGAAAAGAAGAAAACAGTAACCAATGTGCAACACCAAACCTACTTTGCAACCTAGCTTTTGGCATAGGTATTTGTGATGGTCCTTTCTCTACCATTCTATTAATCAGAAATATATGTCAAATATGCAGAGCACTGGTAAACGGTCCTAGGATAAATGTTCTGATTTTTTTCTTTTCTTTTTTATTTCCACTCATACAAACTTAACAGGTACACCAGTCCCCTCCCTCCCTCCAACCTCCTACCACCCTGTGCCTCCCTCCCCAACCTCTCTCCCCATCGCCCAGTGCCTCCCCTTTTGAGTTGGTGCTGTGATGAACTTGGAGTGGTGGCCACAAGGCCAAAAATCATGATGTCAAATGTAAGTGGACATCATATGTTTATGAATAACACATTGTTTTTATTTCTAAAGGACTAGAATAGCACTCATGCATTAAAGTGGCTACTACAGTTCTTCATTTGCATGCAGTGATGAGAAACTCATTAAAGCCACCTACTAAAGTTAGTATGGCTTCTACTACAGAAGACAAACCGGTTTTGTGGCATTCATTAGTCCCCTTAATTAGATCTGGAAACCATTTAAGGATTTTTGAAAGAGATTCTTGTATGAGCAGAGAGTAAGTCTGAATGGCTCCAATATTAAATGTTTCCCCACAGATTCATGTATTTGAACACTTGGTCCCCAGCTGCTTGTTAAGGTCATGATACATTTAGAAGGTAGACATGGTGGAGGAAGTATGTCATTGGAAAGGGACCTCAATACTTGAAAGCCACTCCCCTTTTTTTCTATCTCTGCCTCTGGATGAATTCTGATTTGTACCCATCCCTGTTTTTTTTTTTTTTTATTTCCACTCATACAAGCTTAACAGGTACACCGGTCCCACCCTCCCTCCAACCCCTTATCCCCCTGTGCCCCCCTCTCCTCCCCCTTTCCTCCTCATCCCCCAGTGCCTCCCCCTCCCATCCCCAGAACATTCTTTAATGTGCATGCCAAACTCTCTTCTGGGTCCTCCTCTCCGATGAGGTGCAAGGACCCAGTGGCATTTCCCAGAACCCTTTCCTGTGTTCCCGTTAAGCATAGGAACACTACTGTGGCTGTCAATCCCTTGCCTCCCAGGATCCTAGTGCCTTTAGCAAATGCTAGACTTTGTGAGGTCAATAGTGTGTTGGACATTGCGCAGGGCATGTAAAGTCCAAATATGATTGCTTCGGCCCTAACTTGTGTGGAGTATCTTGCATATCATTGCTCCTCCCATCCTTGTGCTCTTACAATCTTACCGCCCCCTCTTCTGCAAACTTCCCTGAGCTTCAGAATGGGGAGAAATTAGGCTGGCCTAGTTCCAGGTGATTGATATAGAGTCTCTGATGTTCTGGATTATGGTTTGTTGATTTTTTTTTTCAGTTTTGCTGCTCCTGCAATGCCCTTGGCTCCACCCTGATGGGTATTGGATGCCACCCCCTGGCCAAAGATAAAAACCTGTTAAATTAGAGTCTTGTTATAAGAGCATATTCAAAGCTAGATGTAATAAAAGTAGGAAACCGTGGTGAGGGAGGGGTCAATCACCCATCTGCAAAATGGTTTCTTTCTATCTGCCAGACTATGTGCTCTCCCCTTCTGGTAAAATCATACCCCATCAGTTGTAAATGATCAGGAAGGAAAGTCTGTGAACTTAACCAGATGTCTCATTACTTGCAATCCTTGATGGTGGACCTATTTTCTCTGCTGTAACATGGTCCCCTCTCTCGATACTGTGTGGCACTCCTTCCCCATCCCTCCTGTTCATAATCTTAGCAATTACTGTAGATATTACAGAGATTTATCTTCGAGTGTCTCTAAGTGTGTACCCACCCCTGCAAGTAAAATTATAAACTCTTTATCCCATAAGTCGCTTGTATCAGAGCAGTTTCTCCCAATTGAAAAGAAATTATAACATTTTTTGCTTGGAGTATTCCCCTTTTATCAATGTTTGTGGGCAGCCTACATGTTGTGTATTGTGCCCTGAATAAGGTAGAGAATAGTCGTGTTCATCTTCAGCTTCAGTCTCATAGAGGAAGCCCCAACATGCATATGTACACTAGGGGTCTATTCTTGAGATAACCTACTCAATCAATGAGCAGAGGGTGCATTGAGCAAAGATGATCTCACTATGAATGTTGTGGACTCAAAGTAGATGTAACTAGACCGAAAGGGGATATGGGAATTCTTTTTAAGTCTTGAGTCTTCATTTCTAGATAGGCAGAGCATGACACTTGACTCATTACTAGGTTTAAACACTTAGCAGGCAGTATAAGGATCTTGCTTGTGACTTGTTATTTCTCCAACAATCTTGAAGGAGTGATATGTCTAATGAATAACTTACAGAGTGTGTTTGAAAATATTCTGAAAGAGTTCTGATATGCTATTTCAACACAATGTCATTAATTGTGTTCCCTACTTTGCTTACAGTAAATTTAAAAATAAAACCATCTAGTAGAAGAAAGCCCCTGCTGGTGATTGATTGAGCACTAGATGCCCACAGGCTGACCTGCCACCATCTGTCTTGAACAGACAGCCCCAAGAAACTTAGAAAAGCTACCGCAATGAAGATATCAGGAACCAAGGTCCAATCATGTGGATGAGTGGAATAATTTAACAATATATCTCTGCATAGGGATAACTAAACACATGGGAAGTATGTTTCTTTTTGTTTATTTATGTATGATTGTATGTGTGAATATACATTTGTGTGTACGTGTACATGCACGTGTGTGCGTGGATCCAGAGCTCAACATTAGATGCCTCCCTCAGTTACTTTCTACCTTATTTTTTGAGAAAATATCTCAGTGAACTTGCCGCTTGCCATTTCAGCTACAGCAGTTGGTCAACAAGCCCCAGAGGGGCTCATACTCGGTCATCTTGGCACTGAGATTACAGGTGGTCGCCATATTTTATGTGGGTGCTGGGATTGAATTGAAGTTCTCATGATTGCATAACAAGCACTTCACTCACTGAGCCATCTCTTCAGTCCCCAAAACTAATTTCTTAAGCTTATGTGGAGAGTCAAAATTCTACAAGATTCAAAATTATATATACATTTACACACACGTGTGTGTATGTGTAAATACAAATGTTGATATATAAACACACATGATGCCATTATTTGAGGCTAGCATACAATATTACATGCATCCTTGCTGGTTTGTGGATAGTCTGTGGATGTCAAGTATTAAACCCATTAAAATATATTAAGAGAAAACTCGTGCTCTTGATCACTAGTTTTCAGGTTTGAAATTATTTTATTCCTATATTGTATATTTAAGTCAGACATGGAGTATAGACATAGTGAAGTCATAGACCATAAAAATAGAGATATTGCTTAAGACCAAATAAGAGTATTGAGCTGATGAATACTCAAATATTTATGTGTGTGTGTGTGTGTGTGTGTGTATGTATAACAATGTGTGTGAAAGATAAATATATAAATTTCAGTAACATTTTATAATAAAAAGAAATTCCAAAGAGATAAAATTTCTTTTATTATTATTGTTATTATATTTATTCAGCTGTGCGCATGTGCGTGTGTATGTGCCCGCGCATGTGTGTGTGTGTGTGTGTGTGTGTGTGTGTGTGTGTGTGTGTAGAACCACGGACGAATTCGTGAACCATCATGGACGCCTCCACCTCCTTCTGCCCTGGGATTCACAGGCTCAGCCCTACCAGGACCAGAAACGCAGACCACCCCTGCTTCTGCCTGGCGTCTATACGTGGGATCTGGGATCCGAACTCAGGACCTTCTGCCTGGAAGGCAGAGGCTTAAACACTGAGCCACCTCTCCAGCCCTGAGATAAAATTTCTTAACTGATTTAATGATTGTGTTGTATATTAAATGGGTAGCTGACAGGCCCAATCCTGTGTGGGTAAACACAGTGTAGTAAGATCATGGTTTCAAAACTCTTGTCTTATCTAGAAGGTTTGAAATTATTTTATTGCATAACAAGCACTTTATCTAGAAGATAATATTTGGTGGCACATTCCTCCTCACCCTTTGGCCTTTACATTCTTTCTGTCTTCTCTTCCGTAATGCTCCCTAAGTCTTGGCTAGTGGTTGATACAGATGTTTTGCGTAGGACTGAGAAGTTGATATTTGCTTATTTTCTGCACATAGGTCAATTTAGAGTGTCTGTTTTGGTGCCTTTCGTTGCAAGAAACCTCTGAAGACCAAGACCCACACTAATTCATGAGGTTCTTCCAATCTCTGATGTACCATTAAGGATCAACGCTAGCTGTGGGAAGGGGAGTTACTTTATTCACTGCGATAGTCACTGACATGCCTCACCCATGCTCTAACATGTGTCCAAGAACATGCTAGTGCAAGTGAACTTTATTAAATTCATTGAGTCGCACTCACACAAAAAGAAATGAAAGTAGGAGGGAGGCTGACTGGGACAAAGAAGGTTAACAGTGAGATAAGGAGGGGGAATGGGACTGGACAATATGGGGTGAAATGGTTTTAATTCATTGTATTTTTTTGTGTGTGTGTGTGTAAAACTGTCAGAATAAAAAAAGAAATTATTGGTCCTCATCCTCGGAGAGCGAGGAGCGGGCGACCCGGGGCGGCCAGGCCCAGACCCCGCCCAGCGGCCAGCAGCGGCGCAGGCCCGGCGCGGAGCGCGGCACCATGCAGGTCACCCTGAAGACCCTCCAGCAGCAGACCTTCAAGATCGACATCGACCCGGAGGAGACGGTGAAAGCACTGAAAGAGAAGATTGAATCTGAAAAGGGAAAAGATGCCTTCCCAGTAGCAGGCCAAAAATTAATCTATGCAGGCAAAATCCTCAATGATGATACTGCTCTCAAAGAATATAAAATTGACGAGAAAAACTTTGTGGTCGTTATGGTGACTAAACCCAAAGCAGTGACAACACCAGTGCCAGCTACAGCTCAGCAGTCAAATCCTCCTGCCACCACCACAGTTAGTTCTTCCACGGCAGCAGTCGTAGCTCAGGCCCCAGCCCCTGTCCCTGCTCCGGCTCCCACCTCCACGCCTGCAGCCACGGCTCCAGCCTCCACGACAGTCTCTCCTGAACCTGCACCTGCTAGTGCTGCACAGCAGGAGAAACCTGTAGAAAAACCAGCAGAGACACCAGCGGTTATTAGTCCAGCACCAACTGACAGTACGACAGGAGATTCTTCTCGGTCAAACCTTTTTGAAGATGCAACAAGTGCACTTGTGACAGGTCAGTCTTATGAGAATATGGTAACTGAGATCATGTCAATGGGCTATGAACGAGAACAAGTAATTGCAGCCCTGAGAGCAAGTTTCAACAACCCTGACAGAGCGGTGGAATATCTTCTAATGGGAATCCCTGGCGACAGAGAAAGTCAGGCTGTGGTGGACCCTCCCCAAGCAGCTACTGGGACACCCACGTCTTCAGTGGCTTCGGCTGCAGCGACTACAACAGCAACAACCACCACCAGTTCTGGAGGACATCCTCTTGAATTTTTACGGAATCAGCCTCAGTTTCAACAGATGAGACAGATCATTCAACAGAATCCTTCCCTGCTTCCTGCGTTACTACAGCAGATAGGTCGAGAGAATCCTCAGTTACTACAGCAAATTAGCCAACACCAGGAGCATTTTATTCAGATGCTAAATGAACCTGTTCAAGAAGCTGGCAGTCAAGGAGGAGGAGGAGGGGGAGGTGGAGGAGGAGGTGGAGGAAGTGGTGGTGGAGGCAGCAGTGGAGGAATTGCAGAAGCTGGAAGTGGACACATGAACTACATTCAAGTTACACCTCAGGAAAAAGAAGCTATAGAAAGGTTAAAGGCATTAGGATTTCCTGAAGGACTTATGATACAAGCATATTTTGCTTGTGAGAAGAATGAGAATTTGGCTGCCAATTTTCTTCTACAGCAGAACTTTGATGAAGATTGAAGGGACTTTTTTGTATCTCACACTTCACACCAGTGCATTACACTAATTTTGTTCACTGGATTGTCTGGGGTGACTTGGGCTCATATCCACAATATTTGGTATATGATCGTAGGTTGTTGGGGTGGGACGGGAGGGAGCTAGGATATAGGGCAGGGAAAAACACAGTGCATGTCTGCTTCAGTTAGCAGATGCTGCACATCTACACAGTGTAAAATATTATACAACCAAAAATCAGCTTTTGCAGGTCTTTATTTCTTCTGTAACTTCCTAGGTTTTGCTCTTTTTAGTGTACTAGATCCAGAAATTTAGTGTAATGCCCTGCTTTTTATTTCTTTGACTTAACATTGGTTTCCAAAAGAATCTTTGCTACCTAGAATCTACAGTCTGTTTCATGACAACACTGGATAATGGCTATTGGAAATTGAGGGAAAACAAATACCAAATTATTGATGGTCATTGTTGCTGCTTCAGATAAGCCTAAAATTAATGTATAAGGAAGCCCATTCTTTGATGTTAAATACTTGGGGCAGGGAAGGGTAGAAAAGTGACTTTTTCCTAAAATGAAAATAATTACTGCTATTTTAAAATTTCTTGATTATTGAATGTGAGCCCTTTATAACATGATTTGAGAAGCTGTGCAAATATAGACAGAGTTACTTTCCTGTTTACATTTTTTGTTTGTGGAAAAATGCAGTTTAATTATTAAAATGTTATAATTGCAGTAAAGCATGAAACACACACAGATTATTCAAAGTAAAAAAAGACTGAATCCTCCTAGTTTTTATTATGCCTTTATACTTCATTATTTTCTCATGAGTTTCTCTGGCTCATAAGTTTTGGAAAACTGTAAGATTAAATAGTTAATTGTAGAATTTATTTTCTGTTCTATGGAGGTTCATGCTGCAGTCTCATGAAGTGCTCTGCAGTCTCTGTCTTGCTATCAGTAGTGTGTGCTAGATTTGAAGGACATGTTTTAATATATTGGGGCACTATTTATGGCTAGAAAATACTAATTCATGATGATTTGGTGCCTGGAATTTCTAAATTGTCTATTTATTTTCAATTTCAACCATGGTCAAGGAATGGGGGGCATATAAATACACATGATGTCATTATTTGAGGTAAGTATACACTACTATATGCATCCTTGTTGGTTTGTGGATGGTATATGGATGTCAAGTATAAACCTATTAAAGTATATTAAGTGAAAACTCATGCCCTTGAACAGTAGTTTTCACGTTTGAAAATATTTTATTTTACATTTTATTTTTAAGCCAGGCATGAACTATAGACATAATGAAGTCATAAACCATGTAAATAGTGATATCACTTAAGGCCAAGTAAAAGTATTTGACTGATGAATAGTCAATTTATTTTATTAACGTGGGTGATGAGAATTAACATCTCTTATCCAGTTTCACAGCTGAAACAAATTCTCCATTCTAGGAAGGAATGTATCTCTGGAGATTTTCTATGAGCAGAAATAATTTTGTAAATCTGTGGTTAATTAGCTTCATCTCTGAGTCCATCAGCAACAGGGAAAAACCTGAATGGCCCATGAACTGCAGAACCTTTCACACTACATGGGGCCCAGCAGGAGCAGTGTTTAGCAGGCTTACTGGGGGACTTGCAGCTCTTGGAATCTCCTTTGCATTCCATGCTTGCTTTCTGGGTTAATGGAGGGCTTACATGTTTAGAGCTGTCAAGTGAGCAATTTTTTTAAATAAGCGCTGCACCGATTTCAGAGGCGGATAAAAGAATGAAGAATGTAATCTTTTTCAATATGATTCAAGAACGCTCAACTGTTTGGGCACTCTAAGACCATTATTTTATCATTTGAACAGCAAGCAGTTAATTGAAGGATGAAGCCATCTGAGTTATAATACACAATTGTCTTAATTGTTTTTCTGTGGTGATTGTACCTGTGCTTTCCTCTTTCTACACAGCATGTTTCGCTCAAGTTGGCTCCTGCAATTCCCATTTTGAAATCTTGTTAATCTAACTATTTGCTACTTTCCTCATTTATTACTTCTGATATATTGTAGTGGAGGCTTTGTTGAACATTTCCTCAAATATCTCAAAATCTATTCAAAATCTTCTCTTCTCCAGAAGAATAAAATCTCTCCTGTATGGTATTGTATTCTTTACTACCCAGTGACATACAATCTATTTCATAACAGTTTTATGAATGGATTGGAGAAGGTAAAATGAAAAGACTTTTGCCAATAAGTTTTTATTTTCTTGTCAAAATGGGGAATTTTTTAGGAGTTTAAGGTTAATAACATTATCTGTGAAAGTGGCATTAACAACAATTTCTTATTTAGAAATTAAGCTCTTATAACTTGAGAGCATTTATACAATGAATATTGCACTGCAATAATAGAAAGAGTGAGATATGTGTCCATATCGCTAAAAGTAGGGCTTCTCTATGTGCTTCCTCATTCTGTTCTATTCTTTGCCAATTCTGCTTTGAGCATAACTAGCAATATGATTTTCCTAAAACAAAGCTCTTATTATGTCTAAAATTGTTTTTCAAAACTTCTTAATTGAATTACATTATCTATCAAGAGTGTCCAAATTCTGATGGTTGCTCAGGACATAGTAGTTCCCCATTTCGGTTCTCATTTGCTTTGCCACTTTGTTTGAACTGTTTAATCACGTGGATATCTAGTCGACTCAAATGTGACTTGTCTCTCATCCTTCCTCCTTTCTTTGATCATATAAAAAGTGCAGTGTCACCTGCCTCCTTCCATAGTGATACTTGTCCAGATTATACATATAACCCGAGTCCAGTGCCCTATCTTTCAAGTTGCTTCTATTCTATCTTCTTTCACAGATCACTGACTACCCCAATTCATTTGCCTTTAAAAAAGAAAATGAGAGAATGGAGGAGAGGAAAAGAAATGAAAAAACTGGTTGCAGCTGTGGCAAAAAAAAAAAAAAAAAAAAGCAGGATACAACTCTCCATTTTGAGACACAGGGTGAGGAATCCAGGTGAAAACCCTTTGTGTCTGTGAAATTGTTACTTTAAGTTCCTGCGTCAGGCTAAGCAGCCATCAAGAAACCCTTTGTCCATGAAGGTTTGACATTGTGAAGGCACTAGGGGCCTGATTTCTCATTGGAGAAGTCTCTTTACCTTAAATCAAATGATTTGCTAACACACACACACACACACACACACACACACACACACAAACACACACACACATACACGTGTGTTTTCTGGGTTTCCATACATTCTGTATGAAGACTGCATAGAAGGGAGAAATCATTTTCTGGAATATGTGATTTCCCAAGGGCATTAGTAGACTTATTTATCAATACAACTTCTTCAGAACTTGTTACTCCTTTTAAAAAATATTCATGACAAATGCTGAAATACAAAAACAATACTTTCTTTCAATTTCTATTACTATTGAGTCATTGTGTAATGTGGCTGTATAGTACACAATTAGCTTTGCAGCATTAATATTAAATTTATTACTATGGCATAATATAAAATAGAATCAGTAAATATTACAGTAATAGGGATTTTAATTGATAGAACACTGAGTCTCTCTTTACATGAAAATTTTGATCTTTGCTAAGTTACAGCTCTAAGAAACATTTGTCTTAATGTGGGAAGCAACAGAGGGATGATCCAATGCAAATTCCATGGTAAGTGCCAAGGTATTCCACAGTGTTCTGTAGAATATTTATGCTAGGTGATTCATTATGTTTGGGCATTAATAAGGAAATTACTTGTGAGCAGCACTGGCACAACTCACTGACTAATACATGCATTATTAGACTCTCAATTTACCAATATATATGGCCCTTAAGAAGACATGGATATTGTAGTTTGAGCATTGATTGGGTGACTGCAAGAGAAAGAGCAAAATGTTTTCAATTTTTCAGATGCAATGACAGTAAAATTTTGTGCATATGTAGTGTGCAGCATAACTGCCAATGTGTTACCATTTACATTAAAGTTGAGTAATTCTAAAATGGGTTTTCACAATATGGGTAATGCAGCAGGTGTCTTTTATTACAGCTCCAATTTCAGCAGCACAGAGGCCAGGGCCTGCAGAGTAGACCCAGAATTGATTTGATAACTCACTTGAATAGAAGGCTTATATTTTCCAAGTTGCTAGCTAATATACCATGGGCAATTGATTTTCTTTAAATTAATATAGAAATACTCTAAATTACTGCTTTTACTCTCAATGTGGATTGACCATATCAAAACTTCCCTCAGGGAACATTATTAACTCTAAGATGTAGATTGCTAAATCATTTACCCAACTAAGCTTTCCATTTTCTCACCTGTAGACTGATGTCCAGTCCTTGTGGACACTCTGGTTTTAATGTTTCAATGAAGGTAACTTTAATTCTTAGTTTTATTATGGCAATTTGTTCACTCGCTAACATATGAAGACTATGAATTACAAATATGATGGTTTCAATTCAGAAAACCTTTAGTAAACATTTATTGAGTTAATGATTGTTACTGGGAGAAACACCTGATTTTTGGACATAGCCGCAATCTGCTTAAATAAGCAGTGTTTTTGTTTAACCTAAACCATGTTTATTCTAATTTCTTACCTGTCTGGAGGATATGTGTCACATATCCATCAAAGGGATACCTGAGCAAGAGATCAAATCAACCATTGAGAAATAACTTATTCTAAGAGGGCAAGTGAATGTTTCCAGGTTATAGATATATAAATATTTTGACAAAATTCTGTGCTTTAATAGTAATTTATTCTGTATCTCTCAAATTCACATCCAGATTCTGAGAAACAGGATCAACAATGAAAATGGAATGACAATATCCAAATTAGGGCTGTAGATTATGTATACAGACACTTTGGATTTTCCCAGTAAAACTACAGTGAAGATATTGTAAAATTTAAGAAGTCATGAAAAGGATTATTAAATAAAAGGATGAAAATGGGATCTAGAAAATATATGACGTGAAGTTGATTTGCCAAGTCCCAAGAAAGCAATACAGGATTCCAAAATCACTTTCATCTATAGGTCAGTCACATCTGTGGGATTAGAAGTCATTTGGATAGGAGACAGAACATGAGGGTAAAAATTAGGTGAAAGCCAAATTCTTACAATTTCCCATGTACACACCCTAACAACACCTGAAGTTTTACTGACTGGAGGAAGTTCAACACATGATCTCTGAACTGTAGAGGTTCATATATGATACAAAGATAAGATTAGGGGTATCATGCCTAAAGCAGACAGATTGTGAATTCAAGACTGCTCAGACTTCTTAACAGTATTCTCATTGTGAGCAAAAAGACCTTCATCCTTTAGGTAAGGACTTTAGAAATCTAAGGAATTGCTTCAACCTCAAAGAAGACATGGAACCATGCGACCTCACAGAGTAAGCAACATTCTTCCTGTGTGATTTGCCAAGTACATATTTTTGCATTCCATATTGGCATACTTTCAGGAGTGTCTCCTCCTCAAATGCTGAGGTGATTTTCATCTTGACAAATTTACATGCTTCACTGAGACTGAAACCTGCCAAATTGCATATATAAACGTAACCCTAGGCATGCCTGCTGCAGTTACCTTTCATATTGCTGAATGAATATAGAAACCAAAGGACTTAGGGGAACAAAGGGTCTTATTATCGTTTACAGTTATGATTGCAGTTCATAGGCTTGTTTGGCAGAGAGTTCAAACCAACATCAGAAATCCAGGAACTGGGCAAACCATATCCACAGGAATGAGAGAAGTAAACCTCTTTACTTGCCAGACTGTGAGTTTGCCAAACTATCCTGAAATATGCCTAACTACTGAACCATTTCTTTCCATCTTATTTACCTGTCCAGGAAATATTCCCAACCACCATGCTCTGCATCTTCCCACATCAATTTGATAATCTTCTGTAGGCTTACGTAAGGCTGCCTTAACTAACAAGTCTTCATTGATCAAGCTGTTTCAAATGATCAACTTTCAATTGTGAAGTTGATATACATATCTAACTAGCACCATATAGATCCTTATAATTCTTTCACTCTTTGTTATAAACCAAAGATTATAAAAGCTTTGAGCACAACTTCCATATAGATGACTGAAACACATACACACACACACACACACACACACACACACACACACACACACGCATGCTCACACACACACGTCATTGCATTTTTAGGGAGAACAAAAATCATCAGACACAATTACTGGCAATATCTGCAGAGAGAAAAAGGCAGCATATCATAATCATGATTTCAAACAAAATGCTCTAAAATGCAAAGAAAAAGATCTCTTGATTGAAAACTGAAATAATGAAGTAGAAATTCAAAAATGGAAAGAAGTTAAAAGGAGGATTTATCAATGAAAGTGATGATTCTGAAAATGTAGACAAGAGGACAGGCTTCTCCATCCTATATTTTAAAATTTGAACAGAAATATACATTTCCCAAGTGAAGAGAATTCAAGAGATTATTTTGCAAATAGATGGTTGAGCCTGAAGCTACAGTAAGATTGGAAAACTGCAACTTCTCTTGGAAAGGAGCTTCATAAAAACTGAAACAGGTAATAGAGAGGATAGTGTTACAATAATATTCAAGGAGAGTTAATAGAATGAAATGTTCGGTTTCCATATTGAAATGGCTGCAGCATGTCAGAATAATCCATGAAACATGAAAACCTTCCACTGTGAAATTTCAGACAAAGGCAACATCTGTTTTGGTCAGAGCAATCTATGTTATTATAAAACCCATCCAGTTGGACTTAATTAGAAAATATTAAGGGAAAAAGAAGCATTAAGCACATTGGCAGAGAATCCCAGGGTCCACAGTACCTAGAAAAGTGGAACCTGTATTTTTTTGGAGGAGGAAGCTATTTTTCTAAGTGAGCAAGGAAATAACCAGAGACTACAGAAGTAGAAAACACAAAACTTGTCCAATGAGAAACTAAAACACATTTTATTTTCATTTAAAATGATTCCTATGGACTATGTGCACATTTCTGTATGTAAAATCAAATAAATATATATGTATAAACAATATTGAAAATCTTCACATATATTTTGAAGTTTTAAAGTGAATGTTTTTTTTTTTTTATGTTCTGAATGGTTTGCATGAGAAGGAAAGCAGTATTAGGGGGGAATCAAGAGACCGCCATTTTGAATGAGGTGGTAGAGGAGAGAAGCCTCACTGTGCAAGAACACACACGCTTCCAGCAGTAGCTAATAGTGACTTCATCAGTGTAAGAAGTGATGTCAGTATCTCTGAAAGCTCAAGAACAAGTGGCTGCTTTGTCACCAAGGTAACTAAAAGGAATGAAGGAAGCTGACCATGAAATCTGGCAAAGACTTGTCCTGGACTCCCTGCTCTAAACAGGCAGATAATCAGCCTATGAGTTGTGTTTTTACTCTGCCTGACTTTATTAACTGCTGAGACAGATTCACAGAATATAGCAAAAGTGATGATATGGTTGTAGGTATACAAGCTACATATGTAATATCATATATGTAGCATCAATTGTATAAATTGGAATCAGAATTGAGTTTTGTAAGCTGTATCTTATATCCTTTCAGTTAGCCTTTATAAATTTCTATGAGACATTTTAATTTTCTCATTTTCCCAATTAAACTGCAATAGCAAGGTTTGGAATGGGTCTTTCTCTCTATCTTCATATCTACATCTTCTTGTTTCTGAGAGTTGTGAGTCTTGTCTCTGGTTTTCAAATAAATAAAGCAATATAGTTCTGAAATTTTAAACTCACATATCTAAACCTTCAATTAAAAATCAAACTAGATACAGCAAATACAGAAAATAGTAAAATTATGTTAATCTAAGAAATAGAACAGCCTTCTTTCAGAAAACTTTCCCAGATTTGTGATGAGATGATAAGGAAAGACGGATGTGGTATATGATGCATGACAAGGGCAAATTGATTTCTTTTATTTCATGTGATGTTCTTAATTTAAAATTACATGTTTTCAACTTCTTTGGCATGAGAAAGTTCTCTGTTTATAAAATTACCAAAAAAGCATAGTCTTATTTTGGCATAACAAATGACTTTTAGATCATCTAATACACAGTTACACATTTTAACAATATGATTGTTAAAACACAAGTTATAGAACTATTACAGAACTAAATGTGATTTTTTTTGGTTTTGTACATGGTGACTTTTAAAATTCATTTTAATTCATACCACTTGTAAATATCTGGAGCCCAATCTATTTCAATAGTTTATATTTCTGGAGAAAAAATGGGAATTTAGAAGGCAAAGCTAAGACTAGGGGAGCAATATCTTCTACCCTGAATCTTCTTTGGGGATGATACCTCAAAAATTACAGTGTTTGCAGGCAAGAATAGTTAGGTTTTCAATTAGCATTAGAAACTGAATAGAATATGCATAAGTAATTAATTTTAAAATGATCAATTTTGTACTCCAAAACATAAGAAACATAATTCAGTATCCTATCAGGTTTTTCTTTTTACCTTAATTTAAATCCAACTTGACTGTCCATTTTCTGGAATTCATTTAATCTCTCTTTTTCAAATATAAGACCTTTAAGAGTACTGCTATTCCATTTTCTATGGTTAAAAGCCCACTTTCAATAATAATCATAATTTTTCTTAAAAATATTGCAGTAACTTGGTATATAATATATATGTACATATATAATTTCATATTTGATATTGTTTTGAAATTTTTTGTTCATATATTGTATTTATCCAGCCAGTGAAAGCTTCAAAAGTATATTTTTTCCTCCATTTTTCTTTATGCATCAATTTTTCTTTTTGGTGATTTCCTGCATGTAAATAGTATATTCTGATCACTTACCTGTCTCTCCTTTTTCTCCCTCGTTTTCCCCATCACCTGTTCCTGCCTCTCTGCATATCACTGTCTTCCTTTCGGGAAACCTCAGAACACCAAATAATGGGCAAAGAGAAGTATCAAACTTTTTTTTTCTTTCTGGTTATCAAACTTTTTTATTATATACATTCTTTATTATTTCCACTCATACAAACTTATTAGGTACACCAGTTCCCTTCCTCCCTCTTCCTCCCCCCGAACCCCCTGTTCCCCTTCCCTCCACCCGTCCCTCCCCATCCCCTAGTGCCTCCCCCCCAATTCCCAGAGAGTCCTTTATTGTGCATGTCTGACTCTCCTCTGGGTCCTTCTCTCCAGTGACTTACAAGGACCCAGTGGCATTTCCCTGAACCCTTTCCCGTGTTCCCCTTAAGCATAGGAACACTACTGTGGCTGTCAATCCCTTGCCTCCAAGGATGTTGGGGCCTTTAGCAGATGCTAGGCTTTGTGAGGTCAATAGTGTGTTGGACATTGTGCAGGGCATGCAAAGTCCTATTATGATTGCTTGGGCCCTAACTAGTGTGGAGAATCTTGCAATTCATTGCTCCTCCCATTCTTTTGCTCTTACACTCTTACCGCCCCCTCTTCTGCAAATGTCCCTGAGCTTCAGGATGGGGAGAGATTAGTCTAACCTAGTTCTATGTGGTTGATATAGAGTCTCTGAAGTTCTGGATTGTGGTTTGTTGATTTTCTTTTACAGTTTTGCTGCTCCTGCAATGCCCTTCACTCCATTCTGATGGGCATTGTATGTCACCCCCTGGCCAGAGACAAAAAGCTGTTAAACTGGAGTCTTCTTGTAACAGCACATTCAAGGGTAGATGTAATACAAGTAGGAAACCTCAATGAGGGAGGGGTCAATCATCCATTTGCAGAATGATTACTTTTTATCTGCCAGACTATATGCCCTCCCCTTCTGGTGAGATCATACCCCCTCAGTTGTAAATGATCAGGAATGAATGTCTGTGAACTTAACCAGGTGTCAAGTTACTTACTCGAAGTCCTTGATGGGGGCCTATTTTCTCTGCTGTAACATGGTCCCCTTTCTCCTTGTTTCTGGTGTGGCCCTCCTACCCCATCCCTCCTGTTCATAATCCTTGCAATTACTGTATTACATAGGTTTACCTTAGAGTGTCTCAAGGTGGGCTGGGTGAGTTTGGTACTAGGAGCCACCTATTAGGGAGTACATATGGCACTTAATTTTCTGGGTTTGCGATGCTTCACTTAATATAATTATTTCTAATGACATCAATTTCCTGGCAAATTCCAGTAATTAATCATTTTTGATGGCTGAGTAGTACTCCATTGTATAGATGTACCACTGTTTCCTTATCCACTCATCAACTGTTGGACATTTGGGTTGATTCCATGACTTTGCTATTGTAAACAGTGCTGCTATGAACATGGTCATGCTTGTGCTATCGAGGTGAACCTCTGCTGCATGGGAGGTTATTCCCAAAAGTGGAATAGCAGGGTCATATGGCATTTCAATCTTTAATTTCTTTAAGAATCTCCTGACGGCTCACCAGAGTAGCTATATGAGCCTGCATTCCCACCAGCAATGTAGGAAAGTTCCCCTCTCTCCACATCTTCTCCAGCATTTGTTGTTTGTATTGTGGATTTTTGCCATCCTGACCGGGGTGAGATGATGTCTCAGGGAAGTTTTGATTTGCATTTCTCTGATGGCTAAAGAAGTGGAACATTTTTAAGATATTTGTTGGACATTTTAATGTCGTCCCTGGTAAAGTTTCTTTTAAGTTGCAGGGCCCATTTTTTAATTGGGCCATTATTTTCCTTGATGTTTAGTTTTCTAAGTTCTTTGTGCACTCTGGACAGTAGAGCTCTATCAGATGTGTGGTTAGTGAAGATTTTCTCCCATTCTATGGGTTGCCTTTGAGCTCGTATTACAACCTCTTTATCTGAACAGAAGCTCTTTCATTTCACAAGATCCCAACTGTTGAGAGTTGGTAGCAGTGACTGTGCCATTGGATGTCTGTTTAGGAAATGTTGGCCTAGCCCAATCAGCTCGAGGGAGTTCCCTATCCTTTCAACTATGGATTTTTTAGTCTCTGGCCTTATATCAAGGTCCTTGATCCATTTGGAATTAAGTCTTGTACATGGTGACAAGTACGGGTCCAGCTTTAATCTTCTGCATGAGGAGATCCAGTTTTGCCAGCACCATTTGTTGAAGATGCTGTTCTTTTTCCATTGGATTCTTTGGGCCCCTTTGTCAAAGATCAAATGGCTGTATTTTTGTGGGCTTATATCTGGGTCTTCAATCCTTATCCATTGATCTGTGTGTCTATTTTGGAGCCAGTACCAAGCTGTTTTTATAACTATGGATTTGTAGTATAGACTAAGGTTGGTATGGTAATACCTACAGCAGTGTTTTTGTTACTCAGGATTGTTTTTGCTATCCTGGGTCTTTTGTGCCTCCATATGAATTTTGAGATTATTTGGCCAACTTCTTTAGAGAATTGCTTTGGGATTTTAGTTGGTATAGCATTGAATTTGTATATTGCCTTTGGTAGGATGGTCATTTTTACGATGTTGATTCTATCAATCCAGGAACAAGGGAGGTCTTTCCACCTTCTGGTGTCTTCTGCTATTTCTTCCTTTAAGGTTTTAAAGTTTTCATTGTAAAGGTCTTTTACCTCCTTGGTTAGGTTTATACCAAGGTATTTCATTTTTTTAGGGGCTATAGTAAATGGGATGGTTTCTCGCAAGGCTTTTTCACTTCTTTCATTCTGGGCATACAGGAAGGCCACTGATTTTTGTACATTTATTTTGTATCTTGCCACCCTGCTGAACTTCTCCATTAGTTCCAGGAGCTTCCTGGTGGAGTTTTTGGGATCACTCAGGTATAAGATCATGTCATCTGCAAATAGGGATAGCTTGACTTCTTCCTTGCCGATTTGAATCCCTCTTATGTCCCTTTCTTGTCTTATTGCTTCGGCTAAGACTTCAAGTACAATATTGAATACAAGTTGTGAGAGTGGACAGCCTTGTCTAGTTCCTGATCGAAGTGGGAATGCTTCCATTTGTTCCCCATTGAGCATAATCCTTGCTGTGGGCTTGTTGTATACAGCTTTTATTATATTGATAACTGTTCCTTCCATTCCTACTGTCTCTAGCGTTTTGATCATTAAAGGCTCTTGTATCTTGTCAAATGCTTTTTCTGCATCTATCGAGAGTATCACGTGGTCTTGGACTTTGGACTGGTTTACATGATGAATTACTTTTATTGATTTGCGTATGTTGAACCAACCTTGTGTGCCGGGGATGAAGCCTACTTGGTCCCTGTGAATGATCTTTCTGATATGTTTTTGAATCCGATTTTCTAAGACTTTGTTGAGAATCTTTGCGTCTGTGTTCATCAGGGAGATCGGCCTATAGTTTTCTTTTTTAAGTGAATCTTTATTAGGTTTTGGGATTAAGACTATATTAGCTTCATAGAAGGAATTTGGTAGTGTTCCTTTGCTATTTGATGGAACAGTTTAAGGAGTATTGGTGTTATTAACTCCTTAAATGTCTGGTAGAACTCTGTGCTGAATCCATTTGGTCCAGGAAATTTTTTGGTGTGAAGATTTGAGATTACTTCCTCAATTTCCTTATATGTTTTAGGACTATTTAAATAATTCACAACTTCTTGATTCAATTTAGGTAAGTTGTGTTTGCTTAGAAATTCATCCATCTCTTTTGTGTTGTCAAACTTCACAGAGTATAAGTTTTTGAAATATGATGTTATAATTCTCTGAATTTCTTGGGTATCAGTAGTGATAACTCCATATTCATTTCTAATTTTGTTAATTTGGGTTTTCTCTCTCTGCTTTTGGTTAATTTAGCTAGGGGTGTATCAATCTTGTTGATTTTTTTCAAAGAACCACCTTTTTGACTGGTTGATTTTTTCTATTGTTTTCTTAATCTCGATTTCAGATACTTCTCCCCTTATTTTGCTAATCTCCTCTCTTCTACTACTTTTGGGATCAGATTGCTCTAGTTTCTCTAAAGCTTTAAGCTGCATTGTTAAGTTATTTATTTCTGATGTTTCCATTTTTTTGATGTAGGCATTAAGAGCTATGAGCTTACCTCTTAGGACAGCTTTCATTGTGTCCCAGAGATTTTGGTAAGTTGTATTTTCATTATCGTTCAGAGAAGTATCAAACTTTCTTAAATTATTTTTTTAATTCAATTGTCTGTGTCCACGTTAAGGTTAGGGTTATGTATGTGTATGTGTGGAATCACGGGCGAATTCGGGAACCACCATGGACGCCTCCACCTCCTCCTTGTTTACTCTGCCCCGGGATTCACAGGCTCCACCCTACCAGGGCCAGAAACGCAGGCCGCCCTGGCTTCAGCCCAGTCTATATATAGGTGGGGTCTAGGATGTGAATTCAGGACCTTCCACTTGCAAGGCAGAGGCTTAACCCCTGAGCTACTCTCCAGCCCCGGTAGCAAACTTTCTTATAGAAGACATATGGTCTGGTCTGTGTTATTTCCATTGCTTTGTGCATGTGTTGTCTATATCACAAAATGACTTATGCAGCAATTTCTTATGTACATACATATGTACATATTTATATACTGATGCGATGGTGACCGGAATTTGATCTCTCGAATTCACATGGCATAAGAAGAGAACAAATGTCTTCAAGTTATCCTCTGGTCTCCATACTTTTGTTAGAGAAGCATATGCCTGCATATACATGCACATGTGCGTTCATGTACGCACGCACACACACACACACACACACACACACACACAGACTAATAACTAATAACTAAATGTAAAAAGGACCCTAACATTTTAAAAAATCAAGTAGTCAAATTCATATCAGCATTAAATTGAGTATTTATTTATTGAAAGGAAACATCCTTGTCTTTCCCTTTCCGCTGCATTTTACAATGTATCCTGAAGGTGGCAACATTGAATAATATTCTGCAAATCTCTCTAAGCAAGGCTTTCATAGTCACTTTTAATTAAAGTCTTATATTTTAAGCATCTTTCCTTTAACTCCTATTTACTATGGTGTGTAAGAGAGTATTGTACTGATGTTTATTTTTACTCAGTGACCTTAAATGTCCATGTTGTAAAAAACCCTTTACCACTTTGAAAAATAAAAGTTAACCTAGATAATGTTTAGGGTATCAGTTAAAATTTACAAAGGTAAGATCAATTTGAGATGCAGCATATTTTTCCTGACAGATAATTTAAATCAATGAGCGTGTTTAAGTGTAAATCAATGTCTTTATTTAAGACAATTACTCTCCTTCTGCCTTATTTGTTTAAATTTAGCACAATATTTTACTTTTAATATACATTTTAAAGAAAAATTAGATTGTATTTATTAAAGAGTTGCTATAGCCAAAAATAACAAATCATGTCATCATAACAATTACCACAAGTTCTGAAATCATCAAATGCATTATATGAGTTGCACATAGTGCAAATAGATTTGGCAATTAAATCAGGGTGTATGTTATCATATTTTCTACTTTCCATTTTATGGATCTTAGCAACTTAATAATTCAAGCAGAAGTAACCTATATTCATCTAAATTTTCAAAATCTCACTGAGAATTAAGAAGGTTGAAAGTAAGTGCTCACTTTCTATCTTCTTAATTCTCAGTCCTTTGGGTCTAAAACTGGATGAGTGAAGAGAAACACACAGATCAGTGGGGTGACCTGAAGAGAGGTAACATGATATACTGTGAAGGCCTGAGCCCCCACAGGAGTAGACAAGCCAGAGTATACTCTAGGATCCATAAAAGCACACAGGCAGAAACACTCAATATGCTTGTGAAAATAGAAAAATAAAAATAATAAAAAGGAAGAAAGAAAGTAAGGTGTAACCAAGTTTAATTGACTATTATGCAATCTGTCAGTTCAAAGCTCCAAACGGATCTCTGTATTTCTTATTACCAGCCAATGACAACTGCCCATGAATACAATTCCTTTGCCTTTTTGTAAGGGAGATAGGCAAAACTTGCTATCACACCATTTAACATTTGTTGTACATACAATTTATGTTCCTGCATATAAGAGGGTTTGGATGAAGTCATTTGTCTGAGATAATACTAATTCCCCTTTATAATGCTGTAAAATAGATTTGGGGTATTATCTGATATAATCAAAGGAGGCTCTTTTGTCAATTGGAATATTTTCAGGTCCCATTTTAGGACAAATGAGTAGAGAGTTAGCTGTATGAACTGATGAAGATATGAGCGGGTCATCAGAAGTGGACAGATTGGTAATGTATGTGTGCGAGTTAAGTGCTGTAAGGCTGCAAAAAGGGATGGGCATGTGGGAAACTGATCAGGAAAGGACAGGTCCTGAGGCAGCACAAAGCAGATGGAGCCTTCTGGCAGGTGCAGTGAAAATGTGCCCTGGAGACTCTCTTCACAGCCTTCAAGATTCAGCCCATGCATACTCTATTAACAGGGAGAACACAGGGCAGCATCGTAATTTGCCGACAAAGAGTTGCCAGATGAAGAAATCAAATAGGTGGCATGTTCTATGACACACTGCATCTTGAAGGGAGCCATTTCTTTTCCTCGGCCTCAGGCCTCATTCACTGATGTTCATGGGCATTTTTGCCTCATTAAAGAACTTTTCGGCCTTTCTAGGAGAAGCCGAAACTGCCTGGTCTGTGTGGCCCTAATCTCAGATATACTTTGATTTCATGAATCAGGTCTCTGGACTGCATAGCCATATCAAAACAGTGAGACATGACTTCTGTACAGAGACCAGTGAGAGCACTCAGCATGGCTCCTCTGTCCACCACATGTGGAAAGCAATTCTTTTTCTCTGGAAATTTCCCAGCATTGTTAGTGTGGAAATAACAGGATGTGTTTCTTAAAATGGTGCCTCTAGGGAAATTCCCTTTGAAACTCAGACCAGCATAGTATTTAGTGTTAAAAGTAGCTATACTTTCTCTTTTTAGATAATTAAATGATACTCAAATGCTAAATCTTTTTTCAAGTATATTTAATAATTCTAACACTTATTAAGTTCAAGCATATTAATTTTAGCTTAAATACACAAGGAAGAACCTAACAAATAAACAGGTTTGTAAACATATGTTCTCTGCTTATCTTTGGCCTTTTAGGCCCTTAGAGAATATTCAATCATTTAGTAATCAAGAATGAACAAAACTTCTAGAAATTCTTTGTGTGTAATTGTAGAGGAGCTTTTATAATATGTAGAAAATTAGATTTTTATTAAAACATTCACAGACATAGACACAGACCATATACACGGACTCACATACACATACACACACACTCACACAGTTACTTCCATGGAACACAGTAAACCTTTTCTTAGGCAGTACACACATCATAAACACACTGTGACACTGTGACACTTTTTCTGTGAAGCAATTACACACATCTATTCACACAAAATAGGGATGCATGTAAAGATCAAAGTATCGATTACACTAAAGTCCAATCTGACAATATTGGGGTTACTAATAGGGTTGTGCGTAATGGTTATTTATAGAACAGAAATGACTTGAAAACAGCTATACTGCCAAAAATCCCACCCTAGTGTGAGTGATAACTCATATAAATTGTAACTCTGGAACTTTCTGTGTGACTTGCAGTCAGCTTGGGTTCTCCCCCAGCAGTTATTTGGTACTTTATTCACCTTGGGGAGAGGACCCCCAGAATCTTCTTAGTCACAAGAACAACTAGGGATTTGATGAATAGCTATCTGAGATGGAATATTTCAAATTGTTGCACAATGAAGACAGATTCTAAACCCACTTAGGTTAACATTCAAGGTCTAACTTTCTACTCTATTATTCTGTTCTAGTTACCATGACTACTGAGGGCTAAATGCAAGACAGTAGCATCATACTATACCTGGAGGAAAACCTCCATCCAACATGCTTTATTGAAATTGTTTATTTGTCCACCTTCATTATTTTACTATGATTTCTATGTATCTGGGGCTTCATTTTATTTTCCTTTATATCTTTAGAGCCTCAGATAATGCATGGCATATAATAATAAATATTAAATGAACATTTGTTGAAAAAGAGGTTGAGCGAATAAATTTCCATTTGAGAAATTTAGCAAAAATATTCACTATGACAGCTCTAGAATTTCTGTACATGGGGAACTTTTGTATTCTTGACTCAAGCAAAAACTCTTTTTCAATCATTTTGCCCAATTCCTCCATCTATTGGCATTATACGAACTAAAAGACCATTCTAGACCTAAATTAATGTCCTATTTAAATCAATGCTCTTCTTTATTAATCAAATCTCAGTGAAGACTCCAGCTATGGTTGCTGTCTATGATTTCTTAAATCTCAATCTGTCTGATTGTTGTTTAAGGTTACATTAAACAGGAGTGTAATTCTCTAGTGTTATGACATAAAAATTTGTATTCTTGAATATTTAGTATGACAACAGGGTCAAGACCTTACAGGTTACAACAGAAGTATCTCCTTATCCCCTTATCCTTACTTTTTTGTGCACGTGTGTGTATGTGTGTGTGTGTGTGTGTGTGTGTATGTGTGCCTGTGTGTGCCTGTGTGTATGTGTGTGTGTGTGTGTGTGTGTGTGTGTGTGTGTGTATGTGTGTGTGTATTTGCCTGTGGAAGCCCACGAATAACATCAGGAATCATCCTGACTTGCTCTACCTCCTATTGCCTTGGTCTACACTTTCCCAGTCTGTGCCTTCCAGAGTGGGAAGCTCACACTGCTGCTATTTCCAACCAGCATTTTTTATGTGAAATCTGGGGATCCCAACTCAGATCCTGTTGCTTGTGAGGCAAAGGCTATCACCCCTGAGTCATCATCCCAATGGTACCCCTTTAATTTTTAAACTCTTGGGGTAAAGTTAAGTTGCCATTGTTATTGTCATTGTTACTATTGCTGTTTCTGGTTTCCTGGAGATTTTCACTTGTGACTTTCTACACTAGAAGATTATCACAGTAGTTGATTCTTACATTAATAAGTTAATACACTGTTTATCTTCTTAACTAATAAGTTGTTTGAATCTGCCTGTCTATCCTGTTTTCTTGCCAACAGTGGTTTGCCCTATAACCTTGTTTCTCATGGATCTAAGAGTACTTGCTAATTTTTCAGCTTGCTTAATTATTATTCATATGAACTGATGACCTCCAACATCCGTGCATAAGGCATTTATTTTTAACCTTAAAATTTTACATCTATAAAATCAAAATATCAAAGCGCTGTATGGTGATGACAGACATAGCTCCACTGTGAAGGTCTGTAATTGTTTAGAGTCTCTCCTTCTTCCGCCCAGGGCTCTGTACTAATGCAATAACATCTGTATGGTCTTCAATTAAGACTCAGACTTGCAAAAAGCCCATCTTCTCAGCTTAGTTTTGAATAGCAGTGAGCATGATAAAGGCTAGACGTTTACAGAAGCATTTAAGGGGAAAGGACTGATATTTTTTGGTTATTAAAACTTACAGTAACACTTTAAACAGCTGATCTGCAGACCCTGATCTGCAGTGCTCACAGCATAAATCAGAAGAGAGAAAATCCTCTATTTTAAAGCTCATCACAATGCAAATGGTGGAATGTGCTCCCAGTGTGCTAAGAGCCACAAAATTTAGAACCCATTAATTCATAAGGTTCAGTGAATCCTCTAATTAAAATTTCTTCATCACTTGTTGCAACCAATTTTCAAAGCATGGAGCCAATCAGCTAGACTTCATCTGTTTATACTATCTACTCTAAATGTTAATCCTACTTCAATTGTTAATCCTGTTATTTTACTCTTGTAACAATTGAAGGGAAGAGAACTTTAATAGAGAGAAATAACATAAAAATTCAGGTTTCTTAAAAGTGGCAACATTGCAGAACATAATAGTATTTCCACTTTTAAGATTGTTTAGCTGGTGAGATGTCTGTGCAGGTAAAAGCTCCTGTGTGAAAATCTGGTGATGAGAATTTGGGTTCCAGATCCCCACTGGCGGATGATGAGATTGACTATGAAAGTTGTCCTCTGGCCTCCATCTCTCTCACACACATGTCATAGTACATATTTGTTGTTTTTCTGTCTCTATATCTCTCATAAATGAACTTTGAATAATTTCTGTTTTTAGCTTCATAACAATATTACACTTCTCTGGTATCACTTTGTTTCAGCTTTATATTTCAGTGCTGTAATGGTGACTTGACCCAAATAACAGAGAATCATGATGATTTTAGTTTAGCGTGCCATTCCATGGCAAGATTGTTACCATCATGAACCAAGGGAATTGATCATACAACATCTAAAGTCAAAAATCCAGAGGAGGGCTGCATACTTGCTTTCTAGCTCACCATCTTGCCAAATGCCAACTAGCTTTCTCTGTTTTTAGTCACATGCTCAGTGAATGGTCACACCCATTGTAGACTAGGACTTTTCATATAAATGATGCAATTAAGACAAGCCCCTCCAAATTTTCCCAAAGTTCTGCCTTAACTAAATACTTCCTAATATTTGAGCCCAGAGACCTATACCTCAAGTTTGACATGAACAGCTGAAACTAGCCATCACTTTATTTAAAGTCATATATTCACATATGACATCACTACTTTATTGATGAATAGCTAAACAACAGAAAATGTTTAATTTAATAAAGACATTAACAATAAAGACATTAACTTTGGAATAATTTTTCCTCAATTCTTATTCTAAACTATTCATGGTATCCATATTAATTTGCTCTGGCTGTCATAACAAAGTACCACAAAGTCACATAGGCAATTTAAATTGATTTTTTAGAATATCTAGATGTCAAAAGATTGAGGTCAAAAGGTCAGCTAGCCTGTGAGGACAGCATTTATTTTGGGCCTCTCATCATGGTTTGCGTGTATTTTTACTGTTTTCACATAGTTTTTCTCAAATACATTTGTGTTTTAAAATATATTGGGATGTTACTGTTCTTGTCTTGCAAGTGTGAGATTATCCAAAATGCTGAATTTAGTCAGAACCGAGGAATTTAACTTATTCTAACTAGCAAGTTAAAAATACCTTTTCTCAGGGAAAATTGCAGAAGAGGGGGTAGAAATATTGTGAGAGCATGATTAGGTGCAGGGCACAGCCAGACACTGTTTTCTGGACATGACATGACTGGTGTATTCATGAATTCATTGCAGTTATGTGTATCCCCACAAGACCTCCATAGGAATTCTCCAAGCAACTTTTTAAATACTTATTTTATTTTATTAATTTTTGTGTGCGTTTGTACTATAGGGCACTGTGTTTGCCTGTGGAGGACCAAAGGTGAATTTGGGATCTAGGATACAAACTAAGGTCCTTCTGCCTTCCAGGGAGTGTCGTAACCCCTGATCCATCTTTCCAGTCCGTAGCGTTTCATCATGAAGAAAGACCCCAAGAGAGACCACACCTCCCTGAGAGACTGATGAAGATTAATGCTGATGCCTTCTTCAATGGTATATTGATACGAGTCCACCAAGCACTCAGGCACGTGATTCAAAGGCAAACCCAGTGATCGAGAAATGTGAAAAGACTTGAAAATAGGAGGGAGTCTAGCAGGGGACAAGAACAGTTGTAATAGGAAGAGGAGAGGTATGGTATTGGGGATTAAAGTGTGAAAATATTATTCACTCAATATTTTCATGCAGGAGACACAAAGAACATTTAAAAAGCACCTTATCTCCAATAAGCTTATATTTTGATATACTGTGGGAAAGGAATTTAATGTGTGAATTTTGTTTGGGGATACGACAGTATCTGTTTGCCTTATCTTGTTTATTTAAAACATGAGTTGGCCAAAAAATGAAATATGATAAGAAAAAAATAAATATGATGACCTATGTGAAAAGCGAGAAACTAGTTAGTTATATTTATCTCAGCACACAAAGGAAACCTGAAAGCAAATGTGTGGGAATCTGGTGGAGTTTGGACAACATGATGCACAACATACACTCACTTTTAGCATAAGTATATGCCTCCCAAGTGCTGAGATTATAAACCCCAGCCATCATATGTGAATTTTTCTCTTTCATAAATGTGTGTTGTACCGATCAATCTCAGAACTTCATGCTTATGCAGCAAGAACTCTAACAATTCAGGTATTATCCCCACCAACAGTTTTTTGAAACTAGTCTAGTGATATTTACCATATAACTTGCATATTTAAAAAAAAATTCCTATAGTCCTTCTTAACTCTGTTTTCTCCAAGTGAAAGTCTTTTGGTTTTTATTCATCAATGAAGACAATTTAAATAGTTTTGCTTTTCAGTTCCTCAGTAACTGGAATTACTCTCCTACAGACTTTAATCCCTTGATTAGGAATCACCAATTGGCTTCAGAACTACAGCTATATCAAAGTACAGTTCTGATTAAACAAAAAATCTTAAAAAACATTCTGAAAATGCAATTAAATTAGGGATTATAACATACACTGAGCTTGATTTGTTCCTACTATTTCAAATAAGGTTAGACTAAAATTAGACAAAAATACACCTTTAAGAACTCTTTACACAATTGTATATATACATATACATGCATAAATAATGCTTCATAATTATACCTGATTTGTTATTAAAAGTACTTGCTTTAGTGCCTTTCTTCTGTCAGAGACCTTTAAATTTTTCAAGACAGGTATAATTAGAAATAGCTTATAATTTTGTAAAGAAAGTAATTTTAGAATAAAGAACAACATTGCTTATTAAGCATTTATATATGTGCACAATCTCTATGTTATCCTATTTCTTGATTAAGGTGTCTGAGTCTTTGTAGAGATGTTCTGGGGTATACATTGTTATCTCTGTCTGTAAATGAAGAAACAAAGGAAGTAGAACCACTTGCTTAGTCTCATTTCTAATAATGAGATGCATTTCCCATGAATTCCCTAATCTCAACCAATGTGGTTTGCACCTTCCCTGGTTTAGCAGAACTATAGTGAAAATGTGAAGACTACAAAGGAGAAACTCTTGGATTAAAGTGGTCTACTTGTTACCTTGCAAAAGCTAGGGAGGTCTGAGCTACCATATTCAGCAACCTGTCCACCAGATCAAAATTGATTTGCTTAAATTTATTTATTTATTTATTAATTATTTGCGTGTGTGTGTGTGTGTGTGTGTGTGTGTTTGTATATATGAGTGTGTGTGTGTTCAGAGGCACCATTTGTTCCTGTGGGGGATCAAGGATAATTTTGGAAATTATCCTGGATTGCTTCCTAAGGTATGAACTCAGGACCTTGTGCTTGTGAGACAGAGTCTTAACTCCTGAGCCATCTCTCCAGCCTACTCTCATAGTTTAACAAAATAACAGTGTATACTGAATTTTTTATTATTTATTCAGTTGTTTGTGTATGTGTGTGTGTATGTATGTATGTGTGTAGAACCAAGGACGAATTCAGTAACCACCATGGACTGCCTCCACCTCCTCCTCCTTTACTCTGGCCGGGGATTCACAGGCTCTGTCCTACCAGGACCAGAAATGCAGGCCGCCCCCGCTTCGCCTAGGGTCTATACGTAGGGTCTAGGATCTAAACTCAGGACCTTCAGCCTGCAAGGCAGAGACTTAACACCTGAGCCATCCGTCCAGCCTCAATATGTATACTGAATTTATGAAAAATTTAAACACAAAATTCTTACTAAATAGCATATTTTTATAGTGGAGAAAAGTGTCATTTTCACTCTTTTTGTGAAATTGTTATTATTAAATCCATCAAATGATTCACAAGATTCTACATTCCAGAACAGAGCAAAAGTTTATTTTTGGACTGTTGGCTGGCTTGGAAAGTGGCAGGGATCAATGTTCAAAAATATAGATCACCAGAGGTGAGTCCGCCCAGCCCCCCCAGGTGCCCCCGTGTCCCAGCAGCACCCAGGCGGCCTCCAACTTTGCCTGGGCCCCGCCCCAGACCACAGCCCCTTTCTTCCTATAGCCCACGCCTCTGCCTGACCAGACAGAACTTGCTCACATTCCTCCATCCCTGGAGCTTGGGTGGGCCACTAAGCCAAGTCCCAGGTCCTAGGTGAAGAATTCTGCCATCAACATCAGACCCTCTGCCTTTCTGGCCCACCGGGGACCTACGCACGTGGTCCATGGAAGACACACTGCTACTCAGAATTCAATAGAGTCCAAAGGCTACTCAAGCAAAACTTTAAGGGACAAATGCCATACATCTGGAGTCCTCTGCGATCATCCTATCACGTGGGAGAGAGTCTTCACATCCAGTCCAAAGATAGGTAAACCGCCCTTTTTTCACCTTACTGATCCTTTCTAGTATCAATTGCTATAGATCACCATCTCCATATAGCCACCCCCAAAACATATACAACTCCAGGGAGTACACCACTCACCCTAACATATCACCAAGATACTAAAACATAAAAGTGCACTACCATACCCCTTGTCTAGTTAACCTGACTTAAATGATGTACTAACAGCCTAATAGCCTCATCTAGGAAATTACAATAACAATACACAAACATACCCAATCCAAGGCAAGCACTAGTAATAACTGGCAAGTGTAATAATGCCAACTAAATAAGTTCAGTGAAGAACACACAGAAACTGAAAGGTCCTAAGACACAAAAAAACAATGCACAAGTCAAAGTGCAGATCCACGAAAAACAAAACCCAAGAAGACCAATCTCCCACCGAAAGAATTAACCCCATAATGAACAAATTCACAGAAAATAGCCAAGAAAGCCAGACCCAACATAACGACTTATCAGAGTATGATCATTACCATGATTAATACTATGAAAGAGGAAATCCGAGAAGAGTTAAACAACTGAATCAACCACTTTGAACAGGAACACAACAGGCACATGGAGGAGTTGGGAAAAACAGGTCAAAAAAACAAAAATAGGTATAGAGCAGTTAAAACAGTCTCAGGCAGAGTTTAAAATTGAACTATAAGACAAGTTATCTTCAACCCAAAACTCAACAGAGAGTCTTATCAGCAGAACAAATAAAGCAGAAAACACAATTTCAGATCTTGAAGACAAAGTGGGAGAATTAACCAGCTCAATGGAGAGAATGTTAAAGCCAAAAAGATACTTGAGAGGAACATTCAAGAGATATGGGACACCCTGAAGATGCCTAACATGCACATTCATGGAATACCAGAATAAGAATCCAAAAATACCACACCTGAGGAAATATTTCAAATCATCATAAATGAAAACTTCCCACAACTAAAGGATGAGAGGCCCATCCAAATACAAGAGGCATTTCGCACTCCAAACAGATATAACCAAAATAGAAAATCCCCGAGGCAAATAATAGTCAAAACACTCCACATTCAAGACAAAGAAAAGGTGCTGAGAGCTTCAAGAGAAAAAAAACAACTCACTTTTAAAGGTAAACCTATTAGAATAACAAATGACTACTCAACGGAAACAGTAAAAGCAAGAAGAGCTTGAAGAGACATACTTCAAGTATTAAATGAGCAAAAAATGCCAACTCAGACTGATATACCCAGCGAAACTATCTTTTATGATTGAGGGAGAAAGAAAAGTTTTCTAGCACAAAGACAACTTGAAGGGATACATGTCTACCAAACCAGGCCTTCAAAAAATGCTAGAAATGATACTCAAGCTTGAAGAAAAGAACAAGTGTATCCAGGAGGACAGAAGGAAAGTATAATACCACCAAAACATAAATATCAAACAATATGGTTACAAAATCCACTAAACATAAAAAATGTTCAGAATTAAAAATAATTTCTCCATTATAACATTAAATATCAATGGTATTAACTCATCAATTAAGAGACACAGATTACAAACTTGGATTAAAAACCACAATCCAACAATCTGCTGCCTTCAGGAAACTCATCTCACCACAAAAGATAGGAACATCCTAAAAATGAAAGGCTGGTCCAAAATCTTGCAAGCTAATGGAACCAGGAAACAGGCAGGGGTAGCAATTATCCTTTCGGACAAAGTGGACTTCAAACCAAAGAAAATCATAAGAGACACAGATGGATACTACATTTTAGTCACAGGTACAATTCACCAGGAAGACTTCACAATACTGAACATATGTGCACCCAATAAGGACCCCTCCACATTCATTAAGCAAACCCTACAGCGTCTAAAGCAAGAAATCAACCCCCAAACGATAATACTTGGGGACTTCAACACCGCCCTCTCAACATGGGATAGATCAACACCGCCAGGCTCTGCGGGCTCCTCCCTCGTGGGGGCACTGGAGAGACACATAGGCCCTTTCCAGAGCTTGCATGGAGACCCGGGTGTGGCGCCCCCTGGGTCGCCCGCACAGCCTCTGAGTGAGACCTCTTGTACTCTTGCCGCAGGCCGCCCCATGAACATCCAAACAGGTCAAAAGCTTAACAGAGACACTTTGGAACTTAATCAAACCCTTAAAGAAATGGACCTTACAGATCTCTATTGAACTTTTCACCCACGCACCAAAGAATACACATTATTCTCAGCAGCACACAGAACATTCTCCAAAATAGATCACATATTGGGCCACAAAATGGATCTACACATATACAAAAAAGTTGAAATTCTAACCTGTGCCCTATCAGACCACCACGGCCTAAAGATGGACATCCACAACACAACAAACAAGAGAAAATACACTAACTTCTGGAAACATAACAATATAATGTTGAATGAGAACTGGATTCAGGAAGAAATTACAAAGGAAATTCAAGATTTCCTGAAAGCGAACGATAATGAAAATACAACGTACCGAAATCTCTGGAACACAATGAAAGCTGTCCTAAGAGGTAAGTTCATAGCTCTTAATGCCTACATCAAGAAAATGGAAACATCAGAAATAAATAACTGAACAATACAGCTTAAAGCTTTAGAGAAACTAGAGCAATCTGATCCCAAAAGTAGTAGAAGAGAGGAGATGAGCAAAATAAGGTGAGAAATATCTGAAGTCGAGATTAGGAAAACGATAGAGAAAATCAACCAGTCAAAAAGCTGGTTCTTTGAAAATAGATTGATACACCCCTAGCTAAATTAAGTAAAAGCAAGAGAGAGAAAACCCAAATTAACAAAATTAGAAATGAACATGGAGTTATCACTACTGATACCCAAGAAATCCAGAGAATTATAACATCATATTTCAAAACTTTGACAACTCAAAAGAGATGGATGAATTCCTAATTACACACAACTTACCGAAATTGAATCAGGAAGCTGTAAATTACTTAAATAGTCCCATAACATATAAGGAAATTGAGGAAGTAATCTAAAATCTTCCCACAAAAAAGGTCCTGGACCAATGGATTCAGCACAGAGTTCTACCAGACATTTAAGGAGTTAATAATACCAATACTCCTTAAACTGTTCCATCAAATAGCAAAGGAAGGAACACTATCAAATTCCTTCTGTGAAGCTAATATCCTTTGAATCCCAAAACCTAATAAAGATTCACTTAAAAAAGAAAACTGTAGGCTAATCTTTCTAATGAACACAGATTCAAAGATTCTCAACAAAGTCTTAGCAAATCGGATTCAAAAACATATCAAAAAAATCATTCATAGGGACCAAGTAGGCTTTATCCCCGGCACACAAGGTTGGTTCAACATACGCAAATCAATAAATGTAATTCATCATGTAAACCAGTCCAAAGTCCAAGACCACATGATACTCTCGATAGATGCAGAAAAAGCTTTTGACAAGATCCAACAGCCTTTTATGATCAAAACGCTAGAGACAGTAGGAATGGAAGGAACCGTTATCAATATAATAAAAGCTTTATAGGACAAGCCCACAGCAAGGATTATGCTCAATGGGGAACAATTGGAAGCATTCCCACTTCAATCAGGAACTAGACAAGGCTGTCCACCCTCACAACTTGTATTCAATATTGTACTTGAAGTCTTAGCTGAAGCCATAAGACAAGAAAGGGACATAAGAGGGATTGAAATCGACAAGGAAGAAGTCAAGCTATCCCTATTTGCAGATGACATGATCTTATACCTGAGTAATCCCCAAAACTCCACCATGAAGCTCCTGGAACTAATACAGAGAAGTTCAGCAGGGTGGCAGGATACAAAATAAATGTGCAAAAATCAGAGGCCTTCCTATATGCCCAGAATGAAAGAAGTGAAAAAGCCCTGAGAGAAACAATCCCATTTACTATAGCCCCTAAAAAATGAAAACCTTGGTATAAACCTAACCAAGGAGGTAAAAGACCTTTACAATGAAAACTTTAAAACCCTAAAGAAAGAAATTGCAGAAGACACCAGAAGGTGGAAAGACCTCCCATGTTCCTGGATTGGCAGAATCAACATCGTAAAAATGACCATCCTACCAAAGGCAATATACAAATTCAATGCTATACCAATTAAAATCCCAAAGTAATTCTTCAGAGAAGTTGGCCAAACAATCTCAAAGTTCATATGAAGGCACAAAAGACCCAGGATAGCAAAGACAATCCTGAGTAACAAAAATACTGCTGGAGGTATTACCATACCAAACCTAAGTCTATACTACAAATCCATAGTTATAAAAACAGCCTTGTACTGGCTCCAAAATAGACACACAGATCAATGGATAAGGATTGAAGACCCAGATATAAGCCCACAAAATTACAGCCATTTGGTCTTTGACAAAGGGGCCTAAAAAATTCAATGGAAAAAGAACGGTATCTTCAACAAATGGTGCTGGCAAAACTGGATCTCCACATGTAGAAGATTAAAACTGGACCCATACTTGTCACCATGTACAAGACTTAATTCCAAATGGATCAAGGACCTTGATATAAAGACTATAAAAATCATAGTTGACATGTTGTGAAATTAAAGAGCTTCTGTTTGATAAAGAGATTGTAACATGAGCTCAAAGGTAACCCACAGAATGGGAGAAAATCTTCACTAACCACATATCTGATAGAGCTCTACTGTCCAGAGTGCACAAAGAACTTAGAAAATTAAACACCAAGGAAACCAATGGCCCAATTAAAAAATGAGCCCTGCAACTTAAAAGAAATTTTACCAGAGATGAAATTAAAATGTCTAACAAATATCTGAAAAAATGCTCCACTTCTTTAGCCATAAGGGAAATGCAAATCAAAACCTCCCTGAGATATCATCTCACCTCCGTCAGGATGGCAAAAATCTACAATACAAACAACAACAAGTGGAGAGGATGTGGAGAGAGGGGAACTCTGCTACATTGCTGGTGGGAATGCAGGCTCATACAGCCACTCTGGCGAGCCATCTGGAGATTCTTAAAGAAATTAAAGACTGAAATGCCATATGACCCTGCTATTCCACTTTTGGGAATAACCCCCATTGCAGCAGAGGTTCGCCTCGATAGCACAAGCACGACCATGTTCATAGCAGTACTGTTTACAATAGCAAAGTCATGGAATCAACCTAAATGTCCAACAGTTGACGAGTGGATAAGGAAAAGGTGGTACATCTATACAATGGAGTACTACTCAGCCATCAAAAATGATGAATTACTGGAAGCTGGGAAATGGATGTCATTAGAAACAATTATATTAAGTGAAGTATCCCAAACCCAGAAAGTTAAGCGCCGTATGTACTCCCTAATAGGTGACTCTTAGTACCAAACTCACCCAGCCCACATTGAGACACTCAAAAGTAAACCTATGTAATACAGTAATTGCAAGGATTGTGAACAGGAGGGATGGGGTTGGAGGGCCACACCAGACACAAGGAGAGAGGGGACCATGTTACAGCAGAGAAAATCAGCCTCCAAGAAATGCAAGTAAGTAATGTGACACCTGGTTTAGTTCACAGACGTTCGTTCCTGATCATGTACAACTGAGGGGGTATGATCTCACCAGAAGGGGAGGGCATATAATCTGGCAGATGAAAGGTGATCATTTGGCAAATGGGTGACTGATCCCTCCCTCACCAAGGTTTCCTGCTTTTATTACATCTACCCTTGAATGTGCTATTATAACAAGACTCCAGTTTAACAGTTTTTTGTCTCTGACCAGGGGGTGACATACAGTGCCCATCAGGATGGAGTGAAGGGCATTGCAGGAGCAGCAAAACCGCAAAAGAAAATCAACAAACCATAATCCATAACTTCAGAGTCTCTATATCAACCACCTAGAACAAGGCCAGCCTAATCTCTCCCCATCCTGAAGCTCATGGAAATTTGCAGAAGAGGGGGCGGTAAGATTGTAAGAGCACAAGGATGGGAGAGCAATGATATGCAAGATTCTCCACACAAATTAGGGCCGAAGCAATCATAATTGGACTTTGCATGCCCTGCGCAATGTCCAACACACTATTGACCCCACAAAGTCTAGCATTTGCTAAAGGCACCAAGATCCTTGGAGGCAAGGGATTGACAGCCACAGTAGTGTTTCTATGCTTAAGGGGAACACAGGAAAGTGTTCAGGGAAATGCCACTGGGTCCTTGTACATCATCGGAGAGGAGGGCCCAGAGGAGAGGCTTTCATGCACATTAAGGGATTCTCCGGGAATGGGGGTGGGGAGGCACTGGGGAATGGGGAAGGAGGGGTGAGGGGAGGGGGAGCAAGGGGTGTCTGGGGGAGGAGGGAGGAGGGAACTGGTGTACCTGTTAAGAGCAAAAATAATAATAAAAAATGTTAAAAAACATATATATATATAGATCACCAGCTTCTAACTTGTTGCTCACGTCGGACCTGTTCTTAGGGAAAGCCTTTCAAATAACAGGAATAGACAAGAAATTTTTAGAGAACAAATGTTAAAAAGTATGCTTTGCAAGAATGAATTTTTCTGATATTATGGTTAAACTCGAGTGTCAGTTGCATGCTGGTTGGGGCTGAACTATACAAGTTCTCCAACTGTAGAGTTGAAGTAGG
Source organism: Typhlomys cinereus (assembly GCA_023101885.1). Lineage (NCBI taxonomy): Eukaryota > Metazoa > Chordata > Mammalia > Rodentia > Platacanthomyidae > Typhlomys > Typhlomys cinereus. The sequence goes on along the minus strand of JALPQD010000356.1, from coordinate 869,724 downwards.
CCCCGAATGAGCATGCCTTTCCTAGTCTGCCACATAGTCTATCAATAGATCACATCTTTTTTTGTTTTCTAATGGTTTATGTTTTATGTTTTTTTATTTTCCCATTTTTTCTTATATGCTTATATGTGGGTGCCCATATATGTGTAGTTGCATGTGTATTTAGTGTGTATGTGCATGTGAGTGCACGTGTGTGTGTGTGTGTGCTCAGAAAAGGGCACTGTGTCTGCCAAGGACTAAAGTTGACTTCTGGATCATGAGGGATTGCTCTGCTTCCTTATTGCTTGGCTCCCAGGCTCTGCCTTCTAGGGCCAGATGTTTAGGCCTCCTCCATTTCTGCCATCATTACTTGGAATCTGGAATCCAAACTCAGCTGCTCTTTTTAGCCAGGCAAAGGCTTTAACCCCTGGATCATCTCTCCATCCCACAATATAATTTTCTTTATGATGTTGATGTTGTGGGATTTACTGAGAATCATATCCATTCACATAATCAATCCTGGAAATAATAGGAAGTCTGCTGTTTTCTGGAATGTTCTTTTATAAATATCGATTCTATGTCATAAAGATGCTCTAGAGGGTCTTCACAGATTTTTGTGTTACTAGACATTAAATTGCCCAAGCAGAACACTTGAACATTCTGTGATATTCCTGGAAAATATTTACCTCACTTTCAGTTCTGCAGACTTTTTCATTATGGAGTCCTATAATAAGAAGCACAATTATTGGGTACCAGCACACTCATGAATCATGCTTTCCAATCTTAATTTGGATCTTGATTTTAAACCAAAACTTCCTTACCTTGAGTAGCCAACTTTATGAATTAAATATTTTAAATAATGTTGCTCTCTTTTTTGAAGATTGTCATAGTTGGGCACAGGTATCAACTTGACAGTCAAGCAATTACGTAAAGATGGTATGGTTAGTTCCCTTGGCCTTGGTGTTGGTGTGAGCTCTCCTGTCAAACCGGACTGAGAAGTGTAACCAGATAATCGTAAGAGACAATAAGCCCTTTGTTCCCTTAAGCCCTTTGATGGTCATTTATTATCAGCAACTATGCAGGTGAACTGCAACAAAGATATTCTGATATTCAAATATCATTTCCATCTTCTTATAATTTACTCTGAATTGTGGTAGTGCTCCTTTTGCATAAATATACTTGTAATGTTCCGCAAATCCCTTTCCCTTTTCTTCTCTTTGTCACATGTGCTGCTGCAGTTGATCACTCTATTTGTGGGTCACGAGTCTGTTGTTCAATAAACCTTGCCTATGCTGAACATACGCAAGCTTTTTCCTTGTTATTTCCAGTAAATATAGAGCATGAAAACATTTAGGGCTGGAGAGATGGCTCTGAGGTTACGTCTCTGACACAAGCAGAAGGACCTTAATTGAAATCCCAGATCACACATACAAATGTCCAGCAGTAATGAGGCAGCCTGAAGAACCAACCCTATATGTTGAGCCTGAGAAACCCTAGAGGAAAGCAAAAAAGAGATAGAGCAGTCTGAGATGATTCCTGAATCGACCTTTGGGTCTCACCAGAAATGCACAGTGTTTCTGATCCACATACAAACACACATGAAAAATTAAAAGCAATTTAACTAATCTACTGTTTTTCCAAATAGTTATTATTGTTATTTGTTCTTCACTCATGGAAGAAATTCTCCTAGTTTTCCATGATCTTTTCATTCATTTCTGCAAAATATTGTCACAGGGTTTATTCTCTCAACACTTAAAAATACTGGAGAGGTGGCTCAGGGGTTAAGCCTCTGCCTTGCAGGCAGAAGGTCCTGAGTTCCGATCCTAGACCCCACGTATAGAAGCCAGTGGAAGCGGGGGCGGCCTGTGCTTCTGGTCCTGGTAGGGCGGAGCCTGTGAATCCCGGGGCAGAGTAAACAAAGAGGAAGTGGAGGCGCCCATGGTGGTTCCCTAATTCGTCTGTGGTTCTACACACACACACATGCACACACACGCACACACATGCACACACGCGCGCGCATATACATACGCACACACGCACAATTGAATAAATAATAATAAAAAATTTAAAAAAAATACTTGTTTGGCCTTTGTTTCTGTGGCCTCTTCTGAACTTCTTTGCTTGCATTAATGCTAGTTTAAAGTTTTCTTACATTTGTGGTTCCCAATAATTTGACTATAATATGACACAGCACTATTTCCTCTTTATTAATTCTATTTTTTGTTTGTTGAGCTCTTATAATCAATGTGTTTACATGTCTTGATAAATTTTGGAAATTTATGTCTTTATGTCTTGAAGTTTTCATGTGTGTTCTTCTAATCAAAGCTCTAGGTTAACTAGTTTGTTAAGGATTTATTACTTAAAGCTAAAATATCCATAGCACATTTACAGATGCTACAGTTTTGGAAGAATTAAAAAAAGTAGAGCTACACAAAAAAACCAGTCATAAATATAAAGCGGCAACGGCACTAACCATCTTGAAATCAGAAATGACGTGTTCTGTCATGGGATTAGTGTTCCCTTGACCATGGAATCAATAGGATTTCTACTGTGAATTTTTTCTTTAGCTTATTAGGAAATTGTTTCCATGTTTTATTTCCTGTCTTCATATTATTACATATCCTAACCTACTGTGTCTAGCATGTTCTCTCTTTCCCCACCACACAGATTTAGTGGTTCATTCCAATATTCTAATCAGTGTTGACTTAACAATCATTTTTCTTTATAAATTTTCACAAATAGAAATAAATGACATACTTGGTTAATATTTGACAGCTCACTTAGAGAGATGTGATTAGAGTGCTGTGCTAAGATTTTAATGAAGCATATAACTGTGGACATTATTTTAATACCTAGACTATCTTCCCCAAATCCCCAGATAACATCGGCCAAAACATGGCTGTGAAGCACCATCATCTGATTTCATATCTCAATTTCCCTCTGTGCTATGGGGGGAAATTTTTAAATATTATTTAATTTCTAAGGCACAATTTTATGTATCAAACATCATAATAAAAACCACTTAGTCTAGCTGGTAAAAGCAAGAAAATGCAGCACTTTTCATAGCACAATACTTGGTGCACATGTAAATACTCAGCAATCAGCACTTGTGCTCAGTGAAGGTATCATCAAGATGAAGCATTCCAGTGAAAGCTCATTGAGCCCAAATATCATTTTATTTCAAAAAAAATACTAGAGGTGAAGAGTGCATTGAAATAATGTGCTAATCAAAGTCTGATTGCTGTGTGGAGTCCTTCTATATTATTATTGGACATGTTCTTTTTAAGTTTGGTTTTCTTTGGCCTTTTTTCCTATATTCTTGAAGAGGAATATTGTGTATTTTAATATAGTCATACTTTTATAGTTTCATTACTTCAGTAAAAGGCATACTAATTAATGCATACTTAATTGTTTGAAAAAATATTCTGAATGCTAATTTTGATTTAGCTGCTGTTTAGATAAGAAGATGAATATCTTTATCACTTGAATAAAGGATTTCCACTCAGCTATTTGAAGCTCACAAAGAATAACAAAGCTTTTTCATTATATTTTTGAAGGTCAATTCTTCTTCACCTTGATTTGAAGAAATTTCCCTATTTTTAAATATTGTTAGCGTTAAGAATTATTTTGACACATATGCATACATAAAATGTTACTGGATTTTTATCATTTGCAATGTGTTTACACATATTATATCACAAACATAATTAATGATCAAAGTAAGTGTGTATATTGTCATGAAAAAAGGAAATATTTGCAAGAGTTAAGAATTCTAAATTGAGATTTACAAGATACTCCATACAAGTTAGGGCCGAAATAATCATAATAGGATTTTGCATGACCTGTGCAATGACCAACATATCATTGAACCCCTAAAGTCTAGCATGGATCACAGGCACTAGGATCCTTAGAGGCAAGGGATTAACAGCCACAATAGTCCCCGGGAACACCCACACACACACACCACACACACACACACAAAGAGCTCTAGACAATGCCACTGAGTCCTTCCACCTCATCAGAAAGGAGGACCCAGAGGGAAGTTTGACATGCACACTATAGGATGCTCCAGGAATGGGGGAGGAGGGAGCACTGGGAGAAAAGGAGGAGGGGGGAAAGGAAGGAGAAAAGGGGGGGAGGGAGCAAGGGGATCCAGGAAGGGGTGGAGGGAGGGGAATGGGGTACTTATCAACTTTGTATGAGTGGAAGAAATAAAAAATTAAATAAAAAAATTCTAAATTGAACACAGTGTTCAAAAGACCCAATACCCATACTTTATATGTATGTCTCATTTTTTTAACTTTTATTTATTCATTCATTCAATGTGTGTGTGTCTGTGTGTCTGTGTGTCTGTGTGTCTGTGTGTGTGTGTGTGTGTGTGAAAGAGAGAGAGAGAGAGAGAGAGATCGATAGAGAGCGAGAGCAAGAAGGGCACATGTGTCCCTGTGGAGGACCAAGGGGAATTTTGGGAATCATCCTGGATTGCTTCTACTTCCTCATTGCTTTGCTCTGGTATTTCCCAGGTTTTGTTCACAGGGACTGGAAGTGCAGGCTGCCACCATTTCCACCTGGCAATTTCTCTATGGGACCTGGGATCTGAACTCAAGATCTTCTGCTTGCAAGGTGAAGTTGTAACCCCTGAGCCATCTCTCCATTTAGCTATCTTTCATTAAGTCTGCATCAATAATATTGCTCACATGAAAATATATATTTTATATGACATCCATCCACAGTAAGTCATAAAAAGACACATCCCTATTCATATGAAGCAGAAGGAACAAAGATGTGATTCGCTAAGGAAATATTGAATGGTATGTTCCTGTACATATTTCTGCATGATCTATTGCTTGATAAATGAAGCCTTTATAATATCTAATGGTCCTGGGGTTTGGGGTAGCAGTCTCCTCTGAGGAAAAATGTTCTTTACCCTTTATAATATAGACTCATGTTATCCTGGGGCATAAAACTTAGGAAAGGCTTCATTAAAGGCTCTCTCAGCTGTAGTCTCAAGAAGGAAACTCTGCTTTTTTGTATCCCAATAAGACTTAAACAATGTGCTATGGATCTGCCCCTCAGTCTCTATTTTTGGTGTATTTCCCTTTTTTATATTGTACATGGTATCATTGATTGTGACAAAATATCATTTTATTATTTGCTATGGTGGCTTGCTAGAATACTATCTATGATTTTCATGTGCTTATATTGTTACAGAGCAATCGATGCATTTAATCTTTTAATATATATTTTTACAATATTGGAATTTTCTTTTACAAATCTCTACATTACATGTTATTTTTTAATTTTGTGAAGAATACTAGTATAGAATTCTTAAAATGCTTTTAAACAAGAATCTTAATGGAACTAAGTAGAAAAAAATAACTGATTCAAAGGAGCAAGTGACACTTTCACACATGTATTGTGGCTATGCTGACATATTCTGAGAGAAAATGTCGTCTTTCTGCTTTTCCTTGTTTTCAGTGGGCTTCAAAAAACTGAGACAAAATCTATTTCATTTAATGGATTTTCATGCCTGTGTAAAACTCTTCTTCAAATATATAGTTAGAGAATCTGATTGAGGTAATATTGAATAGTTTGATTTTTATGTGTTTTGTCTGCTTTTTAAAAATGAGCTGTTTGGTTTTAATTATTTACTACTAGGGATGTAACTATTACTTGCATTTTAGAAGCAAACATACCTATTTTTCTATTGCTCATCTATCTATCTATCTATCTATCTATCTATCTATCTATCTATCTATCTATCTATCTATCTATCTTTCTATCTATCTATCTATCTATCTATCTATCTATCTATCTGTCAGTCTATCTATCTACCTATTGATCTATTTATGTAGTGGCTAAGATTTTCTTTAAGTATTTTTTAAGTTTTAAGATAGCTATTCACATATTATGGACAGTGCACTGCACTATTCAGATGAACTGTTTTCCTTAATTGCAATATTATTTTGTTTTAGTCATTTGAGGTTAAAATGTTTTGTTGTTACATTAATAATCATCCTCACACTTTGCATTGTGCAAATTCTTACTGCTTGTATCTGATAATTTCACTATATTACCATCCAGTGTGTATTTTATTGTGCCAAGAGTTCTCCAGACCAGATCAAATTTCCAAGTGTAAAATATATTGTTACCTAGTACAAAGTTATATAGTTGACCACAAAACTCACTCATCTCTCTTATTGAAATTTAATAATAACTTCCAATTTCCTCATTCTCTCTTTACCAGCGGTTATTATTTCACTATGATTCTATGAACTTGGCTATTTTAGATACTTATGTAAAATTCACTCAAAGATCTTTACTATTTTATACACCTCATGTAATATTTATTTTTGTTTGAATAACTTACCTCATTTTGCATAATGCCTTTAATGTGTATCCATATATATGTATGTATATATCCAAATATATTTATATTTCAGAATTTCCTTCTTTCAAAAAGTTTAACGATACTCTTCCGTGTGTGCTCATTTTTCTTAGCCATTTATCTGAGTGAACACTCAAATCAGCTTTTGCTAAGAGAAGTGCAGTGATCATGCAAACACAGTGCTCTCTTCACAATGTGGATCTTTGCAGTTAATTCATCTCCATACACCTATTTAAAACTATTATTTTGTTTTACTACAGATTACAAAGTTTGACTAATCATTCTCACTGTGAAAATATGACAAATTTAGCAAATATGTCTTTAACTGACAACTTAAAAGTTTATTTCATTATATATACTAAATATTGTGTGTATTGTAATCTATTTGGTACTTGCTAATCAGTTCCTATATGAAAACTACACTAATATGGAGGTTTAGTATTTATTATATCAGGTTATACAAGCTTCCTTAGCTAGCTTCTATTTTCAAAATTTGTTCATCTTAATAAAACATTGAGTACTTTCAAAATATTCTGAAATATTACATTGTATCTTCACTTTTTTCTCATATACTAGTACTTGGGTCAATCAAATCCTAACAGCTATAGTTGGATGACTTTTTGACTTTTGGTTGCAAAACTATTCTTTTCCATTCAGGCATCCTTGTTGGTGCTTCCATGTTGCAGTTAGCCTGTATGGTTGCTGACAAATCACCATCAAATAGCTTAAGGAAACAAGGAGTTTGCTTTCTTTCATGATTACTGGCTATAGTTCTTAGTCCAGCTTGACAGGAGAGGACGCATCAACACTAGGCCTAGGGAACTGGCCATACCATCTCTACCTAATGGCTGAGAGAGGGATGATCCTTACTTGCCATACCAGTATGTCTGGCCAAGTATACACAAGGATGCCAACTTGTATGATTGTTATAAAGGATACAAGTGGGAAGAACTACAATCCTATGGGTCAGAGGTTTGACCAAAGATCAAGAAAATACTAGACACAGATATTGTCCTTCTTACCTAAATGAACATTTCTCAGCTTAGCTTCAGTTTTCTGGTCTTTTCCCTGAAGAAGAGAATGCTAAGATAATTAAGTAGTGTCAGATGATCAGAACCAGACCACAAACTGGAGAAACTAAATTACCCCACCATAAATAGGTGATGTCATCTGATAAAGAAAGCAGACAACCCAACAGATGCAGGTCATCCTGAGCAAACTAAGAGCAAGTGAATGCACTAAACTAGGAAGTAAGCCCAAACTCCTTCCCACACAAAACTTCCTTCTGTCATAATCTTCCTACCTAAACCCCAAAACAGCAGTAATTTCCATCCTGCAAGGAAACTGCTATTCCTATGATGCAGGTTCTGGAATAAACACAGATTCTCATGGATAAAGCCTGGGTTTGTGTTCTTTCTCTTTCCTTTTCTCTTTCTTTTTTTCCCTATATCTTGAGACTACAGTTTCTAAAGCAATAACATGGTAGACATGTGCATTAGTCTCCACTTCCCAGTCTACACCGATATTACAGGCTAACTTTTTAATTTCAGTAATAGCCTTACATATTTTTAAAATTTAGTCTATATTTCTCTATAGCATGTAAACATAAGTTCACATCCTAATTATTAATTCATAATTTAAAGTAAGTTTAAATTGTTTCCTTCAAGTTCCACTATTAAAGGAGAAAGCAAAGTTCAGTGTCATGAATTATAGAGCTTAGCCGATAACACCTAAGCTTAAAATGACTATAAATACATTCACATTATAGGCAGAAACAAATGCAAAGTGAGTAAGAAAATGTGTAAATGAGGTGCCTGAGAAATGTGGAAAAGTTTATTTATTTTAAAATAAAGCAGTAGCAGGCTATTTAAGAAGCATGACAAGTAAAAAATAAAGCAATCCTTAGTGACTTTTACAGTTTTAGCCTTTGTTGCATGAATAATTTTATAAGGTTAATTTTCAGCATAGCTTCATATCACATTGTAGCTGTAGAATGCAAAACAAGTACTAAATAAAGAATACAATAAAGTAAGATTTTATGACATTTTAATTATTTTATTGCTACATTCTTATACAACACTTGCATTATATGTTTAAGGATGCAATCAAACACCTAAATTTGTATTCTGCTGATAATTATAAGTTTAATACAATAAATGTTTAAACTTAAAATCTCTTTTTATCATTCATGGTAAATAAAGTAATGCCATTAAAGTGTAATCAATGCTGTTAATTTCAGTATATCAAAATGCCAATTTAAGTTATTTTTCTTCATAAGTCAAATTATTTGTGGCTAAGTAGAATTTTTTAATCTTGCTTTGTAATGCTCTTTATGAGATGACCAATAATGGTTATAAGCATTACACATACATATTACATTAATTATGTATGTTTTCCTACAACATAACTCCATGATATGCCATGCTTAATATAATTTAATTTGTATCATAATACATACACGTTTGAAGAAAATGGATAGAAGACATTATGTATAAATACTTGCACAACAGAACAACCATGTTATGAGGAGAGGGGCAAGGGTCACTGCTTCTCTTTTTTCATGGAAAATCCTCTTTTATGCCTTTCAGGTACATCTGTATTTAACGCCTTCTTATATAATTTTCCTTATTTTTATGACAGGTTACATAGTCAGACTACACAATGGTTTTTAATCTTAGGAAACAGTGAATTGGATAAAAACGAAGCATATCCAGTAATGATAGGTGTTTGTCAGTGTAGAACTTGAGTACATTAGGTTGGTGGGGTTGTCCAATTGAGACAATATATAAAGATCATTTAAGCTGGTGTATATATCTCATCTCAAAATCAGAATAAAGAAAAAGATTCATTTAGAACTGAAAGCAAAGATTTAATATAGGAAAAATATCTCTTATCAAAGAGCAAAGAGGGCTGAGTGATTGTGGGAATTGAGCTAAAAAATCCTGTGCAGTTATAAGCACCGGTGACAGTGCCCATGCTTTGGAAGCCACTAAGAAGAAAAATGATTTATTCTACAAGTGACAGGAAGATATTGACAAAATTAAAATAAAGGAGAATGGCTATATAATTTAGAATTTTTTAAAAAACTGCAAAAGCACATAGTAGTTGGTGTGTGTTGGTAATGCAGAAGTAAGGAGGTTAAGCAAAAGAATAGAAGGGTTTTTTTCCTTTTTAGGAAATTTATTCTTTTTTAATTCTTTTTTTTTCTTCCACATTTTATTTTTTTCCTAATCATACAAGCAGTACCCCAGTTCTCCCCTTCCCATCACCCCTCCCAAGTGTCCCCTTGCACTCTCCCCCCTTTTCCCCTTTCTTTCACTCCCCCCCACTTTCCTCCTCTTCTCCCAAGGTCTCCCCCTTCCCCCTTCCCATTCCCAGGAACATCCTTTTGTGTGAATGCCAAACCTCTTTCTGAGTCCTCCACCTTAGCGAGGTGTAAGGACTCAGTGGCATCGCTCAGAGCCCTTTATTGGGCTTCCTATTAGTGTGGGAACTCTATTATGACTGTTAATCCCTTGCCTCTAAGGTCCCTACTGCCTGTGATCCATGTTAGACTTTGGGGGGGTCGTTGACATTTCAGCCATTGTGGAGGTCATGCAAAGACCCATCATGGCTACTGCAGCCCCACCGCATGTGGAGGAACATCTTGCACATCATTGGTTCTCCCCATTTTTAGGCTCTTACAGTCTTGCCACCCTCTTTCACAAGGTTCCCTTGAGCTTTAGGATAGGGAGAGATTTGGCTGGTCTGGTTCCAGGTGATTAACGTAGGGTCTCTGATGTTCTGAATTATGGTTTGTTGCTGTTTCCAATTGTGCTTTTCCTCCACCGCCCTTGGCTGCATCCTGATTGGTATCGAAGGTCACCTCCTAAGCAAAGATAAAAGACTGTTTAATGAAGATTTTAATATAAGAGAAGACTCAAACATAGATGTAATAGAAGTAGGACACAGCAGTGAGGGGAGGGGGAGTGTCCCATTGCTGGATGGTTACTGTCTATCTGCCAGTCTGTATACCCTCCCTGTATACCTTCCCTGATTGGTGAGAGCAAACCCTGATTGGTCAATCGCAGGTGACCAGGAAGGGAAGTAAGAGTGAGCCTCACCAGATGTCTAGCTACTTACACGTAAAACTTGATGGTGACCTATTTTCTCTACTAATGCGTGATCCCCCTCTCCTTTTTTTTCTGGGGGGGGGGGACTCTCCTTCCCCTTCCTTCTTATTTATAATCTTTGAGATTACAGTAGGTGTTATGGAGATTTACCTCTGAATATGTCATTAAGTGGGTTTGGTACTAGGATCCACCTATTAGGGAGTACATATGGTGTCTAATTTTCTATGTCTGGGATACTTCACTCAATATTTTTTTTTATTCAATTGTGTGTGTGTGCACGTGTGTGTATATATGTATGTGTGTGTGTGTAGAACCACGGGCGAATTCGAGAACCATCATGGACGCCTCCACCTCCTCCTTGTTTACTCTGCCCCGGGATTCACAGGCTCCGCCCTACCAGGACCAGAAGCGCAGGCCATATCCCCCCCCCCCCTTCCACCCGGCGTCTATACGTGGGGTCTAGGATCAGGAACTCAGGACCTTCTGCCTGCAAGGCAGAGGCTTAACCCCTGAGCCACCTCTCCAGCCCCAATATTTTTTTCTAATTCCATTTCCTGCCAGATGTCATTAATTCATTTTATTGTGATGGATGAGTAAGTCGCATTCCTTTATATAAATGTACCACATTTTCCTTATCCAAGAATGGAAGGTTTGATTCCAGTCTGAAACATCTGGAGAGTCTCCAAAATCAAGAAATATCCTGTCTCCAAAAATCAAGTAAATAAATAAATATATACTGGTCTGATCTCCAAATGAAGATTTGATTACAGATCACATAAAAGAACAGCTGGAAATAACAGATAAGAATACAGAGGTTTTTAAAGAAGCAGAAGATTTCAGGACATCTTTGATAGCAACACTTGATTGATTAGCTGATGAGTGGGGAGAGGTTTGAAAGAAAGAAAATTAGGAACTCAGGTTGTAGGCTTCAAAAACTAAATGAATTGAGGTAATTATTGAGAATCACATTACAGATAGAGATTTTTAGATAAGGAAACAAACACTATTTCTATGGTTTTAAGTTCAGAATGTCTAAATGTGATCCCAGATTTAGTACACTAAATCGTTGTACACAGAATAAAGTGCTAGTGAAATATCAGAGCTGGAAATTCAAACTGATCTAGGTTCTATCACATTCCTTAGAAGAATCATTTGTGCACTGTCAGAACATATGTTTCATTTAATAACTATAAAATAGCTAACTCTATTCAATATTGCAGAGCCCTAGCTGGTTCTTGCCTGACATGAGTTTATTTTACAGTGTCACCCTCATGACATGAGTTTACTTATGTGAACTCAAACCTTGGTTTCTTGAATACTTAAATAAAGGTTGGTAGAGCATATGCTTTATAGATTTTGCAATTTCATTTTATACATAATTATTGATGTGGAGATTCCAAACACTCAAAGATTTTTTCTCTATTTTTATTTGTTTCTATACCCTAATAGAATCTTTTCACCATTAAATTTTCATAATTGTGCTATGTACTTACTAATATCTCAATATTCCTAATGAAACTTTCCTTCAATCATATTTTCCAAATTTGTTTTTGCACTGTGACTCTTTCTGTGTTACTCTGTGCATGTTGACACTCTGTTTCCATTTTCTGCTTCTATTTTCTGTATTAGTTACTAGTCTTTCTGAGTGAATACAAGTTCCTGGAAAGAAATTTCATGTGTAAAGCTAACTAATAAGAACTTCACTTATTTAGAGAAGTTGGAATGTTTCAAGACCAGAGACAGATTATATTGGACCATCTCTAGCTCCCTAAATAGACATTTTTTTTCCACTTCTGTATATGGCATTTTGGTGACAATTAGATACATTCTGTGGAATATACAACCAGACCAGACTCCTTGTTTTCACCAACCAAAAGACTAAGAAACTCATCAGATAACAGATATTGTTCTGATTTTCTGTAACACCCCCCTTCTTCCAATGTATCTGAAATGCACCTTCATTTATGGTTTTGTTTTTTCTGTGATTGTAAAAACTCAAGAAACTGTCATCACAGTGGAACACTTTGAAGTTGAGGCAACTTAAATCTGTATTCACAGGCTAAGATTACATATATTTGACTCCAGAATAATCTACCTCTTATCTCCTTTGAGGAGAGAGCTGTGATTTTTTCCATCTATAGCTCATTGTTGCAACAAAATATCTGACGAGAATTATTTTGGGTTATGGTTTGAGGAGATACGTTCCTTCATGGTGGGAACAGCATGGTGAGATAAGTGAGAGGCCAAATGGCCATATTATATCAGTGGGCAGGAAGCAGAGAATGAACAGGAAGTGAGCCAGTACACAAACACTCACAGACCAATCCCACTGATCCACTATCTCTAGCCAAACTCCAATCTCAATGGTGCCACAACCTTCCCAATCAATTGTTCCAGCTGGAAACAAAGTACTCAAACTTGAGAGACAGCAGTTTTCTAATATCTTAGTCTTTTTTTTGTTTCCTATTCTCATATTTTAAACACTTTATTGTGCTTTAATTTGTGTGTATTCTTTTGTATTTTTTTGCATATTTGTCATTGCACTATTTACCTGCTATTTCACCTTCTCTTGTCTGAAGTTTGCAAATGTCTTAACAAATACCTATATATTTCACACATTTCTAAGATTTGCAAGTGGACAACTGTGAACTTCATTGAATTTGATTTGTCAGGAGAAGGGTTGGAGAGTTTTATATTCATCTTTTCTGAAAATACTGTATTTTACCCAGTGGTACAATAGTGCCATGACTGTTGTGGTGCAATCAACTACATTGAAATTGCTTGTGGCAAGATACACAGGAAGGAATTTATGCCTGATATTTTTAATCCTTGTTAGGGACCTAATATAGGTGAGATCATAGGTCTTAGGAGAGAACGTACTAATGTCTTACTGAACTGTCAGGTTTTAATGCTGTCATCTACTATTTATGCTTGCATCCATAGATTTGTGTTGTTTTGAACCATGCTTCAGAGAAGCTTTTCCTTCATTTGGGCCATGGTTAATGCAAGAACTCCTAACTGTGCTGAGAATACGTGAATGTAAGTGCTTACCTACAGATAAGACATCAATATCAACCTCCTCTACTCAGGATTCAGGGACTATCATGGGGGAAAGAGGGGGAAAGAAAATATGAACCATAAGATAGAGAGGGGATTTATGAAAGGCTGTTTTATATATAGGGCATAATCGTTAAACACATGAACTCACAAAATTGTGGCTAACTACACAAGAATACACATGTCAAAATTACATCATGGATTAAGTACTGACTTCCAAGGCTTTACCCTTAATTGAAGAGCTATTGACAGGCAATGATTATGGATGAGGAGAGTCAATGTCTTTGGAGATAAGACCACTAGTATGGTGTCCATGCCCCAGTGGATGGGGTCATACCTGTCAAATATCAGCATCATTGAGTAAAACCAGTTGTTTATTTAAATAAGAAAGTACATGATGTTTAAAGGAAATCTATTGAGGGAGGGGAACTCAGAGGTATGAAATTTTCACAGCATAAATTATTATTTTAAAAATAATAACTGATACAGAATCCTTCTTTGGATAAAATTGATTTGATGAAGTAATACTGTAAGGCATGTCCCAGTGTCTACCATGTTTACGTATTGGGAAATTGTGAATTGAGAATACTTTACTTATGTATTGCATTTTGATTACAGAAAAAGGAAATTCTCCTCTAGATTTTTTTTGTTTTTTTAATTTTATTTTAATTAATTATTTATTTATTTCTTCCACTCATACGAAGTTGATAAGTATCCCATTCCCCTCCCTCCATCCATCCCTCCCTGGATCCCCTTGCTCCCTCCCCCCTTTTCTCCTTCCTTCCTCCCCTCCCTCCCTTTCTCCTAGTGCTCCCTCTCCCTCCCCCCATTCCTGCAGTTTGCATGTCAAACTTCCCTCTGGGTCCTCCTCTCTGATGAGGTATAAAGACTCAGTGGCATTGCCTAGAGCTCTTTTTTGTGTTCCCCTTTAGTATAGGAACACTATTGTGGCTGTTAGTCCCTTGCCTCTAAGGATCCTAGTGCCTATGATCCATGCTAGACTGTGGGGGTTCAATGATATGGGGTTCATTGTGCAGGTCATGCAAAGTCCTATTATGATTACGTCGGCTCTAACTTATGTATGGAGTATCTTGCATATCATTGCTGCTCCCCATCTTTAGGCTCTTACAATCTGACTGTCCCCTCTTCTGAAAATTCCCCTGAGCTTTAAGATGGGGAGAGATTAGATTGGCCTGGTTCCAGGTGGTTGATGTAGAGTCTTTGATTTTCCAAATTATGGTTTGTTGATTTTTTTTTTCAGTTTTGCTGCTCCTGCACCACCCTTCGCTCCATCCTGATGGGTATTGAATATCACCCCCTGGCCAGAGATAAAATGCTATTAAAATAGAGTCTTATTAAACGAGAGTAGATTCAAAGAGAGATGGAATAAGAGTAGGAGACTGCTGGAGGGGCGTCAGTCTTCCATATGCAGGATGGTTACCTTCTATCTGCCAGACTCTATGCCCTTCCTTTCTGGTGAGATCATACCCCATCAGAGGCAAGTGACGAGTAAGGAAAGTCTGCAAGCCCAACTAGATGTTTCATTACTTACTTGCAGGCCTTGATGGTGGCCTATTTTCTCTGTTGTAGCATGATTCCCTCTCTCCTTGTTTCTGGCGGGGCCCTCTTTTCTCTAGAGATTTTTGCAAAGTATTCGCTTTCATTTAAATTTAGACCTATCTTTATCCTGTGGAAATGCTAATTATTATAATTATGACATAAAAGAAAATATATGAAAAGTTAATCCTCTGAGATTTGAAATAGTCCCATTAGATGAACATATGAGAAAAGATCAAAGTCATTGAAGAAAACTGTATTTTTGATTTAAATATTCAAAACAACATAGTAAATAATGCTACTGGTATTTTTCTAATAAAAGGAAATCATAAGTGATGCTAAGTGAGGTTAATTTTAAAAGATGAGAATAATTTTAAGATATATTTTTGTATTTGTTGAATATGAGGATATTGACATAAAGTGATTGTTGAATAACTCTTTTTTAATAATAATATTAAGCCTTGTATAGGATTAAGAATAATAGAATAGATTTCAAAACTTTGTTAGAAAATATGGAGTAGAATTTACAGGAAAACATTGAGAAAAGTTAAATTTGATAAAAAAGCAATATGGTTCACCTTGTTCATCTTTCCCTTTCATTTTATCTAACATCATATTTCATTGCATCTTTAAAAGACCTGTTGGTTGAAAATTACATTGAAGTTGCTATTCCTAAAGCATATCTAACAAAACCTTCATTTCTCTGACTGTGTTATTTTTCTTGTCAGAAACATTAACTTTAGTACCCAGGTGAAATATTAATTTCTTCATGGAGACACTTATTGAGTCCAAATGAACCATTCATTTGAGATCCATACAATGTGTGTCTACAAGTTAGGCCCTGTCTTAGGTCTACCCATGTAGATGACAAAAACTGTGTTTATATTAGCAAGCTTTCCTCCATAAATGAAAACCTTTGCATTAAGAATAATGTCAAGTTACATGATACTAACATGCTTTGCTTTTTATGAATCTTCTGCACTTGCTCATCTGGCATTTTCTCATCTTCACTGCTTTTAAACACAATACAACTGAATGATGAAACCCATATTTCAAGGTGCAGTATTTTACATACCAATTCTGGTAAAATGATTCTACATACAGGAAAACAAAACAACTCTAGATATTTTGGATGGGGCAGAGAACTCTAGAGTAGCTAAGCCCAGAAAAGCATTGAACTAACCTGTTTGTCAGCAACTGAACCTTGCAGGGTCAGTAAAGGTAGGAAAAGAGGCCCTGGAATAATCAGTTCAGAGTCCTTTTTGCAGCTGTGAATCAAGGACCACTATCAGGAAGATACTGTGAGAGAAAATAGGATATGATAAATGTTAAGAATATAGAGAAGAGACAACAGACATAACATTCAGATAAGATGGAAAAACCAATTTCTTCACATTTCAACCTCTCGCTTTTCAACCTCATGTATGTCTTTTCCCTTCAGCTACTGGGATTTCCCGCTGCTTGGATTTCCAAAGTCTCTCGTGCTACTTTTTATTATTTTTTTTAAAAAAGTCAATATTTCCTATTCCTTTTCTATTTAATAATTCTTTATTTTGTGGAGGAAATGAACTGAAGCCTGTATCAGTGAGAGGCAGTGAAATTTTAGCTGTCAATTTCTGGTTCATGTCAGAGGGCTGTCTGTTTGCTTCCTGCCTGATTGACTGTAGACTGTGTACTTTGAACTTAATAAAAGGTCTTGTTGTGTGGAGTTCTCTACAAATGCACTTTCCCTAACATTTAATTTTTTAACTGCTAAGGCAAATGAGCACAACTTTAAAGTGACTTAGGACCTCAATAAAGTAGCAATTGTAATCCTGATGCAAATGCATTGCTGTGTCCTTGCATTGATACATGTGCTGGAACGTGAGTTCTGGCTTCTGCCCATGTCATAACTCCACCTCACCACTTAGTAAAATAAAAGTGGCACCCTGGAAAACTGTTGAATAAACACTCCTTGCCAGCCAGCTGCAAATACTGCAAGAGGCATAAAAATGACTATCAACACGTGATTTCAAATTTTATGAAAGTCTAATTTACTGCCAGATTTTAAAATGAGCATAGAAACTTACCCAAGAGTAAAGTTTCTGTTAGAGGATGGGGAAGCCTCACTACCACGAAGAAATCATAGGCTTGTCTGTAAAATAGCTAAGGGTGCTATGGTAAATGATAGCATAGAGACTGGCACAATGTGATATAAAGGTGCAATGGATCAGGAAAGTTATTCAAAGAGGTATACTCAGAGAATCATTAAGAAAGAATAAAAATAAGGTAAGTTAGACGAAGTGTCTTACTTTCATAACTTTATTGCTGGAATAAATATCTGATCCAGTTTATGATAATAAGATTTTATACACACTTTCAATTCCAGGTTTCAGATTACCATGGCAAGAGAATTGCCAGTAGGAGTTCAGGAAGCTCGCTCCATCATATCCAAAGTCAAGAGCAGAGTAGGCACTGCCCAGTCCTGAATTGTTTTTGTAGCTGGCTTGCTTAGCCTCATCTCTCTGCCCAGGGAATGGTTCCACCCACTGTGAGCTGGGTCTTCCCATATCAGTCATCCAACCAAGACAAAGGATGAAATAGAAGTCTACCTAATTAAATAATTCTTCATAAATGTGTACAGAAGTCCACAACCCAACTGTCATCAAGTTGACAGATATAACTAACTGTAACACAAAATATATGGAAGTATGCTCTAGGGAGAAAGAAGAACATTGCCTGCATTCTGTCACCTCACAAAAATGTAAGTTAGGGCAATCAAGAAACATAGCTGTGTGGAGAAATCTTAAATTTTTGCTGAAGAGAGTTTGAACAGTGTGTTGAGCACCATGGAGTACCAGTGCTAAAAATCTAATCAGTGTTCACAAATATATCAAGACACGGGCAGTAACATTGAATGGGAGACAGAATTCTCAGACACTAGGGGCTACAATGAAAGAGGCCCAGTGGTGGTGGGATGGAGAACTTCAACTCTTCCATAGTTTTCCATAAGAGACACTGTGGAAAATTAAAAATGGGCATTTTGCATATAATCTCACAGAACATTTGATTTAATAAAGTATATATAGTTTTTCTCTGGAGTAAATTATAAAATCCCCATGAATGAGTCTCTTATTAAATACACTCAGTTTTGAGGATCCATTAGAGTGATAGATTTATATTGCTCTCAGCAGCATGTCAGACTTGAGTTCAGGATTACTGAAAGTATTCATTAACACATCAGGAAATATGGAACCAGGACAGCTAGGTTTTTAAATCGAAGACTGTAATTGTTTTTTTTTGACAGAATCCTAATAGAAAAAGGAGAAGGAAATTATTTAATTGCAGCAAATTATTACAATTTTGCCTTGAAAGAGGCATTTAGCTAAAAGAACCACAGCAGATTAAAATAATTCAATAAAAGAAGATATCTCAATCTGTTCACATTTTTCTTGTAAGTTCAAAATATTTTGTAGACTTACTATACCTAAGATTTTTAAAGAGATTTTGTCCTAATTTGTGCTCTATTCTGTCTTAGGCAATGTGGTGTCCTTGTCATTATTTAAACTGAAATTAAAGATGGTGTCTCTCTTTTTTTTTTTTTTTATAGAGAATCCATGGAAATCAACAGATTAATTTTTACGTAGTTCCTGAAATTTTTCTAATATATACTCATAAAACATTCTTTATAATTTTTAAAATTTATTTTGTGTATGCATACGTGTGTGTGTGTGTGTGTGTGTGTGTGTGTGTGTGTGTGTGTTTGTGTGTGTCCTGTGGAGGACCACTGGGGTCTCTGGTGACTTCTGGAATCATCCTGAATTGCTCTTATCTCCTTTTTGTTTGCTCTAGCATTTTTCTAAGCTCTACCACTAAGACCAGAAGTGAAGTCTGATGTGGGTTCCATCTGGTGTTTTCATGTGGGAACTGGGATCCAAAATCAGGACCTTCTGCTTGCCAGACAGAGATTTAACCCCTGAGCCATCTCTCCAGCCTCATACAACATTCTTACTTTACTATATATAGCATCTATATGTAATTCTTGTATTATTGAAGTCTCAATAGGGATTACCAACATGATTGACTGAAATTTATTCTTTTTTTAAAAAAGATCTATCTGACAATTCTAAAAGAATGTTCCCACTTGTCTTTATTTTGAGCAAAATAAAATGAGTGAATCATGTGTTATTGGGGTTTAAGAATCAGCTATGAAAATGACATAATGTAGATGAAGACAGATGGTTTTTAAGTTAGATAGTAATAGCTTATGATAAAATGCAAAAAAGAAGAATATTTCCTTTCCTATAGTACTTTCTCATATCAATTTAAAAATTGAGTTTAAAAATTTTATCTATAACATAATATTTTTGTCAATTCCATATACTTTTTTTAAATTACAGGGATATCATTA
Source organism: Typhlomys cinereus (assembly GCA_023101885.1). Lineage (NCBI taxonomy): Eukaryota > Metazoa > Chordata > Mammalia > Rodentia > Platacanthomyidae > Typhlomys > Typhlomys cinereus. The sequence goes on along the minus strand of JALPQD010000356.1, from coordinate 850,244 downwards.
ATTTTATCTTTTATATCATTTATAAATGTTATAAATGTCATAAATATTGTGTTTTGCAATTTGATTTATTAATTTTTCAGACATAAGCCACTAAAGAATAAATTAATTGTATATAAATTAGAGTGCAGAGAATGTGACTCCCTACAAGTACTGATTCAATTGACAGGATCAATTTTTTATAAAATCACATAGAACACATCTAATGTTTTAATTTTCTACATTGTTGGTGATAGAATCATGACAAAACAGCTTAAAGTTACAAGGGGTTTAATTTTCTCTTATAATATTCCAGGTACAGTTCTTTGTCCAACTTGGAAGAAAAGCCCACACCAACACCAAGGGTCAAAGGAACTGGCCACACCATATCCACATAACGGCTGAGAGAGGGACAATCCTTACTTGTCAGATCAGCATGTCTGATCAAGTATACAGAAGGATGTCAACTTTCTTAAGAATTTGCCTACATTTTATTCATTTGCAGAAGATAATCCCAACCCACCATAGGCTGAGTCTTCTTCATCAACTAGTAAATCTTCTGCAAATTCACTCTGTGCTTAACTCAATGATTAATAATCTGCAAATATACCCAGAGCTCAAACCCTCAAATGTCAAGTTAACACCTGCATCTAACTATGACGTCTAAGATGCATGAAGTTTATCCTTGCTCCCTCATTTTCTCATATATTTGAACTTGATCATCCAATAATGTTCTTCTGTGAAATATAGAATTAGGAAATGACTTTCTTCATTCTGTCTCTATAATTGTTTTTCTCTGACAAAATCCTGGTTGTCTTGAACTTTCACTAAGTAAAATAGCAGGAAGTATTAAAATGTGTGTTGTGAAAGAAATTAGAAAGCTTACATTTTAATCTGATCAGTTAAATCAGTTAATACCATCTTTAAATATTACAGACAACTTATTAATATTTCTGAGCATTTGAAATAATATTATTTTGACTTGGAGCATTGAACCATGGCTTTAATATGCTTTTGTGGGGGAGTTAATAATCATCATATTATTTTTAATAGGCACAACAACTGAGCACAACAACCTAATATCACATATGTATAGTGAATATCACATATGTATAGTGTGTACATTTCGTTTCATTTTTGCATTCATATTTCTTGTTAGAAGACTCATGGTTAGAAATTGATTGCACTATCTCACACTACAAGTTTAGTGGGAAAATAGATACAAAGTTCTAATCGGTGCCAATTTATGTCCAAATCCATGTCTATCACTGTTCACAAATATGACACTTTATGGTATGGTTTGTTAGTTTACCTTTATCTTGCTCTTCTATTATAAATTAAAATTGTATTGTCTCCCACTGTAAATTTAGAGAGAATTTCTGTACAAATGACTTATTCACTAACATTAGTCAGTAATGGAAAAAGTAAGAAATGATATACATCTTGCAGTTCTGTGGAGCATATTTTAAACTCTAGTTCTAATAAGAAATGACCCATTCTGGTTGATGGAATCACTGTTAGAAGCCTTGGATGAAAGGAAAAAGAAAAACAGGATGATCAAATCCTGATGAAGGAGCATTTTGAAACAATCAAAGACTGATGCTACTGCTTAAAGTCTATACTTTGAATAAATAATGGGGAAATGTATTGGACAAGAGAAATGTACAACTGACAACTTCTTCAAAACCTTTTGGTAATTGGAGCTTTATAATTTCTAATAAAGGCAAAAAAAGATGAAAAGATGGGAACTTACAGAAGTTTAAGGAGTGCCAGGAGGGAAGAAATTAGGAAGTAATGTTTTTGTTCCAAATGACATTTTTCATGGTTTGAATGTGAGTTGTCAGCCATAGGCTCTTGTGCTGCATCCTCACCTGGTGTTTGGGAAGGTTGTGGCACCTTTAAAAGGTAGAATTTTGTTGGAAAAGGCATACCATAGGGATGGGCTTTGAGAATGGTAATTCAGATCTGTTTCTGCTCAGTTTGTTCTCACTCTCCCTACCTCCATGATGACCTTGGTGACTTGAACTGGTCTCTTTCTTCTGCCTCCCTTTGCTATATGATTCCCACCATAATAAACTACAGATCCTTCCTATTCTTAAGCCAAATATACACTTTCTTTCTTCCCAAAGTTACTTAAGCTTGAACATATTTTCTCACAGCAAAGGGTAACTTCCCAGACATTGAAGCTCATCTTTGCTAGATAAGTCGGGTTTCATCAAGGATATTACGATGTTTAGTACAAATGAATTGTGTGAAGCTTTTCAAATACATAAATACTTAAAGGACTCTTCAGGTCTTGGGATGTATGTGAGGAAGTCTGCAAATATAGTTCAGCAAGCCTGGAAGATAAATAGATCTGAACAAAAATAGTAAAGTATGCAGCCTATTTAATAATTTATACTCTGTGTCTTGTCCCAAAGAAGAAATTGAATGTTTATCCTAATATTAAGAAGTGAAAGTGATTTCTCATTTTTCAGTTTCAATGTGATCACTCACATATTTGAAAGATATGTCATAAAAATTTTGGTAATTTATTAAGTACTTATCTTGGATCAAGTAATCAAAACAACAGATTATAATGAGCCTTCATTATATCTGCAAACCCAAATGATTTCTTTCTTTTATTGATGAGTATTTTTGCCAGTTTATCTAAATAAACCCTGGGTTTTGAAGTGCCAACCAATTCCATTTCAACAAAAATATTGCTTTTTAAGTTGTTGACTCTGTTAAAGCAAAAAAAAAAAAAAAACCCACAAAGATTAGGTGAATAATCTCAAGCTAAGACCCAAGCTATGGCCAAATATGAATGTGATTGGCAAAATTTTTTCATGGACTAAGTGGTCAAATATTTAAAGGATCATTGCATCAGGTAAAAACAATATGTCTTTATCCTCTCAGATCTGTTAGAGAGAAAGTGGAATTCATGAAAAGTACTTTTATCACAAAGATAACTTTGGAATAATCTCTGGATTTTGAAAAAGAGCAATTGGAAAGCATAGAACTATAAACATAAATTGGGTCATCTGGTTAGGAATGTGCTTAATAAACCAGAACTGTACTCTAGAAAAGATGTTCTTAATGGCTAATAAAAAGATTGCAGAGCACGTTCCCATAGAATGTGCAGCACAGTGTGAATAATGATGGCATCGGGACAGGAACAATTTTTGCATAGCAAAGCCCTTCCCATGAAATTTAGAGAATTATGTTGACATTAAGACATTAGTGCTGGAAATACCCTGAGAAGAATTAAATACTCACTATTTACAATGAAGAGTATAATGACCTGAAGTCACATGAGATGAAATCAGAAAGAAGAAGCTTGCATTTCTGTTGCTTTCTGTACATGAATTTATTAGCATATTATGTCTGAAACAACAGCATGAATCTTTCTTAACTATCAGCATAAAGGTAATCTATATTAGACTTTTTTTCCTTTGTTTATTATATAAAGATCCAAAGACAGGAAGATGCAGGAAACAAATGAAATAAAGTGCCTTCACCTATCACTTCTTTATCACATATTTGTTGACACTTGGCTGTTTTTATGTGTCTATATTTCTGTCACTTATTATCTACTGATTGTTGCTGATATATTTGAGGAGAGGTATTATAAAAATAAAGCTCACTGTTTTTAATATTTCAGGAAACATCTTTTCAAAATGAAACACTATAGAACAGGTCTTTCTTTGTCATATATGAAAAATGAGCAGTTTTATTATATAATACTTGATTTTCTCCAGTTGCCTTGTGTCCTGTCCAGCAGGACCAGTTATTCATGGGTCCGAGGAGGATCGAGCCTGCAGGGAACGATGGGCAAGAAAGAAAGAGGGAGACCAAGCAAAGAGTTGCCAAGGTCTCATTTATTTAGGGTTAGGGTACAGCTTATATGCTCAGGCTGGAAGAGGGAGTGGGGCAGGGGGGTAAAGATAAGCATCGGTAGAGGCACCTGGTGGTGCAGTTGTGATATCTGTCATCCTGACCCAGGACGTTTTTATGGTCCTTCTGGAATGTCCTGGTACACTGGGCCCCGGGGGCATATGTTAAACAAGTTTTATGAGTTTCTTTGGGCCTTTTAGTGACTCTGGCCTCTAACAGCCTTGTTATTACTATTTATATTGTGAGTTTGAACCAGGAACCAATTATGTTTTCTCCATTGCATTAAATTGTCTTTTTCCAAAATTTTCTTTCTTTTTCAGTTTTGCTGTATTTTATATAGGGACATCATCATTCCAGGTCAACATCAAACACACAATCCTTCTACATAGCTTCCTGACTGCTAGATATACAAAGATGCATCATCATCACAAGAAACTATTTTAATTGCTACCCTCTTGGAATAATAAAGTATAATGAGGCTGGTGCCTCAAGTTTTTCATGTGTCTTTGTATTTCCCTCATTTCAGCATTATCCCATATGTGACTAAGGTCAATGGACATGGTCCAAGATCAGTTATGTATCATGTAAAAATTCCCATGCCATCAATTATATAATGTGTCCATTAATGCTCTGTGTCTTAAAAGACAAGTAAATCTTTATATTCTTATACCAATTTTCAGAAAAAAGATCTGATGTATTACAGTGGTGGGAAAGACAACATTGCATACTGAAATATTCCTGTTATGCAATATTTTGTTTTTTGTTATTGCTTTGTGTATATTTACTTTAGGATCATGTGGCAGTCTTTGAACAACATCAGGTTTTGTTTTTCAGGTGCTTTCAACCTTCTGTTTGAGACAAGAACTCTCATTGGCCTGGATATTTGCTGCAAAGCCAAGGACAGCTGGTATGACGCCTTGAATAGTCTCTTCTCCATAGTCTACCTTTGGCTACACTGCATGATGTCTATTAATATCAAAGAGAGAAAGAGAGAGAGAAAGAGAGAGAGGAGAAAAACAAGAAGTCAGCAGCAATAAACAACGGGGAGAAGTCATGTGGTCCTCTGTAATAAAGACATTTCAGCCAGCAGCTAATACCAGGTACACTTCACAAGATAACAACTCTAGACAGCCTTTTTAATCACCTTACATGATGACCCCACATGAAAAAAAAACGAGTCCCTTGGTGTTCCTCTGTAGGGAACACTCAAGCCCAAGATCCCCATCTCTTGTAGATGGATGCTGAGGGCATCCATTGCAGTCTCAGTTGCAGTGTGCCTCCTATGCCAGCTTAGCTAACCTATGCTGGTATAGTTGTAGGCTGATTCCTGCTGACCTTCCCACAAGGGGTAGGGATAGATTTTTTTCCTCTCTTGAATTGGTTCAAGGGCAAAGGTGCTTTTTACTTATTCCTTCCTGTTCTTTGGAAGCCATCTAGACATTGATTAGCATACCTAAAGCACAGGGGTGGGGTTGTGGGTGTGTGTGTAGAGCTTTATCATTATAATTATATCACCATGATATTGACCTGTTCTTTCTCCACCCTGTATGGAGCCATTAGGGCCTATTAACATGTCTAAGCATTGGCAGGGCTGTATTGTTGGTGGTGGTCAAACCTGTTGTAGACTTTGCACTTGCAGTCTTTCAGTATTGATGTCATCATTCTGTGCCTTGTACAGACTTCACTCCCTGTTTCATGGTATATAAGGGATTAGGTTCCATGATAAACGACTTGGTTTTTCAGCTTTTCCAAGATCCCCTCTTGACCCAGCCTGACTTAATTCTTGCTAATCCCACTCTGGTGCCTATCAGGATTGCGAGGTAAGCGTGCTGGTCACAGGACCCTGCATTCCTCTCTATGCCCAGCTAGTCTACCACAGCCATTTTGCTTCTTTATTTTACACACTAACCATTTAATTTTCATTTCTATATTAGCACAATGAATCTTATCAGCACTGATAAGGTTGGAAGGAGATCTGTCTGCAGAAGAGTCTCAAGAAGACTTGCAGCTTTCAAGATGATCTGGCGAACGTATTTTGTCCTTCAGAGGGAAAGAAATCTATAAAATGGTATACAAGAAATTCAGCATGCTGATGCATGGAAGGAGCATGCAGGAGGACCTGAGAGGTAAGTCAGAGGAAGTAAAGGGAGAGGCACATTAGAAAAGTTCAGAGTTAAGAAGAGCTGGGTCAGGAAGTCACTAGAACAGTAAGCATTCCGTGTCCCCTTGACAAATGGTATGGGTCACAAGAGCTGCAGCTGAGCTAGGGAAATTCCTGCTGAGACTCTACAATTGCTGCTAAATCCAAAATAGCAATGACTATGACTTTAAGTCTTTATGAGAACTGACTCTTTGGCCTCAGACATACTTTGCTTTTTTCCTTACATTTTTGTCTTTATCTACACATAACCTTGCTCATTGGAAATAGCATGAAACTATCTTTTCCCTTGCAAACTGAAAGAATAAGTAAAACAGATTCCTCTCTACTGCATGGTTTTACATACTTCCGGCTGTTATCTATGGCTTACTTTGCCTTGTCTCAGAAATGAAAGTCTGCAATCTGACTTCCTAGCAGAGGACATAATGTAGAGGAGAAATGATATTTTCATGCATTCACCATGAATTCATTTAGTTACTGATTATATTCCAAAATCCTTTCTCTGGGAGCATTCTAATCCTTGTTGGAAGAGAGACACAGAGTCTTAATAGTACAAACAATATTGTATGTGCCACACTGTATCATGTATCATTTCTTCCAATGCAAAGTCTGGTCTTTTACTCAAAACAAATAGGAAGAGAAAATTCTGGAAAATGGTTCAAAATGTAAAACTTGTAGAGGAGACTAGCTCTTAACAGTTGAAATGTTTAAAAGTGAAGGATTGAGTCTTGAGAGTTTGGCCAGAAAATACCAGGTACACTACTGTAACAAACAGTATTGTGGAATACTTGCCACTGTGCCAACAGAATATGAGGCTACTTGCTCACATCTCAGTAGAATAGGAACAGAGATAGGAGAACGCTGACACTCATCTGGATTTCTCCTTTTCTACTTTTCATTCATTTGAATCAGTTGAACGTAGTCACACCAGATACTGCTTCCAACATTGAAGCAAGTCTTTTGACTAAATTAATCATTTCTTTTAAAAAAATTCTTCAGAGATATATATCTCTAATGTGGTAGTCATGTGCTAATGAAATTATGCTGATAATCAAAACTAACCATCACAATAGTAAAGAAAAATTTTATATGCTCTTCTCGATGATCCAAAATATGCAACTGAGAAAAAGAAGGCTGGAAGTTGTGAATTGCTGCAGAGGCAGTAAGCATCAAAAGAAGTTGGTTCCTCTTCCTTTTTCATGTCCAAAATATAAATATATCCAGAATAATTAAAGTAGTACCAAAAGGAACGAAACAAAGCTAAGGAGTATATAGATGTATATTTAGTACATTTAGAATCTGGAAAAAATAAAGATTTTTATTAACCCCTTGAATAGTAATCTTGCTTCCATAACTTTTTTGCTATTAAAACTTATCATTTCAGCTATGGCGTATGACACCACTTTATTTTGGACTATTTCTAGTTTTAACAATATTTACCAAAGCATTCTGACTTCACTATTTTTTATATTCTGTATTATTCTATAGTATTCTATATTATTTCATTTGTTTCTATTCCTTTTGTTTATTTGTTTGCTTGCTTGCTTGTAAGACAGATTTTACTAAATAGCCCAAACTCACTTCAAACTCACGGCCCTTCTGCATTGGCTTCCTGAGCATGAGGATGGCAGATATCCATTACTATCTCTGGATGTCTCGTGATTTGAATTCTAATTTGCTTGGTGTGGCAGTCACTCTACATGTTTTTGATAAGACTAAATAGCTTAAGAGAGCAAGGGATTTTATTTTGGCTTATGATTGTCCTATTATAGCTCCTTGTCCAGGGAATTGGTCTCACCGAATCCACGGAACTGCTGAGGGAGATAATTTCCACTTGCAAGACCAGCATGTCTGGCCAAGTATACCAAAGCATGCCAACAGCCCTGTGCAGTTCTCTCCATGTGACCTACCCAGGGACTAATCCTGCTCACCATGGACTGGGCCTTCCCCATCAGCTAGACAATCTTCTGCAGGTTTGTTCTGGGCTTAACTCATCTACCGATTCTTTACATGATAACAATTTTTATTTTGAAACTTCATAATTTTCTGAAATTTCAGTACAGACTTTAATTAATAATGTGTACATAAAGTAATTTTTCATTGTTTTGGTTTTATATTTAGAATGAGTTTTTATAGGCAGTATATTATTATAATTTGATTTTTTAAAAAAAGATTCAATCTCACATTTCTTATAATTTCACCCAATTATACTTCATATATAATGTGATTATTGAAAGACTGACATTTAAATTTACAATCTTTAATCTTGCTAATTTGTTTTATTCTTTCCATGTTTTTTCATTCCCTTTTTGTAACTTCTGTATTTTTATTAGCTTTTATTGATTTGTATCTCTTTTTCCATATATTAACTATAATTATTGGTTTGGTTAATATAGCGGTTGTTTGGTTTTTATATTTTTCTAGTGTCACTGTCAATATTAAGTCATTTTTTATTCTTTTGGACTTAGGTATCTAACAACATACTTGACTTCTGGCGTTTTTTGTTATTTCTATTATTTTAACTTAATTTCTATCTATTTACATATCTTGCTAATATTATTAACTTTCTTGTATTACTTAGTTTTTAAATTTTAAGATAATTATTATTAATATCATAAATAGCATTGTATGTGATGTGCAAAGTGTGAGCTACCATTTTTGAAATTTTCTCAAACTTTGTGCTGACCCAGATTTCCACACATATCGTACGTATTACTTTCTCTCTCTCTTTCTCTCTCTCTCTTTTCCCATATTATGCATGAACTTAGGGACCTAAGACATTAACAGGTAAGGACAGTCCAACTGAGCTATGGCCCAGACCTTCTGTCATAGCATTTTCCATCTACCTAAAACAATATGCTAATCTTTATTTTAGCAAAAATCTACTTATGATAAGCTTTGTGAATATTTATGTGATGTAAATGTCTCTTTTTGCTTTCAGGCATTACATTATAGGTGTTAGACTGCAATATCATTGACAAATTTTTCTTTCAGTACTTTAAATATGCTGTCACTTTTTTTTCTCATTGTAAGGTATTGCTCTATTGAAGAGTTGGCATACAGTTTTATTTTTATTCCTTCTTTATATCTTATCATTCCAAACTCTCCAATAAAGCAGTTTTATGCTTGGGATTACTTACCTATTAGGATCTTTAAGCTCTTATTATAGTTGAAATATTTTTGGAGCATTGCATCTTTAATTTTTTTAAGCATTTTCATGTATCTTAAGCTGACCTCAGCTTGTTCTGTGACCAAGGATGAACTTGAACTTCTGATTGTCTTATCTCTACCTCCCATGTGCCATGGCATCAGGATGAGTCTGCATACCTGGTATTATGCTATGCTGAGGATTTCATATGGGGATGGTTTAGACTGGCAGTGAGAACAGAATTCTCAACTACTGGTATGGTCTCCAAAGTCTATTCTTAATTATTTTAGTGAACTTTTTCTCTGGGTAGTTCTTAAAATGCATCAAGCAGACTTCAAGTGAGCCCTTACGAGATACACTGCTGTGTCTCCTGGTCTTCATTCTAATGTCTCATCTGCCCAGAATTCCTCCCTGTCTACTTGAATCTCTACATCTCCTCAGTTACCCTGTGATTCTAGAAATTGCTAGACTTTATCAGCATCTTTCTCTTGACATACAGTATCCTAGAACACTTCAGTAATTTTCCTAGTGTTTTTCCACAGTGTAGTGTGTGTGTGTGTGTGTGTGTGTGTATGTGTATGTGTCATTTCCAATGCATTAAACATTATCATTACATATATTTTTAGAGCTTTAGGTTTGAGGTCAACTTTGTTCTGTTTTAGTTCATGCTTCCCAGAAGTAGAATATCAATTATTCTTATTTGCTTAGAGATAATAGATATTTCTGCCCATGTTTACACAGCACTTATACTTCTTCCTTTTGCTGCTAGGCATTCAAACAATGTACACTTTGAAATTAGAATTTCCTTAAGAATTTCATGCTGGAACTTAGGAAAAGACTGAACTTTTCCTCTTGGAAGAAATCTTAGTAGTTCTTACAACTGTCAGACAGTCTTGATGGGGCTAACCAGATATAAGACAAAGAATGTCAGGGTTATACTTTAACTAGGACCTTTTAGTTGGCAACCCTCTCATCCTTTATGTTTAAACCAAAACTTCCTATAAGAACCCCGAAGCTGGCCTGAAAGTGTAGGTTCACAGTATTTTTATTTGTTCTTTCAATTGTGGCCACAATGAGTAAATTTCCATTGTTTGTCTTTCAGTATTACTTTTTTATTGCATTTTTATGTTGAGAACCATTATTACACAAGCCTAATTTGTTGAGACTGACAGGCAGTTTTAAACCAGAAACCTCCATTAATAATGTGACATGTAGGAACTTTGATGCTTTAAAATTACCTGGCTGGATTAGGCGTGATCATATTTGAAGTTAAAATTTTATCTAATTGACACTGGTGCTTCAATATAAGCGATGTCAAACTTCAAGCTACGAAGAGCCATATGTCAGAACTGTCCCATTGAACTGTCCCTCACAGTTCTGTAAAAATGTCAACTTGATGGTGGTTGAGGGTGTGAGCTCTGAACACATTAGTAGTTGAGTTAAGCCCTAAATTAGCTTGCAGGAGATTATCTAGTTGATAAGGAAGCCCAGCCTATCGTGAGTATGACTAGTCCCTGGGCAGGAGGATAAGATGGAGGGAACTGGATAAAGAAGTTGGCATCCTCTGTACCCTTGGCCAGACATACTAGCCTGGAAAGTAAGGACTGTCCCTCTCTCAGTTTTTACATGGATATGGTGTGACTGCCTCCCTCAGCCCCCTGAGGTGATGTGCGCTCTTCTGCCAAACAAGACAAGGATCTGCAAATAGATAATCATGAGAGAAGCTTAAACCCCTTGTTCCCCTATTAGGCTACTTTGTAATGAATTTATTGGCAACAATGAAGTAAATTAACTGCAGCACTATCTATTGTGAGAAAACATTTCTGAAGCATAGTAAGGTTAGACTGCCTTTCATAGTCATTTTATAGCCATTGTGGGTTAGTCCTAGCACTGTGCTATAGTCTGTCACTTCTTTGACATGTGCCCACAGTGAAACTTATTTTTTCCTTCTGCTAAAACTTGCTAAGCAGTGTACTTAAAATAAATCACAACTGTTTTAAAGCATTTAATAACTTTCATAAGCTTATTGTAAAACTTTAATTTTTTTGTGTGTGTGTGCGTGCGCATGTGCGCAAATGGACATTCCCATGTGCACACATTTGGAGGTCAGATTAATAGCTTTCAGGAGTTGGGTAGTTGATTTTCTCATTCTACATGTGGGTTCTGGGCATTATTTGAGCTCAAGCCATCAGACTTGGAAGCCAGTATCTTTACCTACTGTGCCATCTCACAGCCCCCAAATATTTATTTTTTTAACACAAACATTTGAAATCAGTAAATACAAAGAACCTAATTTTACCACAAAAAAATTGCACATTATTCCTGTACCGCTCTCTTGCCTCTACAGCTTAGAAACTAGTAAATAATAATTGCAAGCCACCCCAGAGAAAGCACATCTTTTTTAAAGTTTAAGGCTTTATAGAATTTTGGATTTATTGTTAAACTCTCCCTTAAATTTTGGGAAGCCAGTTCTATTAGCATTACATTTCTTGTTTAGCATATTTAAAACATGGAGTCAATTTTTTGACAGCTTCATAGAATTAAAATAAACTCTTTGCAGTGTACTTCAAATCAGGCAAAAAGTAAAAGGTAAGAAATGTGAACATGAAAAGCGAACATGTTGACACTCTGTAAGGTCAGATCATAGCTTGTGCATTTATCTTTGACAGAAAGTTCACAAAACAAGGAAGCTATGGGATAGTAAGTGATTCCATGTATTTATTCATGCAAGTTCCTTTCTCTATTATATGCTTTTAATTTTCCACTTGGAAGACAACTACTCTGAATAAAAATTTATTTTCAAGACTGTGCACTGAATACTTTATTGAAAAAAAATCCAATTAACTTGCATAAATTACAGTGCTCCAAGGGCATTCTTTATTTTCAGAGGAAAAGACTATAAAAACAAAATTAATACTCATAAATGTAGAAATAGTCACACAGCTAATTTTTGTTGCTGTAGATTTACTTCTGTACAAACTCCAACAGAATATTCATATTTTTCTCCTTCTGTAATAGGCCATTACACAGTAAAGTATTTCTCAGTTCTTTTCTCTAACATTTGACAACTCAGATGTTGATATCCCGTATGAAACATAGATGAACTCAGATCTGAAGAACTGGAAGGACCTTTTCTCAAGCTTATTGTCCAAGACTTGAAGACTGAACTTTATATATTCATGTTTCTTATTAATAAAATGTTTAATGCATTGATAATACTATTTCAATTCATTCTCTAAAGGCTGGAATTTTAAATGGATTATGTTTTAAAATTAAGATAAAATTTAATATTGCATATGGAAAGCAGAGAACAAATTTATGTGTCATTCATTGTTTTTAATACAACTTAATTTAAAATAATAAAATTCTTATTTTAAATTGTATGTATCAGATGCATGGTAAGTGTAGGTATGGGTGATGAAAATACATAAATTAGGGTTAATAAAATTTTAAAATAAATTATTTTAATACATGTTTAAAAATGAACTATATATGTAAGTTTAAACTCTTAATTTTCAAGGGCTAAAAACATGTTCAATGCATTTCAATGGAAAGAATCTATTATAAGTTTTAGTAGGAATTGAAGTACATTTCATGGTATATAAAAATTAGGAAGATAGCAACTATAGATAAATACGTGAGCAAATAAAGCAACCTACATCATCAAAATTTGTTACATGAATTTACTTGCACATATTCTTTTTTAAAATTTTTTATATATTTATTTATTTTTCCTCAGTCATACAAGCTTAATAGGTATCCCGGTCCCTTCCCTCCATCCATCCTTCCCCAGTCCCCCTTGCACCCTTCCCCCTTTTCACCTTCCTTTCACCCCCCTCCCTCTCCTTCTTCCAGTGCTATTTTTCTACTTTTGCAAAGGTATGAGTGGTTATCCTAGTTCCCACTTCCTCTCCCTCCTCCCTTTCTGTCCCATGCTCCCCTCCTCTCTCACTTTCCTCTCCCTGTACCAAACAATCCTGTAACAAACAATCCTGCTCTCCTCCCACCCTCCTGTAGTCTGCTTGAGTTGGCTTCAGTGTTTCCTTCAGGTTGTCTGCTGTAGTAGAGACTCAGGCCTCTGTGGTAGATTAAGTGGATCCTCCTTGGGGAAACCCATTATTAAGGGCACTCCTCTTCACTTGTCTGACTCTAGTCCCCAAGGTTCTCCCTGCAAGTAATTATTTCTCCTAAGAACCTTGCTAGTCTTTGGGGGAATGTTGAAATGTCATCCACTGTGCCAGTCTGGTAAGGATAAGTCTCATTTCCGGACGTTCCTGGATGCTACAATTCTGTCTTGAGTGGATTGTCCTGGGAAACAGTGGACTTCCCTACCTTTAGGCTCTTACAGTCTTACTGCTCCCTCTCCCACAAGATTCCCTGTACCTTAGGATGGGAAGGGATTTGATTGACTTGATCACATGTGAGAATTTTAAGGTTCCTAGTACTCTACATTCTGGTTGGTTGTTTTTTTTTTCTATCCAATTGTACTAGGACCGTGTCTTGCTTGGGTGTTGAGATCTCTCCTATCTAAAGATAAAATGAGAGATGTTGGGATGGAGAGATGGCTTAGGAGTTAAGACTGTGGCTTGCAAGCAGAGGATCCTGAGTTTGGATCCCAGGGACCACATAAAAACATCAGGCAGAAACAACAGCGTCCTTCAGTTCTGACCCTAGTGGGCAGAGCCTGGGAAATCCCAGAGAGAAGTAAAAAGGAAGTAGAAGCAATCTAGGATGATTCCCGAAGTCACCCTTGGTCCTTGACAGAGACGCACAGTGCCCTCTGACACACACACACACACACACACACACACACACACACACACACAGGTGGTTGGTTACTTTGAGGTTAACACCACTCCCTACTGTGTTCTATTCCTCTTCTTCTCTCTCCTTTTAAGACTTTTCATACATAAAAACGTTTTTAACTGTTTACCCATGTTCTTTTGTTTTTGCTTTTAGTTTTCATCAATACCTTTCCTCCCCCAGCTTGTGTTCCTTTGTATTTGTGAGTGCTGTAAGAGTTTCTGTTTAACTGTATCAAACTGAGTATTTAATGCTAGGATCCACTTGTAAAGGAAAACATTTGGTGTCTATCTTTCTGTTTCTGGGATATTTCACTGAGGAGGATTTCTTCCAGCTCCATCCATTTCCTGGAAAATTTCCTTAGTTCAACTTTCCTGATAGCTGGATAGTATTCCATTATATGTATTTACCACATTTCCTTAACTATCTATCAACCATTGTACATCTAGATTGGTTCCATTTCTTTGCTAGAGTGAAAAGAGCTGCTATGAGCATAGTTGTACATGTGACTCTACTGAAGGATGCAATATTCTCTGGGAATATTCCTAGGAGTGGTTTAGCTGGGTCCTATGGAATTTCAACTTAATTTTTTTAGGAACTTCCAATTTGATTGCCAAAGGACGCATGAATATGCAATACTAACAGCAACATATGAGGTTCCCTTGCCCCTCATCCACACTAGCATTTGCTATTTTTTTTTTTTTTTGGAACTTAGATATTCTGACTGTGTCAAGGTGGTTTTAATTAGCATTTCTCTAATGACTAGAGAGGCATAACTTTTTTTTTTTAAAGATGCTTATTAGCCATTTGAACTTCATCTGGTGGGGAGTTCGTTTCAATTCTGTAGTACACTTTTTAATGGGGTTGTTTGCTCCCTGGATATTTAGTTTTTCAAGTACTTTGTATGCTCTGGACTTCTATCGAATGTATGGTTAATGAAGTTGCTCTTTCGTTCTGTAGGTTACAGTTTTGCTAGATTAACAGTTTCTTTTGCTGAGCAAAAACTTTATAATTTCATATAGACTTACTTGTTTAATGTTGTTTAGTTGTTTAGTGTTTATTTTCTGTGCCTTTGGGGACCTATTGAGAAAATGCTGACCAAGGCCCATCAATTCAAGAGTGTTTCCTAATTTTTCTTCTTGGAGTTTTATAGTCTCTGATGTAACATTGACTATTTAATCCATTTGGAGTTGATTTTCATGCAGGGTGAAAAATAAGGGACCAGTTTTATTCTTACACTTATAGAAATGTGGCCAGCAACGTTTCTTGAGAACACTGTCCTTTTCCCAGTGAACTTCTTTTTTTTTGGCACCTGTATCAAAGACTATAGGTGAGTGTGCTTATATTTGGATCTTCAATTCTAGTCCATTGGTCTAAATTTTCTTTTTGGAGCCAGTACCAAGCTGCTTTTATTATTATGGTTTTGCAGTATAGTTTAAGGTTTGGTATGGTGATATTTCCTGTGCAGTTTTTATTATTCAGCCTTGTTTTGATTATCCTGGATCCTTTATGTGTCTACATGAAATTTGCAATTGTTTTACCAATTTCTGTGAAGAATTGGGTTGGAGTTTTGATTGGCATTTCACTGCATCTGTGTATTGCTTTTATAAGAATGGTCTTTTTTAAAAAAAGATTTTGTTTCTTTTATTATTATTATTATTTATTCAATTGTACGTGTATGCATGTGTGCGTGTGTGTATGTATGTGTATGTGTGTAGAACCACGGGCGAATTCCGGAACCACCATGGACGCCTCCACCTCCTCCTTGTTTACTCTGCCCAGGGATTCACAGGCTCCGCCCTACCAGGACCAGAAACCCAGGCCGCCCCCGCTTCCGCCCAGCGTCTATATGTGGGGTCTAGGATCTGAACTCAGGACCTTCAGCCTTCAAGGCAGAGGCTTAACCCCTGAGCTACCTCTCCAGCCCCAAGAATGGTCATTTTGACAATGTGAATTCTGCTGCTCCAAGAGCATGGGAGTTCTTTCCATATTCTGGTGTCTTCTGTAATCTCTTTTTAGGGTTCTAAACTAAGGATGTCCTTAGGTTTATTCCAAGGTATTTCACTTTTGAAGGAGCAATAGTAAATGATATTTTTTTCTCTTGGGTCTTTCTCACTTTGTTTGTCCTTGGTGAGTAGGAAAGCCACTGATTTTTGAATATTAATATTGTGTTCTTACACTCTACTGATCTTATTTGTTTCACATTCTTGGCAGAATCATAAGGGTCCTTGAGATATAGGATCGTGTCAACTGCAAATTGGCATAACTTTATTTCTTCTCCAAGTTGGATTCCTTTTATCTACCTGTCTTGTCTTATGGCTCTATTTAAGACTTCAAGTACAATGTTAAATAGAAGTGGTAAAAGTGGACAGCCCTGTCTAATTCTTGCTCTGAGTGAGACTACTTACATATTTTCATCCTTTAGGATGATTTTGCCATAGGTTTGCTATAGACGGCATTTATTATATTGGTAAATGTTCCTTCCAACCTATTTTCTCCAGTGTCTTTATCATATAGGGATGCTGGATTTTGTCAAAAGTTTTTTCAACATTGATTGAAATAAACGTGATTTTTGTCTTTGTGTATACAATAAATTATGTTTATAGATTTACATATATTGAACCAACCTTGTATTTCTGGAATAAACCCAACATAGTCATTGTGGATGACCTTTTGATATGATTTTGAATCCAGTTTTCTAGAATTTTATTGAGGATTTTTGCATCTGGGTTCATCAATGAATCTGGCCTATAGATTTTCTTTTTGGTTGTTTTTTTTTTTTGGTTTGGGGATTGGTGTATTTTTGGTTTCACAGAAAGAGTTGGAACTATTTCTTCTATGTCTTGTAGAGTGATCTAAGGAATATGGTGTTAATTTTTTAAAAATATCTGGTAGAATTTTGCACTGCATCCACCTGCTCCCAAATTTTTCTTTGTAGGGAGATTCATTATTACTACTTTAACTTCATCCCTTCTTATAGCATTATTTAAATAATTCAGTTTAATGTGGTTTAATTCTGATTTGATGTATATGTTTAGAAATTTATCTATTTCTTTGTGTTTGTCAAATTTGGCTGGTGGTGTATAAACTTGTAAAGAATTACCTTTTGATTTTCTGAATTTCCTTGATGTATATTGTGATGGTTCCATTTTTATCTATCATTTTAAGTTGGGTTTTCTCTCTTTTGGTTTTGGTCAATTTGGCTGAATGTTTGTCAATCTTGTTAAGTTTTTCAAAGAACCAGTTTTTTGTTTGATTGATTATGTTGTTTTCTTTGTCTCAAATCAGTTATTTTTCCTCTAATCATATTTAATGTCTGCACTTCTACTTCTTTTGGGGTTGGTTTATTCTTGTTTCCCTAAAGTTTTAAGCAGCATTGTTAGATTGTTAATTGTGATGTTTCTATTTTTTTAATGCAGATATTTAGTGCTATGAATTTTCCTCTTTGGGCTGCCTTCATTGTATCCCAAAGGTTTTTATAGTATGTTTTCATTATCATTGAGTTCTAGGAATTTTTGAATTTTCATTCTTATTTCTGTGTAGACCTATTCTCCTGTTCAGTAATATATTGTTAAACTTTCAAGATTTTGTGTACTTTCTGTTGTTTGTCTTGTTATGGTTATACACCTTTATTCCCTGTGGCAAGATTATAGTAGAGGTAGTGATTTTGGTTTTCTTGTATTTGTGGACACTTGCTATATAACCTAATATGTGGCCTGTTTTGGAGAAAGTTTCATGGACTGCTGAAAAGAATGTATGTTTTTTGGTAGTATGATGGAATGTTCAGTAGATGACTGTCATATATAATAGATTTATGTTTCGGTGTAGTTCCAGTGTATCTCTCTCTGTTCAGTTTTTGGCCTGACTTATCTATCCATAATCCCTTACTCTTATAGTGTTTGGGTTCATATGTTATTTTACACATTGTAGTTTTGTTTAACAAATGTGGACAAGCCTATATTTGGATCATATCTGTTTATAATTATGAATTCTTCTTGATGAATTGTTCCTTTGAAAAGTGTGTAGAATCCTTTTGAATCTCTTGTGATTTGAAGTCTATTTTGTTGGATATTAGGATGTCTACTCCTACTTGTTTCTTTGCTTGGAGTATCTTTGATCAACCTTCGACCCTGAAATTGTGCCTTCCTCTCAGATTGAGGTGAGCTTCTTGGAGTCAGCATATTGAGGGTTTGTGGCTTTTACTCCATGCTGTTAGCTTATGTTTCTTGATTCAGTAGTTGATCCCATTAAGGTTTAAAGTTATAATTGAGATGTTTTTGTTGACTCTTATCATTTCTTGAGTTTATTCTCTCTCTCGGGTGTGTGTGTGTGTGTGTGTGTGTGTGTGTGTGTGTGTGTGTGTGTATTGGCAGATGTCTGCCTGGTAGTTGTATTGCAGTTGTTCTTCCCTTTTATCTTCACTTTTGAAGGAGCAATAGTAAATGATATTTTTTTCTCTTGGGTCTTTCTCACTTTGTTTGTCCTTGGTGAGTAGGAAAGCCACTGATTTTTGAATATTAATATTGTGTTCTTACACTCTACTGATCTTATTTTGTTTGTTTTAAGATTTTTTTTCTAATATCTTCTCCAGGCCTGGTTTGGTAAGTAAGACAGATTTTAGTTTGTTTTTGTAGGGAAATATTTTTCTTTTCTCTTCAAGCATGATTGATAGTTTGGCTGGGTATAGCTGCTTGAGTTGACATTCATGATCTTTCATGATTTATAGAATGCCTTTCCAAGTTCTTCTGGCTTTTACTGTTTCCATTGAAAAGTAAGCTGTTATTTATTAGTCTTGTCTGTAAATGTAACCTTGCTTTTCTCTCTTGCAGCTCTCAGAACATTCTTTGTTCTGTATCTGGGATATCATTCCTAGTATTTGCCTGGTTTTGCTCTTATTTTGTTCATATCTGGATCATGTGCAGTTTGTGTCTTGTGCTAGTATGGGTTTCTCTTTCCTTGGGTGTGGGAAGTTCTCATTTATGATTGACTTAAATATCTGAGGGATATTTCTTCATGGGATCCTATTATTCTTGAATATTCCTTTTCATGTTCTTTAATGAATGATCTTATTCTGTTAGCTTATCTTCCAGATCTGATATTCTCTCTTCTGCTTGATCCATTCTGTGTGTGATACTCTCTGTTGGATTTCAATTTCAGTTAGCTTAACTTTGAATTCCTGCTGAATTTCAATTTGGATTTTTTCACCTGTTTTAAATTTATTCTTACTTCCTCTATTTCCTTTTTCACCTCAGATGATTTTTTATTATTTTCCTTTTCATATAAGGTCACATGTGAACTTGTTTCCTCTCTGAGTTTTTCACATTCTTTTTTCATTGGTCACTTTCCTTTTAGTACTTCTTTTCTAAACATGTTGATCATGTCAATAACATTTCTTTGGAACATATTATCCTAAGCGTTTCTTTCCTGACTGGTATCCGTGAAGTTGTTCTAATTAGAATCTGTCATCGCAAGGTTTTGGTGATTTTTTGTAGGAAATGTGTTTTCCTGGTACTTAGTTTATTTTGTGATTTTCCTATGTGATTTGGGCCTCTTTTGCTAAGTCTGCGACTATTTTCTTTGTAGATGTTGATGGCTTTCTTGAATCAGATGAGGTTGTCTGACTTTGTTTATTAGTGGGAAAGCTTCTCTGGATTTGAACAGAACCTTCTGGTTGTGCAATTTGGCTGTCCCTTGCTATCAAGGTCTGTACCAGTAGGAGCAGGGGCTTGGGACATGTGCCCAGTCCATATCCTGGTTCTGCCTAGCTCTTACTTGATGTGGAGATTTTTCTCAGGGGTCAATTGTAAATATTCCATAAAGTTCATATAATAAAAGCTTAATCATAAACAAAATGCAATTTGTGACATCTATTACCATTACATATTCAGGTTGGGAGCTATGTGGTAGACTTTTTATGCAGGACGAAGTTATCAGTTCAGTATTAGGACTATATTCTGTCTTTTGAATTGCATAAAATTGTATGGTGTATCATAAAATTGTCATGATAATAGGTACAATATTTACAGACTATAAACAATGGAGACTGAATGTGTACAAGTTCTAAACATTGGTAAAACAATAAATGATGCACAAAAATATTGCAATGTGTTCTTACTATGATGGATTTGGCTGTGGTAAAAGGAGTAAAACACAATTTGCTCTATATGTATGAATCGAGAAATGGAAAGAGAGGAATGTCAGTTCTAAACTGGATTTCTGTGTCTTCTCAGTTAATCCCCTCCCAAAACACCCTCGTTGACACACTCAAAGTCTTGCCTTACAAATCCCCCAGGTATTTCTAAATCCAATAAAAAATTCACCATTTAAATCAACCATCACTGTTCTACAACTTCTCAACTTGATATAAAAACCAGTCACTTAAACCACAACATTCACCATAAACATCTCAATATGTAAAATGCATTTGATTAACCTCAAAGAGTCCACTATCTATAACAGTTCTATTATTGCTTAAATGTCTAATTCCAGCATTTTACTGGTACATGAAACAATTTTTTAGCTATGAGTGTCTGTAAGATCTAAAACCAAGTTACATCCTTCTATTGGACAATTTCACAAAGTAAAAAATTCAATTTTAAAAGGAAAGAGTGAGGATTATAACAAGGAAAGACAAGGCCAAACCAAAAGTGAAACTTACCAAATATGAGCACAAATGCTACAGCTCTAGGTACAGCAGTTCATTGTTTTATTGACATTATTTAGGCACAGTGTGCTGAGAATCCCCTCTATTACAGCTCTGTCTTCAACTGAGTGTACCAAGTTCTACAAGCTTTCCTCCATAGGTGGTTGGCATCTCCACATCCTGTGATTTCTATTGCAGCTCAGGCTATAGCTTCAGTCATCCTTCACAGCTCAGCCAATGAATTTCATAATTCCATTTCATATTACCTGACATATGCAGTTCTTTACAATTTTAATAAACATTTTAGACCTCATTAATTTTCAGGTTTTTTTAAAGTCAGAATATGCTATATTAACGGTGCCAAGTTTTGTTGCTAGCTGAAGATGTGGCATGACATCATTGTACCACCATTGCAGGACACTGTGTGCCTTTTCTTTAAACTTAATAATACCGTCCCACAGTTGGCCCATTTTCCAATAAAATATCATGAAAGCTTTGCCTACTGAAGCACTTTCTATTCAAATAAAGCTGTATTCTTATACTCTATAGCTCCTGAAATGTAGAATTTTGCCTTCAAGGTATCATTTCAATGTTAAAGTCATTGTATACAATGCATAAGATGTTAATTACTTTAGCAGTTATAGCTGTTGATCCAGATTGTCTTTGTCAACTCTATCTATAACTTTAAAGAAATTCTAGCTCATTTCTTGACTAAGTTCACATTTTTCATATATTGTTGATCTACATCAGTATAAATGTGACTAAGAGTAGAAAGCAATAACCATGCTGTAGACAGAGGCCTACATTAGACCACCTTAATAATTTTTTTGTATCAAATAAGTTAGTCTATTACGTCTTGTGTTAGTTACTTTTTCTCATTGATTTAAAATCATCTTATTGAGCTTGTATGATTAGGAAAGAATGTGGAAGAAAAAAACAAAAATGTCCTTGTTAAAAGAAACAATTTAGGGGCTGGAGAGGTGGCTCAGAGGTTAAGCCTCTGCCTTGCAGGTGGAAGGTCCTGAGTTCAGATCCTAGACCCCACCTAAAGACGCCAGGCGGGGCGGCCTGGGTTTCTGGTCCTGGTAGGGCGGAGCCTGTGAATCCCAGGGCAGAGTAAAACAAGGAGGAGATGGAGGCGTCCATGGTGGTTCCCGAATTCATCCGGGGTTCTACACACACACACACACACACACACACACACACACACACACACACACACAATTGAATAAAAGAAATCTTTAAAAAAACAATTTAATGGAGGGAGATTTTATTTTAGTTTATAATTTATGAGGACAGTCTACACATTGTAGGTCAACACTTCAAAGAGACTAATTTGTCACATAGCATCCACAGTCAGGAAGTATAAGAAAATGAATTTTAATGCTCAATTTCTCCTTTTATATAGTCCTAAACCTCAGCCCATAGACTGGGTCTTCCCAATTCAGGTGAGATAATCTGGATTATCCTTCACAGATATTCCCAGAAACTTGTTTCCAAGGTGATTATAGATCCTGTTACATTGTCAAGAGAAACCATGACAGCTTCAACTCATGTCAAAAATACATGAAAATAAATCTTAGACAAGAAGATGAAAACAAAATGCATCAAAATTTTTGCAGACATTTGAAAGCAGCACTAAGAAACAAGATTACAGCTGTGCAAATCCACATTAAGAAAGCAGAAGTTGGGTGTGGAGGTGCAAGCTACACTCTCAGTATTTGCTGAGAAGATGCCGGATGATAGTTAAGTTTGAAGTTACCCTGGGCTCCGAGAGTCTTTTAAAAAACAACTGAAGGAGAAGCAATATCTTAGATAAACAAGCTGAGTTTCTACTTTGATGAATTATAAAAATAGGATGCAGTAAACATCAGAGCTAGCACATAGAAGAGGTATTAAACATTATACAGTTGTAAGAAATATTAGAAAAACAATGCAAGATTAATGAAATTGAGGCTTGGTTTTTAAGCATTTTTAGTAATGGTCGATGCTCCTGTTTCCCTTCATATTGTTGAAAATACACTATGAACAATTTAAAAGAAGAGGGAAACTAGGGATTTGATACTTGTTTATGCTTCTGGTAAGTACAACTTGCAAGTAGAATTCATACCAACTCCAAAAGTTAACAAAACAGGCCACTTCATATTCACAAGAAATTTTGAGAAAGGGACAAGCTTTCTATTTGTCAGAATGCCTAAATGTCATCATGCCAAAAGATTTAACCAGTTCTCTCCATTTTATGTACCTGCTGAAAGAAGATTCCTGCCCACCATGAAGTGGGTCTTTGTATCTTATTTAGATAATTTGCAGGCTTGTTTACTGCTTGCCTTAACTGTTAATTCTTTAAGGTTGTACTGAGAAATTATCTTTCAATTGTTGATGACACAGTTGACTAATAAAATCAACTTAGAAATTCAAGTAACTAAAACCAGAAATGAAGAGAAGAATATTGCCACCAAGGCCCAAGCAATTAAAGTGATAATAATAAAGCAATATTAACAATTCTATCTAAAAACTTAAGTATATGGAGTCATTAAGAATTAAAAAATAGACAGGACAAATAATCAGTAAAATGCTTGAATCAATAATCAAAAGCCTCTCAGCAAAAGGAAGCTCAAGACCAAATCACTTCTCTGGAGAAATATTATACATTAGAAGACCAAGAGAAAGAAATCATTTTGATTGAAATAAAAGAGTTCAACATGCTTTCATAAGTCAAATAAAAGAGTGAAACGAGACAAAAAAATAGGTTAGGAAACTTAATAAACCTGGAGTAAAAGAAAACTGCTTCAATATAATAAAGGCTGACACAAAAAAATTCCAGTGTTATAGTTAGGCACAGATGTCAACTTAACTGTTGAGGGTTTGAGCTCTGGGCACATTTGTAGAGAGTTGGTTGAGTTAAGCCCAGAGCAAACCTGCAAGAGATCTAGCTGATGGGGAAGGTCCAGCCATGGAGGGTGGGACTAAGCCCTGGAAGAAATCATGGAGAGTTGGTTGAGAAAGTCGGCATCCTTGTGCTCACTTGGCCAGACATGCAGTTTTGGAAAGGAAGGATTGCCCATCTCTCAGCCGTTATGTGGTGATTATGTGGCCAGTTCCCTTGCCCTGGTGTTGGTGTGAACTGTCCCATCAAGCTTGGACTGAGAACTGTAACCAGGAATCGTAAGAGAAAATAAACCCTTCTTTCCTTAAGCTGTTTAATGGTCATTTATCAGCATCATGCAGGTGAACCGCAGCACCCAGCTAACATCATTCTCAATGGTGAGAGGCTGATGACTTATCCCCTAAGACTGAGAATGCAGTAGAGGTAACTGACTTTGTTCTCTTAATAAAATAGAAGTGCAAGTTTTTTAAAAATGTATTTATTTGCAAACAAACTGGGTTTAAGCCTTTGTCCTGCCCACGTACCCACCTATTTTCCTCTCTCCCACCCTCCCCATCCAAACAGCCTTCTCTCATCCTCCCCTTCTTTCATCCATCCTGCTCTGTCCCATCCCACCTCCTGTCTCTGTGCTTGGGTATATCACAGGATTCCCTTATGATCTGGTATGATAATTCCTACAAGCAGAAAGTTTTTACTCAGGATTACATTTGCTATCCTGGGATTTTTCCTTCCATATGGATTTTTGACATTATTTTGTAAATTTCTGTGAAGAAATTGGAATGTTAATTGGTATCGTGTTGAATCTGTGTATTGTTTTTCAGAGGATGGTCATTTTTATAATATTAATTCTACTGATCCAGGAGAATGGGAAGTCTTTCCACATTCTGATATTTTCTGAAATTTCTGTCTTTAGGATTTCAAAGTTTTCATTGTACAGGTCTCTCACATCTTTTGGTTAGATTTCATTTTTATTAGGGGCTATGGTAAATGGGATTGTTTCTCTTAATTTTGTAATCTGACATTCTATTAAATGTATGTTTCAGTTACAGGTGTTTCCTAATGGAGTTTAAAGGGTCCTTCAGGTATAGAATCATGTTCTTGACTTCTTCTTTTCCTATTTCTATCCCTTTAATAATCTTCTCCCTCTCTTGCATTATGTCTATAGCTAAGACTTCAAGTACAATATTGAACAGAAGTGGTGAGAATGGACAGGCTTACCTAGTTCCTGATTAAAGTGGAAATGCTTCAAGTTTTTTGCCATTTAGAATGATCCTTATTATAGGCTTGTTTTATATGTTTTTCATTATGTTAATATAAGTTCCTTCCATTCCTGTAGTCTCTAGGACTTTTTTTTTAATCATAAGATATGTTGGATTTTTTTCAAAAACTTTTTCTTTATTTCTTGAGGGAATCATGTGAGTTCAGTCCTTTCATTCGTTCGTATGATGAACTACATTTATTGATTTGTGCATGTTGAACCAATCTTGTGTGTATGGAGAAAATCTTACCTGGTCCTAGTGAAAATCTTTTGGATGTGTTTTAGAATCCTGTTTGCTAAAAATTTCTTGAGGATCTTTGCATCTGTGTTCATCAGTGAGACTGTCCTGCAGTTTTCTTTTTTGAATGTGTCTTTATTTGATTTTTGGATCAGTGTAGTGTTAGCTTCATGGAAAGAGTTTGGAAGCATTCCTTCCTTTGCTAGTTTGTGGAATAATTTAAGGAATAGTGGTGTTAGTTGTTCTTGAAATGTCTAGTAGAATTCTACACTGAATCCATCCAGTCCCGGGATTTTATTGATGAGAAAATTTGCAATTACTTTTTTAACTTCATCATTTGATATAGGAACATTTAAATAATTCAATTCATCCCTATTAAGTTTTGATAAGTTTTGTATAAATAAAAATCAATCCATTTCTTTTTTTACATTTAACTGTAGGATGTATTTATTTCTAGTTCTATACATCCATATTTGTACCATTATCTATAATTTAAATGATTTATAAAATTTGTGACTATTTAAAATTATAATACCTGTTACAAATAAATTCAAGGCTTAATTCATTCAAATTTACAAATGGTAACCATGAACATGCCTTAATACTTATTTTGGCTGTGAGTACAAATATGATGGCCAATTTTAAAGGATTATTCATATGTAAATTACATGATTTGATTTAGAATTAAATTGGGACATCCACTTCATATAAAACATGAGTACAATAACAATTTTCACCTCTAAATTTGTATTATTAATGGTGCTCTGTGAGATTTCTGCAGACGTTGAAATATTTTAATGAATTAAACTGTCAAGATATGTAAAATAGAAATACCTATAAAGTGAAATGCTGTCTACTACTTTCAGCTTCAGTAGCAACTGCCTTCTCCTACTCCTATTCCACTTTGAATCTCCTCTTATAGTAAGATTTCATTTAAACAGCCTTTTATCTTTGGTTAGGAGGTGACCTTCTATACCAATCAAGATGGAGCCAAGGATGGCTCAGGAACAGCAAAACTGAAAACAACAAACCATAATCCAGAACACCAGAGACCCTATATTAAGCACCTGGAACCAGACCAGAAAAATCTCTCCTCATCTAAAGCTCAGGGAAACTTGCAGAAGAGGGAGTGGCAAGATTGTAAGAGCCTAAAGATGGGGAGGACAACGATATGCAAGATACTCCACACAAGTTTGTGCCACAGTAGCCATAATTGGACTTTGCTTGACTTGCAAAATGACTGATATATTAAGGATCCCCCAAAGTCTAGCATGGATCACAGGCACTAGGATCCTTAAAGGCAAGGGACTAACAGTCATAAATGTGTTCCCATATGAAAGGGGAACCCAAGAAAGAGCTCTGGGCAATACCACCGAGTCCTTACACCTCACTAGAATGGAAGACTCAGAGGGAAATTTGGCATTCGCACAAAAGGATGCTCCAGAGAATGGGAGGAGGGGAAGGGAGAGACATTGGGAAAAGGGGAGGGTGGGGGATGAAAGGAAGAGGAAAAGGGAGGAGGGTGCAAGGGGGACTGGGGTGGTAATGAGGGAGGGAGGGGAGCAGGGTACTTATTAAGCTTGTATGATTGGGAAAAAAATAAATATGAAATAATTTAAAAAATGAAAGTTTATAAATTTAAAAGTTGAAATAATAAAAAAAAGCATCCATTTATTTTTGATTGTCAAATTTTGTAGGGTAAAATTTTTGAAGTATGATCTTATGATTCTCTGAATGTCCTTGGTATTAGTTGTGATAACTCCATTTTCATCTCTAATGAAATTTTCTCTTTTTTGGTTTTGGTAAGTTTGGCTAATGATTTATCAATCTTATTGATTTTTTTCAAAGAACCAGGTCGTTGGTTGATTTTTTTTGTATCCTTTTCTTAATCTCAATTTCAGATATTTCTCCCCTGAATTTACTAATTTCTGCTCACTTCTTGCTTTTGGGATTGGATTATTCTTGCTTCTTTAAAACTAAGCTGCATTGTTAAGTTATTTACTTGTGATATTTCCATTTTTTTATGTAGGCATGGTATGTTATAACTTTCCTTTTAGGACTGCCTCCATTGTGTCCTAGGGATTCTGATATCTTGTGTTTTCATTATCATTCACTTCTAAGAATTTTTGAACTAATATAAAAAATAAAGTATAAATAATCAGAAACAGAAGGCTAGAAACAGGCTAGAAGAGGAAATATTAACATCATGACATTATTAATTAAGTTCACAGTAGATCTAATGCAGTCCCTTCCAAGTCTCAAGAGTACTAGTTTTAGAATATGAAAAACTTCTAAAATTCATATAGAATTCTGAAGGAACATTAAAGATGAAACTTTTCTTCAAAAAATTAATGAGAGGCCAGAAAGATGGCTCAGTGGCTAAAAGATCTGATGACTTGAGATTAATTACTGGGTCCCACAATGAAACAGGAGAGAACTGACTCCTAAAAAGTCATCTTTTGTCCTTCACAGTTTGATCAACTAAAGAACGGGAAAGAGATCTTAGAAATATACCATTACTTATTGTCAAATGTCTTTCATTACCATTGCTCTGACACTTAAGAGAGAAATAAACTGAGTCTTTAACCAACGATTTTAGGAAAACGGTATATATATAAGAAAAGGAAGATGAGTACTTCTTATACAAATATCTATATTCTGCATACATATATATCCATATATATGTATATATATTTAAAATTATATGTATATGTATATATAAACTTTATTTTTAAATTGTATTAAACATGAATTCATGTGCTCTCATTTTCCATTACTTATCCATACCATGCATCCCTTTCTACCATCTTAAAATCCTAAAAGTGGAAAACTAGAGGAAAAATCTATGTGAACTTGTATGTGGCAATGATTTCTTAAAAATGACGCCAAAGTCACTTTATACTTCAATATGTAATTTTAAGCAAAACAGAATAAAAAATACATGTAGTGAGAAGAACTATATCAGGAACTAGAGAATTATATATGAATGCAGATTATATGTTCTTAAAGATCAAAGCAATTTTTACCCTTTTGTCTCTAATGTATGTAATTTTACTCGTATTTATAACTTTTCAAAAATGTAATGTACTTTCATGGCCATGAACTGATATTTGCTTTCATCATCTTATAGTTTTGTGTATTACTTGCCAGAGATTTTTTGCAAAGCAAAGCTTACTAAATCAGAGAGACATAGTATTCAATGCATGACTTATGGAAATGATGATGACTTACATTAATTGGCTATAATTCCAATTATGTGAATTAAGATTTGGGAATTAAAGATAACTAACTACTTATGAAAAGTAATGAACTATTCATGTCAGAGAGATATTTTTATGTATGCATTGGAAAGACACAATGGCTTTACCACACTGACATGAGATGACTCAGGAGAGTAAAACTTTTGCTGCACAGGAATGAGGAATGGGGTTTGGATTCCTAAAACCAATGTAAATATTGATGTACACAGTAGCCTACATTATATCCCAGAGCAAGGTTGACAAGAGATAAGTTACCCCAAAACAAGTTGACTTTTTCTGGATTTAAGTGAGTGACTTTGTTTCAATACATAGGTGGAGACCAGTTGAAGAAGATGCACAATGTTAAAGTCACCAGTAGGTGTATGTACACACGCATGCGCACATATACATGTGTGGCCACACACATTCGCAAGCATCTGCACACATAAAAAGCAAAGTTGACAAGAATTTCTAAAACCATTATAGACATTTGAATGTTTGAGTAGTTTAGCACAGTAAATTAGTGTATGCTCGTTTCATTCTACCAGCATGTTGGATTTTTTTTCCATCTTGGCATCAAGTAAAAAAAGTTAAATGACGATAACCTTAAAATTTTTAATAAACTGTAATTATTAAAATATTTTTTAAAGATGTGAATCTAATGTATCTACTTTCTTTCCTAATTACAATATTGGTTACAACTGTATTTTGTCAGCAAAACAGCTTTTTCTATTACCATAAAGCCAAAGCAATACAGCTGGAAGAAGTATTTTGAAATACCTGCACACTGGTAGAAACTTTCTATTACTACAAATTCGAAGATCTCTTTTGAAATTTCAGCAAGACCTACTAAATTCTTATTCTATTTTAATTTCATATGTCCCCTTTTTCCCATGATATAAGGTGGACAGGGTATACACACACACACACACACACACACACACACACACACACACACGAGCAAAAGAGAATGCAGTACCATTGTGTGAAGGTACATATTCCAGTTCACGTGAAGGACACATTCTGTTTTGACTAAGAAGTTAGATGGAGAAATCATCCCACACTACACATTCTCACACCAGGAGTCAGCTTTTGTTTCCCACAAGGAGATGGATACCTCAGTATCAAAAATCATCCATAAATTCAATAAGAAAGTAAACTCATTGAAGTCAGGATCTTTTTTCTCTAGCTTCTTAGTTCATGTCCTGAGAATGCAGATATGGTCCCCCAATGCCTGGCATAGTCATATCAGTTGTACTCCTTTATCCTGAATATTCGCTGTCTGTTTTGAATGTGTTTTGACTTTGCTACAAGCAGAATGAACTACAGTGAACCTGGACACATTAACCTCTTTGTGCTTAACAAGTGTGATAACAATGCATGTAAACTTCCACAAAACACATATGACATCATGGATTTCACAAGAGCCATGAGACTTTTCTGAGGAATTCATATTTAATCTCACAACTGAATTACAAGCGAAAACCAGGAGTAGAGAAAATTTAAAAATATTGGGAGAAATCATCTGTCATAGTAAAGCACAGGTGTCAACTTGACTCTTGAAGGTTTGAGCTCTGGGCACATTTGTAGAGAATTAGTGGTTGAGTTAAGTCCAGAGCAAACCTGCAGGAGATTGTCTAGCTGATTGGGAAGGCCCAGCTAATAGTGGGTGGGATTAGGCCCTGGAATAAATCACTGAGAAGTGGTTGAGAAAGTCAGCATCCTTCTGTATATTTGGCCAGGTATGCTAGTCTGGCAAGTAAGGATTGTCAATCTCTCTGCCGTTATTTGGTGATGATGTGGCCAGTTCCCTCAGCCCTGGTGTTGGTGTGTGCTCTCCCATCAAGCTGGACTATGAACTATAACCAGTAACTGTAAGAGAATAAATCCCTTGTTCCCTTAAGCCATTTGATGGTCATTAATCAGCAACCATGCAGGTGGACTGCAACATCATCCCACAACAACAAAACATGGACTGTATTCACATGAGATCTTTGAATTTACTGAAATGACCATATTGAAACAGCTTTCACATTTTGCTTTGAAAATATAAGCTTTTAATTTATGTAACTGAAGAAACGACTGCTTCTATTTTATTTATTTATTTATTTATTTTTATTTTTCTACTTTTACAAACATATCGAATATTCCTCCCAGCTTCCCTCCCTTTCCCCTTCTTTCCATTTCCTCCTTTCCCCTCCCCATTCTTTTCTACTCCCTCTCAGGACAAGGGAGAGGGAGGAATAAATGGGAAAAATACATAGCCGGGAATGAGGGGATGAGAAATTGGGGAACATGGGGAACACAGGGACTTATAGAAAAACTCAAAGATTGTGGTCATTAACCCCAAAGGAACATCTCATGCTAACAATATGCAAAAAAAGTTTTTTAAATAAAGGAAAAAGAATGCACAGTTCCTATGCAGAGGAGCATAGAATGAGGAAAATGGAGAAAAAAAGCCTTGAGCTGATCCACTTAGAATCCAGGGACAAAATTATACTAGAAGTAATAGGATTGTGGCACTTCCTGATACAATGTTGGTCAGAGACATCTTAAAGGCATCCAAACATTATCGGCTTCTGCCATTGCTCTTGATTGCTGTCCAAAAAAAATGTAAGACCCTCTTACTGGGGAAGCATCACAAATGTATGACAGAACATGTGCAAAATATGTCAACTGCTTCAACTTTTTATGTCCATGTAGTTTTGTGCAGTAATGAGCAAGTTACAGAGAGGCAGGTGGATTATTTGGCATTTTGCTCAAATCAAGAAGTGAGGAGATGCTCAGCTCCTTTCATTTCAAAGTCACCATCACAGTTTTTGCACATGTGCTCTGATAAGTTCTAGTACATCGACCCATATCAGATCTATATTTTTTGTTATGTGACTGTCAAAATCAAACTGATGGGAGGTACTTATTTTTGGTCTTTCAATGAGAAGAAGGGTAATGACTGCAGAACACTTTACTGCTGAGATTTAATCAGTCATTGACAACTCAGTTGTGACAAGTCTGAAAAACATTGATACCATTTGAGTGCCTGACTTTACAAGAATAATGCATGTAAGTTAAAAGTATCAGAATGAAGTGCTAAGGTTGTTAAAGCTAAATAGATTTTCTATAAAGACCTTTTTTCTCTGTTTTTGCTGGCTGAACTGAATTTAAAGAAAGCATTTAAAATACTTTGTAGTTGCTGATTTATTTTTGTCTGACTTGTGTTTTAGAGTGGATATGGTACATACATACATACATGTTTTGTTGGTTTGTGGACATGTTCATATATGTGTCCATACACCTCTATATATAATACATGTGCGTGTGCCTGTGCATGTGTGTGTGTGTGTGTGTGGTGTGTGTTGAGAACACAGTTTGAAAAGTTTCTGAGACAAGGTCTGTCTTTGACGCGGATTTTACATATTTAACTTGTCTCACTGACCAATGAGCTCTAGAGATTTACCTGTCTTCCTGACATTGTGATTATGAAGTATGCTGCTATGCCTGTCTTGTTATATGGTTGCTGAGGATCCAGTAAGTCCTTTACTGACTAAAAAAAACTCTAGTAAAAATCAAAGAGGACCATCAAGAACTGACAACATTTAGCTGATTATTTATAATAAAGAAATATATATTTTAAATACCAATATTGACAATACAGCTCATTTCCAAAAAAGTATAAGTATTATGACAGAAAAATCTTACTAGAGTCATGCCCACTTAGTCTTCTCGTGTTCTATGTGTCCTAGTGGGGTTGTGCTACTCCATTCGCATCTCCAACATTTTGGTATGTTACCATGAACCCTATTGGGATAACCAAGGATCTCAGCCCTTGTGATTTTACCATAACTGTAACCAGCATGGAGTAAGGTGCTTTGTTGATACATCCTTAGTGATCAACCCTGAAGTCTTGGCTCAAAGTTGCCAAGACTGACTTTTTTTAACCCTATAAGTCACCATTTCATACTAAGTTCTTTGCTGATAGGTAGCATAAGTCTGTTACAGTAATTGATTTCTGTTGCCGTATCCCCCGCCGGGCCAGCCAGGGGGAGGTGGGGGAAACAGCCGGGCCTTGGGGCTAGAGGCGAATGGGCGAGCAGGCGACCGGGTCACCACCAGACTACAGGACTCAGGTGAGAAGCAGCAGTGGACGAGATGCCACAGATTCAGAGTCATTAAGACCTTTAGGCTTATATAGGGTCAGGGTCCAATCAGGTGTTGCCATCCCTCCTGGGGGGGGCAGCCACCAGTCATTTAACTATTTATTAGGTGTCCATTGCAGGCACAGGTTAGACGGCTGCTTCCCATTGGTTGTTCATCCCTTTGCTTGCATGGTCCTCTGTTGGGACATGTCTGTACATCCAGGCTTGTCCTGAATTTGGGAGCCAGGCTAGGGCCTTCCTGAATCGGTAGTGCCACAGTTATCTAATTATTTATATCTGCATCCAACCTTATTTGGGTTGGAGCCAAATTTTGTGAGTAAAATCATTGCTTTTAGATTCTGTATACCTTATACAAGCTAAATAAAAAAGTAATAAGGGTTTTATTGTTACTTAAAATATTTCATGACATATTTTAATAAACTTTTGTATGTATGGTTTCATTTATTTACTTAGTAGGATGAGAATTTTTCAACTTAAGGTTGCCATAACAAAAATTAGCTTTATGCATGGAGCAAGAGAAGAAGATATGGAAAGTATGCAAAGAAAAGAAAGACAGGACATACAAGGGACAAGACAGAGGCAGAGGCAGGAGAAGACAGAAGACAAGAGAAGGAGGCAGGAAAGAAGAAGGAAGGGAAAGGGCCAAGAGAGAAGATTTAGAGACATTCCCCCAGCCTTTACGAAGATTAAATATAGCCAAAGGGAAAAGCTTAGTAAGCATTTTGATGAAATAAATTTAAGAATGTAATATGTACTTTGAAGAGTATCAAGGCTAGGAGACAGATGGTAATAAAGAAGCAGCTGTGGACAGTTTTGAAATGGTTTTATTGACATGGGATTGAACAATATTTGTCCAAGATGACGTGAACTCCAGTAGGAAAGATGCTCTTCAACTTCTTAGACCAACAAAAGAAGGAATATCTTCATTCTCTTGAGTTTGACTTTGTGGTTAGATAAATATTGTTTGTGAAATAATCAACAGCGTGGATGGTATCTGGTCACACTTATTTCACATTTACCTTCTTGCATCATTTCTGAAGAGCTAATTGTATTTACAATTGCTCATTGCTTCCTTAAACCATTCATCCATGTAAAGCTACCCTAGCCTCTGCCATTGCTTGCCTAACCACGTGTCAGTTCTACACTTTTTTTAAGAATTTATAAGAATACGAACTAAAGGAGTCTTTATCTATGTTCCCTCCTTTCCTCCCTTTTCTTCTCTACCACCCTCCCCTCCTCTCCTTTCACCAATTCATCCCTGTCCTTCTTGTGCTCACGACTCTCTGTTTTGTGGACCACAGCCTCCCTTCAGGTTGTCTGTACTAATAAGGGGCCAGTCACTATGGCAGCGTAAGTGGTTCTTCAGTGAGTTAACCCCACAGGTGGGATGTTCCTCTTTAAATATCTAACACTGGCCAGTAGGATTCCCATTGTATGTAGTTGTTTTTCCTGAGTCTCACTGTTCTGTGGGAAATACTGATATTCCAGCCATTGTATAGGTGTGGTGGGAATATGTTGCTTCATGAATGGAGTGTCCTGTCCGGCAGTACACATCCCCGCTTTTAGGCTGTTATTATCTTATAGCTCCCTCTTACACAAGCTTCCTTGAGTCTTAGGATGGGAAGAGACTTGGGTGGCCTGATTTTACCTGAGTGTTTTAGGGGTGCTGATCCTCTGTACTCTAGTCAGTTTTTCTAGTACTCTAGTGGTTTTCTATTTCACTCATCTTCTATTGGAATATGCTTCATCATAGTAGTTAACAAAGCAGAGTAACCTTCAACTTCAAGGGTGTTTTCAGAGAAGATAGTGTTTCAAAGTTCTATTTATCTCTTTAAAATGTGTTAACAATAATCTGTCTTGTCTCACCTGACATGGTTACTATATAAAGCTAGATTTTGATTCACGTTGGATAACACTTTTTCTCCTTTTTCATGCAGAAGAAGGAATGAGGCTTAGTTTCAAGATCAGAAAATATGCTTATGGACCAAATCTATCTTTGGAAATTGCAGATGCAACTCAATAATCTCTCCTCATTTTTAATTGTCTTAATGATAGTAATGGAAATTGTTTCAGCACAATACCTTTTATAATAAGTCTTCAACAATTCATGACCTATGGAGAAGAAATTAAGACAAAAGGAAGAATTGTATTATTTTAACATGGCCTCTCACAATATGGTATAGAGATTGGACAAATTTTTAAGGATTGAAAAATTCCTAAACACGTGTTTTTATGAGAAGCATGTCAAGACTCACTGAAAACTCAATGAAAAATAATTTTTTGGCCTATTCTTTTTGCATGTTGTGGTTTTTAAAACTATCTATACTTTCATGTTTCATGAGTTAGTTTGTTTCGTAAATCAAATCCTTTTTTTGCTGATATTTGGAGTGTGCCAAAAACATTCATTATTTGTATCATAAAAGCAACAAGGCACAGACTTCTCTATTGTTTTTAATGGTGAATGTGTCTGGCTCGCTGCACACAATGGAGATCAGTGTAGTGTTCTGAGAATTTTTGGAAAACAACTGAATATTTGAAGGAATTTCCAAAACAATGAAAAACAGTGAAACCTAAAAAGCAAATGTGTTCATGACTAGTGAACAAAGACAAAGCATTTAAATGTTATAAGAAACATAAGTAATTTTATTTGTATAAAGTCAAACACTTTACCTTCTCAATTCTAGAAATTTTTATTATGAAATTGTGTCTTTTTGAATTTGCACATTTATGGTTGAGATGCACTAAACTGGAAGAATAGATATCTTCAGCTTGAATAATAAATATAATTTCTGCCTTACACTCTTTTGTATGTTTCTCCTGAAGTGCCTATATGTGTGTGTGTTTTATGTTTTTACTGTATTGTGTTGCAGCATGTGTGTGTGTATATATGCATGGCTTCAGTCACCCATGAATGGGAAGTGGAGGCTAGTGGGGATGCGAGTGGGTTTCCTCAACCACTGTTTTTTTTTCAGTAGCATTTCTTGATAAAGTTAGAGTTTGCTACCAGCAAAGCTGGCTAGTCATCTAGCTTATGGAATTCTTCTGTTTCTGCTCTCACCACTGTTGGATTACAGGTGCACACTGTCATGCTTTAAGATGAGTGCCGGGGATGTGAACTCAGGTCTTCAAACTTACAGAGCAAGCACATGGTCTACTAAGTCATTTCTCCAATCCTCCAATAGCTTTGGTGACAATCTATAAAACTCACTTTAAAATTTTTACATTCAGAACTTCATCCATAAGGAATATTTTTAAGATCTATGTAACCTTTTTACTCACTGAGTAAAATAATGTAAAGTTCTGTAGAATTTTAAAAGCATCTATTTCATAGCACTGAAAATCTGCTGAGGCTAAAATCCCCAAGGAAGGCAGATTCATTGAAGTTTTCAGATGTTATTCCTTATTTTTACTATCCGGTCTCTGTCTAACATTTTAACTATACAGCTGAGAGGCTGAGAAATTGGGCAGAAAATAGCTCCTGAGTGTTCAAGGATCTGATCAGAGTTTGTATCATTCTCATGAGGCTAATAAGACAAAACTGAAATTCAGACCTTAATGAACCAGGGACAAGAGCTCCCAAGGTCCTGGGGGACAGAAGCACAGACTAGAAAATCCTAGCCAAGTTCCCCAGCCTCTTTGTAATCATTCAGCCATTGAAACTGTGAGGTTGAAAACCATAATTCAGAAAATCAGAGACTCTACATCAACCACCTGGAACCAGGCCAGCCTAATCTCTCCCCATCCTAAAGCTCAAGGAAATTTGCGGAAGAGGGGTCGGTAAGATTGTAAGAGCCTAACGATGGGGAGAAGCAACGATATGCAAGATACTCCATACAAGTTAGGGCTGAAGTAATCATAATAGGACTTTGCATGAGTTGCACAATGACCAACATATCATTGACCCCCCAAAGTCTAGCATGGATCACAGGCACTAGGATCCTTAGAGGCAAGGGATTAATAGCCACAACAGTGTTCCTACACTAAAGGGGAACACAAAAAAAAAAGAGCTCTAGGCAATGCCACTGAGTCCTTCCACCTCATCAGAGAGGAGGATCCAGAGGGAAGTTTGACATGCACACTGTAGGATGCTCCAGGAATGGGGGGGGGGAGAGAAAAGGGGGGAGGGGAGAAAGGAAAGGGAAAAGGTGGGGAGGAAGCAAGGGGATCCAGGGAGGGGTGGAAGGAAGGAGGGGAATGGGGTACTTATCAACTTTATATGAGTGGAAGAAATTTAAAAAAAAGAAACTATGAGGTTGAGCAGCTAACCAGAACTTCTAAGGACATAAAATCTACTAGCAACTTCTACATGCTAAGGAAATGCAGGATAGTAAAGTGTGACCAAAACAGACCACACTGTTACAAGTCCAGGTGTTCACATGTCATACTGCACAGACTAAACCATACCTGCTTGGAATCTTCTCAGAATTAATCTTGATCTCTAAAACACTGAAATTATGTCTCTATTCTGCTAACTCTTCTTGGATTATATTGAATTTTTTTTCAGAAAAATACATACTATTTTAACATGCATAACTTAATCAGTGTAACACCTCAAATCAATAGAACAAACATTTTTGTAAATAACTTTTTTTCAGGGTTAGAATGATGGCTTAGCATGTAAAGGTGCTAGTATGCAAAGCTGACAATCTAAGTTTGATTCCCCCAGGTGGTGGAGATGAACATTGACAAAGAAGAGCTGTGTTGGCAGCCTCAAACTTTTGGATGAGGGACTTGCTGATGTTGACAAAATGAGAACTATCAAACAAAAACCTAGTTCTTTGCACTGGGATGGTGGAAGATATGAATACCAGTGTCTGGAGGTTCTCTGGTTTGAAAACCCTTGTTCCTTCAAGGGCCGAAAGCCCAACCCAAAGACATTTCTTGCCCTTCAAAATTTTTACTGCCTAGAAAGTAGTTTTTCCAGGGTCTGCATGCAAAATTTGATTTCTACATGTGCTTTGTAGTGCATTCTCTCTCTCTTTCTTAATAAACACAAAAATATGTAAACACACAAAAATATCTAACAAAAGTCAAGCACTAATTCATTAAAAAAGAACAAGAATAGGCTAAAACTCTTGAACTGCAAAAAGATTATATAAGGAAAACATTATGGCATATGGAAACACTTAAACCTTTCATCCTTTTTTTATAAAAAAGTCCTTAAGAAGAAAGAGAATTCTACTTATGAAGTACTGAAAATCCTCTCCACAGCACTGAAATTTCAGAGAAAGTACTATCTACCATATTAATGGTAGAAGATATAATAGGACATGTAAAAATACCCCAATTGATTTAATATGTGTTAGCTTTAATAAATGAGTACATATTTCTAATATAAGACAAATATGTCTTTTAGCATCAATTGTAGTCTTACCACAGTGTTACAGTTAGCCTGCATGATTGCTGATAAAATCTGGAAAAAAACTACTTTTAGGGAACCAAGTCTTTATTCTCTTACAATAGTCCGATTACAGTTTTTAGTCCAGCTTGTCAGGAGAGCACCAATACCAAAGCCAAGAGAACTCATAACAGCTGAGACAGGGACAATCCTTACTTGCCAGACCAGTATGTCTGGACAAGTATATAGAAGGATGCCAACTTCCTCAAAAAGCTCTCTGTATTTTATTTGCTGTCCACATCCTAGTCCCACCCAATATTGGCTGGCCCATCAAGAAGACAATTTCCTGCAGGTTCACTCTGGGTTTAACTCAATTACCAGTTATCTGCAAATGTGCTCAGAGCTTGAACCCTCATCCATCAAACACCTGTACATAGCTATGACTCTCTACCCCTTGCCATCTTGACACCAGATCGTATCACTTTTAAACTGTAACCTTTACCTTGTCCCACAAGTGTTAAATTTATCTTCAAAATATATATATAATATACATTTAATTTTATTAATTTTAAATCTCTAAAAGGTCTCACATAAATTTTAAATTTTTCTGTTATTGAAAGTTCAGTTCCAACATTTTAAAATTTGAAAATCAGTTAGCATTAAGTTTATAAAATCAAAATAAGCTGAATACTTAAACACAAATAAAACATCAAATAAAAGAATCATAACACACTAAGAAAATATCAAATTAAGATCAAATCCAGTAAATCAAACACCACATCCTGAAACTAAATGTCCATCTTCTGTCACTAGTCACATAGTCATGGTGGCTTAAAGCATCTAGGCAATCTCAGTCTCTCTTTGCAGCTCAAAGTTATACAAGCAGAGTTTCTCTGGACTGGGTTGAATTACCACTCGCAGCCATCCTTAGCATATATCTAATGATTCTGGAACCTCCAACAACACTCTGAGTCCATTTCTGCATCTATAAGCTTCACCTTCCCTTGTAGGAACTCAAAGCCTGCTACTTGGGGCCAAACTTCTGCCGCTTTCCATGAACCTCTTCATTGTGCACCAAAACCAGTACCTCATGAGTAATACACACTCTGCAGTGTGGTTGAAGCATAGCTTGGTTAGAGCTGTACAAATCATTAGTTAACATGTTGATTTACCTTAAGAGGAAAATAAATCCCAGCCTTTCCAGATAAAATACAAAAACTTCTAAGTAAAAGAGAAAGTGATTAATTAAAAATTAAAACAACAAAATTACATTTATTTTATACTTCTCAGTACTAAATGTTACTGGTGATGCTTTCATACACTAAAGATTTTAGAGCAATTTTTTTTAGATGTAAGGTATGTGACTAGAACACTGACTTTTCCAGATGTATGACTTAAATTTTAAGTAACCTATGGGATAGGTTATTTCAAAGGCTGTCCTGTAACAGGAACCACTCCCTGTACCTCTAGCCATGTTCTTGACTTTGCAACAAATCTATTTCTCACTTGTTTCTTTTTTTTTGTTTAAATTAATTAATTTTTTCCACTCATTCAAACTTGATAGGTACCCCATTTCCCTCCCTCCCTCCACCCCTCCCTGGATCCCCTTGCTCTCTGTCCCCTTTTCCCCTTCCTTTACCCCCTTCCTCCCTTTTTCCCATTGTCCCCCCCCCCATTTTGACTTTTCATTGGCCACCACTAAAGTAGTTGGCACATTTGAAACGGGTGAATTTCGTAGTGCTATAACTTATAACTCAGGTTCATGAAAAGGAGCTGATAGATGATTATATACCCTTTGGAATGAGCTTTATTAAGAGAGTCAGCTTTGTGACCATGAGGGATCATGATCAGACCTTGAAGGAGGAAAGTGTTAAGAGAGATGCAGCATACTGCACCATGTTAGAGATGGTAAGGAGTCAGAGAGAGAGAGAGAGAGAGAGAGAGAGAGAGAGAGAGAATGTAAGTATCAGATGAAACATCTTAGAGGAAGTAACACAGGTTTAGATTACAGTCCATTATGTGGGAGAATTGAGATATACCATCATGAGGAACAGAAAGAACTGGCCATATCATATCTGCAGAAAGAGCTGAAAACAGGCTAGGTATCTACCTTGCTAGTCTGCCTACCTGTAATCACAGTTCTTTCTGTCTTATCCACTTAGAGGGGCTGTGGAGGTGGCTCAGGGGTTAAGCCTCTGCCTTGCAGGTGGAAGGTCCTGAGTTCGGATCCTAAACCCCACGTACAGACGCTGGGCAGAAGCGGGGGTGGCCTGCGTTTCTGGTCCTGGTAGGGCAGAGCCTGTGAATCCCGGGGCACTGTAAACAAGGAGGAGGTGGAGGCGTCCATGGTGGTTCCCGAATTCGCCCATGGTTCTACACATACACATGCACACACACACAATTGAATAAATAAAAAAAAAATTAAAAAAAGAAGAAACGGTCCTTCAAATTCCTAGAACAAAAGGAATTTCTAATTCTTACAGGACTTCAAAGGAGTTGGTTATAAGCATGCTCTGGTGTCAGATGTCTAGATTTTGTTCATGAGCTAGTATGGATGAGTAGTTATAACAAAACTCTAAATTGATATCTTTAGAAAATGGAAAATTATTGACTAACCTGGGCTTGGATCTAGAAGTCTGAAGGGCTGATAAGAGTTAAAAGTCCTAAGTGCTAGTAGAACTGCTTCTGAGTCGGTGAGGGAGATTCCACTCAAGCCTTATCCCTGGATTTTCATGGGTTCCCAGCAGGTTTTGGTGACCCTTGCTTTTATAGTATTGTCAAAGACCCTGCCTTCTCTCCGTGCGCATTTGCCTGAAAGATGCCCTCCTTAGTGACTTTATCTAAAAGGATCTGATTTGTAAATAAATTTATTTTTGAAATAGAGCATTAGACCTTCCAAGAGCTATCTATGGATGGATATCACAATTCTGTTACCCTTCCCTTTGCTTGCTTCCTTCAGCAAAGTCCATCTGTTAAAACTAGACAAAAGGGCAGGAGATATGGATCAGGGGTTAAGATTCTGCCTCACAAGCAGAATTCAGATCCTAGGTCCCATGTAAAAATGCCGGGCAGAAAAATCTGTGGTCTGTACTATAGGTCCTGATGGATGGTGCCTGAGAATTCTCAGCGGGAATTAAAAAGGCCCTCCACACAGTGTCCTCCGATACACACACATGCACACACTCACACAAATGGAAAATAAATAAGTGAAGTTTAAAAAAATAATTATTTACTTCATCGTGCCTTTAATGAAAAAGAAGAGAATTAATACTTAGGTGGAAATTAGACTGATTGTTGGAACATACACTAATAAATAATTAATACTAAATAGACCTGTTTCTGATATTTAGACATTTTAATCAATGTGTCCTGGAAAAATACATATTTTCTTTTGTGAACTCACAAAAACCAGCATTAGTGATTGTTCAGCAGGTAGCATTTTGGGGTTGTTACTTCTCATATGCGAGGAGAAATGACATGAGGAGAGGTTTACAATCTTCACTACCAAATACTACATAGAGCAATAATACATGATAGTCACAGGGCATTAAAAACTCACATAGAATATTCCAGATTACCAGAGAGATTTGTGTCAGCAGCTCTTAGCCATCCAGTCACCTGTTTCAGAAAAGTCATGTGAATCAACTGCTTTATTGTTTCTTTGAGAAAATTGCAATGGTAGTTGTTTCTAATGTGCAAAGTTTGTAGATCTGGGCATAGAAGTTCTAAATGTATGATTCCATACATTATGCTAATGTGGGAAAAGAAAAAAGAAACAATGCTAGAATATTCTCTTAGGATGGCTAAGCATGGGAATAAACACATTCAGGGCTGTTGGGATGCAAATGAACAGCATATTGTATGAATGGTTCTGCATCTGTAATTTCATAATAATAAAGCTCTGAGCTTAGTTTTTTGCACATGTACTTCCCAAAGAATCCATTAACACCTTTTCCACCTGCTTTCATTTTGTGTTTTATGTTGTGATATTGACAAAATGATAAACTTCTTGCTGTAATTTGTTTGCACATTATTTTTAAGTGTGCTGTAAGCTCACATGAATAGAGAAGGTAGGGAACACTTTTAGGCAATTAAAATCCAAGCAAGCACCCAAGATTTCATAGTAATAGAAAGAATTTAAATGATGCAATAAAAAGTTCAGGCCTTTTAAAGAATTTCTCTTTGCTATTTGACAACTTTGACTTTAATTCTTTCATCCAGTTTATTTTCATCAATTTTATTGATGTATAAATGTTATGCCATCAACTGCACATAAAGTTTATGATTTGCTAATTTTTAACTTATGTATATTCATTACACCTCATGCAAGGCAACATATCCATTACCCTTAAATGTTTCTTCTAACCTCTTGTAGTTGCTAACTCTGTATCTCTGCCTCAGCTACTGTCCCTAGGGAATCATTGTACT
Source organism: Typhlomys cinereus (assembly GCA_023101885.1). Classification (NCBI taxonomy): domain Eukaryota; kingdom Metazoa; phylum Chordata; class Mammalia; order Rodentia; family Platacanthomyidae; genus Typhlomys; species Typhlomys cinereus. The sequence continues at coordinate 808,098 of JALPQD010000356.1, read as the reverse complement.
GCTTGCTGCTACAACAGACAGTTTACATTTTAGAAAATAATATAGATATGGAATCAAACAAGATGTACTTATGGACTTGGTTTAGGTGACTCTGCATAACTTTGTGAGATTTTATTACTGATCAGTACTGAATGGCTTGGCTACATCATAGTTTGCCCATGTGCCTGTCGATTGTCAGTTTGATTTTTTAAAAATGAAGATGCTGTGAACACTGATACACAAGCTTCATGTGAATATCAGACCACTTTAAATTTATTTGGGCAAATATGTACGAGTGGATTACAAGTATCAAATGTTAGGTATATGTTTAATTTTAGAAGAAACAGACAGGAACTGCAGAGACCTCAATCAGCCAAAGTACCTGTCTTGCGAATATGCAGATCTGAGCTTTATCCCTATTTTTAAACAAAAAAAATCAGGACACAGTGGCACATACTTGTGGTTCTAATCCTGGGGATATAGAGATAAATGGATCTCTGAGGCTTGCTGGTAGCCAGTCTAGGCTTCCAGGTGCATTCCATTTCAATGAGAAATCCTGTCTTACAACATAAGAAAAGGAGAAGCTGGAGAGATGGCTCAGGGGTTAAGAATATGCCTCTCCAGATAAAAAGTAATCATTTTGTAAATGGGTGATTGACCCCTTCCTTACTGAGGTTTCCTACTTTTATTACATCTACCCTTGAATGTGCTATTATAACAAGACTCCAGTTTAACAGCTTTTTGTCTCTGACCAGGGGGTGACATACAGTGCCCATCAGGATGGAGTGAAGGGCATTGCAGGAGCAGCAAAACTACAAAAGAAAATCAACAAACCACTATCTAGAACTTCAGAGACTCTATATCAACCACATAGAACTAGGCCAGAACTAATCTCTCCCCATCCTGAAGCTCAGGGATATTTGCGGAAGAGGGGGCGGTAAGATTATAAGAGCAAAAGGATGGGAGGAGCAATGATTTGCAAGATTCTCCACACTAGTTAGGGCCGAAGCAATCATAATAAGACTTTGCATGCCCTGCGCAATGTCCAACACACTATTGACCTCACAAAGTCTAGCATCTGCTAAAGGCACCAATATCCTTGGAGGCAAGGGATTGACAGCCACAGTAGTGTTCCTATGCTTAAGGGGAACACGAGAAAAGGTTCAGGGAAATGCCACTGGGTCCTTGTACCTCATTGGAGAGGAGGACCCAGAGGAGAGTCAGGCATACACAAGGACTCTCTGGGAATTGGGGGGGAGGCACTGGGGAATGGAGAGGAAAGGGAGGGGGAGCAGGAGGTTGGGGGGAGGAGGAGGAGGGAGGGAGGGAACTGGTCTACCTATTAAGTGTGTATGAGCGGAAATAATAAAAAAATGTATAAAAAAAAAGAATATGCCTCTCAAGCAAAAGGACCTGAATTCAGATCTCTGATCCCACATAAAAACACAAGGAAGAAATGGTGGTGGTCCAAACTTCTGGCTCTGGAAAGCAGAACCTGCAAAATCCCAGAGCAAAGCAAACAGGAGGTAGAACAATTCAGGATGATTTCCAAAGTCATGCTTGGGCCTCTACAGTGTGCATACACAGTGCCCTCTGATACACACACACACACACACACACACACACACACACACACACACACACGAGAATGAATGAATGAATGAATGAAAGGAAAAGGAAATGAATGAAAGATGGGGATAGCTCCTGAGGAATGACATCCTGAGTTGTCCTCTGTTCCCCATCTACACAGACACCACAGGTGCCCACACCCACACACCCCCATACACACATGCACAAAAGAAAATACCGAATATTTTCAACGTGATTATGCCATTTAACTTTTCTGGCTGTTTGAGAGTTTAAGTGAAACCACTTTCTTGTGAAGCCTGTCATCTGTAGGTTCACACAATTTAATTTCAACTGTTTTTATAGATGTTCATTGGTATCTTCGCTAGGCTTTAATTTGAACTTTCCATGAACTCATGATGCTCAACAGATTTTCATATGTATATTTGGTGGCTGAGTCTTGAAGTGTTCAAATCTTTTGCAAGTTTTGTTATCAGTTTTCTTCACATGTAGTTTTAAACAATGTATTTTTCAGATTCAAGTCCCATCATATGTGTGATCTAAAAATATTTGCTTTGGGTCTAAAGCTTGCTTTCTTCCCTTAGTACTATTCAATTTTATGAAGTCTAATTGACACATCTTTTAAATTTTTTTCACACAATGGCATAACTTTGCTCATGAGAGTGGTTCCCTACATTTTCTCAATGGAGTTTTAAAGTTTTAGATTTCTTGTTTAGGTCTATGTACCATTATGAGTTAGTTTGTATTTAGCACAAGATACAGCTTTTTAAAATTGTAATCCATATATATTTGTCTCGTCCTCACCATAAGCCACTGAAAAGTCTTTTATGTAACTGATTTTCTATGTTTTCCTGACACAAGCGGTCTGCTTTTGAATGGTTTACTTTCATTCTTCTGCTTTCAATCTATGTAGATGTTGATATTCCAGTAAACACAAGTTTGATCATTACAATGCAGAATAATTTTCACCTGAGTCCTAGTCTTTCAATTTTGCTTCTTTTCAAAGCTATTATAATTGTCTCATTCTTTGTGTTTCCTTAGACAGTTTAGAATTATTTGTTCAGGTTTTTAAAAAAAATCTATAAAACTTATGTTAAGTCTACTTATACTTTTTGGAAAAACTGACATCTTAACAATGTTGTCTTAAGACCCATAACCACTATACATTCTATATTTGCATATCTTCTTTACCTTGTTTTAAAATGTTTGGAAGTTTCCAGAGGATGAAACTTGACGATTTATACCAGCTTGACCACTGAATGCTTTTATAAAAAATGTTATTTAAATAACCTCTCTCTAGACAGGGAGCAAAGTAAAAGGAAGTCTATAAGTGAAGAAAAGTTTAGAAGCACAATAAATGCATTGCAGCCCAAAACAAGCAAGAAAAACTATGGGTTGGTCTCTTCAGTAGGAAAGAGACATCTACCAACATCCATCTACCAATATTTTTATTTTTTAATGTATCTTTTGAAATTTTAGAGTTTCCTATATGAATTTAGTAAATTTATGATATTTTCACAACTTAATCACCAATTTCATCCTCTCCCATTCCCACTGCAATCATTCTTTTACCTTACCATTCTCCCTTCTATTTTCATTTCTTTTTCCACATGTGGCTTACTGAGTTTCACCTGGATTGGTTGCCTTTGAGACATGTGCGTAACTACTTGCTGCAGTAAGAACACATATTAATGGCTACACTACTGGGAAAAGCATCTTCATTCCACATCAGCATTAGTGAAGAGGTGTGGGCTCAGTACCCTTTCTATCTGCTGGGGTAGAACAGTGTTGAAATATAGAAAATCAGGATTTTTCCATCATTCCCATGAATACTGGACAATAATAATAATATCAAGGAAGAAAACCTTAATACCACTAACCACAAGATGCAAATCTTGTGGAACATATCAGTCAAGATCACATACTGGGTTTTTGATGCTCTCATGAAATTTGTTCCAATATTTATTCCTATGTCATGTGTTATGAGATAAGCCCCTATTAAAAAAGAATTGAAATTATCCAGAGCATTTTTCTCACCATAGTGAAATAAAGCTATAATTCTTCTTTATAAAATAAAAATGAATAGGAACATTATCAGACTCTAGGAAACATAACATGCTTTTCCAGATCATAAATGGATTATAAAAACATCTCAAGAGAAATAATGCTAATCATTGTCCTCAGAGAAAACTAAAATATGTATGTTAGAATTAGTGATACATAACTAAATTAGTATGAGAAAGAAAAATTACATCCCCAAACGAAAACATTTGTAAAAACAAACATATGAAATTTTATGTCACAATCTCAAGTACCTACTAAAAGCATAAAATAAATTCAAATCAAACAGAAAGAAAGAAATGATGAAGAACAAAACTCAAATGAACATCACACACAGAAAAAAAACAGAAGAGATAATCAAATGAAGTTGGAGTTTTGTAAACAAATGTATAAAGTTGTCAAGCCTCCAGAAATGCTGGAAAGAGAAGAGAATGATTTCTGATGCAGTGAAGAAAGGAGTGGTAATCGCTACAGATTTTTGGAACTTTAAAACTATCAAGGGAAATATAGGAAGAAAACCTTTACACAGTTAAACTTCATAATTTAGAGGTAATTAGTTAATTCCTTAAGAACATGAACTTCAATTTATTAACAATAAATTTGCATTTTCAAAAATTTTATTACACATATTATTTTTGCCTAATCACACAAGCACAATAGGTACCCCCTCCTCTCCCTCTCTCTTCCACTCCCCAATAGTTCCTCATTGCACTCTCCCTCCTTCCCCCTCCTTTTCACCCCCTCTCTTATTCCGCCTCTCCTGGCGCCTACCACTTCCTCCCTCCCATCCCCTGGAGCATCCATTTATGTGGACTCTGAACCACCTTGCAATCTCTATCCTAGTGTGAGTTCAGGACTCAGTGGCATAACTTAGGACCCCTTCTTGGGATTCTCACTAGCATGGAAACTCTATTATGATTGTTTAACTCTTTGCCTCTAAGGACCCTACTACCTGAAGCTTTCTCCACGGTGATCCATGCTAGACTTTGAAGGGTTGTTGACATGTCAGCCATTCTGAAGCAGGTCAAGCAAGGTCAAATCACATTGTGGCGATATCCCAGCTGTTGCAGCGCTGACTTGAATGGAATATCTTGTATGTTGTTGGTCCTCCCCATCTTTAGGCTCTTATAATCTTGCCGCCCCCTCTTCTGCAAGGTTCACTGAACTTTAGGATGGGGAGAGATTTGGCTGGTCTGGTTCCAGGTGAATAATGCAGTATCTTTGGTGTTCTGAACTATGATTTCCTTTTTTTCAGTTTTGCTTTTCCTGCAGTGGTGCCCTTGGCTGCATCCCGATGGGCGTCAAAGGTCATCTCTTTTGAATATGTCATTCATATGTGAGTTTGGAACTAGGATATACTTACTAGGGTTGTACATATTGCACCTAACTTTCTGTGTCTGGAATACTTCACTCAATATAATTTTTTCTAATTCCATCCATTTCCTGTCAAATTTTATTAATTCATTTTTTTGATGGCTGAGTACTATTGCATTGTATAAATGTACCACATTTTCATTATCCATTTGTTAACAGTGGGGTGTTTGGTTTGATTCCATGACTTTGCTATTGTAACTAGTTCTGCAATGAACAGGTCACTATAGTGACATGAGCACAATCATGTTCATTGCAGCATTTTTAAATTTTAAAACTGCCCAAAAAGAAACTGAATTCAAACCCTTTTCCTGTAAATTTAATTTATATTTAAAAACATAGTAGTGCTAATTAAATGCAATCTCTCCCAGAAAAGAGCATAATGATAATTTCCCCATCTTATGTTATGAAGATCATGTTACACTGATAAAATATTCCGACAAAAGCAATCTAAAAGCATAAAATAAATTCAAATCAAACAGAAAGGAATAAATGATGAAGAACAAAACTCAAATGAGCATCACACACTGAAAGAAACAGAAGAGATTTGTAAACAAATGTATAAAGTTGTCAAGCCTCCAGAAATGCTGGAAAGAAAAGAAGAAAGCAGTGAAGAAAGGAGTGGTAGAAGAAAGAAAGAAAAAAATCCTCCATGAATCTTCCAAAATAATCTTACTATATTATCTTGTTATGATTTACATTACCGCAAACATACTATTAAACGGATAAGCTTCTTGTAAGGAGGTAATCTCATATCTTGATTTGCTTTACATTACTGCAAACATATTATTAAAAGGATAAGTATCTTGTAAGAAGATAATCTTTTATTATCTTGATATCTTGCATTTCCCTTACACTCCTGTAAGGATCTTAATAAAAGGAAAGTACCAAGAGAACAGACACTGAGGACAGGTAAGATAAAAGTGTCAGCAAAGATTGGAGATAGGCAAATGGCACAAGAGCTAAAGGTGCTAGGAACCACCCAAAGAAGACAAGCCAACAATGGATAGAACACAATCTGTGAAGGCTTGGATACCAGATTTCCCTCTTCTGAACTATGAGAAAAATCAACTTCCCTTGCAATAATTTGATTTGTAGCCACTGATATGGGAACTAAAATTAAATAAAACTAAAAATAAATAAAACCAAACCAAACAATAACCTCTATTTTAAGAACTGAGGTTTTCTTATAAACCACAAGTGAAAGTATCTTTGTAGTTAGATAATGAATAGAAGGTAAAAGTACTTTGCGAAAGAATAAGGAAGTTTAATTTGCTGGAAAACAGTGTTTATGGAAGTCTGACCAGTGAGGTGATTTTCATTAGGATCAGAAAGGCATAAGGAAAATGAGGGATGTTTACATCATTTTAAATGATACACATCTTAAAGATGTGAAAAAATGTTAATCTCAGGGAAACAACATGAGTTACATCAGATTCAGAACTAGAGGGAAGGAAATTCTTGATATACAGTGTGACTGTAGTTGGTTGAAGTACATCCTATGATTATGTGCAAATGTAAACGGTATTAGTGATTTGCATCTCAGGAAAACAAGATATGTGTCTTTGCATATGTGTGTGTCTGTGTATATATATGCATTTGTGTGTGCAAATGTATCTCTCTGTGTGTTGGTGCATCTATCAAATGTGCGTGTATGTGTGTGTGCATGTGCATGAGAGTATGTGCATGTTTGTTGTTATTGTAATTAAGCTATCTTTGTAATTTCTTTCTGAAGCTCTCTCTCTTTCATTCTATCTGTACGTAAAATTTGTATCCTTCCCAACTGACTCACCTGTCCCAAATTTCCCATAATTCCAATACTCGTCTGCTATTGGAATTGATCATTAGCTCTCCAATATTTTATGAATATATAGTTGGATTAATAAACTGGCTATCAGTATTGATGAATTGTGAGTCTCCCTGTCTTCTGCAAAACATAATGTATTATCTACTGTAACTGTATAACTTATCTTTGAATTTTCATGCCTCCTGGGAATTTCACTCACGTTCTTGTAGTTTGTAATTTATGTCATGTTTATTGATTTTAGTTTATCACTTATGTTTCATTACACATTTATAAAATGATTATTATTGCTAAGTAATAAACTTAATGCTGGTTACCTCAATGTAGAAAAATAAAGCAAAGTAAAATAAAGTTAGGGTCTAGCATGCAGTGATAAGAATATTGAAAAGCAATCTTTAATGTAGAATTAAGTCTCATTTAGATATGAGAAAGCACTGAAGACAGTGAGCACAGAAGTGTGCATTAATAATTGTTTTTGTCAATTATTGTCTTATGATTTCTTGCTCTTGCTATTGTTCTAAATGATTTCAAATGCAGTGTGATTTAAATGGAGGGAATACACAAAGTAAGGATGCAAAGCCTGCATTGACAGATGTTCATCAGTGTTTAGTTGCTCTTTCGATGTTCTAATTTTTTTCCTGTTTTGTGCAAGCACAATCCTTGTCATCAAAAAGACAGACCAGATAATTAATAATTTCTCCAACTATGTGAATACTGAAGAATTTTCATTTAAAAAGCATAGAAAATGTAATTGCCAGAAAGTAATTTATTCAGTGATTGTACATTCATTTTTGTCACCTTTATAATGTCCTCTCTTATGAAGTTTATGGATGACTTCAAAATGCAGTGTGTGTGTGTGTGTGTGTGTGTGTGTGTGTGGTTCCATTGTGGTTCTTGGAATTTATCTCCCAAGAATCAGGGTGTGTATCTTACAAATGCAGTGTGTGTGCAGTGTGTGTATATATATCTACAGATAGAGATGTGTCCGTGTGTGTGTGTGTGTGTGTGTGTGTGTGTATGTGAATACATTCCAAGAACCACAATGGATATTTGAAACAGCAGATAATGCTCATCCTTATCAGTACTATTCTTTCATATCTATTTTTGTTGTACTGGTCTGGAACTTAAAGGGCCATAGGTTAAAGGCTCACCTACCCTCCTGTGGCACTGTTTGGATGCACCATAAGCTTTAAAAAGTGAAACATTCTGCCAGAAAAATGTGACTCTGCAGGATGCACTAGAGAGTGATATTGAGACTCATTCCTTCTTTCTCTTTTCTTACTGATATCTCTCTGCACAAGTGTTAGCTTGAAATTTGCAGATATTTTAAGTCTTGAGACATTTTGGGAAATTATGCTGGACTTTTTTGAATTCCCCACAGTATAGATTTGGAATGAGACAATAAAAACTTTTAATTCAAATTTCAGTTCAATCAATTTCAATTTTAACCAAAGAACTCATCATTTAATGAATTTAGAAACATACATTGGACTTTCTGTACTAAACACTAGTTAGCTTCCACAGAGCTTTGGGTAGTTTGAATTCAGCTTAATGAGCTGGTAGCTTTTAGAAATGTTAAGTCTATTTCTATAAATGGAAGCAGACAGTATTCTTATGTAAGTCTTTAATCAACTTGGCCTTGGAATAGTAATCATGGTTTAAATGCAGCATTCTATGCTCTCGACAATAAATTTGAATAGTTTTAATATGATAATTGCTTTTGCTTACAGCAAAATTAACCAACAATACAAACATTTCAATTAAGATTTTTCTTAGTGAAATAAAAACAATAGGCCACATATCATATATTGCATTATTCAGGGTTCTCAGCAATAATAGAACTGGTACAATTTATACATATATATATGTATACACATGTATGTATGCATGTATGTGTGTATATACAATGGTGCTAGCGTCCCATAGCTGTTTTGTGCTTTACCTGAATGTCTCATAAAGTTGAAGATCCTGAGAAAATGTTGAGCTTTAATCACACTGGAGGATTGAAGATGCTGGGCTCCAGAGTTGGGGATTGATGGAAATATTCCCAAAGTAAATCTCTTCTATTTCTCTTCTATGTTTGTTTTCACAGATGTATTTCCCATTGATGACCTAATGAGGAATATGGAAATTTGCATTGCTATTAATATTTTGCATAGAAATTATTGAGAAGAGGAGACCAACAGTTTGCTGGAAAAAAAGCCGAGCTGTTTGAAGTCCCTCAATACATAAGAAGTGACACAAAATGACAAATATTCATTACTTTTACATTTCTGCCTAGATAGCTTACAGATGAAAGATCTGCTTAAATTATTTCATTTTACAAGTGAAACCGCTTATGGCTAACATTTCATTAAAAGTTTCCAGTTTTTCCTTTATGTATTTTGTGTGAATCAAAAGAAAATAAGACATTATTGTGAACTTTACCAATAAATGAGTTGTTCACCATTCTACAAAATGACAGTACTCACAAAAAGCTATTGGAGCTACACAAAGTGGGTTATCATCCAAGACAGGAAGAAGGAAAAATAACATATAAAGATAAACCACCAATTTTAGACAACTAGAAAGATCTGGGTTTGAATTTTATTTTATGTGTCTCTTTTTCTGAATTCAAACTATCCACAACAAAGATTTTCCCACCTAGAATAAAGATAATGACACCTCAAATCCATAATATGTATTAGGAAAGTTAAGTTTTAATAGTTAGCTTAAACATACAGTTTGGGAAAACACTTAGACTCAAATTTCATGAGTATGCATGAAGAGTGATTTAGCTGAAATGCGAAAATATATACTAGATATATAGATTGTCTGAAATATCAGAAGTAGTGAATGGTGGTGCTTCACTGATCTGGAAAGAAAAGCTATGTATTAAGTAAGGGTTCTCTGAAGAAACAAAATCTGTAGAATGTAATATATAAATAAGTTTATTAAAATAAGTCACAATAAAAAGTAGTGTTCCTCAAAGTAGCCCCCTACCCGCCTCATTCTTGACCAGAGTATTCCACAAAGCCAAAAGATCCCAAGAAGGTCTCGAGCCTTTACTTCTCTGGAGTGTCTAAGAAGCTAGTTTCTGACATCAGGGAAGAATAGCTGGGCTTCAAGTCAGCTATGAACAGCGAATAGTAGCAAGGCCTAGACACAGGCTCCAAAGGCAGTGGGAGCAGCAACAACGTGGTCGAAAAGGTGAAGCTCCAAGTCAGCCAAAGACTGAGGCAGCAGCAGCACCAGCAACAAAGAAGGGTACGATGCCCTAAAAGTGCATGATGCTTTGCAGAGTGGACTTCACAGCAAGTGGATACAAGATCAGGGAAGAGTGAGTCCTTCTTCCTTGCACTTCCTATTATCTGGACCACCACTGGAAAGTACCACCCATTATGGGCTGGGCTTTCACAGTAATCAGTCAAGTAACTGCAGACTTGTTCAGGGTTCATTCCAACCATTAACCCTCCACAGCTGCACACCAAACAGTTTGCAACTGTCAAGTTGACACCAAAATGAAACTATAACAACCTCTTATGATAAAAATTCAAATTTGCTTTTAGAAAGAACCAATTAAGATTAATGTCACCCATAACTATCAGAGATAAGTTTAGAGGGAAATATGTAAGAGTCTATATTACAGTTTAGAGCATTTAAGTACAGCTGATAGCAAGAATACAGATGAAAGGCAGGAAGAAGTAAGTCATTAGGAAAAAAAATAAAGAATATGCACTTTTACAAGTTAAACTCTGCTTTTTAGAATAATCAAAATATCTACCTGTGTACTAAGGATAATGGAAAAAACCTACTGTATGTGTGTGTTGTGAATGTGTGTGTGTGATTATGTACATGTATTTATGTTGTGAGTGAGTGTATGTGTGTGTTTTGCATGTGCTTACATGTGTGCATGTTATGTGTAGTATGGTGTTGTGAGTATGTATGTGTTGTGCATGGAGTGTGCTGTGTGTATGTGTATGTGTGCTGTGTGTAATTTCTATTTCCTCAGGGGAACATCTTTTGAACATTGTCATGAGTTGTATTGTAACATAATCTTTCTAGTCAATTATATTTTATTATATTTTTTCAATATGTGATACCATGCTAAACAGAAATGAAATGTACTCTTTTCTCATGATATTAAGGTAATTCTTTTCAGTCTTCAATAGAAAGTGGTCATTTATTCATTTCAAATAAATACATTTTATCAGACATAGCTAATCATTTGTTCTCAGGATTAATCATTTAAAGCTATAAAATTATTAGTAGAGGTCAGTGTAGAGGGAAGATTTATCTTTACTTGTAATATGCTAATATATTGATGGAATGCATGAAGAGTTTCAGAGACTTCAAAGAGCATTTAAAAGGATAACATGTTGTTCCTAAAATATGTTTAAAAGTGCTTCAATTTCAGCAGTCAAATTAGGAGTATTTTATTAATTCACAAAGAGAAAATATATTTAAATGTGTTCTGGGGAGTTGGAATATAAAATTAAGATTTTGGAAGAACTTCAGGACAGTTCAAAACAAGATGTGTTCCTGCCTCATACTTGCTTGGTATTAAAATAAATGTAAACCTGCCCCTTCCAGCAATGTTTGCTCCTCATTGGAGCCAATTAAGCCTCATAATTGAAGGTTCATAGCTATTTCTGTATTCCTTAGGACAGCTTCTGAAATCTGAATTTATAGTTCTCTAAAATATGCTGTTTATTTCACTTGAGGCTTTTGATAAATTATACTATATTTCTTTCTATTAATAGAATAAATGTGAACTCTGGATCAGATTTATAAAAAACTACATTCTAATATAATAAAGGGTTAACAGTCTTCATTTAAACAATATTTCGATTGTTTAATTGAATGTTCTGTAAATTGTTTTAGGTATTTTCAGAGCAATTTCTATTTTTCTGAATTAAGCAATAATATGAATCAATCTTACATTAATGTGTTCCTGTCATCTACTTATTGCCACCTTGATGAAATTTTATCATATCTTCAATTATTAAACTTAACTTTGAATGTTATTCCTTAATGAATTAATAATTTAAGACAAGGGATTTTATTTTCCATGTCATGGAGTAGTCTTACTTTTCCCATGAGTCAGTCCAATATCCCTATTTTCACTTGTTTTCCTCCTCCTGACCAGTTTCTTCAATGTCTCATTTATACTTATTAAATATAAGAAAATAACTGCAATATATAGGACACAGGACAGTATAGATTCCTTATTGATTTCTTCAGTGCTTTAAAAGAAAAACTGATATCTGTGCCTGTGAAAGGATTCCACAAAATGGAAAGGGTAGAAATATATCCAAGTACCCAAACATGTAAATATAGCTTTTACAAATAGGGAAGTTTATGTATAATTCTTCCTAAATAAAAAAGGAAAAGTCAACTAATCCTAATCATAAATCTCAAGATTTTTAAAAAATAAGAGCAAGCCAAACCAAAAATTATAGAGATAAATTAAATAATTAATATCTGAAATTAAATTAAAAATAATACTCAAAGTGTTTGCACACAACTACAAACCAAGAACAAAATCTTAAATAAATCTGTAACAAGTATTAAAAAACTAACAACATAGGATGAAGTGGATTCAATGTTCTTTTCTACCATGCTTTAAGTGTTCCTTAGAGAAGTCCTCAAAATAGAAAAGGAAGGAATATATCCAGATTTTATTCAAATTCATTAATTCCATATTATCAAAATCAAATAAGTGTACATACATTTATAATCCATGCTTCAGCAATTATCATAGATCAGTGGGTATACCATTGAGAAAAAAAAATCTTTCTTTTCTTCCTCATCAGTGTTAGTTTCTCAGTCTCTTAGAGAAGTGTGGAGCTTCTTAAGATCTCTCCCCTTCTCTGGTGAGATATTGATAGAACAGATTCTGTGCAGTTATTGTGAAAGTATAAATATCTGTCATGAATCTGCTATTTATGATTCTAGAGAAACACTGTCAGCTTTGATACATTAAATAAAAGGCTGGCCCATGGATACACAGACAAACATACACAGGACAAAGATACAGAGAGACAGCTGGATCACATGGGAAAGATTGAGAAAGACCCACCATGCAAGCATAGCTACCAACCAGAAAAATTTCTGTGATTATTAAAAATTCCTTATAAATCTAGTAATATATAAGATGAACTGAAAGCCATCAAATAAGTGTACATACACACAAGACTGACAAGGAGGAACAGAAAGATGTTTTCCTCAATGATATACCCACTGATCTATGATACTTGCTGGAGCATGAATCATGACAGCTATAATGATTATTCTTAACTATTGCTATAAGAGAACAACCAAAATCAAATAACTTAACAGTGAAAAGGAAATTTATTTAACTTACAGTTCCAGAGGGAAGAAACAGACTTTCATAGTGGAGGAAACATGGCTGGTGGATGAAGCTGGCAGGCTAAATCACTCCCATCCATGTGGTTGAAGACTGGATGATTCCTGGAGAGTTTCTCTTCTCCTGTTCCATGGTTCCTTTTATCTGGTCTGCTAGTGGGAGGTTCCCATGAGATCTAGGGCTGGTCTTTGTATTATAAATGTGTTGACCCAGATAATCTCTTCAGGTGGTCTCAGTTGATCTTAGTTAATGCGAAGTGTATCAAACTGACACCCAAGATTAACTATCACACCAGGCATATGTAATCAAATACAAAGTAGATGAAACACAGTGGTCTGCACAAGTTTAAAGGTAAGTAAAATTTTACAATTTAACAATATGCAAATATTATTTCCATAAATTATAATTATTAATACTGGTAGTTATCTAAACATATAGCACTCTGCAATTTGACTTCTTTATTTCAAGCTTTTATCAGGGACTTTATTTTCTGTGTAAACCTGGCTTAGAAAGTTCTAGCTGTACTTACAGAAAGATCACTGAAATAAATGTTACATAATATCTTATGTATACTGTACACAATATATATATTTAAAACTCATACAGAAAATAAGAAAACAAATAAATCATGGATTTATGAGAAAGTAATTGTAACACATTTTTATAACATGGGGAAATTTCGAAATCTACTAACTAAAAGGTCCAGAAGAAAATAAATACAATGATCTCTAGCTGCAAATGGTCAGATTAGTACCTAAACATTGTCTCAAGCTTCACATTTCTGAAAATTAATTTGAGCTCCTTTTGCACTCCTACTCTACATCTGCTCCTTTTCATCTTCCTCTTCTCAGAAATCCACACTAATTTTCACACTGTCATTCAAGTCTAAATCCTATTAACTGACTTAAAATACTTTCAATCATACTGTGTATTCAATTCCTCAGCAAGTTCTGTGAGGCTATCTTGAAGTTATTTTCTTAATCTACTCATTTCTCATCACTGCTAGAATGGATGACCTTTATGAAACTAGCTCTGTCTAGCAGAACCTAGTCAATGTCTTCATTTTTCATAATAATTCTTACTGTTTTGACTCTTCTGTACCTGCAGCATTCAGGCTGATCATTAACGTATGCAAATGAGGTAATATCCCTCCTCCACTCAGATCCTTCCTTGTCTCCTTATTCTCTCTGAATAAAAATGAACTTTCACCTTACCTATCAGACTTTGCAAGACCCAATGGATTCCATCTCTCCAACTTCTTCCATCGTGCATTTCTAATTTACTCACTTCATGTGACCACACTCCTTTATTGCTGACCTTTGGATTGACCAAGTTAATCATGACTGCAAACAGTATTACTTCTTCCTTGCTTGGAATGTTCCTTTCCCATTCTCTTATGAATCCCACTCCCTTACTTTGTTTAAAGTTCCATTCAAATATCAACATGCAACATTATGTTTTTCCTATAATTGTTTATTGATTCCTTCACACACACACACACACACACACACACACACACACACACACAGCCAAAGAAAATTCAATTTCAAATGTGATATGTGTGGTTACTGTTTAATCTACATCTCGGAACTTCATCAGTCACTACATTCAAATTCCTCCATTCCAAAATTGCCTCTGATTCAGTCTCTTTTATAGGTTCTTGTCCGGAAAGCTAAAAAGTAAAATTCATTTTCTATATTTACCTAGACTTAACTTTTCCAGCATTTTTCTGTTTCTCACACACAAAGGCAGCATTTTCTGTGAACCTTTGGATGAGTTGACTGATTCCGAGTCAGCTGTGTTCTCACTGTGCTCATGATATCTCATGAAGACAAGACTTTTTTTTTAACCCACTCATACAAACTTAATAGGTATCCTGGTCCCCTCCCTCCCTCCACCCCTTCCCTGTCCCTTTTGCTCCCTCCCCCCTTTTCCCCTTCTTTTCACCCTCCTCTCTCCCTTTCTCCCAGTATTCTCCCTCTTCCCCCCCCCAATCCTTGGAACATCCTTTAGTGTAAATGTCAAACTTTCCTCTGTGTCCTTCACTCTAATGAGGTGTAGGGACTCAGCAGCATTGCCTAGAGCCCTTTCTTGTGTTCCCCTTTGGTATGGGAACACTATTGTGACTGTTATTCCCTTGCCTCTAAGGATCTTAGTGCCTGTGATCCATGCTAGACTTTGAGGGGTCACTGATATGTCAGTCATTTCTCAGGTCATGCAAAGTCCTGATATGGTTACTCTGTCCCTAACTTGTGTGGAGTACCTTGCTATCTTTGGCTCCTCCCCATGTTTAGGCTCTTACAATCTTACTGCCCCCTCTTCCGAAAATTTCCCTGAGTTTTAGGATGGGGAGAGATTAGGCTGGTCTGGTTCCAGGTGATTAAAGTAAAATCTCTGATGTTTTCAATTATGGTTGGTGGTTGTTTTCAGTTTTGCTGTTCCTACACTGCCCTTGGCTCCATCCTGATTGGTATTGGGTGATGAAGACAAGAGTTAATAAATTCTTTGGGCAATTGTTTTTGGGGATATTTCAAACCTAAAGACTAATAAGAATGTTCGATGTGAGATCTGTGAAATTTGAAATCAGTGACATTTTGAAACATAAATATTAGCACTTGAAGAGTCTTTAAATAGGGGACAGAATTTATATTTGAATTCTCTTTATAAGCTCTAAGACATTTTCTATTTTGCTTAAAAACAAAGGGAAGAAAAGTTTGGCATGATTAATACATCTTCCTCTGTCAGATTTGAGATCTTTTGGACCATCAGTGCCTTCATCTTCCCCCAGTAGAAATCAGCAATCATGATTAATTTTAGCCATTTTGTGCTTTTTTTTGTTCAAACAAGATTGCTGAAAAACGAAAGACAATTTTAGAATTTTCTAAGTTGAGATAGTAAAATAGGGTGTGAGGTGACACATGCATAACTCTTTTAAGGTCCTTTCTTCTCTTAGTGCTGCTCACATCTGAACCCTGTAAATCAGTACAGAACCTGCTAGAACCTTTGTCCATCTCAGACTGAGCCTACCTATATGTTCATTAATTCCAATAATGATGGTTGAGAATTGGTTACTATGTTCTTAACTTTGCCTAAGAAGATTGTAAAAACAAATAGGATCAAGGAAGGACACTGTTCTCAAGGAGAGCTTCATGTCAGGTGATTGCAGATTAATATATAACACTTGCTTTGTGCATAACAGTGAAAATAGCAGGAAGATAAACCTCTGGAGAGGCAGTAAGTAGGGACAGCAAATTTAATTAACAAAATAATGTTTGAGCTAAAATCTTAGGAACTAGAACTACTTTGTTAGATCCAATTAAAAAAGTGTAGAAAAATTTGGATAAGAAAAAGCATGTCATGGTAAACAATGTAAGCTCACAGCCCATGTGATATGATGTATGTATACTGAGAATTCATGTGTCACCTAATTTGAAATGCAATGTAAATTAGGTATAATGACTAAAAATGTTCCATGATACCTTTACTTGAAGCTATTGAATACTAAGTAAACAAAATATAATCAAATAATGTGGAACATTTCCTTGTAATATTTTTTTAGAATCTTTAGACAAGAATGTTCTTTCTGAGCAAGTGTCACTAGTCTGATCACACACTTTAAGAACAGAGAATTATATTTCAAGCATGTCATTGAAAGCAATTGTGGGGTAGTTTCAGGCTATCATTTTCTGAAATATCTTAGGATTTCTTGCCATTATCCTGTGCAGTGAGCTAATCTCCTTTGTTACTAGTCTTATAGATAGAATGAATAATTTTCTTTCCCACAGATTTACTAATATAATAGAAGACTAGCTTTTTTTCTATCGCAACACATAACCCTGAGTGACTTTAATATTTAGCATATGGATGGATAATGTTGTCTTTCCTAGTATAATACTGATCTCAACTGCCAGATTTAATCAGTAACTTTATTTTCTTTCTTTATTTCAGACTCTTTGTTTATAGAAGGTTATAGAAGTGAAAGGTTTTCAGTACTCAAAGTTTGAGGATGCCAGAAGACAAAATTGATATTTCATCTCTCATAAGAGGTTCTCTCTATGAATATCACATGGTCAAATGATCAAGTTTGGGTCACTTGAAATACAAATATTTAAAGAGATTTATCATTATATTGATCAATTCAAATTCTTAATGCCTTTTGGAAATCCAAGTTTTAGCAGCACATTTGGATGGGAACTGATTTTCTCTGTTCATACCAGAGACAACATGGGAATACAGACATAGTCTTTCTTACCTCAAAGAGGAGGCTTTACTCTGCTTGTAACTGCTGAGTGCCACACAGTCAAGAATGGCATTGTAGGGATCCTAATAGAGCTCAGTCAGTGTGAGTGCTTGCTGAGCAAGCTTTAAGCATAGAGCTTAAATACCCAGAATCCATGTGAATAGGCATGGTCACACAAACCTTTAGCTCCAGTCTGTGGGTGGGCAAGGGTGGAGACAGGAGGATACAAGGAGCTTGCTGGCAAATATCCTAGCTCCAGGTTCAGTACAGTCACATTGTCTAAAGGAAATAAAATAGTGGGTGAAAGAACAATGTACCCCTTTTGTCTCCTGGTGCACATAGGCTTGTACACCAGCCGGCACATATATACAGATACCACATAATAATGAGTTTAGCATAAATAAATAAATGGATGATCAATCTACAAATAAATAAACAAAGGTCATTGGAATATCTTTTTCAGAATCCTGACCTAAGCTACCAAAAAAAAAAAAATGATCCTAAGAAACATGCTAAGAATTGGAAACTTCAGGTAGATTGCACGCTAACAGCATGGGACCAGAGACTCCCAAATATCAGGTAGAAAAAAAAATGAGTGACTGGCATGCTGTTGCAGTGTCACTGCTGGGAACTTCCTACTGACTGGGTAGAGCAATTTTCTCTAGAAGGAGGGTCTTCAAAAGATGCCCTGTCTGAGTTTAATCATTGTTCCTCAGTGCCATTTGTGGCTTAACTTACATTTATGATAAACTCAGGAGGAGGGTTGAAAACCTCCTTTTTTTAGATTCTCTGTGCACAGTTAGAAGAAAGACAGAGCATTTATGTATCTATGATACATAAATGTAGCTGAACCTTAGGATAGGCACCAGGTATCTTAAGGCAAAGATAGAGCTATAGAAAGGCAAGCATGGACCCTAAGACTACAGATTATGATGTCTGAGTAGATACCCTTGTGAATGTAGAATGCCAAGTTTTGGCCTCAATGGGCAGTCCAACACATTTCCCTTCATGCAAATGTCTCTCTGGAAGTGGATTCGGTACAAAGTAATGTTTTTTATCCTTAGACTCTTCCCCCACTTCTGTCCTTATTGTGCATATTTAGAGAAAGAATGTATATGTTTTTCAAGTAAAATAATTTTGCTTGTTGAAGAAACTTAGGTAAAAATAGTTATTTAAATAATAGCATTTATATTATCACTATGGCAAAGCTGAACTTTACTATGTATAAATAGTATTAATAAGTCTCACATTAAACCATACATAATTGTGAAAGTGTCTAACCTTCTAGGGAAGTGTATACATACATATATATACTTCTTTATATATCTCATATATAACATATTTATATAGCATATATAATATGTGATTATGTATTTATATATGACCACATATCACATATGCTATATATATAATTTATATATATATTTATATATGAGCTGCAAGAACTTATTAACATATAATAGGAATATTCAGAGGAGTGAGTACTAGGTTAACGAAAAGAGACAGACTACAATTATAAAAAAATCCAACTATCCTCTCTGATATAGCATTATTTATACTCTGATAAGGATTTTACAACAGGTTTAATATGCCATTTGGTTTGTGCTTCTAATCCTGGAAATTAAAAATGTTTCCCAGAAGTGAAACAGAATAGTTAGTAATCTCTGACAGAGTAAAGGTCAGAAATGGCCATAGGCTTGAGCATTGCATAAAAGATTGGAAGCCCGCAGGATAATCATCTCAAGTTGAAAGGACAATTTCTGTGTAAGGAGAGAGCCAGAAATGCTGAGCTCAAAGGCAGTTGTCCTCTCCAATGACAAGGCTGACTGAAGGAGATGCTATTACAGAGGCATGCAGCATGTATGAATGAGACAACAGGTGTCCAGCATAATAATGGACAGCTTGTTACAGTGGTAACCAGGGACAGACATCTAGGTCATTGTGGTGTGTGGAGGGGCTCATATAACACGATGGGCCTAAGGTAAGATGCACAGAGACCCAACCAAAATACTGATGTAACATTATCACCAAATATATTTTGTGTGTGTTGTGTGTGTGTGTTTATGTGTCTGTGTGTCTCTGTGTCTGCGAGTGTGCATGTATGTGTGTGCTCAGGATGCTGAAATAAATGAAAGATCAAAATTCTACTTTCCTGACTTAGAGCTCACATATAAAATTCCTTGAAGAAAGATCTTGAAGCAAGAGCATGGAGACAGCATATGCAGTTGTTTCTCCCCAGGGGTCTTTGCTTTGCCAGTGTGCACTACCTCAGGATTTGGGGCAGGAGGGTGCATCACTGTCTGTGTTCACAGCACTGTCTTCAGACACTGAGAGCTGTCTTGCTCAGGAGATTAAGAGCCCAGGAGCTCATAACCTTCTGAAGCTACTTGAGGACACTTATAACACAATTTGCTAAGTTCCGCCCCCCTGCTCCAATGCATACCCAGCAGTGGGTACCTGCTAACGTTCAAAGAAAAAGGAGTTTTCATCTGAAGCTACTTCTCTAGGTATCTTTCCTTCATTGTCTCTTTTCTCCTTCTCTCTGCAACCATGCTCTCCTTTACAGTTTGCTTTTGTGAGAACTCAATTTTCAAATCACATGCATGGAGAAACTTCTGTCTGAATCTGACAGACAGAGTAAGTCCTGGAAGCTTTACTGAAAGGAATGTTCTTCTCCTTGCTTAGTACACAGCTGAGGAACAACAAAAGGAGTCTTGACCCCTCTACTCAGCAGAGTAAAGAAGTATGATTGTCAGTCTATACTTGAGCTTCATTGCTGGTAAACTCTGTTTAATAATGGGGTAAATAACAGTAATTCTTGCAATGTTCATTACTGGACAAAGCTCAGATAAGTATTCACTAAAAAAAACTACTTTTATTGTTTATTTATAAAAACCTATTAGGTATCTTCTCTTAGTATGATAACTTATAAGATCCAATATTAATAATACTTTCTAATATTAATTTTATACATGTCCATGTGTTGGACACTGTCTAAAGGTTAAAATCATTCAGCTATTCTATGAGATTAATAATATCATTATTCAAACTCAGGGTTCAATTCCAAGAGGAGAGAGAGAAAGACAGAGAAAATGCATTTGAATTTTTCCATAGTAGTATTTTAATGAAAAAATATAAGATTTTGTCTCTTTTAATCAATCAACTATTGTAATTTTCCTTTCTAACTGTTTTGGGAGTATTCAATCATTTGGGTAGATTGTATGTGGAGAGAACAAACTGCAGCAAGTACCTTTTATTTTTACTGTTTGTTCCCTGCAGTGATGTAAAGTGATTTGGATGGGAAATGTATAACAACATGTTTTTTCCAAAGAAATTGAATTGTGCAACATTGTGTTATCCAAGAAACTTAGAAGCAGCTCAGTACAGAAATCAGCTTATATAACAAGTCGTATCTTTTCTCTATAGTTTTAACTTTTCCTGGTTCATTCTTATTGTGAAGATTAGCTTTGCAGAACTACTTTGTGCCTTGACTAAGAAGTAATTTAAATAATGAAAGATATACAAAACCTTTTCTAATCTCTGGCTATTTTGAAATTCATCTTGATCATTAAATGCACAAATTCTTTGATCTAAGTAATCGTTAGTAATCTAATTCATGATAAGCTTATGTTCAACTTCATGTAATTTACATGCTATCTTTGTTTGAAGGAAATATAATGTTGGCACAGTGGTCTCCATACCTCTGTGTGCATGTAGCACCATTATTGCAAAAATTTGATCTCCCAGGCAGTGCTGTATCATTACAATATTAGTATATGTGTTGCAGAAGTAAGCACTAGTCAATTACATTTTAAAAAGACCTTTTAAAGATTATATTATACTACGCTCATTTACAGAAAGAGATAAAGACAGTGAGAAAAATAAGATGTATCTGTGTTTCAAATCTAGCTTTATGTCTTGTGATAATTCTTCATTGCCTGTCTATCAATGAACACAGTAATGCTTTTCACCTGCTATTGTGGAAGAACTTAAAGAACATACACATGGTACATGAACATTATTTTTACCATAATTTTAGACAATTTTATTTATTTATTTATTTATCTATTTATTTATTTATTTATTTATTTAAGGGGAGAGCGCGAACACTGTCCCCCACTACCACAAATTATGCAGTCGAGTTTCCCACATTTGGGGAAATCCGCAGGGGTCAGCACATCCGGAGTGCAATGGATAAGCCTCGCCCTGGGAAAACCACCTTTGTGATCATGGTATCTCCCCTGCCAGGTAAGTATAGCCAATTTAATTTTTTAAAAAAACCTTTTCTTTAACCTTTTTGCTGTGTGTGTGCGTGTCCATGCGTGTGATACATTCATGGCATGAGAAGGCCAGAAGAGAATGCTAGGTGTCTTGTTCTGTCACTCTGACTTATGCCCTTGAGGTAGGCTCAATCACTGAACCTGAAGGTAGGCAGGCTGCCAACAATCTCCAATGATCCCTTAGCCTTTGCCCACACAGCCACTGCTGCAGGCACAGGCACGAATATGCACATATTTATACATTAGCACTTTGGATTTGAACTAGGTCTCTTGCTTCCCTAACTTCATTTGCCAGATTTTTCTTTTATTTATTTATTTGCGTGTGTGTGTGTGTGTGTGTGTGTGTGTGTGTGTGTGTGTGTGTGTGTGTGTGTGTGATTGTGTGTGTGTGTTAGAAAAATATTGATGTGTGACTGTTAAGGCCCAAGGATGCCATTGGAAGCACCCTTTATTTCTCCATCTCCTCTTTGCCTTGCTCTGTGATTTCTGAAGATCTGTCTTTTGTGGATGGAAATTTCATTTTCACTGTGTATTTATGTGGGATATGGGATCTGAACTCAGATCTTTCTGTTTGAGAGGCAGAAGTATAACAGCTGTACCATGTCTCCAACCCACATTTTTTAAAACATTTTTTATTATCTCCGCTCATACAAACTTAATAGGTACACCGGTTCCCTCCCTTCCTCCTCCTCACCCCCACCCCTCTGCTCCCCTCCCCCAATCCTCTGAGAATCCTTTAATGTGCATGCCAAACTCTCCTCTGGGTCCTCCTCTCTGATGACATACAAGGACCCAGCGGCATTTCCCTGAACCCTTTCCTGTGTTCCCCTTAAGCATAGGAACACTATTTTGGCTGTCAATCCCTTGCCTCCAAGGATCTTGGTGCCTTTAGCAAATGCTAGACTTTGTGGGGTCAATAGTGTGTCCAACCCACATTTGCCAGAATCTTACATTGTTTACAATGACCACTCTGTAAATGAAAATTATGTTCTTTTCCTACAGTAGTAAAAAATGTCACACAGAATGGGACCTTTATGATCTTTCTGGTAAACTGATTAAAGTAACTACTTAAAATATATTACTTCATATTAACTTAAAATATGCTACTAATAAAAACACCATCGTGCTTTGTTATTGGTTCCTTAAGGCCAGTGTATAAACTACGATGACTTAAATATCTTACAAAAGAAATTATTCTGTACTAGTTGTGTAGGAAAACATTTGAAATCATGATGATGCCCAGAAAGACTGAGGAAATCTTGATTTTCCTGTTTTCTGATGGTATCAGGCATAGCTTGGCTAGCAGATGCATCTCTCTTCAGTGATGGTGTCACTAACTTCTCTTTATCTGTAAATTTCCTTTTTCCATTAAGTGTGCTATTCATAATGGATTGTGAATCCACTGTATTTCAGTATAGCCTTATCATCAAACATCTAAAATAACTCCATTTTAAATAAAGTCACATTAAAAGTAAAGAATATGAATTCCACATGTCTTTTTGAGAGAATGAAATTCACTTTATAAATGTATTGAAATCATTTATTTGGATTATCCTCACAACAATGGCTTTGTTTCAGTGGATCTGGGTTTATTTTGAGTCACAACAGTTACTAAGGACCAAATCAACATGTCTTCATTTTCTCTCCTGTTCACTCGTTCATTTTTTTTTCACTCCTTCATTTTTGCCACTGTAGCTATAGACTTCTCTAAGGCTATCTGTTCTCAAATTGCTATGCAGAACCACAGATTTGTGGAATCTTCTTTAACATTGCATATACTGTATATACTAGAATAGTTTTGCCCAAATCATTTAGTTACTTATACTAAGACAGTTGTAATGTTTTGTCATTTTCTAGTGTCTAGAGAACTACTCATGGACAAATTTTCATTCATCATAAAAATGGAAGGGAGGAAGGGGAAGGCACTGGGAGAAGGGAAGGGAGGGAGAGGGGTGAAAGGAAGGGAAAGGAGGGAAGAATGAAAGGGGGGACTGGGGAGGGGTCGAGGGAGGGAGAGGACTGGGGTACCTATTGAGCTTGTATGATTGGGAAAAAATAAAATGTAGGAGAAACAAAAGTAAAAATTAAAATTAAAAAAATAGTAGTGTTTAATTTTTTAAAACTTTTTTGGATGTGCATTTGTGTTGTTGGGGGGTGGGTAGTTAGGTGTGGGTGTTAGGCACTGCGTATGCCTGTGGAAGACCAAGAGTGACTTCAAGTGTCATTGTGGATTGCTCCTATCTCCTTTTTGATTACCTCTGGGCTGTGTCCCAGGCCCCACTTTCCAGAGCCAGAAGTAAAGGCATATTTTTAATGTTTTGAATTTTTACCTGGAATTCAAACTCAGGTCCTTCTGCTGCTTAAGCATTGAGTCATCTATCTTTCCGGTATGAAAATAGTAATTTACAAATTCTCCCTCAAGTGATAATAAAAGGTATACGTTTCTGAAATATATAAAATGTTTCAATAGACCAATATTTATTAGACTGGAAATATAATATTCACCCCTATACATATCATAGGAAATAATATTTATCTGTTTGAATTCAGTCATTCCACTGGTTTGCTACTGAGGAGTGTCTGAATCTGCACCTTCCTGTGCCCCTTGTTTTCTCCATATTATCCCTGATTTTCACTGTTGATTGACACATCTAGGGCATAGAGATAGAGCATTTCTGTACATGGATTCTACAAATTCCCCTTATACATAGATGCACACGTGCATGCGCACAAACACATTCTTAGTGCAAGTTGCTAACAAGTAGCTTATATCATTTTTCATACTATAAAAATAAATTTCCAGCTAATTCCAAGCACTTGAACATTATTGTACATGACAGTAAATATTTTGTTTTTGACTCTATTCAAAGGATATTTAAAACCGAATTTTTTTTTAATTCAATTGTGCGTGTGTGTATGTATGTACGTGTGTGTAGAGCCACGGGCGAATTCGGGAACCATCATGGAGCGCCTCCACCTCCTCCTTGTTTACTCCGCCCTACCAGGGCCAGAAACGCAAGCTGCCCACTTCCGCCTGGCGTCTATAGGTGGGTCTGGGATCCAAACTCAGGACCTTCCGCCTGCAAGGCTCAGGCTTAACCTCTGAACCACTGTTCCAGCCTCCTTAAAACCAAAATTTTTAACATATTCATCCAACAGACATTTGTACCAGCACAATGGCTAGCATTTGGAAATTTTCACAGTGATGCATGCTTATACTGTTATTACCATTTTTGTAGTGATCATTTGAAAACTTCATTTTCAAATAACAGCAGTATGCTTGTTATCCTTCTTTCCTGCGCAAAGTTGAGAATGCTACCTAAAGCTGTAGTTGTGTATTAAAAATAGCCTTTGAATTTTCACACAAAGACCTAAAAGTCGGCATAGGAGTTTCAAGCCTAACATTAGGTTGTAAAGCAATACTGGGGATGTTCTGGCTTCTCTGGGCTTTTTTTTTTTTTTTTTACTTTTGTTTGTGAAGTCAGAATGTTAATATGCATTTGGAAAACTTCCTTTGAAAAATGCAAGATTAAAAATGTGAAAATGCTTTGTAAAAGGTAAACTACTATCTAAAATTGAATTGCTGTTTTTCATGATATTCACTCTAGGTTTTTGATCTAGAAGTATATTGCCACATATTTTTTCTTTACTGGTGTATCATTAGCTAGATTGCTAGATGAATGATATCTCTCTTGAAAGGGAGAGAACTAGGTCTATGTTTAATCTTGGTTTTGAGTTCATAAATGGAGGAAAGTTATTTGCTCTTTTGGAAATGTAGTCAACCAAAACACCTGAGTGAGAGGTTCAGAGACTTATCTTTATACTCTTCAGAAGCCATCCTGCGAGCAATCCCTTAAAGGAATCTGAACTTCTGTTTCTCTCCAACTTCTGTGTACTCTCCAACACGTGGAGCAAGATATGATTTTCATCCTAATATTCTACTTTTGCAAATATTTTGTTGAGGAGAATAATTCAATCATACTTTTCTTTCAGGCAACATTCAAGGAGATCTGTGTGTGTAGTTGCTGTGTCAAAGCTTCTCTTTACTTTTCCGTTCATACCAACTTGGACTTCTGTATGGAAATCAGGTCTTTGTTGTGTCAAAATATTTTTTTTTCTTTTCTAAAAAGTCACTTTCAACCTTATGAGAGAAGCTTCTCTTTGAAGTGATATGGAAGTGAATTGCAACCTCTGACTGCACAAGGTACTGATGATATGTGATGGTTGATGGGTCTTTCTTGAACTTGACATTCACACCATTCTCTTATGGATCATTAAAGGAGAGGGATAGAAACAATGTAAGAGCCAAAATATAGGGAGAAGGTCTGGGGAATGTCTCTTTCTAATTACAACTTATCCCTAACAATTATGAATTCATAGTAGCTGTGGATTGACAGCTTGTCTATAAAAGCTCAGTTGTGGATGAGGTAGGAGTTCATGGGTCCCTACTACTTAATGCTGAGCTGTCTGTAATGAGCAGATTCTTTGAGAGGGTCAGACATAAATTTCTTGTAAGTACCCACTATTGTGTTCACCAAGATCCAATAGAAAGGTCTGAACCTATGGTGTCACAAATGATCCTGGTTAAACTCAGTGGGACATGAAATTAGAACAAGAAGTCATGAAAATAGGAAAGAGATGTAGGCAAGAAGGTAAGGAAAAGGTAAGAAAGGGTAGGAGAATAACTATAATGCATTATAAACATGTATGTAAATGTCAAACAACATAATTTATTAATTAAAAATAACTTATAAGGGACCAAGTAAATTTCGAGGATTCTACTTTAAACCACAACAAAGAACAATGCCTTTTCAGTGAACAGATTAGATTATACTTTATTATGAGTAGTCAAAAATTTATTTGAAATGTCCAGTCAGTGATAAAGATTTAATAAATATTTATTGAGTTTATGAATTGGTGTTGAATTTTAGATAAAACCTGCAAATTGGTAAAAAGGCCCTGAAAACCTGCATTTTCAAGGACTCAAAAAACTTATCATGAAAGAATTTACCCTAGAGGAAAGAGCTAGGGATGAAGTTCTCCATCTTAGAACAAAATTAAAGTCCTCAGAGAAGAATCTTGGGCGATTTTGGAGCATTACAGTAGCCCATGTTTGAAGCACATGACATACATTTCAGTCAGAGACTGATAATCAAAGTGCACAGAACATTTTTATTCATCCCTGTAATGCATTGGTGACCCACCAAAAGAGTCTCATGAAAAGTGAGTCCTGTTTTCCTGCCTGACCTCTTTCTGCTTCTCTTAATCTAGAAAAGGGAAAGACAACATGCAGCCTGAGGCTTCTCTGAATAGCTCACCTGGCAGCAGTAAGGAAGGAGTCAAGCTTTTGGGAAGCATGCACCAGGTAGAAGAGAGAATTCCTGAGGTTTTTCAGAATGTTAGAGAATATCACATCCATCCATCCATCTGAAAAGTGGAATGCTGGGATGAGCATGGCTTGATGAATAGCTGAGCCTGCCAGATGATTGAAGTCAGCAAACTGACTAGAAGATGGTGGTTTGAAACAGGCTTATACACTTCCCACAGGGGTGAGGAACAAGAAATGCTCTTTGCAAAGACCATTTTATTGAGTGAAATTTGCTACATCTCTGGCAGCTGTAGGATATCACTGCAGCTGGCAGGGCTATCGGAGGCTTTGTATCCACAGGAAGGGAATGAGTAACTTCATAGCTTTGTAAATGTGATCCATCTACAATATTTGCATGGTTAGAAATTCAAGCAGTTGTAAATTTAGTTCCATGAGAAAGGATTTATAAAGCAATGCAATCCATGAAGACACATTCCATCTAAACTAAATCTGTCAACTCGGTTTGGTAAAGCAGAATTAAACTAGAAAGAAAGAGAGAAAGAGAGAGAGAAAGAAGGAAAGAGAAAGAGATAAAGAGAGAGAGCGAAAGAAAAAAAGAAAGAAAAGAAAAAAAGAAACAAACAAAGAAAGAAACAAAGAAGAGATGGAGGGAGGGAGGGACGGACGGAGGGAGAGAGAGAGAGAGAGAGAAAGAAAGAAAGAAAGAAAGAAAGAAAGAAAGAAAGAAAGAAAGAAAGAAAGAAAGAAAGAAAGAAAGAAAGAAAGAAAAAAAGAAAGAAAGAAAGAAAGAAAGAAAGAAAAAAGAAAGAAATAAGAGAGAAAGAAGAGAGAAAGAAAGAGTGAAAGAGAGAAAGAAAAGAAGAAAGACAGAAAGAAACAAAGAAAGAAACAAAGAAAGAAAAGAAAGGGAAAGAGGAAGGGAGGGAGGAAGGAAGGAAGAAAGTTAAAACTGACATCTATGGCCCTATGCCCAGTTATTTTATTTCCTCAAATAAAGCTGCTGGAGATCAACACCTGCATATTTTCCAGCATGATCTCATTTTACAATGGGCCTTCTGTGAGTACATTATAGTTCCAGGTGTCATTGTCTTTTTGGTCTTTGGCATCCAAAAATGTAGCATTTGCATGACAAATGATGGCATGGGTTTTGGCTGTGAAGAAGCATTCTGTTGTGAGAAGATATGCAGAGAGGTGTCTGCAGCTGAGGCCAGTTTCATACAGCTCTTATCTGCTTGGCTAGCTCCTTTTGGACTTCTCTGTGTATCTGTGGGCAGAGGATCTGGCTGCCTCAGTTCTCACTGCAGCTGTGGCAATAAATGGCAAGCAAAGAAGTTGCTGTTACTCTTCCAGCTAAATCCAGCTCTGTGTTAGAAGTCCAGCAGGCACTTCTGCTTTATTAATGGGACAGACTCTCTTTGCAAAATAAATTTAAAGTGTGTCTGTACTGACACAGCTTAATATTCCTCCAGTCCCTTTGAAGTATTCATGAAAATTGAAATGAAGCTGGTCAAGTTTTGCATATACATAATCCATTCTTAATGCTTTTCCTTCTGGAAGTGTCTGCTGGAGTTAGAGGGATAAAGTCACTTTTAAAAAGTATTACATAACAGCACCTTATG
Organism: Typhlomys cinereus; assembly: GCA_023101885.1. Classification (NCBI taxonomy): domain Eukaryota; kingdom Metazoa; phylum Chordata; class Mammalia; order Rodentia; family Platacanthomyidae; genus Typhlomys; species Typhlomys cinereus. Next base: position 779,479 of record JALPQD010000356.1, on the reverse strand, counting down.
CAGGTACACTCACATCTCCTACTCCAAAACTATTAGTTTGCTTTAAAGTAAGCAAAAAGAAGGAAACTTATGTGGAAGATGTTTATATCAACACAAAGTAGACTAAGAATAGAGGAGAAAGTGAAGGTATAGCAATCTGAAAATGTTTAATCACATTTGAATAGATAAAATACATAAGCAAAATAGAATAACGTGATGTAGACAAATGCAGGTGAGAGTTGGAACAAAGACTTAAAATGGCTTTTAAAAAATCATAGGAGAAGAAAACAAATTCTAAATTAAAATGCTGATTTGGATGGTGTGCTTAGCAATTTTCCTTATTCATGAAATAAATTCTAGTAAGCATCACCTTGTGCTACCAGAAGTAAGTTTCCTGTCTTGTTCCCAGAACTTCACAAACTGGTTGTGAGCCATAGAAATATTCTCTACTATATAAAATGTTATTTTTCTATTAAAGGAATATGTGAAATAATGACGGAGCAAGATCAGTGGTTTTAAGATTTTCATCCATGTCTGAATTTGAAGTCAAGAGTCCCAAATTTATATATTCAATCTAGACTTATTTTCCAAGTTTTACATATCAGGGGCTTGAAGTTGTATAATTCCCAAAATACCTAAAATTAATTAAATTTTTTAATTTAAATCTATTTTTAAAATAGAATTTATTATGCACATTTAAGTAAGAAATATTGTGCTGTATGATATATAATAATGGCTACTCCCAAAGAATGGATTTTCAGCCATATTCCCTCACATGAAAGTGAAGGTAATATTTCTTACCCACTTTTATCCTCTAGATAAAGACTCCCTAAAATTTGTCTATTAGCAAGATTTTTGAATCTAATGTACTGTTGTTTAATTTATTTTTCATGCTCTGTAATATATCATGTATAAAATCTTTTCTTAGTTTATTGCACATATTTGTTAGTTCGTATCTTTGATATACTTTATGCCGTTCAGAACCTAACCCTAAACCATTCTTTCAGTCAAAATGTTTATAGTTAAAACATCTCTAGTCCCAATGGTCCCTGTAGCAGATCTTGTTGCATGTGCAGTTAAAAACAACAAAACTTTTGTATTGCTTTCAGCCAGTCAGGCTTTTACTTCTCCCTCACTTAATTAAATACCAATTCTTGTTTCATTGAGTTGTTAAATATCTTTCAAATGAATGCATCTTCTTCCCAAGTACTCCTTGGGGAGTATTTTCAGCTATAATCTTTGGCCATTTGGATATCTCAGATGGCCTAGTAACTGGTTTTCTCCGGTCTGCTTGTTCTTTTCTCCATTCTCCAGACAGTAGGTAGAATGACAAAATGCAGTTCATATGTAAAAAAAAAAAGAAAAAAAAAACACTTAATATCAATTGTGATCTTGATAAATATCATCTGTGTTCTTTAAGAGTAAGGGGCCAGAAACATAATAGAAGTGCTGAGAGTATCAAAGGATTTATTCATAAATGTGTCTAAACGTCTAGAAAGTGGCATTTACCAGACACAGTGTGAAGTACATTTTCCCCCTTCCTCTTTGACCAGCAGAGCACAGAAGAGCCTCAGTCTCTTAGCAACAGTCATGCGATCTTACAAGGAAATAATTATGCCTCACTGTAAGCCACAGACATTTGAGGGTTCTGTCTCACATTTTCATTTAGGGAAAATTAAACATAGAATTTGCTCCCTAGGAGGCAAAGTATGTGGTATCAACTGAAGGACAGAAGGATAAAGTGAGTATAGTAATAGAGGATGCCCTTGGAAAATTGACCACTTGGAAGAAAAAATAAAGGATGTGAGAATTTTTTGAGCAAAATTTCTGAGCAAAATTTTCTGAATTTATTTGTTTGAAAAGATACTTTAAGTCAGAAATAAGCTCAGGACATGGCATAAGAAGTTAATTTACAAGTAAGAAACAAGAAGGAAAATATTTAAATTGAGACATTCAGTACATTCAGAGCTAAAAATAAATTCTTTATTAACATTTAATAAAAAGTATTCTTATTTATTTTTTAATTTATTATTTATTCCATTGTGCGTGTATGCGTGTGTGCGTGTGTATGCATGCGTGTGTGTGCGTGCATGTGTGTGTGTGTGTGTGTGTGTGTGTGTGTGTGTGTGTGTGTGTGTGTAGAACCACGGACGAATTTGGGAACCACCATGGACCGCCTCCACCTCCTCCTTGTTTACTCTGCCCCAGGATTCACAGACTCCGCCCACCAGGACCAGAAGCGCAGGCTGCCGCTTCTGCTGGTGTCTATATGTGGGGTCTAGGATCTGAACTCAGAATCTTCCACCTGCAAGGCAGAGGCTTAACCCCTGAGCCACCTCTCTAGCCCCCAAATGAAAAGTATTCTTAAGTTAATGTAAAACCTGAAGGTAAACTCTAAGGTAAACAAAGAATTCTCAATTTGAGGTAAAGTTGAGACAAAAAAAATAGGACTTAAAACTCTGCCTATGTTTTACTGTAGTAGATGAATGCCAACAAATCATTTGATGTGAATTCTGAAAGAGAATAAGATACCCAGCACTGTCTACCTGGACGTCCCATGTGTTGTCTCAGACTCCTGTGACAATATTCCATTGGCTCAGTGGCTTAAATACAGACATGTTTTCTTGCAGTTCTATAGGCAAGTTGTCTGAGATCAGGGTGCCAGTCTAGGCAGATTCTGACAAATGTTGCTGATGGCATGTGGATGGCCATGTTGCTGCAGGGTCCCTAAGAAGAAGAAGGAGACAAGGAGCCCAGCACTCTGGATACTCATCTCTGACAGGCACCGACATTAACACTCTCGAGTATCAGTACATTAATGCATTTGCGGGATCACACCAATAGCACCTCGCAAACTCAGAAAACCTTTAATTAAGTCTAGCAGAACATGCTATAAGTAACTATGAGTATTATTAGCATATTGAAAAGTTACCCAATATTTTTCAGTTTGATTATTTACAAATGCTATCTACAATTATTTGAAAGACTAAATATAATATTCCAAGAATAAAATATCATCTTTTAGACACACTTGCTGCAGGTAAATAAAAAAGACAGTCAAAATAGTTCTCTGACAAGTAGATATATCCTCATAGCTATGATGGAAGACAATATTCTCAACATCAACCAAACACATGCAGAACAATGAACAAAATTATTGTTTGTATGTAAAAATTGACATTTAATTAGACATACTTTTGCACATGGGATAAGAGTTCATCTCACCTTCCCCCTACGGTTTTGCAGATTAATGAAATTTGATTTTGTGAACACTTACAACTGTTTATGTGATTTCTTATTGTAATTCCATTATGCTTTCTCCCTCTTTTCATATTTTACATATGTGAGCAAGTAGATTATTGTTTTTTTTTAAATTGAAAACTCATCAAAATTCAAGACAGGCTCAATTATGATCTGATTTAGAAGAATACTATAGTAGATTTTATTAATGGTTACATTAAAACATGTTTACTACTAGTTGAGCCTTTGAAAGTAATAGGTTTGGATATCAAGTTGACAAGAAAGGGTTTTAATTAGTGTTATTTGGCAACTTGACAGGATCTAGAATCACCTGGGAAATGGGGATCAGTCCAGGTGTATAGGAAGTTATCTTGCGTTGAGACAGAAAGTCTTGCCACTCTGGCAATGCCCTTTTCCTGGGCTGGGATTCCCATGTGCAATGGAACATGTGCCATTCAGAGAACCCAAACTGGGAAAAGTACAAAGTAAAAACATCCCAAAACTCAGGAAACCTTCCCAACTAGAGGACAGTAAGAATGTGAAAACCTACTGAGGATGGGGAGAAATAATGTCAGACAATAGTCTCTGTTCATATCTGGGCTGTTGTACCTACGTAATCAGTGCATAGCTGCCTATTTCTACTAGAGCTTCACTATATCTGGCCTAGCAACACTTTGGGGATTTTCCCTAAAATCCCCATGAGATATAATATTACCCTTAGAGACTGTATGGGACTGGTACCAGACAAAAGAGAGAGAGAGAGATTATACTCTGTGGTTTACAATGGGGGGACCCCATGCCCTGGTTGGAACCCAATAGTTTACACATGTACAGAGATATGAGAGAGAAAGGGTTACGGGCTGGAGGGGAATATGGGTGGGATGCAACGGGACAGTGGGGGATGAAAACAAATAAAGAACAAAGAAAGAAAAGAGAAAGGAGGAAATGAGTTAATCATGTATTCAGCACTGTCTGCTTCTTCACTGTGGATGCAGTTGTCTCCCAAACTCTTTCCTCTGTGACCAGCACAGTGATAGGATATTATCTTAAACTATGAAATGTTATAAACCCTTTGTTATAACTTCCTTTGGTCAGGTCTTTTTGTCACAGTAACCATGAAAACAACCATTTTTGGACAGTAAATTTAAGGGAGACATTTGACTTTCTAGTGTAACTATCTAGATTCAATTCCTTGTCCAGACAACTGAAGAAAACAATTTAATGTTTAGTCCTCAATATTATTCACCATTAACCATATGTTTCTATCTTTTGGGGATATTCTATAATTAAATAAGCTATGAATATGTAATTACTTATGGAAAAATGAATTAGTTTTCTTCATAAAATTTTGTAAGTAAATGTTAGCAACACTGATAGATGGGTTATCATTACTATATTTTCTGTATTTCTCTGTTTGCTTTGTGTGTGTGTGTGTGTGTGTGTGTGTGTGTGTGTGTGTGTGTTTACCTTCCCATGTATGTGACTCCATGTATGTGGGTCTAGAAACCAGAGGTTGACGTTAGGACATCACTTTTGCACATTTCTGTGGGTTATTTGTTTGTTTGTTTGTGACACAGTTTTTTTCGTTGAATCTCCACCTCACCATGTTGACAATGTCGTCTGCCTAGTTTGTGATCATCCAAACCCTGCTTTGCTCTCTTCCAGCCATTATTCCTTCTTAAAAGTTCTCCAAATGTACCACATCTAGCATCATGGTGGCCCATGAAGCAGTCCTGGGAAATATGAAAGGCAGAAATAAAGAACACACAGAGGCAGAAATATAGAGAATAGTTGGTCCAGAACTGGTGGAAGAACCCACAGCTTCACAGGCAGAGAGCAGTAAGAATTATTCCCCTTCCTGATTTGTCGTACTTTATTTATATAATCAGGAGGCTGGGAATCTGTATGCAGATATGAGCATGGGACTTCCAAATAGTTGGAGAGGGAATCATTATTCCTGATACTCAGATAGCTAGAGACTATCTAATACAAGAGATAATTTCAGTAAAAGTAGAATTTCCTAAAGCTTTATCCAATAGCTTTATCCCCAAATAGGCTTCGGAGAATGCCAGGCAGTTTCTATACTACCATTTAACTTGGAAAACTCATGATTTCAATTCCTCTTAGCCTTTCATACTTTTTTTTTTTAATCAGAGAATGAAATTCTTTATTAACAGGCAGTATCCAATACCACTTTCTGCTGGGTGGCTCTCTGTACTGTCTGGTTAGTGCTGGGATTATAGACAGTGCCATGTCTTCTAGATTTGATGTAGGTTCTGGGAATCTAAACTCAGGCCTTCATGCCTGCATAGCAGGCATTTTACCCATTGGTCTGTCTCTTAATCCTCAGTCTTTGTTGTTCAAACTGGACATGTTACTTTAAGTCAGACAAAAATAAAAATCATAAAGGTAGAAAAGTTAAACCACCAAGTTCTAATTCCAAAAGCATAAAATATTGAATGGGTTATCAATGAGAAGGAATGGTTTCCAGTCAAAAGAGTAGGGAGCAGCTAGCAGACAACCCCTAAGCATAGCACACCAGGGTTGTTCTGATTAACAGCTTATGCTTGCCAGAGAAGCAAGCTGATTATCTCCACATATTGTATTGAATAGTTTGAAAGTGACCTAGAAGTGTGAAAAGGACAGAGGAGTCCTGCCAAATGAGACTTCTCACTAGAAACTTAAGAACCTTCTTTATACCCGCTGGGATATAGTTTGATGAAGTCCTGGCTTACGTGCTAGGAAACAGACCTAATGAATACTTGGCACCTACTGAGACAAAAAGGCTGAATTCTCAGCTTTTACACATAAAGCAGGAAAGTATCCGGAAGCTGACATTTCAGCAGAGATAGACAAGCTCTTAAATATAGATAGAAACAGGGTCTTAAATTCAAAAGGATCTTCTGATGCCAAAGCTGTTAAAATTTGCTGAATTGTCAGTGAATAATAAGAGCTATTTCCATAAGAACTAGAAACATATATGTGAGCTCTAAGTGTGCTCAGATCATAAATATGATGAGAGATAACCTGGAATTAATCATAACAGACTATTTTATTAATGCTTCATATTCAAGTACAAAAGTTTATATTTGTGACACCTTGAACAGAATCCAGAATGTCATGTAAATACTGATAATATATAACACTCTGGCACTTTTGTGCATCCTCTGACCAAAGCACAGTGCTTACTGACTATAAATTCTAAGAGATCATAAAGCCAGCTAAATTGCCTAGTCAAATATTCTATAACTTCATGTAGAATATTTGGTGTCTTTGGGTGATGAGCTTATCTATATCACTTCCTTGCAGGATCTCTTATGTACTTGAATTTTCTAACATCTTTGCAGGCTTTAATTTTTCTTAATCAGGACCAGACCATTCACAGATGTTTTTACTTTGTACTTTTCCCAGTTTGGGTTCTCTGAATGGCACATGTTCCATTGCACATGGGAATCCCAGCCCAGGAAAAGGGCATTGCCAGAGTGGCAAGACTTTCTGTCTCAACGCAAGATAACTTCCTATACACCTGGACTGATCCCTATTTCCCAGGTGATTCTAGATCCTGTCAAGTTGCCAAATAACACTAACTATTAAAACTCCTTTTCTTGTCAACTTGATATCCAAACATACTACTTTCAAAGGCTCAACTAGTAGTAAACATGTTTTAATGTAACCATTAATAAAATCTACTATAGTATTCTTCTAAATCAGATCATAATTGAGCCTCCCTTGAATTTTGATGAGTTTTCAATTTAAAAACACAATAATCTACTTGCTCACATATGTAAAATATGAAAAGAGAGAGAAAGTATAATGGAATTACAACATCTTTGCAGGCTTCAATTTTTCCTACATAAAGTAGATCAAGATGTAGCTAGTGCCTCAAAATAGACTTTTCCAAAAATGAAGTATCATGTCAAACATACTTAGAACTGATACAATTATTAATGTGTGTTCCTTGAGCAGTGTTGCCTGTGTTTTTCAAATATTTATATTTTTAGGTTCTTGACAATCATATGTGGAAGGTTGGTCTAATACAAATTCCTTAAGCTGCTGGTTCAGTGATGTAGGCAAATTGAAGTTTAGGGAGAGTGCATTTTTTTTGTTGTTGATTTGTTTACAGCTAGAGAAAAACAATGAAAAATAAAAATGAAACTAATTGCCTAACTATAAAAGTGTATCTTCTATATTCAATGACACAGCTTAGTCAACAACTAAGGCCTGAATATCTTCTTTCAGCAACATCAACAAACTCAATAAAGTAACTATATATCATTGCTTGGACTATCTGCCTACTATTGAGAAAATAAACAATGACCATTGAAACAATTCTAAATTAGTACTCCTTATATGAAACATAAACTTGAATATCCAGATAAGTAAATCTCCACAGATGAAAGACAATCTTAGAGAAGGAGAGTATACAAACCAAAGTCTTAATAAATCATGTAATTGAAAAATAAGGACACATTACTTTGTTTCTAGAAAATGTGGATATAAGGGTATATAAGATTATAAAATATACTGAGAAAATAAAACAGGAGGCTGAAAGTCAAATCAGCATGACCTTTTGGGCATGGTAGTACACAATGCTGATCCAACACATAGAAGACAGAGTCAGGGAAATCAGGAGCTCAAGGACATATTCCTGTACATTGTGAATTCTAGCCTAGACTGGCCTATGCTATATGTAACCCTGTTTCAAAAACAAAAACAAAATCAAAACAAAAAAAAAGAATAAATAAATTTTAAAAGTAGTCCAACCAATCAAAAAAGTGAACATGGTGTCTTCATGACAGGATTCAAGGTAGAATATGAATGTTAAGTAGATTCTTAGAGAATGAGCTGTTCAGTAAATATGGAACTGTGTTCTGTTTGCTTTATTAATGTAGCAATATCAGAATTCATTTTGAATTTGCAATAATAACTGGATGACTAATAGCAGGACAGCCTTGTTTGAAGATTGGTAGAGTTTCACAAAGACAAATGAAAAAAGATAGAGAATAGAAAATCAACAAACCCAATGAATGCTGCTGAAGGTTGTTGGCACAGGGAGTTGGATGTTTATTTGATTCGACCATGAGAGTAAATAATTGCACAATTCTCTTTCCTTTCTGTGAATTCTGCTTCTGTGGATTCAACCAATTCTAGCTTGAAAGTATTTAGAAAAAAAAAAAAGTTGTACTACCTGGCATTAAATAAGATCAGCTATCAGACTACCTAAAGAGATTATCCAGATCAATACATTTACAACACGAAGACCAGCCCTAGATCTGATTGGAACCTCTCAGTGGCAATCCAGATAATAGGAACCAGAGCTCTGAGCCTCCAGGATGTTTGCAGTGACTTAGCCATCTCTAGCTTCAGCCACCAGCCATGTTGCTTCCTCCATGAAAGACTTTCCCCTTTGAAATTGCAAACTGAATAAATCTCCCTTCTCCCTTAGGTTGTTTGACTCTGTGTGTTATCTTACAGCAATAATTAAGAGTAACTGTTACATGATAATATACAAAATTTTTGTTTTCATTATGCACGACAACTACTTACATAGCATTTATGTTGCAGTAGGCATTACAAATAATTTACAAATCATTTACCACATTCCACAAGGTGTATTCCTTATATGCAAATACTTTGCTATTTTGTGCCAGTATCTTGAAAATGTGCAAATTTTTGTATCAGCTGAATATTTGGATCAAATCCCATGTGAATGTATTATTCTCAATGTGAACATCTATCCCAATGTGCCTATGTTAGTCCCTATTTTTGTAAAATGTCCTTGAAAATATCTTTACATACATTGATTCTTTTCTCTCTCCAGTATGACTTTTTCCAGACTTAAATTATTTATAAACAGTAAAGGTGTAGTAAGGAAAATGAATAAACTGAATAATAAATAAGATTTATTGAATTTGACATTTCTGGGCTACATTCACTTACAAATTTTCATATTAGGTAGTCAAATATTCAAATATTTTTTAAGTCATACTCTATTATCTACGTGGTTAGGCTGCTTAGGTCTGCTGTCTAGTATCCGTAATTAGGGATTGTTCTTTTGCTACTGACTACATTTTTAATCACTATTAATTTTGTTATAAATATGCATAATAAAGGGGTGTTGCGGTCTGCCTGCATGGTTGCTGATAAATGACCATCAAATAGCTTAAGAGAACAAGGGGTTTATTTCCTTATGACAGTCTGGTTACAGTTCTCAGTCCAGCTTGAAGGGAGAGCACTCATCAATACCAAGGCCAAGGGAACTGGTCAACATCACCACATAACGGTTGAGAGATGGACAATCCTTACTTGCCAGACCAGCATGTCTGGCCAAGTGGACAGAAGAATGCCAGCTTTCTCAACCAGCTCTCCATGATTTATTCCAGGGCCTAATCCCACCCCCACTGTCTGGGCCTTCCCCATCTGCTAGACAATCTCCTTCAGGTTTGCTCTGGACTTAACTCAACTACTAATTTTCTACAAATATGCCCAGAGCTCAATGCTCAAGTTGACACCTGTGCCTAACCATGAAAAGGAGATTCTGGGTAAAAATATGGAGTTGGCAGGAATTTATTAGAATTTTTGGAAGAAAAACCTCATGGGCTGAAATTCTAAAGTGTTGGAGAAAATTCTTTTGTGTATACAGGACAAAGCAGGATAGTAATAAATTGATGTTCCAAAGCCCCTGGTTAAATGTGTTATTATGTATCTCTATTCAAATAATAGGAAATTAATAGGCCACAGGTATGAAATAAAACAAATTAATCTTAAAAACATATTAATAAATGGGTAAGATATATAAGATCCATATGTATCTTTAAAAAGTATAGGAAGTTTATCACTTAAGAGTTCAGGATAATTAAAGAAGTTTTATATCTAATTATTATATCTATTTAATGCTTCCAAGAAACATGTGCTTTCATTCACTTTTCTACTTTTCACTTTCATATTCCATACTGAATATAGCTTTTTAAGACTAATACTTTGGATACTTAACTTCATTTGTCATTTACATACTTTGGAGTCTATTCAGTTTTAACTGGTACTCACTATTTTTTTGGCTCTCTGGAATCTATGTCATTAAAATTCCAAGTTCAGATGAAGTAATAAACTCTTCCTCTTGGAATTTTAAAGTAAAAGAGCCACAATGTGTTCATTTGCCAAAACGATGCTCTCCTTAGTGAAGTTTGGCAATATATTTAATTCTGATTGAAGAGAAGAGATGAATAAACAATTCTTGTTGCATATAAACCTTTCCATAAATCAGTGAAATTTTTGGTTATTTTCCACATTTTTGTCATGCGTACTTCATTTTTGCCAACTTTATTTCCCAGTTACCTCTTAGCTGCCATCATTATTTGCTAGTATTTGCACATGATTCTCTCTAATTGTAGGGCACACTGGTCAGGATCTCTCTGATGTTCAATTTATTCATATTTCTGAAGACTCAGCATATGTTTAACTACCTTTAAGAAGTCTCTCAGAAAAGTTTTCATACTATTTAAATTACTGACTGTTTTTGTGCATACTGATAATCATTTACCACTTCTTAATTGTAGTTACACACACACACACACAACACACACACACGGTCTTCATAAATATACTTAGGTAAAATTATGTCATTTTCTAATTGCTTCAGATTTCATCAAATTGATTGGAAAGCCCACAGTTCATACAGCATTTTATAATGAGTTAGACGTTATTAACACTGTTTCTACTGTTAAACTTCTTCAAAGCTGAAAATATATGTCATTTGTCATCTATCATGGTTCTGCAGTTTGAGTTGATTTACATGAACCTTATCTCTTAGGTGATACTGGCTAAAGTTACACATGTGATTACACATGAGCTTTATGGGGATATCCAGGGTGGCTTGCTTAAGTATGTGTCTGTTGTCTGAGAGTTCCATTGAGGTTGACCAAAGGTTGAGTATCATTCTCATGTATGAGTCTTCTTATTCCCTGCATTCTATTTAAGGACTTTATAATCTCCAAATTTAAGGGCACCATAGAACTCCATTTCCAGTGTATAAGGGACACAAGACAAATCCCTCTGGGTTCAATTCAGAAATATGTAGATCACTTTTTCAGAACCTGTGGATTAAATTAAACAGGACAGCCATCCAAGGAGAAATCTAGAAATAAGAGACATTGAATAAGAAATGTGGCAAAAAAGGTCTGTCACTTTTAATCAAAAACATTATCAATTTGTGTTTCAGTGGCAGACATTCCAGAGATAACTACCAACTGACAACTATAAGTCAGGCTTTCTATCTTTTTGTAGTTAAGGCGTAGAACTGATTACACTTCCACATTGCAGTGCTAAATTGCACTGAAGTTTGAAATATTTTGGTGGGAATTTTTCATGCATTATTACATTTGTTCAATGCAGACATAGCCACTTTCCTTCATTTACATAAATAGATGACTTTGATGATTCTCATCTTCTCATCTACTCGCAGTAGTTGAAGGTGAATAGTTTCATAATGGTGTTCTCCTCTGAGAATTTTGTTCGCTCTTCTCAAAAACATGTCAGTCCTCAATCTCTGTAAGAACAGTAATAGAAGAACTGGGAAGATAGCTGCCAGTGAAGTGATTGTCATGAAGCATGAGAACCTTATTATACTCTGAGCACTCATGTAAAATATCAAGCAAGGAGGCATGTGCGTGTAGTCCAGACACTGGTAAGGAAGAGAACGAAGGAGCCCTGGGTCCTGATGGCCAGAGGGTATAGTGAAATCTACATGCTTCAAGTTCAATTATGTCCCAAAAAGCTAAGGAGGAAGGCATCTGACCTTCACATATGTTCCCCTTTAGTATAGGAACACTATTGTGGCTGTTAATTCCTTGCCTCTAAGGATCCTAGTGCCTGTGATCCATGCTAGACTTTGATGGGTCAATGATATGTTGGTTATTGTGCAGGTCATGCAAAGTCCTATTATGATTACCTTGGCCCTAACTTGTGGGGAGTATCTTGCATATTGTTGCTCCTCCCCATCTTTAGGCTTAGATGACTTAAGAAAGCTTAATAAACATCATATTGAGCAATTGTCCCTTATATTTAGGAAAATCATCACCCACCATCTGATATAACCTTCAGAAAATGTATATAGTTAGTGGATGTTGCAGTCTCAGGCACTGTGTAGACTCTTGGGGGCAGGGATAAGGAGGTGCGTAGTGAAATACACAGACTCCGGGAGTCAGGCAAGTGGCAAAGCAGGTTCGTTTATTGTAGATATTGGCCTTGCCTATATACCCCCACTCAACATCCCATAAGTTCCAGTGGGAGTTTTTACTGCGTTGTCCTGTCCGGGTTGGTCCTCTCAGTCAGGCGGTTTGACATCAGCATCAGGTGCAGCAGCAGGTTCTAATTTGAGGAAGTTGCATTTGCCCATGCATGGCCCATTTCTGGCAACATAGGCCTGCCTGTCTGGTCTTGTTCCTCCTACAAGTGGACATGTAGATCATTGTAATTGTCAATATATTTGAAAGAAACATTTCTAGGCTTTATTAGATTAGAAATAATATAACTCACAAATTGCTCATTCTATATAATTTACTGTATTAAGAACAGAAGAAAATACTTAAAAATGAGAAGTCATTTGGATGAGTCAGTTGGTCATGAACCCAGATGGGACATTTTATGATTTTAAATATACAAACAATAAGCAAGATGTCCAAGATATTCATTGTTGTCACTCCTGATGAGAGCAGGATTGTATATTACTGAATAGGCTATTTTCACTTTTCACTTACTTTAATGGAATGTGTTTATAGGTTTAGAAAGTGGTAGATCTTTGAAACAGAAACAGCATCAACCATTTTCTGAACCTGATCAAGGTACCCAATAATATCACTGAGGTGATAGGAAGCAAACATATCTGTTTTGAACCACTGAAAATTTGAGTGGATTTATTATAGCAACCTCAGTTATAATGGTTGTTGTATCCACAGATTTGTTGGAATCAGGTGTTATGAAATTGAGAGTAGGGTGAAGAGAGGGAAAAGCAAGGTCAGAATGACAGCCAAATCACCAGTGAGTCAGTTGGGCAACAACACTCATATTTTCCCTGGTGAACACTAGAAACCGCAACTTTGAGAGTCACTGGCATTCAGTCAGCACTGGCTCTGTTACCTCTGGCACACCAGGATGTCTGACAGTGTTGTATGCTCCAAAGTGCTGCAAGTCAGAAGCTCCTGGAATAGTGTCTATCATCACTGATATTATCAGGAAGAAGCTATCTGACATACACTTTGGAGTCATCCTTGAAGGTCATCCAGAGACATTCTAAAGCAGCATAAGGTACATTTATTTTTAGAAGAATTTCAGTTCTTTATGATGAGAACAGTGATTACCAAGTATGAATGTCTAAATCAATACATGTAAGGTTGCCTATGGGCTGAATAGGCCAGGAATTCATCAACAACTTGGCCAGTGGTTTATTGAAAAGTTTCTTGTGAAGGACCTGTGAGGCTGTAGGTATCTACTGGTTTCACTGGAGTGTGATGATAACATTTCTAGATGCCTGACTTCACTTCCTTGGTAACCTTTTCATCAGGTTGCCTATGCATTGACATGAAATAGCAGTTGGCTTTCTCAGAATGAAGGATCTAAGAAGCTAAAAGACAGAAATAATTTCTGTCATAACTAGGTTCATATGCTCATTTTCCTGCCAATTTTGTTAGTCATTCAATACACTAATAATGCAATAAGACAGGGTTAAGTACAATGGGTATAGATGTTGGGGCTGAGTGATCATTAGGGCACTTTAGAGGTTAACCACCATGAGATTATAACTCATTTTTTTCACTTTACATTTTACTTTTGACTGTAATTTTAATCACACAATCTATATATTTCAATGAAGATAAAATGGTTATTTTATTGATTTTAGATAATATCAACAGTACTCTGAACATGATTTTTCTGTTGATATCTCTACCAGTTTATGGGATTCTCATGGATTTTGTGAATTGGCTAGTTTTAGTTTTGGTTGGGAGCTATCATCACTGAGAATGGTTTATACTGGGCTAGAGAGATGGTTCAGGGGTTAAAGTCTTGGGGCCTCATAAGCAAAATAACCTGAGCTCAGATCCAAGATACCACATAGAAACTTTGAGAGGAAATGCTGGCCATCCTTATTTCCATCTTTGGAAGGCAGAGCCTGGGAAATCCCAGAGCAAAGCAATAAGGATGTAGAGCAATGGAGGATGATTCCCAAGTCACCATTCAACCTCCATAGTCATGCACACTCCAATGCCCTACTGTCCATATATACTCACACACTCATACTCACCCCTATGTCACACAAGCCAAAAAATATAATTTATTAGACATCATATTACCAAATCAATTAAAAAATGTGTCAGTGAAATATGGAGCTGGTCAAGGAGAGGATATTTTTATCATTTCTGATGATATACTAAACATATTTATACATTCTAATGTCTGAGGAATGAAAAATCCAGAAATTTGCTGTTGCCACAGGAATAAAATGGACCTTTGAAATTAAGTTCTAGCATAGCTTAGCATTGTCTAAAGGAAATCATATTGCAGAAATATTGAAAGTCAGGAAAGATTACATTTGAGCAAAGTATACTAAGAAAATGGAGCAACATACAGAGTCCAGAGGGAATGGGTGTGAATCATTTAGGACTTCCCATGAAGTGTAAAGTACTTGATCTTATGCTACTTGAGAAAATATTGAAAAGGTTTGAGTAAAAAAGAGGTATTTAAGAATATTTGCAAATAAAATTTAATGAAGAGAGAATAGGAATTCAGTAATAATGTCAAAAAATAATGTCCTAATGTTTTAATTACAGCACTGCTTTAAAATTGGATAGCAGGGTTGGGATATTGTATGCATTTTGATAATGAAGTCAACATGATTTATTTCTGGAACAACATAACTCAGAGGTGTCATCAAACTTTCTGAGATCTTGAGGTACCAGGAGGATTTCAGAAACACTCTCATTTCATTTTCATTGTACAATTGTGCATTGAGAGTCGAAAGGTTGGTTTTAAGCTAACCTTTCCAAGCTAACCCTTGGAAAACCAAGGGTCAAATTTCAAAAGCATTTTGATAGATAAATCTGTGAAGTCAGAAGTTCAACTATCTGTAAGCAATGATGAAGCAGAAATTAGGCAAGAAGAAGACTGATAATCTCAGTGGACAAGTGCAGACTGGGTGGCATCTTAGCACTCCATAGAAGGGTGAGTGTGAAAGCTGTGACAACTCAGATCCCTTGGGGACTGACGAGTGAGCAAGGGATTCACTCACTCGGCCACTAATGATCTTGACAAGCTTTGTCTCGGAACAGACAGACTGAAATCAATGACAAAATGAGAGCTTGACAAGAGCTCCTTTAAAGGAGTGTTAAGAATGTCTGATTTGTAGGGGTTGAAGGAGGTACATTTCTTTTCCCTGATATGTCCACACCATAGACAGAAAATGTTTACACCAGAGGCCATACAGAAAAGTCTGGTACCCATTTGCGGAGGAGAATTCTGTCTTTATGATTTAGTCAATCCATTTTTGGTTTTCTTTTTTTTTTTTTTTTAATTTTTTTTATTATTATTATTTATTCAACTGTGTGCATATGCGTGTGTATGTGCGCGCACGCGTCTGTGTGTGTGTGTGTGTGTGTGTGTGTGTGTCTGTGTATGTGTAGAACCACGGACGAATTCGCGAACCACCATGGACGCCTCCACCTCCTTCTGTCCCGGGATTCACAGGCTCCGCCCTACCAGGGCCAGAAGTGCAGGCCGCCCCCGCTTCCGCCTGGCGTCTATACGTGGGATCTGGGATCCGAACTCAGGACCTTCCGCCTGCAAGGCGGAGACTTAACCCCTGAGCCAACTCTCCAGCCCCATTTTTGGTTTTCAATAGAAGGATAGAAAGCACATTAATTTCACCTGCAACTGAGAGAGAGAGAGAGTAAAGATTAAGATTGGTGGCACTAGAAAAAAATCACAAGAATCTGCAGCTGCAATTTTCTTAAAAAACAAACATGCATGGAGCCTGTTTAAAGCATTTTAAGTAATATACAAGTTTGAAATATTTTAATGTTTTATTCCTGTATTTTCCAAGAGAATCTGTTCTTCCAGCGACTAATGATTAGGTATTAAAGCTACTCCATAGGCTTTTCGATGTAGTTCCCACTCTGAGTCAACATCTGAATATTTAGGTATACTGTCTAATATATTGTCCATATTCCAACAGATGCTTAGGCACATAACAATATAGGCAATCTTAAACAACACACACACACATACACACACACACACACATATGAAAGTAGGAGGGAAATGCTCAGGAAGGTTTTCAGTGAAAGAAGGAGAAAGGATAGAATGGGTAATGTGTAATTACAATGACTTAAATGCATTGTACTATCTATGAAAATTTCAAAAAATAAAAAATAAATATTGAGTTTAATCATTCTATTACCTGCACACCAATTAAAGTGTTGCATTTATCTGCAAAGATTATAAACAGGATAAATAAGATGAGGGAGAAAAAAAGAGAAAACTCTTTTGGGGAGTAAGAAGCCCCCCAAAAAAGGAGATAGGGGATTACACTTCAGTAGAGAAAATAGATCACCATCATGTATTGCATGTAAGTAGTGAGACATTTGGTGCAGTTCATTTTTACTTCCCTTCCTGGTCACTTGTGACTGAACAGGTTTGATCTCACCAATCAGAGAAGGTATAGGGACTGGCAGATAGATGCTAACCATCCTGCAAATGGGACACTGACCATCCCTCCCCACTGCTGTGCCCAACTCCTTTTCTTCCATCTACCTTTGAGGCTCCTCTTATATTAAGATCTTCATTTAAACAGTCTTTTATCTTTGGTTAGGTCAACATGAATCAGGATGCAGCCAAAGGCAGTGCAGGAAAGACAAAACTGAAAACAACAACAATAACTCAGAACATCATAGACCCTACATTACTCACCTGGAACTAGATCAGCCAAATCTCTCTTTATCCAAAATCTCAGAGAACCTTGCAGAAGAGGGAGTGTGGCAAGATTGTAAGAACCTATTGTTGGGGAGGACTAACAATATGCAAGATACTCCACACATGTTAGGGCTGCATCAGCCAGAATTAGACTTTGCCTGACCTGCACAATGGCTGACATGTCAATGACCCCTCAAAGTCTATCATGGATCACAGGGGAGAATGATCCAGGCAGCAGAATCATTAGAGACAAGGGATTAATAGTCATAATAGAGTTTCCATACTAACAGGTAGCCTAAGAAAGGGCTCCAGGTTATGCCATTGAGTCCTGAACCCATGTTAGGGTGGAGGACTCAGAGGGAGGTTTGGCATTCACACAGAAGGATTCTCCAGAGTATGGAAGAGAGGAAGGGGGAGGCACTGGGAAGAAGGAGAGGGAAGAGAGCGAAAGGAAGGGGAGAAGGGGGAGAGTGCAAGGGGGGACTAGGGAAGGGAGGAGGGAGGCAGAGGACAGGGGTATCTATTGAGCTTGTATGATTAGGGAAAAAATAAAATAAGGGAGAAAAAAGAGAAAACTCACCCCCCAAAAAAGTGTTGCATTTATCAATTATGATATGTTAAATATAAATATATCTAAGGTGGAAAGATTAAAATTCAAAATTGAGAATCATCTAATGTCTCCTGAGGTATTTTGTTCATTTGGGGGAGGATTCAACCATGCTTTTTGAATTTCCCGTTTGTGTGTGGTATGCACATACATGAGGAGGCAGAACAGACCATCATATGTCCTTTTCTACAAATTCCTATTTTGTTTTCTTGTGACAGTTTCTCATTGAACTTGGAACTTATCATTCAGCTGGGGCTGGTCAGTGAGCACCTGAAATCATTTGCACACACTACCTCACACATGCCTGTCAGCCCTGTAGTCACAGTGTGCAACCATGCTTACATTTTAACATAGGTGAAGCATATCTGAACTCAGATCCTCATGTTTGCAGAGTTACCCAGTGAGTTATCAAACAGCCATGCTCTTTGAGCTTCAATCATAAAAAAAATGTACACAGATAAAATAAAGTACAGTATGTTAAATACCAACAAATTCTGCCACGTAAAAAGCTTTTTGTGATTCGATGGCATCTACTTCTCGGAAAAGAGAGATTAATTGAATGAAAAATCTGAACTTTTTTAGTAATTACTATTTTATCAGATAAGAGTAGATGATATTTTCTCACCTTCACTACCATAGCTTTGGGGTCAGTGATACCAATGAGATAGTCTGATAAGAAAATTCTGGTTCTTACTACTATGGTAATGGAAAAAATAAAATGGCAAACAATCTTCATCTTATCAAAGCACATGCACTTTTCCTTTATTCTTGCCCAGCAGAATAAAAAGGGATATTAATTGTTTTCACTGTGTTAGTACAGATTAAGCTGATTTACCATAAAAGTTAAAAATGAAGTAATTTTTGATTGCATAGAAGGCAGTTCATATTTTCCGGAAAATTTCATTTTATTTTTGTGGCTTAAATCATGTCATTTCATCTTTGTGCCATTATATTATGATATGATTATCTTTTAAAGAAAATAAACATAGGCTAATTCCTTACTGGTACTTTACAACAAGTACTTTTAATGGTTTACAGGGAAATGAGTAGCAAATTTCACCTAAGCACATTTTAAAGGATTATTTTAATGAATTTCTAGTGGTCTCTGTTGCAGTCAACATCCATGGTTGCTGATAAATGACCATTACACAGCTTAAGGGAACAAGGAGTTTACTTTCTTATGATTCCTGGTAACAGTTCTTAGTCCAGCTTGACGGGAGAGCATGCACCAATACCAGTGCCAAGGGAACTAGCCATAACATCACTGCATGATGGTTGAGAGATGGACAGTCCTTACTTGCCAGACTAGAATGTCTGGCCTAGTATACAGAAGGATGCCAACTCTCTCAACCAGCTCTCTGTGATTTATCCAGGGCCTAATCCCACCCACCATGGGCTGGGTCTTCCTCATCAGCTAGACAATTTCCTTCAGGTTTGCTCTGGGATTAACTAAACCATCAACTCTCCACAACTGTGCCCAGAGCTCAAACCCTCAAGAGTCAAGTTGACACCTGTGCTTAACTATGACACTCCACCCCTTGTCAACTTGACACAAAAACAATAGCACTTTTAAACTGTAACATTTCTTGTCCTCACAGATGTTGAGAGTTATCTTTAAAAATATAAATACATTTCATGGACAAATTTAAAATGTTCTTGTATTAAAAGTTCAGTTCCGAATGAGAGAGCCCGTCCCAGCCCAGCCCGCCATCCCAGAGTCCCCCCCCACCTCCTGGTGAACACCCAGGCCACCTCCAGCTTTGCCTGGGCCCCGCCCCAGACCCCAGGCCCCTCTGTGCCGATCTGCCAGCTCCTCAGGTCCAAGGTGAAGAATTCTGCTATCAACCTCAGACCCTCTGCCTCTCCGGCCCACCAGGGACCTACCCACGTGGTCCACGGAAGACACACTGCTACTCAGAATTCAATAGAGTCCAAAAGGGAACTCAAGCAAAACTCTAAGGAACAAAGGGAACACAGGCCATACATCTGGATTCCACTACAATCATTATATCACGTGGGCGAGATTCTTCACATCCAGCCCAAAGACAAGTAAACCTTTTTTTTTTCTTTTCTTTCACCTTACTGATCCTTTCTAGTATCAATTGCTGTAGATCAACTTCCTCATAGAGCCACCACAAAAACATACAACTCCAGGGAGTACACCACTCACCCTCACATATCGCCAAGATACTAAATCATAAAAGTACTAATATTCACCCCCTGGTTACTTAACCTGACTTAACTGATGTACTAACAGCTTAATAGCCTCATCTAGGATATAACAATAACAATACACAAACATAACCAATCCAAGGCAAGCACTAGTAATAACTGGCAAGTGTAACAATACCAACTACATCAGTTCAGTGAAAAACACACAGAAACTGAATGGTCCTACAAAACAAAACAACAATGTCCAACTCAAAGTGCAGATCCATGAGAAACAAAACCCAAGAAGACCAAGCTCCCACCGAATTAATCTCATAATGATGGATTCCGACCAGAACAAATTCACAGAAAATAGCCATGAAAGCCAGACCCAACATAACAACTTTTAGAGTATGATCATTACCATGATTAATACTATGAAAGAGGAAATCTGAGAAGAGTTAACCGTATCAACCACTTTGAACAGGAACACAACAGGCACTTGGAGGAGTTGTGAAAAACAGGTCAAAAAATAAAAATAGGTATAGAGCAGTTAAAACAGTCTCAGGCAGAGTTTAAAATTGAACTAAAAGACAAGTCATCTTCAACCCAAAGCTCAACAGAGAGTCTTATCAGCAGAACAAATGAGGCAGAAAATAGAATTTCAGATCTTGAAGACAAAGTGGGAGAATTAACCAGCTCAATGGAAGAGATTGTTAAAGCCAAAAAGATACTGGAGAGGAACATTCAAGAGATATGGGACACCCTGAAGAAGTCTAACATGCACATTCATGGAATACCAAAACAAGAATCCCAAAATACCACACATGAGGAAATATTTCAGTTCATCATAAATGAAAAATTCCCACAACTAAAGAATGAGAGGCCTACTCTGGCGAGCCATCTGGAGATTCTTAAAGAAATTAAAGATTGAAATGCCATATGACCCTGCTATTCCACTTTTGGGAATAACCCCCCACACAGCAGAGGTTCACCTCGATAGCACAAGCACGACCATGTTCATAGCAGCAGTGTTTACAATAGCAAAGTCATGGATCAGCCCAAATGTCCAACAGTTGACGAGTGGATAAGGAAACTGTGGTACATCTATACAATGGAGTACTACTCAGCCATCAAAAATGATGAATTACTGGAATTTGCCGGGAAATGGATGTCATTAGAAACAATTATAGTAAGTGAAGTATCCCAGACCCTGAAAATTAAGCGCCATATGTACTCCCTAATAGGTGGCTCCTAGTACCAAACCCACCCAGCCCACCTAGAGACAGTAATTCCAAGGATTATGAATAGGAGGGATGGGGTAATTAACAAAATTAGAAATGAACATGGAGTTATCACTACTGATACCCAAGAAAATCCAGAGAATTATAACATCATATTTCAAAAACTTATACCCTGTGAAATTTGAGAACACAAAAGAAATGGATGAATTTCTAAGTAAACACAACTTTCCTAAATTGAATCAGGAAGTTGTGAATTATTTAAATAGTCCTATAACATATAAGGAAATTGAGGAAGTAATCTTGAATCTTCCCACCACAAATTGTCCTGGACCAGATGGATTCAATGCAGAATTCTACCAGACATTTAAGGAGCTAATAACACCAATACTCCTTAAACTGTTCCACTGAATAGCAAAGGAAGGAACACTACCAAATTCCTTCTTTGAAGCTAATATCATTTTAATCCCAAAACCTAATAAAGATTCACTTAAAAAAGAAAACTATAAGCCGATCTTTCTGATGAACACAGACGCAAAGATTCTCAACAAAGTCTTAGCAAATCGGATTCAAAAACATATCAAAAAGATCATTCACGGGGACCAAGTAGGCTTCATCCCCGGCACACAAGGTTGGTTCAACATACGCAAATCAATAAATGTAATTCATCATGTAAACCAGTCCAAAGTCCAAGACCACATGATACTCTCGATAGATGCAGAAAAAGCTTTTGACAAGATCCAACAGCCTTTCATGATCAAAATGCTAGAGTCAGTAGGAATGGAAGGAACCTTTATCAATATAATGAAAGCTGTATACAATAAGCCCACAGCAAGGATTTTGCTCAATGGGGAACAATTGGAAGCATTCCCACTTTGATCAGGAAATAGACAAGGCTGTCCACTCTCACCACTTCTATTCAATATTGTACTTGAAGTCTTAGCTGAAGCCATAAGACAAGAAAGGGACATAAGAGGGATTCAAATCGGCAAGGAAGAAGTCAAGCTATCCCCATTTGCGGATGACATGATCTTATACCTGAGGGATCCCAAAAACTTCACCAGGAATCTCCTGGAACTAATTAAGAAGCTCAGCAGGGTGGCAGGATACAAAATAAATGTGCAAAAATCAGAGGCCTTCTTATATGCCCAGAATGAAAGAAGTGAAAAAGCCTTGAGAGAAACCATCCCATTTACTATATAGCCCCTAAAAAAATAAAATACCTTGGAATAAATCTAACCAAGGAGGTAAAAGACCTTTGAAGGAAAACTTTAAAATCCTAAAGAAAGAAATTGCAGAAGACACCTGAAGGTGGAAAGTCCTCCTATTTTCCTGGATTGGCAGAATCAACATTGTAAAAATGACCATCCTACCAAAGGCAATATACAAATTCAATGCTATACCAATTAAAATCCCAAAGCAATTCTTCAAAGAAGTTGACCAAACAATCTCAAAATTCATATGGAGGCACAAAAGACCCAGGATAGCAAAGACAATCCTGAGTAACAAAAACACTGCTGGAGGTATTACCATACCAAACCTTAGTCTATACTACAAATCCATAGTTATAAAAACAGCGTGGTACTGGCTCCAAAATAGACACACAGATCAATGGATAAGGATTGAAGACCCAGATATAAGCCCACAAAATTACAGCCATTTGGTCTTTGATAAAGTGGCCCAAAGAATCCAATGGAAAAAGAACAGCATCTTTAACAAATGGTGCTGGCAAAACTGGATCTCTACATGCAGAATTTTAAAGCTGGACTCATATTTGTCACCATGTACAAAACTTAATTCCAAATGGATCAAGGACCTTGATATAAGGCCAGAAACTATAAAAACCATAGTTGATAGGATAGGGAACTCCCTCGAGCTGATTGGGCTAGGCCAACATTTCCTAAACAGATATCCAATGGCACAGTCACTGCTACCAACTCTCAACAGTTGGGATCTTGTGAAATTAAAGAGCTTCTGTTCAGATAAAGAGATTGTAACACGAGCTAAAAGGCAACCCACAGAATGGGAGAAAATCTTCACCAGCTACATATCTTATAGAGCTCTACTGTCCAGAGTGCACAAAGAACTTAGAAAACTAAACATCAAGGAAACCAATGGCCCAATTAAAAAATGGGCCCTGGAACTTAAAAAAAACTTTACCAGGGATGAAATTAAAATGCCTAAATAATATCTTAAAATGCTCCACTTCTTTAGCCATCAGGGAAATGCAAATCAAAACTTCCCTGAGATATCATCTCACCCTGATCAGGATGGCAAAAATTCACAATACAAACAACAACAAATGGCTGGAGAGGATGTGGAGAGAGGGGAAATTTCTTACATTGCTGGTGGGAATGCAGGCTCATACAGCTACTCTGGCAAGCCGTCTGGAGATTCTTAAAGAAATTAAAGATTGAAATGCCATATGACCCTGCTATTCCACTTCTGGGAATAACCCCCCATACAGCAGAGGTTCACTTCGATAGCACAAGCACGACCATGTTCATAGCAGCAGTGTTTACAATAGCAAAGTCATGGATCAACCCAAATGTCCAACAGTTGACGAGTGGATAAGAAAAATGTGGTACATCTATCTATACAATGGAGTACTACTCAGCCATCAAAAATGATGAATTACTGGAATTTGCCGGGAAATGGATATCATTAGAAACAATTATATTAAGTGAAGTATCCCAAACCCAGAAAATTAAGTGCCATATGTACTCCCTATTCAGTACCAAACCCACCCAGCCCACCTTGAGACACTCAAAGGTAAATCTCTGTAATACCTACAGTAGTTCCAAGGATTATGACCAGGAGGGATGGGGTTGGAGGGCCACACCAGAAACAAGGAGAGAGGGGACCATGTTACAGCAGAGAAAATAGGCCTCCATCAAGGATTGCAAGTAAGTATTGTGACACCTGGTTAAGTTCTCAGACATTCGTTCCTGATCATTTACAATGAGGGGGTATGATCTCACCAGAAGGGGAGGGCATATAGTGTGGCAGATAAAATGTAACCATTTTGCAAATGGGTAATTGACCCCTTCCTCACTGAGGTTTCCTACTTTTATTACATCTACCCTTGAATGTGCTCTTATAATAAGACTCCAGTTTAACAGCTTTTTGTCTCTGGCCAGGAGGTGACATACAGTTCCCAGCAGGATGGAGTGAAGGGCATTGCAGGAGCAGCAAAACTGCTAAAGAAAATCAACAAACCACAATCCAGAACTTCAGAGACTCTATATCAACCACCTAGAACTAGGCCAGCCTAGTCTCTCCCCATCCTGAAGCTCAGGGACATTTGCAGAAGAGGGGGCGGTAAGATTGTAAGAGCAAAAGGATGGGAGGATTTGCAAGATACTCCACACAAGTTAGGGCCGAAGCAATCATATTTGGACTTTGCATGCCCGACGCAATGTCCAACACACTACTGACCTCACAAAGTCTAGCATCTGCTAAAGGCACCAAGATCCTTGGAGGCAAGGGATTGACAGCCGCAGTAGTGTTCATAGCTATGCTTATGGGGAACACGGGAAAGTGTTCAGGGAAATGTCACTGGGTCCTTGTACGTCATCAGTGAGGAGGGCCCAGAGGAGAGTCAGGCATGCACAATAAAGGACTTTCTGGGAATTGGGGTGGGAGGCACTGGGGGATGGGGAGGCAGGGCTAAGGGAAGGGGGAGCAGGGGGTTCAGGGGGAGGAGGATGGAGGGAGGGAACTGGTGTACCTATTAAGTTTGTATGAGCGGAAATAAAATAAAAAATGTATAAAAAATGAAAAAAGAATACAAAAAAATAAAAAAAATAAAAAAAGTTTGTATGAGTAGAAAAAATAAATTATTAATTAAAATAAAAGTTCAGTTCCAACATTTTCAAGTTCAAAATTCTTAACCTTCTTAAATTAGAAATAAGTTCAAATATTTTAAAATAGATAAAACATTGTAACAGAACGATTTTAAACAATAAGAAAACATTAAAAAGATCAAAGTCAAGAAAAAAAAATCCTTTACTTCAAAGTACATCTTCTGTTGCTCATCACGTAGTCAAGGCGGCTCAAAGATTCTAGGCATTCCCAGTCCCTGTTTGCAGCTTAAAGTTGAAAAGCAGAGTTCCTTTGAACCAGGCTGAATCTCCACTCGCAGTCATCCTCAGCATACATCCCATGGTTCTGGCATCTCCCACACAACTCTGGGTTCTCCTCTGCAGCTTTTAGCTTCACCATCTCTTGCAGGAACTCTATGCCTAACACTTGGTGCCAAGCTTTTGCTGCTTTCTACAAACCCTTCAGTAGTACACCCAAACCAGTATCGCCTGAGGGACACTGCCTGATTCTGAAGCAAGGTTGAAACGTCGATTTCCACTAGAGCTACAGCTGTACCAACTTTAACAAGCTGACGCTAGAAAAGCCTTTTTTCTAGGCAGCCAAATTCCAAAGGGGTAGAAACGGCTTTAACTTGGGGTTTTGGCTCCTGAAGGAATCTGGGTTTTCAAACCACGAACGTGCCATATGGTGGTTTTCATGTCTTCCACTGTCCCAGTGCAAGTCACTAGGTTTTCCTTCAGTGATACTCATTTCTCGAACAGCAGCAGATATTCTGCTGCCTGCCCTTTGCATATTCAAACCTTTAAGGCTGCCAACACAGCTCTCCTCTGTCAAGCAAACCAGTCCATCATCTTTAAATTCAGCTTTACCAAAGTCCTTGTTCCCCTCATCAGATATTGGGCCCAAACAATCTCTCTCAACAACTGGCCCACTAAACTCTGAAGAATGGTATTTGTAAATCCACAAAGTGAAAATTCTCAAGCATTTCCAACTTTGTCCAGTAGAACCATTCAAAAGCCACATAGTCAGATTTATCAGCAACACCCTACTTCCTAGGTACCAAATTCTGTTGCAGTCAGCCTGCATGGTTGCTGATAAATGACTATTACACAGCTTAAGGGAACAAGGAGTTTACTTTCTTATGATTCCTGGTTAGAGTTCTTAGTCCAGCTTGACGGGAGAGCATGCACCAATACCAGGGCTGAGGGAACTGGCCATAACATCACTGCATAATGGTTGAGAGATGAGCAATCCTCACTTGCCAGACTAGCATTCTGGCCAAGTATACAGAAGGATGCCAACTTTCTCAACCAACTCTCTGTGATTTATCCAGGGCCTAATCCCATCCACCATGGGCTGGGTCTTCCCCATCAACTAGACAATCTCCTTCAGGTTTGCTCTGGGATTAACTCAACCATTAACTCTCTACAACTGTGCCCAGAGCTCAAACCCTCAAGAGTCAAGTTGACACCTGTGCTTAACTATGACAGTCTCTAAACTCATTCTCTCTCTCTCTCTCTCTCTCTCTCTCTCTCTCTCTCTCTCTCTCTCCTGATTTTATTTCAGTTTTGAGTGCAAAGGAGCCATCCTCAGTATTTTACACTTTAATGCACAATTTTTCTTTCTGGTGTCACTGTGCTTTAGCCCTGATCTCTCCATTTCTTAGGGATATCCCTCCTTTCTTCTAAGATCTCTCTTCCTTCCTTTACCTTTTCCTGAGTTTCTTATTTCTTAGAGGCTTTTCCCTTTCTTTCTTTCCTCATTTCTGAGTTTCCTGTTTCTTAGCAGCATCTCTCTTCTTCGCTTTCCTCTGTTCTTCACTTCTCCAGCCAGCTGGCCAGCATCAAAAAACCTTTAAAACTAGTCGCCCTTCTTGCTTCAAAGCTCCTCTCTCTGTAATCCTCAACATTTCTTAATCTTTAATTCTCTCTCTTCTTAATGAAGAGTCAAAGTTATGTTTGTGGAAGCACCTTGATTTTACATTGAACATTTTTTATTTGCTTTGATGCAGCAAACATTTATTCAAGTCTTCCTTGCAATTATTGAAAATGTCAACATTCACAGCCTGCTATACAAACAATTCATGTTAGTGAATAAAATCATTTTGGTGTTTCTTAATAAGCATTCTAATTGCTTAGTAATGAGATGGAGAATTTTAAACATTGTGCATGATAAACAATATCAATTATTACAAATCAGAGCATTGAAAATGCAGCTTATTTTCCAGAAATCAGTGAGAGTTGTAGCTTGGTAAGTAACTCTTAATTATTTTTTCCCTCAGTAGAAAGTGGGGTCCAAGTTGGCATTCTCATTCAGTTTCCAACTCATGAGTTTGCATAAATGATGCTGCCTGGAAAAGTCAATGTCTTTGCTTTTTCACAGCCAGAAGGCCAGGGCTCTGGTAAAAGGCCCCAGAGAGAGCATGAAGTCAGGTTTTATTAGATTGTAATGAGTTGTTTCTGGCAAGAAAAAGAATTTGTGTAAATACATGTCTGGAAAAGTCTTTGAATGACAGTAGTGATGGGGATTTATTTGAACTTTTTGCCTCCTACTGCCAACAATACTGGAGGTGACTGAACTATTAAGAAGACTGGAATGATAGTCCTAGAGAAAATAATGCTGAGTAACTTCATGGAGGTCAGACAAGGAAGACAGAGGAAAATGGTGGTGGGTTTCAGAAATATGAAGAAATGGAATTAATTGACAAGCATTGGTCAGCATAAAATATTAATGTCAAGTTAGACACTTTTCAAAGAGAAAATGGTGACTATTGCTATGATAACTTAGCAGAAATGACTGAGTGCCCTGACTAAAACAGGGGCTGATGACCACCTTAACTTGGTGCACAACAATGATAATATGGAACACTTCCAAAGATCATATGTGTCTGGTATGGTATAACCATTTTCCAACACTCCTCTATAATATACATAGCGACCCATACACTGAGGTTCTGTTATGACTAATTTGCAGATTATAGAACTGAAGTCAGATAGATTAAAATATTTCTAAGAGTGATAGAAATCATATATGCCACCATATCTAGTGGAAGAATGGTTTGGTCATTGATCTCCAGTTTCCTGTACTAGCAGCTCATTCCTCAATACAGTAGAATTAGAAGATGAGAGATCATTTCTGAGATGTGGGCTAGTTGAGAGACACATGGTATGTGGGAGCATTATCCTATGATAGAGGATCATAGTTCTCACAGTTTCTGAGTTTGCTCCTCTAAGGAGGTTGCTATAAAGAAAGATCAAGTTTATCTCCTGAATATTTCTTGTTCTCTGTTCACCTTGTTATTTGACTGTCACATGCTCCAATTAGGGACAACCAAATTAGAGTAAATGGAATAGACATTTTGATTAGGAATCCCCATACTATCTGTTTGTTTTGTTCACTGAACATGACAGAAATGTTAGAAGTGGGGTCCACCAAAAGATTGTTGGAACTATCTCTGAGAAGAAAAGGAAATTCTAGTTAGATGATGATGTAAATCTGGTATTGTATGAGGGACGAGACTGGAATAGTGTTTGATTACTATTTTTTTCAAGACAGCATGAAACAGAGAGAGGAGAAAGATATATATTTGTGTCACCATCAAAAAAATAGAATTTTTCTATTCTTTAATCAATTATTAAGTATATAAAATGAATGTGTTATTTTTATCACTTACTATCTGATCTCATACCCATGACTCTTCCTACTTCAAAACTTCTCCTTCTCCTCCCTACTTTCATGCCTTTTTTGCATGTGGTCCAAGATTTTCATCTAGGATTCCTATACTAGCTTGTGTATGAACATTTGCTGGGGCATGGATGATACATCAATGAGTATACCACTGAGGAATGTAGTTCCCCTTACTTATCCGTCATTAAACATCTGACATGCCCAGAAGATATAGTCTCACTGCAGACCTTCCCATTCTCTGACTTATGCATTCTTACTGTCCTCTTTTTGGTGATGTTCTCTATGCCTTGAGGTGGGTTTGAAAGGTGATTTAGATGTCCTCTTTAGTATTGAGCAGTTCACATTCACATATTCTCTGTACTTTGTCCAGTTGCTGTTCTCTGTATTAAATGCCTTCCAGGGCTGGAGAGGCAACTCAGGGGTTAAGCTCTTGCCTTGCAGGCAGAAGGTCCTGAGTTCGGGTCCTAGACCCCATGTATAGACGCCAGGCGGAAGCGGGGACGGCCTGCATTTCTGGTCCTGGTAGGGTGGAGTCTGTGAATCCTCGGGCAGAGTAAACAAGAAGGAGGTGGAGGTGGTCTATAGCGATTCCCGAATTCGTCCATGGTTCTACATACACACACATACATACACACGTGCACACACATACATGCACATTTGAATAAATAATAAATAAAAAAAATTTAAAAAAGTTTAAATGCCTTCCATTGCAAAAGGCATCTTCTAGACCATCAAGAACATTTCTAATTTATGACTATAATGATGAATGTTCAAATGCAAGTTTAAGACCATGTCCTTATAGCTAAACTTCTGTATTTCACCTTCCACTATGGCCTGTAGTCTATCCTTCCATATGTTTATGGTATGGTTTACAGCACCAGGCATATATTCCCTATCAAAGAGTGAGCTTAAATCCAATCAAAACATATTTGGTTAACCCCATAATATTCATGCCACTGTTGCACCATTTGTTATTACCAGAAAATACTATGCAGGCTGCTTGGGGAGAAAAGTCATCAACAGTCAAAATAAAACTACATATGTTTCTCTACTGGCAAATGCAGAATATGTGAAATATCAGAACAGGATAAATAGTTGAAATCAACTAAAGCCAGGACATGACTAGGTAGTACTACAATTAATTAAAAAGTACTTAAGTTGTTTTTCAGAAAATAAAGAACAATCAAAACTTCCCTCTTTACTTGAGGAAGCTGTGAATGTGGCTTCTCAGGAAGATGGCACAGCAGCAAACTCTTTGGTACAATTCCCTACTTTGGTCACAAGCTTAAATACTGAGGTGTAGACCAAGATGATAGTAAAAAGATACAACCCATGAAGACTAATAGTGACCAGGCCTGACCATGTGAAAGAAGCTCCAGCTCCATACCATCTGTGATAAATGGCAATCTGACACCTGGGAGACAGACCGTGGTTTTACCTGAGAGGGATTCTTTATGGTGGTTGGCTTCTGTGAATGCCGGTGAGGATTATCTTGGTTGTGGCAATTGAAGTGGATAGGTTTGCTTGTCCTGGATGGATATATTCCCTGGCCTTGGGATCTTAGACTGAATTATCTTACAGAAAATAGTTGAGTACTAGTAAGTGAGCATTCCCTGATTCTTGCCCTCTGTTCTCGAGTGTAAGTGTGGTGTATCCAGCTCCCCCATGCTTCTGCTGCTGTGATTTCCCTGACACCATGGACTGTACCTGGACCTGTAAATCAGAATGAAGCCCCTCATCTCTAGGCTTCTTGAGACAAATATTTTTGTTGTCGCCACATGTAAGGAAACTAAAGCACTATCCAGTCCATAATCAGCTTCTCTTCTCTCTGTTCCTCCTCTATATACTTGTCCAGGCACTGACTGATCAGGTAAGAAGATCCAAGTCTCCTGTCCTTGAATTCCTTACTTACTGATTAAGAAAACAGATTTTCTTTTCCCTGAGGTCAATGCTATAGGATCCTAACATTCAAACAACTTTCCTTTGCTGCCATGAACTGCCATTTGGCCCTGTTCATCTCTTTCCAACATATCTGGGATACCATTTCCCTACCACTTCATCTAGCATTCAAAACATCAAAGCAGAAATACTTTTAAAACCATAAGTAGGGTGAACTCTGATAATAATTCTAGATTATGGTTTGTATAAACTATCTTTGAATGTTATAAAAGGTTTCACAACATAGTTACTTTTGCAAGCATAAATTTTGTTTATATGATATGTTTTATTTTAATAAAGGCAAGTAAATACTTATTAGTTAACAACACTCAATTTTCCCTCTTGTCTAGGAAAATGTTATATAAAATTCTAGACTCTAATAGCTGAACTTAGCGATTGTCAATGGAAATTAGTTATTTATTCATGAACTAAAAAAAGCCACAAAAATTATTTTGGTAACAGAATAGAGCTTAACTTTGAACTTCTGGAAGAGTCTAATAATTTTTCTTTATGAATCTATTTATAAGTGTCATTTCCAAACTGTCTTTTTCCTCCTTGATGTATTGATGTTTTAATTTCATGTACTAGACTGGAGAATTGTATGAAAGAGTTTACTGCTGTGCTGTTTGTTCCTGAGAAGCCACATTTACAGCTTCTTCAAGTAGAGATGAAAGTTTTTGTTGTTCTTTGTTTTCTGAAAAACAAGGTAAACAAGATATATTGGGGAGGAAAACATGTTTCCAAACATACATTTTTTCATATTCACCAATGAGAAAAGAACGATACTCATGATTTCTGTTTTCTTTATATAATACCATATATTGTGGAATACATTTTTAAAGTGTTGTTTATTTGTTTTTACTTTTTATTTTTGGCATATTGTCTATTCTTTTTTTAGTAATTATCAGATAATATGATAGACAATTTGAAGCAAGAGATTTATTAACTTCACCTGGAGTACTAGCAGTTGTGAAGTAGATTAATATAAGATACATATCTGCATTAGGTTATTTGATATTATATGGAACATTGCAAATGCACCCACAGAAGTGTGTAGGATTACTGTCCATATCTAAGGGATTTTACTCTTTGAAGTTGTATTTTATGATTCATTGCTGAATCACCAATATAATTCTATGTCCTTCTGATTCCAGCATTGCCTGCAAATATGACTCCTTCATTTGTCTTTTTTAGATTTTGTTATAGATAGTATAAGACTCAGGAAACAACAGCATCACCCACTGTATGTCATTATCATACAGCACATAAATACCCATGTCATGTGGTATGTATCAATATCATCCAATGTATATCAATATAAATGTGTGTCTTGCTCTGATCGTGAGGATTGAAAACCTTACAGATCATGAAGGAGATATACATTGTGTTATACTGACATGCAATGGATGATATTGGTACATATTGTGTGATATTGATATTGATATAGATTGTATGATGTTAATATACATTGCATGACACTGATATATAGGATGATATTTCAATCCTCATGATCAGAACAAGACATGAAAGAGTTTAGATTCCTGGCCATATGTATGCTTTCGGCTCAGGAGATTTCTTACATAGCTATTTATATTCTTTTTTTCTTCGCCTATTCTATTGCAAGTGCCCAGGCACATATTAATTAGTATAAGTAACTCTTATTAAAGCAATGAGTCACATTCACACAAAAGACATAAAAGTAGGAGGGAAAGTTATTGGGAAGTAGAGGAATCTCAATGGGGAGGGGATGAAGAGGATGTGATAGCAAATTATGGGGAGAAAATGACAAATATTCTTTGTATATACAAAATTGTCATATACTAAAACTGAATAATAAAAGAAAGGGGCACTATTTTTAACTTAACTTGGCATATTATTTCTTATTGTATATATTGTGATCTTGTCTACTTTTAAAGAAATTCTCTCTTTAGATTGTATTTGTAATGGGAAATATTCATCACAAACTGAATGGAAAACAAAATTATAAATGAGAAAATAGAAGGTTTGACCAAAGGTAGAAATACTCATTTCATAGACTAGGTAAATATCCACTCTGTTTTATATGGCACCATCCTATGGGTTGAAGTCATGGACTAATTAGTAGAAAGAAGAACCTGACCCAAGTTCAGCATTTATCTCTTTTATTCCTGACAACAGACACAGTGTGACCATCTACCTCATGCTCCCATCAACTGTATAATCACTCCCAAACTGATGGGCCAAAAGAAATCCTTCCTTCCCTAAGTTGCTTTAATCACTGTGCTTCATTCATAGTCACAAGAAAAGTAACAAAAACTATAATTCTAATTACTTAAATGTACTACAACCTCTATATTTGAAGTTACTTGTGTTTTCATTACTAATATGGGTACATTAGATATTCCTCCCTTGTCTCCTTGACTTTGGTCTTGTATATATATCTTATCCTTTATTCACCTTGGTGTGATGTTTCATGCTATTATTTTGTTCCTTATCATATTTTAATTATATTACTTCTGTTTTTCAAATCTCTTATGGTTTTTTTCATTCAGTAGTGAGAATGACTTCTGAGTTTTAATACACAAAACACCTTTTTACTCTGGATAATTTTATTATACATGCACTAGCATATTCAGTTTAACTTCAGAACCTTTCAGATGACATTGATTTTCTTTTCTGGAAATGTGTATTCTTTTGCAGCAGTCAACCTCTGGTGTGACTCAAAATTCAGTCAAAAAATGCTCTGTCATCTATGACTTTTTTCAATTCACAAAAGTTTTCAACCTGTAGAATTTTACTCACCAAATTTCAATTATATTCTTTGCCCAACATCTCCTCATCTTGTTCAGGCTCCTTTTACACCTCTTGGTAACACTATTCTATTCTCTATTTCTGAGAGAGCAACTTTTCTTTACACAATGCAGATCAATAAAATGGGGTTGCATTTATCTTTCTATGACTATCTCCTTTGATTTGATATTTATCCTTCAGTTTGTACATGCTGATAACAGAATTCATTAATTTTCATGAACAAATAGTACTTTATTGTGTGTATAAAGAAGTGTATAAAATGTACTTATAGTATCATATATACTATATTTTATATACTTCTTCATATGAGCTATAACTCATTTTTCTTTCCAGGGACACTCAAATTGAACTTGAGTGTTATGATGTTCTGTAGCCATCACAACTAGAGTGATGTTCTTCTCACTGCACTCAAGGTCTTATCATTGACTCCAGGATCACAGGATTCTCAACTGCACATAAACTTCCCTGACTCTCGGTACATATAAATTCAACCTTCCTTCTCTCTTGAATATCATGGGAATCCTGCTTTGCCTAAAGTAGCCCACCTCACACTGTGTCCTCATGTGTTTGCTCTGTCCTCTCCACTCAGCCCCTGATAATTCTGGCCATACTGTGTCTTTTCACAAGGAGATTCACAGCAGTTTTGCATGACCAGTCTGTGGCCATGCTGAGTTCTGGAGGTACTGCCTTGATCCTCTAATGTTCTGCTCTCAGCACTAAAGCTCACTCTGGGCTTTAGATACTCATTCTCACTTCAGTCTCACTTTGTTTCCCACTCTTTTTTAGGGTATTGTTCGATTTTCTCAGTGTTTCTATCTTCACTTTCATCCGGTGGACAAGCTTCAGTCCTCTAATCTAAAATATCTGCGTTCATGCCATCTAACTCTCTAGATGCATTTCATCTTCCTCTATCCTTTTACTAATCATATTTTTATCTCTATATGTTTCCCAACTAAGTTGTTTTTGTTTTTAATCTCTTTCTTTATGGAAATTTATATATTTTTATATTTTATTGAGAAATTTTCAAAAAATACAAACAAAATGCGCTTATGTAATTGCTCCAGCTTCCTCTCCTCCACTTCCCTCCTCCTCCACCATCCCCTCCCTTCATCAATCCAATCATCTCCTTCTACATGTGTGGAACAGGGCTGAAGCATCTGTAAGGAACTAATAAGGAACCAGGTCTTTTTGGTAGCATATTTGACTCATATTTGGCAAACTCACAAGCAGGGAAGTTTCCCTTCTTTTGCCCAGCATCTAACCTTGAAATTGTTTCTCAGTATAGTCACTTCTCCTGAGATTCTTGCTGATCTATGGGGGGATGTTGATATGTCAAAATCTGGTGGTAGTAGGTTACATTGCTATGAGCTCCTGGATGCCACAGCCCTGCCATGGAAATTTATATTTTACGATAAAATAATGAGTTAAATCAGAGTCTTAGTTTTCATGGTGTAGTATTCAACTTTGTCACCTGATATTTAAACAATAAATTAATCAAAAGTCATGTAAAGAAATATTTCTGAAAATGCATAGTATTTATACCTATTTACATCACACTCCAGCAAAATTAAAGAAAAATATGTGTCATGGTTTGAAATGCATCCCCCACTAACTCAGGTGTTTAGGAAGTTCATGTCACCTTTAGGAGGTGAAGTCTTCCACCATGAAAGACTATATCTCCTTCCTAGAACCATAAGTTGACTAAATCTCCCTTTTTCCTTTAATTTGTTTGACTTTGGGTATTCTTTCACAGCAACTATTGCTCACAAGAGTAATAGTACAGAAATTAATACCAGAGAAGTGGGTTGTGAAACTAAGAGAATCTGGTTCCAAAAAGTGAAGCTGTTGTTTGTGAAGTTAAGAGAAACTGAAATCCAGCAGTATAGCCAATACTGAGATGTGTCTAATGTGCTCTGGAACTGTTTGGAAAAATGTGGAAAACTTTGTAACTTTGTGCTGGGAAGGCCTTTGTGTCTTGGAGACTAATCCAATTATGCCTTTCTTGTGAAAGTTTGGAAGAGAGTAAAATTGTTAGAGATGTAGTTGAAGCCTTGTGTTGAATATGTGACAAGGGGCAAATGGTACAGTGTGTAGGCAGAGACTTTGATTAAATTTTGCCCTCCTCTTGAGATTTTGCCTGAAGTTAAATTTGAGTGTTTGGTGGAAGAAATTTTCAAAGTAAGACAGTCTTGACAATGTGACATAACTACTTTTTACATTCTTGTTCAGAGGTATGAAAAGGAGCGAAGAATAAGGCAGAAAGAAAGAAAAACTGTGAGGTCTGATGAGGAAAAATGCAGTGGCAGGTATGAAGGGCTGAACCAGAAAGAAGCAGAGAGCAAAATGGAGACTAAATCAAAGACTGCTCTTCATTTGTATTACAGGAGAGGTCCTATCCTGTGGGCAAGATACTAAGAGAAGACTCCCATCCATAAGAATGTGAAGTACGGGGCTCCAAAGGGAAACTCTGTTTCTCCTTCAAAAGAAAGGCACAAGAAAAAATTGCTTACAGGAAAAGCTAATCCAGCTGTGAGTCCATAGAGCCAATCTCCTACCCAAGTTTATATCAGAAATTGGCAATGTGTTCCTGGCTTTAGTAGCATCAATGATGTAAGAGGGACTAGGTCAAAATGGTAGAGATCGAAAACATGAACCTAGTACCTGTAGTTTAGAGGTCTAAGAAGGAAGTTTGTGCTGTGTAGTTAAAGCCTAGTTTGCAATTGAAAAGTGAAGCTATTAGAGACATTATACCTTGGGAAGAGGCAGCCCAAGAGCATATGTGCTACATAGGCAGATTTGTTGAGGGTTGGAACGAAAGCCCTTTGGAACTGAGATGATTTCAAAAAGAAGCTTATTTCTTGGTTTTGGGACTATAAGATTTGACATTTGTCCTGCTGGTTTTTGGTCTTGTTATGGACTAATCTTTCCTAGATCATCCTATTTGGAATAAGAATGTGTATTCTGTGTCATTGTATGTTGGAAGTACACAACTTGTCTTTTGATTTTACAGGAAGCTTTGGATTTTGGACATTAGACTGTGTATGACCTTTTATTAATTTTAATACATTTTTTATTATTATTTCAGCTCATACATACTTAATAGGTACACCAGTTCCCTCCCAACCTCCTCCTCCCCCTGAACCCCCTGCTCTCCCTCCCCTCACCTTCCCACCCCATCCCCCCGTGCCTCCCGCCCCAATTCCCAGAAAGTCCTTTATTGTGCATGCCTGACTCTCCTCTGGGCCCTCCTCTCCGATGATGTACAAGGACCCAGTGGCGTTTCCCTGAATCCTTTCCTGTGTTCCCCTTAAGCATAGGAACACTACTGTGGCTATCAATCCCTTGCCTCCAAGGATCTTGGTGCCATTAGCAGATGCTAGACTTTGTGAGGTCAATAGTGTGTTGGACCTTGCGCCGGGCATGCAATGTCCAATTATGATTGCTTCGGCACTAACTTGTGTGGAGTATCTTGCAAATCATTGCTCCTCCCATCCATTTGCTCTTACACTCTTACCGCCCCCTCTTCCGCAAATGTCCCTGAGCTTCAGGATGGGGAGAGATTAGTCTGGCCTAGTTCTAGGTGGTTGATATAGAGTCTCTGAAGTTCTGGATAGTGGTTCAGTTGATTTTCTTTTGCAGTTTTGTTGCTCCTGCAATGCCCTTCACTCCATCGTGATGGGCACTGTATGTCACCCCCTGGCCAGAAACAGAAAGCTGTTAAACTGGAGTCTTATTATAAGAGCACATTCAAGGGTAGATGTAATACTTATACCCAAAAGTGGAATCGCAGGGTCATATGGCATTTGGCAATGGGAGGGGTCAATCACCCATTTGCAAAATAGTTACTTTTTAATCTGCCAGACTATATGCCCTCCCCTTCTGGTGAGTTCATACCCCCTTAGTTGTAAATGATCAGGAACGAATTGTGAACTTAAATAGATGTCACATTGCTTTCTTGAAGTCCTTGATGGAGGCCTATTTTCTCTACTGTAACATGGTCACTTCTCTCCTTGTTTCTGGTGAGGCCCTCCAGCCCCATCCCTCCTGTTCATAATCCTTGCAATTACTGTAGGTAATACATAGATTTATCTATGAGTGTCTCAAGGTGGGCTGAGTGGGTTTGGTACTAGGAGCCACCTATTAGGGAGTACATACGGTGCTTAACTTTCTGGGTTTGGGATCCTTCACTTAATATAATTGTATCTAATGACATCCATTTCCCGGCAAATTCCAGTAATTCATCATTTTTTGATGGCTGAGTAGTACTCCATTGTATAGATGTACCACCTTTTCCTTATCCACTCCTCAACTGTTGGACATTTGGGCTGATTCCATGACTTTGCTATTGTAAACAGTGCTGCTATGAACATGTTCATGCTTGTGCTATCGAGGTGAACCTCTGCTGCATGGGGGGTTATTCACAAAAGTGGAATCGCAGGGTCATATGGCATTTCAATCTTTAATTTCTTTAAGAATCTCCAGATGGCTCGTCAGAGTGGCTGTATGAGCCTGCACTCCCATCAGCAATGTAGGAGAGTTCCCCTCTCTCTACATCCTCTCCAGCAGTTGGTGTTGTTTGTACTGAGGATTTTTGCCATCCTGACCAGGGTGAGATGATATCTCAGGGAAGTTTTGTTTTGCCTTTCCCTGATGGCTAAAGAAGTGAGCATTTTTGAAGATATTTGTTAGACATTTTAATTTCATCCCTGGTAAAATTTCTTTTAAGTTCCAGGGCCCATTTTTAATTGGGCCATTAGTTTCCTTGATGTTTAGTTTTCTAGTTCTTTGTACACTCTGGACAGTAGAGCTCTATCAGATATGTGGTTAGTGAAGATTTTCTCCCATTCTGTGGGTTGCCTTTGAGCTCGTGTTACTAATCTCTTTATCTGAACAGAAGCTCTTTAATTTCACAAGATCCCAACTGTTGAGAGTTGGTAGCAGTGACTGTGCCATTGGATGTATGTTTCGGAAATGTTGGCCTAGCCCAATCAGCTCGAGGGAGTTCCCTATCCTTTCAACTATGGTTTTTATAGTCTCTGTCCTTAATACAAGGTCCTTGATCCATTTGGAATTAAGTCTTGTACATGGTGACAAGTACGGGTCCAGCTTTAATCTTCTGCATGTGGAGATCCAGTTTTGCCAGCACCATTTGTTGAAGATTCTGTTCTTTTTCCATTGGATTCTTTGGGCCCTTTGTCAAAGACCAAATGGCTGTAATTTTGTGGTCTTATATCTGGGTCTTCAATCCTTATCCATTGATCTGTGTGTCTATTTTGGAGCCAGTACCAGGCTGTCTTTATAACTATGAATTTGTAATAAAGACTAAGGTTCGGTATGGTAATACCTCCAGCAGTGTTTTGGTTACTCAGGATTGTCTTTGCTATCCTGAGTCTTTTGTGCCTCCATATGAATTTTGAGATTGTTTGGTCAACTTCTTTGAAGAATTGCTTTGGGATTTTAATTGGCATAGCATTGAATTTGTATATTGCCTTTGGTAGGATGGTCATTTTTACGATGTTGATTCTACCAATCCAGGAACATGGGAGGTCTTTGCACCTTCTGGTGTCTTCTGCAATTTCTTTCTTTAGGGTTTTAAAGTTTTCATTGTAAAGGTCTTTTACCTCCTTGGTTAGATTTATACCAAGGTATTTCCTTTTTTTAGGGGCTATAATAAATGGGATGGTTTCTCGCAAGGCTTTTTCACTTCTTTCATTCTGGGTGTATAGGAAGGCCTCTGATTTTTGCACATTTATTTTGTATCCTGCCACCCTGCTGAACTTCTCAATTAGATACAGGAGCTTGCTGGTGGAGTTTTTGGGATCCCTCAGGTATAAGATCATGTCATCCGCAAATAGGGATAGCTTGACTTCTTCCTTGCCGATTTGAATCCCTCTTATGTCCCTTTCTTGTCTTATGGCTTCAGCTAAGACTTCAAGTACAATATTGAATAGAAGTGGTGATAGTGGACAGC
This sequence comes from Typhlomys cinereus, assembly GCA_023101885.1. Taxonomy (NCBI): domain Eukaryota; kingdom Metazoa; phylum Chordata; class Mammalia; order Rodentia; family Platacanthomyidae; genus Typhlomys; species Typhlomys cinereus. Next base: position 740,094 of record JALPQD010000356.1, on the reverse strand, counting down.
CTTGTCTATTTCCTGATCAAAGTGGGAATGCTTCCAATTGTTCCCCATTGAGCAAAATCCTTGCTGTGGGCTTGTTGTATACAGCTTTTATTATATTGATAAAGGTTCCTTCCATTACTACTGTCTCTAGCGTTTTGATCATGAAAGGCTGTTGGATCTTGTCAAAAGCTTTGTCTGCATCTATCAAGAGTATCATGTGGTCTTGGATTTTGGACTAGTTTACATGATGAATTACATTTTTTATTTGTGTATGTTGAACCAACCTTGTGTGCCGGGGATGAAGCCTACTTGGCACCCGTGAATAATCTTTTTAATATGTTTTTGAATCCGATTTACTAAAACTTTGTTAAGAATCTTTGCTTCTGTGTTCATCAGAGAGATCGGCCTATAGTTTTCTTTTTTAAGTGAGTCTTTATTAGGTTTTGGGATTAAAACGATATTAGCTTCATAGAAGGAATTTGGTAGTGTTCCTTCCTTTGCTATTTGATGGAACAGTTTAAGGAGTATTGGTGTTATTAACTCCTTAAATGTCTGGTAGAACTCTGTGCTGAATCCATCTGATCCAGGACATTTTTTGGTCGGAAGATTCAAGATTACTTCCTCAATAATAAAAAAAAAAAGATTACTTCCTCAATTTCCTTATATGTTATAGGACTATTTAAATAATTCACAACTTCCTGATTCAATTTAAGTAAGTTGTGTTTACTTAGAAATTCATCCATCTCTTGTGTGTTGTCAAACTTCACAGAGTATAAGTATTTGAAATATGATGTTATAATCCTCTGGATTTCTTGGGTATCAGTAGTGATAACTCCATGTTCATTTCTGATTTTGTTAATTTGGGTTTTCTCTCTCCTGCTTTTGGTTATTTTAGCTAGGGGTGTATCAATCTTATTGATTTTTTCAAAGAACCAGCTTTTTGACTGGTTGATTTTTTCTATCGTTTTCTTAGTCTCAATTTCAGATATTTCTCCCCTTATTTTGCTGATCTCCTCTCTTCTACTACTTTTGGGATGAGATTGCTCTAGTTTCTCTAAAGCTTTAAGCTGCATTGTTAAGTTGTTTATTTCTGATGGTTCCATTTTTTTGATGTATGCATTAAGAGCTATAAACTTACCTCTTAGGACAGCTTTCATTGTGTCCCAGAGATTTTGGTAAGTTGTAATTTCGTTATCGTTCACTTTCAGGAAATCTTAAATTTCCTTTTTAATTTCTTCCTGAATCCAGTTCTCATTCAGCATTATATTGTTATGTTTCCAGGAGTTAGTGTATTTTCTCTTGTTTGATGTGTTGTGGATGTCCAGCTTTTTGCCGTGGTGGTCTGATAGGGCACAGGTTAGAATTTCAATGTTTTTGTATATGTGTAGATTCATTTTGTGGCCCAATATGTGATCTATTTTGGAGAAAGTTCTGTGTGCTGCTGAGAAAAATGTGTATTCTTTGGTACGTGGGTGAAAAGTTTGATAGAGATCTGTAAGGTCCATTTCTTTCAGGGTTTGATTAAGGTCCAAAGTGTCTCTGTTAAGCTTTTGATCTGTTGATCTATCCCATGTTGAGAGGGCGGTGTTGAAGTCCCCAAGAATTTTCATTTGGGGGTTGATTTCTTGCTTTAGACGCTGTAGGGTTTTCTTAATGAATGTGGAGGAGCCCGTATTGGGTGCATATATGTTCAGTATTGTGAAGTCTTCCTGGTGAATTGTACCTGTAACTAAAATGTAGTATACATCCGTGTCTCTTATAATTTTCTTTGGTTTGAATTCCACTTTGTCTGATATCATAATGGCTACCCCTGCCTTTTTTCTGCTTCCATTTGCTTGTAGATTTGTTGACCAGCCTTTTATTTTTAGAGCGTGCCTATCTTTTGTGGTGAGATTGGTTACCTGTAAGCAACAGATTGATGGATTGTGATTTTTAATCCAAGTTTGTAATCTGTGTCTCTTGATCGGTGAGTTAATTCCATTAACATTTAGTGTTATAATGGAGAAACTACTTTTAATTCCAGACATTTATTATGTTTAGTAGTTTTTATAAGTATATTGCTTCGCTTTTAATGGTGTTATACTTGCCTTCTGTTCTCCTGGATATGCCTGTTTTTTTCTTCACGCTTGAGTATCATTTTTAGCATTTTTGAAGGCCTGGTTTAGTGGACATGTATCCTTTCAAGTTGTCTTTGTGCGGGAAGATTTTTCTTTCTCCATCGATCATAACTGATAGTTTTGCAGGGTAAATCAGCCTGGGTTGACATTTTTGCTCATTCAGTACTTGAAGTATGTCTCTCCAAGCTTTTCTTGCTTTTACTCTTTCGACTGAGAAGTCATTTGTTATTTTAATAGGTTTACCTTTAAAAGTGACTTGTTTTTTCTCCCGTGAAGCTCTCAGCACCAGTTCTTTATCTTGAATGTGGAGTGTTTTAACTATTATTTGCCATGGCGTGCTTCTGTTTTGGTCGTATCTGTTTGGGGTGCGGAATGCCTCTTGTATATGGATGGGCCTCTCTTTTTTTATATGAGGAAAGTTTTCCTTGATGATCGTTTGAAAAATTTCCTCAGGGTGGTATTTTGAGATTCTTGCTCTGGTATTCCATGAATACGCATGTTAGGCTTCTTCAGGGTGTCCTATATCTCTTGGATATTTCTCTCAAGTATCTTTTTGGCTTTAACAACCTCTTCCATTGAGCTGGTTAGTACTCCCACTTTATCTTCAAGGTCTGATATTCTGTTTTCTGCTTTGTTAGTTCTGTTGATAAGACTCTCTGTGGAGTTCTGGCTTGAAGATAACTTGTCTTGTCACTCACTTTTAAACTTTGCTTGAGTCTGTTTTAACTGCTCTATGCCAGTTTTTGTTTCTTGCACTGTTTTTCTCAACTCCTCCAAATGTCTGTTGTGTTCCTCTTCAAAGCGATTGATTCGATTATGTAATTCCTCCTGGATTTCCTCTTTCATAGTATTGAGCATGATAATGATCATATTTTGAAAGTCGTTATCCTGGGTCAGACTTTCTTGGCCTTTTTCCGTAGGTTTGTTCTGGTTGGAGTCTAACATTATGGGATTAATTCCTTCAGTGGGAAATTTGTTTACTTGAGTGTTGCTTCTCATGGATTTGCACTTTGACTTTGGCATTGTAGTTTTAACTCTTAAGATCTTTCAATTTCACTAAACTGAATTATTTGGCCTGGGGTTCTGGGGGTGGGCAAGGACGGAGCTTACCTAGGTGGTGGTCGAAGGCCCGGCTGGACAGCACTCGCGTCCGGACAGGCGGAGCGGGGTGGGGAAAGGGAGGATTGGGGCGTCAGCGTGGAGCTATTTTACCTGAGGCGAGCTGGGACGGGGTCGGGCGCAGGGGGAGGTCCTCCTCATCCCTCAGCCCGGCGCGCAGCTCTGGCTGGTTGGTGGGGTTAGGAGCTGGGTCCCTTTGGGCTGACCTGGGGTTCTGGTGGGTGGGGCGCGGAGCGGGGCTTACCTAGGCGGCGGGTGAAGGCCCAGGCTGGACTGTGAGCGCGTCCCAACCGGCGGAGCGGGGTGGGCTAAGGGCTAGACTGTGTATGACTTTTGATGTAGTCTGTGTGAAATTTGAAAGTTGGACTAAGTATGATTGCATAATGAGATGGTAATGAGCCTGTGGGAGCCAAAGGTAGAATGCATAGTTTGAAATGTATCCCTCACAGAGTCCTGTGTTTGGAAAGGTCATGGCACCTTTAGGAGTCACAAGGGTGTATTAGTCCCACTCTACTTCTCAAAGAGATATGCTCTAGCGTTGGCAGTTTTGCAGCTTTTGGATGGGTGTGACTTAGCCTGTTTCCATTTTCTGCTGCCAGTCATGCCACTTGTGCTATGAAAGATTGTATCTTCCCTCTAGAACTCTAAGCTGAATATATCTCCTTTCTCCCTTAAGTTGCTTGATTTTGGGTATTTTCTCACATCAACACAAGAGTACCTAGTACAATATACTATTATAGTTTCAAATTATTAAATCATTAATATTTTAAAATTGACTTATATACTGGTTTTAATGAGTTTAGGATGTAAATTATACATCATAAATGGGCCACTTTTATATATGGTATGATCATGGTACCAATAAGTGAGATGTGTCACTCTCTAGTTCTCTTGGATCCTGATGTTGGCATCAACTGTCCTGCCATGTTAATGAAAATGACTAGTAGCTTTAAATAAGGATATGACTACTTGTTCTCTTAAAGCTATTTGGCTCCTGTATTCATTCAGCAATGGGAAAGTGATACTAACTTACCAAGTTATCCACCTTTTAGAATTTATAGCAGATGGCATTTGTGAGTTTGAGGATGTAAAATACAAATTCTCATTTTAATGTTGATATAGTTCATTCATTTTCACATTAAATGATAAATGAACAATTTCTATTAGCAAATTTATGTACATCTTGTAATACTTTAATACAAAATTGGACATAGAGAAACTAGACTTTTAGATATATGACTGAGATAGTTGTTCAACTTATGGTTACAAAGAAAACCACTTTCAGAAAATCTCAAGAACATCTGTGAAGATGTAACATATTATGAATTTTCTCACATTTGAGAATCAAAACAGATGATCTTAGCTTCATAAATCAACAAGACTACCAAGGCAATTTTGATATACTCAAATTTATAACTATTTAGCTAGAATGCATAATTATATTCTTATTCTCTATGTTTAAAAATGCATCAAAGGATAGAAAGGGTTAATTATTATTTGATTCATATATACAACATACTGATATTTGCTCAGAGGCAAGATGTGTGACTTGTTTCAGTCTATATTGTTACTAGATAATTGACCAAGAATAGATAACCCTTCAAGGGATGGATATACACAAGGAAGATTAAGATGATTTTTTCCTGACAACAAGTTGAACACTCAGAATAAAATCATACTTATAACTACACTACCAAATAAAATATAGTTTATTTACCAAGTAGTTATTGAGTATCTACACATTCACTATACTGGTTGCTATTATAAGACTCAAAAAAATCTAATGTCCTCAAAGTAATCTTAGAGACCTTAGTGATGGAAATTTCATGATAAACTTTGAAATGGTATGACAAGAACATGTTCATTATGCAGTCTGCTGATTAAGACCTCTCAATGCAGCATTTATCCTGGGATTAAGACATTTTCATAAATGAAACATTGGAATGACTAAGTCTTTTCCAATGAGAAAATCTTCTTGTGTGACTTAAGCCTCTCACCTTAGAAGGCAGATGGTGTGACTGGCTCCCAAATTGGATGGCAGAGCAATGACCCTGGGCTTAGTCTAATGTGTGGATGTGTAGTCAGACTGCGATTGCATTTTATTTCAAAATGTTGATCACCATTGAACTGAAGTCCCTCTGGTTAATGAAGTTGTAGGAGGTACCCAGCCCACCTATGTCTGTCTTTTCCCAACACAAGCTAGCAAGCAAGCACAAAGCAAGAATGCAAACAAGCATGCAAGTAAGCATATAAACACTGAGGCAGGCAAGCGAGCGCTCAGCCTGCATGCAGAGAAGAAAACCCCAGGTTAGTTAGATATTTTCAGACAATTAGACCCTGCAGCCTGGCATAGCCTTGCTGTCCCTCCTCTGGCCAAGAGAGGACAGCCCAGCTCCTTCTCAAGGGTGCATCTTGCTTACCTCTCTCCTTGGAGGAGAGATGAAACTCCTCAAACTTAACTTTGACTAGGACTCTTTCACTTTCCTAACAAGGTCTCAGGAGGAATAAAAGGGAATCTTCTCCAAGCTCTACTTATTTGCATTTTTATTATTGATATATATCACAAGGTGTATTTTCTCATGTGAGTCTGCTTTCTCCTGATTGAATTGTTTGCTTTTCCTCCCCTCCTTTTTTCCCCATTTTTTGTATGTGTGCTCACTTTAATTTTTGGAGTTTTTGTATTTGTTACATTAAAAAAAGTATAATGATAATATTTACAGTATACTTGAAGCATACTTTATACAACAATGCTTTTATTTTTAGGTGAATTTACAAGAGGGACTAATGTCAAGGGACGAGGCTGTCACTCCTCTGTCATCTTCCCTACAAATATCCTCAATGTGCATTTGCTGTTCAGTTTTCACCCTGTTCCCATCTCCTCTCTCCTCAGGAAATTTACCTTTTCAGGACACTTCAGAAAGTGTCAAATCTTGAAGCAGGAGGTATGTTTCATCTGTCTCTTCTCATTCATATCAATAGTTCCTTATTGTTCCACTGAATGGAAATCTGCTGTGAAAATGTTCATTGATAATGTATATGAATTCACCAGGCAATGGAAACTTCATACTTCTGCAAGTATTTGTGTGAATATATATTTCCTACATGAACTTTAGTACTTATTTTTATTTGGATAGAACTAAATCATTTAAAATTTAAAATAGACTCAATTACTCGAGCATACAATATGTAATCAACAAACATGCATATAAACACAGTTTTAAATGTATTGAATATTTCATATCTTAAAGATCTGTTATTATATATTGAATTAATATCATTAATTTTAATAAATATCATAAGAACAAAGTTTCAATAAGGTATCATCATTGAGTATTGGGTAAAAATGATGGCCTGAATAATACCATTTTACTGGTATTAATATGTACAGATTTGTATGCTAAGTGTAAATTTTTTGTTAGAAGCATTTTGGGTTTTAGTTTTTCTCACAAATGATAAAAATCCCTTGTGTCTATGTTAGATCTCATCTGTTCTAACATGTAAAAAATATAATCTGATGCCAGGGATTGAGTTAAACACTTGGCTGTATTTTTTGAACATTTGGAAGGCCATGCAAGCATTTTGATCATCCTGAGATTGTTAATCATATAGAAATTATTGATAGACAGCCACCATAAAACCTGATTCAGCTAGAAGTGCACGTTTTTCTGTTTGTTCTCAGAAGTGTTTCATTTCTAAAGAAGCGTACTGCAGCTGTGGTTATCTTTTTCAGAGCTTGCTCAAATTCCAGGAGGACTTCTTTTGGATCGCTTGCCACAAAGATTACATTCTCTTTGGAGTTCAGATACCATACATCAAAACACTGGAGCTTTTGCAAGTTTCCTCTCAACGGGGGAAATATATCCCCTACAAACTCAAGGTAAAGTCAAAAGAGCAGTAAACAACTTTCCAACTCTGTGCTCCAAGTTTCCTTCATTAAAGAATGTGACGGCACTTTTGAGTGTTGGTGCTGTGTCTCACACACAAGGAACCCGACAGGAGCTTCCATCATAAATATATAATTGTAGTAGACATATTTTTATAATTCATTTACCTTTTTTACTTGTTCAAATATAAGCAATAAATGTAAGTAAGAAACAAGAAGCTTTCTGAAACAATCATGTCTTGAATTTAATTATTACATGTTTCATGTTGCATGAAAATTAACCTTCCTGGTAAAATGGAATGTGAGGCAATAAGCAAAAGCAAATAACATTTTCTGTAGCTATTTCTTGTGCTAGATACTTGTGTTTTACTGTCTCTTAAAAATATCAAGAATCAATTCCATCCTGTGACTAATTCTAATCCACTCTCTCCCTTCCCCCTGCCATAGAATTTTTATTCACCAGGTTTCAAGAGTTACAATGTTTCCATGTATTACTATGTTCTTATCTAGCTTTCTCATTTCTCATTATGAATTTTCCCTTTTAATCTGTTTTGTTCACTTTGTAGGATACATTTATGACTCATATAATCTTTCCTAAATTTCTCTTTTTATCACCCAGTGACCTTTGTCACCCTGTTTATCACTTCAGTTTTACATTCTGTCTTGTCTGGTGCTAATAACATCTGTCTGGTTTGACTTCTGTTTGCATAGGTGTGCTATCTCTTTGCTCATCTATTAATTTTAACCTTTAATTTTCACCATTGTGAGGGTATGTTTATTGTGAACATCATCTAGGCTAGGATTTCATATTTAATCTGATAGTTTTGGTTTCTTTTTCAATGGAAGTTTTCATTCAGTACACATTTGGTGTAGTGACAGTTCCGGTTCCTTTCTCTGTTCATATGTGACCATAACATTTATTCCTGTTCATATCATCTGTTCTTGCTTCTTTTTCCTTTTATAGTATTCTTTTCTACACTTTCTTTTCCATGTTGCTCAGCAGTCTCCACTGAAAATAATGTATCACATCTATATTTTTTAATCTGTGATCTTTTGATTAAGCATCGTGTCCCAAATACTTTCCTGTTAAAGATGCTTACAATCATTTCTTTTTCCTCCAGTACAAATAAAAAGCTCATTCTAGGGGCTGGAGAGGTGGCTCAGGGGTTAAGCCTCCGCCTTGCAGGCAGAAGGTCCTGAGTTTGGATCCCAGATCCCACGTATAGACGCCAGGCGGAAGCGGGGGCGGCCTGCGCTTCTGGTCCTGGTAGGGGGGAGCCTGTGAATCCCGGGGCAGAAGGAGGTGGAGGCGTCCATGGTGGTTCACGGATTCGTCCGTGGTTCTACACATACACAGACACACACACACACACACACACACACACGCGCGCACATACACACGAACATGCGCACAGTTGAATAAATAAAAAAAAAATTAAAAAAAAAAAAGCTCATTCTAAAAGCAAAAAAGATAAGACCGTCCCATTCTGCTGTTCCTTGATATTTCAGGAAAACTGTGAGAACAACCCCACCAATGTGAAAGCTCATATGTACTTCTCACTACTGGTTGTTCTCTTTTCCAAATTTCTATAACACATGCATTTTCTTCTCTTTTCTACTGAATTTTCATGCTTTTATTTGAGTCTGTGTTTTCTCTAATACTTAGATAATATTTGAGACCAACCTTTGGTTTATCATGTTGGAACTTTAGCAAAGTCCTGATCTTACTTAAAAACTATATCTTCCTTATTTCACTTACCTAATGTCTTCTAGATTAATATCTGCAAATTACAACAGCACATATATGCATTTATATTATATAATATGAATATATTATTTAAAAATATATATGAAGGATTCAAAAATGGTCATCTATGCTTTCAATATGAACTTTAATATTTTGCCTCAGTATAAAATGAAAACTATGTCATCCAGATTTCATTGACTGAATAGTTTGTAGCACACACTTTTAATATTTTTATTGTTTCTTATATTTAGGAAAGGAGTTTTATGATTACTAATGGAAACTGAATGAATAAAGAAAGGAAGTTTCTAGTAACTTAGAAGAATCATCCTAATCTGGTTTACACATATAATGGAGTAATAGTTACCCATTCAAAGATCATAATCTTGCTGCTGTAATTTACAGATATGAATGTAGAAGACATTAAGTAAGTAAAATAAGGAAGGTGCGAAATAGGAATGTGGTGTAAGTTTACCTAAATGTAGACTCTGAAAACTTAATGTCTAGAAGCAGATAAAGTTATGATTGCCAAGGGTTAGTACATAGGGAAAATGTTCATCAGAAGGAATACACTCTCAATTGCAAGATTAATACATTATGAGATATCATTTCTAATGTTTAGAATGTCAACTGTGGTTAAATATACTATATTATTTGCTTAAAATTTCATGAGAGTAGATTTCATAGGTCTTCATCTTTAATACATACACAAATGGTACCTGCAAATATATTTATTATTTCACAATATATTCATGTAAGGAATGATCATATGAGCATCTTGAACATAGACGATTTTATTTGATAATCATTTAAATAAATATAAAGGAAAGAATATGGATCAACGGAATGTACATTTAGCCAGGGTTGCTACTATAGACTCTGTTCTCCTTTCTTCCAGGTATGTGTTCTTATACATATTGAGGAAGTATTTTAATTATGGCTAAACATGTAGATAAAAGGAACCTGTAGAATCGCCATATTTGGTTGCTACTAAAGTACACTTTCACAAAGACAAAATGATCCTAGTATACCTACGTAAAATTTTTATTTTAATGGAGTACTTTTAATTTATTATTTTTTGACAGCAAAGAGAGAGAAAAAATGTGTGTGAGACACACACAGAGAGAGAGAGAGAGAGAGAGAGAGAGAGAGATTGCAAGTGCTATGATAACATATATGGAGGTCAGAGGAGGACCAGTTTTGGAAGTTGGTTCTCTTCCACCATGTGGTCTCTGGGGGAGGGGAGAAATAAAACTCAGTTTTCCAGATTTGAACACAGGTGTCATTACCACTGTCCATCTTGTTGTCCCAACTATTTACTATTTGTTTATAGAGTCTTGCTATGTATCCCAAGTTGGCCTTGAACTCAATCTGCCCATCTCTGCCTTCTGACTACTGGGATTACAAGGGTGAGCAACCATGCTCAGGTCTACATGAACATTTTAGAACTATGAATCTAATGCTTTGCATGACATAAACCCTGAACTGTCCCATGTGGATTTTTCTGTCTGTATCACATTTGAGATTCTAGGAGATTTGTACACTGTCTTACATAATGTAAACTTCATAATTCCCTTGTTTTGTTCAATATTTTACATATGCAACAGAAGCTCCAAGAAGATAATTGCTAATATTACAAGAAGTTGGTGGTACAATTGAATCTACTATCTGACACAAAAGAAAGTAAACAGTATAAATATATTATTTGACATCTGAAATAATGATGTAATGTAACCTAAAAGTTATACTTAAGTTACTGTGTCTTTCATAAATTACCTAGACAAAAGTAACTTTAAATTTCAGAGTAGCTCTGAGACATACGCTTTTTGGAAACAAGATTGCCTGATGAAGTGCTTGACTACTCTACTCATGACAAGTGCATTGAAAACTGTTTTAAAATAGCCATAGATTACAGACCTCATCACATGCAAGGCTGTTAGTGCAAGGAGACATGACAGAGTGTGAAATGGATGAATCTATTGCTGTATAACATCCTCCCAGCCATAAGTGTCCCACAAGTGATAGGGATTTAGATTGAAAAATGCTTTGATCAAATGGTGTTTGGAAAGAACACTCAACACTCTCACACTGATGGCAAGGTTTAGTGTTGTACTAAATAAATCATGCTACATGACATCAATCATCTAATTATAAGGAATTACTCTGTTTGAACTGCAGTTTGATTCTAAAGATTTACACGCGTCTCAGAAGATTGGAAAAGCTAATGAAAGTCAGCACCATGTCCTTTGATTTCCATTTGCATAATTCTAAGCATATATAAAGATATAAGTTTGATCATACTCACTTTTTTTAAACATTTTTTATTATCTCCACTCATACAAACTTAATAAGTACACCTGTTCCCTCCCTTCCACCTCCTCCCCCCCGACCCTTCTGCTCACCTTCCACTCACCCCTACCTCCCCATCCCCCAGTGCCTCCCCTCCCCCAATCCCCGAAGACTCCTTTAATGTGCATGCCTGACTGTCCTCTGGGTCCTCCTCTCTGATGACATACAAAGACCCGGTGGCATTTCCCTGAATCCTTTCCTGTGTTCCCCTTAGGCATAGGAACACTACTGTCGCTGTCAATCCCTTGCCTCCAAGGATCTTGGTGCCTTTAGCAAATGATAGACTTTGTGGGGCAATAGTGTGTTGGACATTGCGCAGGGCATGTAAAGTCCAATTATGATTGCTTCGGCCCTAACTTGTGTGGAGTATCTTGCATATCATTGTTCCTCCCATCCTTGTGCTCTTACACTCTTACCGCCCCCTATTCCGCAAATTTCCCTGAGTTTCAGGATGGGGAGAGATTAGGCTGGCCTAGTTCTATGTGGTTGATATAGAGTCTCTGAAGTTCTGGATTGTGGTTTGTTGATTTTCTTTTGCAGTTTTGCTGCTCCTGCAATGCCCTTCACTCCATCCTGATGGGTAATGGATGTCACTCCCTGGCCAGAGATAAAAAGCTGTTAAGCTAGAGTCTTGTTATAAAAGTATATTCAAAGATAGATGTAATAAAAGTAGGAAACCATAATGAGGGAGGGGTCAATCACCCATTTGCAAAATGGTTATTTATTATCTGCCAGACTATATGCCCTCCCCTTCTAGTGAGATCACACCCCCTCAGTTGTAAATGATCAGGAATGAAAAGTCTGTGAACTTAACCAGATGTCTCATTACTTACAGTCCTTGATGAAGGCCTATTTTCTCTACTGTAACATGGTCCCCTCACTCCATGTTTCTCATACTCACTTTTATATATTTAGATATCATTCCATTATCAGGAATCATTCTCAAATGTTCTTCTTCCTTGTATTTTCTTAGATAGGGTTCCTAATTAAACCAAGAGGTAGTTAATAGTCTTTCTATACAACCTGCTCTGATGTGCCCAATCAATGCCTTTCTGAGTATGAATTAAAAATTGATGACCACAAGCATCTAACATCTAAGAGGTGGAATAAGGGGATCAAAACAAAAGATGAACCATCTACCCTGCACAAATGCCATATTCCATTGATACATTTTGGAGAGTCAACCATTTCCTCTAACATGCACACACACACACACACACACAGGAGTCATATATATCTTGCCACCTAGTAGTATTAGCTGGCCTTGAATTCAAATCCTTTCTTCTCCCTTTCCTATTTCTATATTCTCTCTCTCTCTCACACACACACACATTTGTAATTATTTTCTGTATCTATTTACTCATGTGTAAATGTTTGTGTGTATATAGATATATGCATACATATCTATAAAAATGCATACGAGATATAAATCACAAATTTTTCACTAGAAAAATCTCAAATATCTCAAATATATTTCTGACTCACTATTATCACTTCCTACCACCTCTGAACCAGAATCAGATACTTTCCTTCTACATTTATTCCCAGTTCAGTTCCTGAGTTTTCAAGCTGATACTGTTTTCACTGGGACAAGTATAATATCTCAAGTATTATGAGGATTTTTTTTATTCCATAAGTTTGGCTAAGTGCACTTGTATTTGACACTTCTGTGCAATCACTTCTTGAAAATTCTCTTTTATAAAGGCTTCCATGCCAGTGTTTTACTGCAACTTGTTCAGGATCATTGCTTATACCCTTTTGGTTTCCCCTCTACGCTCTTTCCTAGAACCTGACAGTTTCGTGAATGTTGCTGTTTTTTTCTGCATGCCGCTGATAAACTCATGGCTTAAGGGAACAATGAGGTTTTATTCTAGTTCACAGCTGTCTGGCTGCAGTTCTTTCTTCAGCTTGACAAACACAAGGGAACAAGGGAACTTGGCCATAACATATCCTTACATCCAAGGACTGTTGAGAATGGGACAATCTTATTTCCAGACCAGCGTATCTTGCTAAGTATACGAAAGGATGCCAACTTCCTCTACCTGTTCCCTCTATTTTATTCACCTGGCCAGTCCTGCCCATCATGGGCTGTGTCTTCTCATCAATTAGACACTGACCGTCTCCATCTTAACCACCTGACAGAGTAAAGATCCTGACTACCATGGGTTGGGTCCTCTCACATGAATCAGATAATTTCCCACAGGCTTGCTTGGGGCTTGCTTTAACTACCAAGTCTATACAAAGAATAAAGCATTACTCTTAAATGTCAAGTGGACATAATTGTATCTAACTGGCACAACCTCATTCTCCATGCATGTGGGTAAGTTTTTATTATATCATGAATTTCTAATGCTTCTTAATTAAACACAGCTGGTAGCATATCTGCCTCCTCTGCACAGTAGTTACAGATAACACTGTACAGCCCTTGGTACACAGTCCTCAAGTAACCTTGGTGCAAGGAATTATCGTCTATGTTATTATCCTGCTTATCTTCCAGTAAACCTCTTATTGAAGACTTCACCATTAGCTCATTTATCCAAATGTCATATCTTACACTCATCCTGAGCTTGTCATTTCTCTACCATCTTCACTACACAAGTGTATCCAAGATGACCATCTCTAACTAAAGAGAGCATTGTTAGTGAATTCCTGTTCATAATCACCAATCGATGTTTCTTATTTTCTGGTTATAATGACATGGCCTTTTAATTCTGGAAATATTTTTGAAAGTCCTATTTTCAGCATATTAATGCCTTTTAAAAGTTTGTTAACTTAGGGCTGGAGAGGTGGCTCAGGGGTTAAGCCTCCGCCTTGCAGGCGGAAGGTCCTGAGTTCGGATCCCAGATCCCACGTATAGACGCCAGGCGGAAGCGGGGGGCGGCCTGAGCTTCTGGTCCTGGTAGGGCGGAGCCTGTGAATCCCCGGGCAGAAGGAGGTGGAGGTGTCCATGGTGGTTCGCGAATTCGACCGTGGTTCTACACATACACAGACACACACACACACAGACACGTGCGCACACATGCATATGCACACAGTTGAATGAATAATAATAAAAAAATTTAAAAGTTTGTTAACTTATATATTAATTAAGCTTACAGTTGTAATTTTTGCCTTTTATAAAACATTCATACTAGAACTTTTCAGTTCTGTTTTATTTCTTGATTAACTATATTTTACCTATTTTCAAGACTGTAACATTGTGTCCTGGTATCTAGTACTTTATGAGATTTCAGAATCATTATGTTTGTGTATTTAATTCTGTATACTCTTATTCATGTGTAAATTTACCTAAACACAATTAGACTCAAAATACCAAACAATTTTACCAATGGTAGCTTTCTTAATATTTCTTTTAATATTACACTATGTCATTCCTATACTCTTTCTTTGCTCCTAAATCTTAGCAACCACTAATCCATTTCCTATGGAGAGAATTATGTAAATTGAATGATATAATATACAACATTTTGCTATGTAATGTCATTCACTATTATTTCTAAGATTTGTTCATGTTGTTGTACAAATAGTGTTACTTTATTTATTTATTTATCTATTTCTTTCACTCATACAAAGTTGATAAGTACTCCATTCCCCTTCCTCTCTCCACCCCTCCCTGAATCCCCTTGCTCCCTCCCCCCTTTTTCCTTTATTTTCCCACTCCCTCCCTTTCTCTGAGTGCTCCCTCCCCCTCCCAATCCTGGAGCATCCTTTAGTGTGCATGTCAAACTTCTCTCTGGGTCCTCTTCTCTGATGAGGTGTAAGGACTCAGTGGCATTGCCTAGAGCTGTTTTTTGTGTTCCCCTTTAGTATAGGAACACTATTGTGGCTGTTAATCCCTTGCCTCTAAGAATCCTAGTGACTGTGGTCCATGCTAGACTTTGGGGGTTCAATGATATGTTGATAATTGTGCAGGTCTTATTATGATTACTTCGGCCCTAACTTGTGTGGAGTATCTTGCATATCGTTGCTCCTCCCCATCTTTAGGCTCTTACAGTCTCACCGCCCTCTCTTCTGCAAATTTCCCTGAGTTTTAGGATGGGAAGAGATTAGGCTAGCCTGGTTCCAGGTGGTTGATGTAGAGTATCTGATTTTCCAAATTATAGTTTGTTGATTTTTTTTTTCAGTTTTGCTGCTCCTGCACCATCCTTGCCTCCATCCTGATGGGTATTGGATATCACCCCTTGCAGTCCTTGATGGTGGCCTATTTTCTCTGCTGTAGCATGATCACCTCCCTCCTTGTTTCTGGCAGGGTCCTCCTTCCCTTTTTGCTTTCTTCTTATAATCTCATGCTGAATAATATTCTACTCTATTAATATATCTTATATGTTTGAAAATAATTATAAAAGTTAAGCTATGTCATATTGTGAGAGTTTCTGATTATCTGCAGAGCAAATCATATCGTAAAAAATAACACTATAAATACAGGAAAAAATATCACACATATAATTTAATTTTAAACAAAAATAATGTGTGCTCAAGAAAAAGAACTATTACTATTAAAATATTGGTTTTACAAAGGCTAATAATTCTTCCTAAAAAAAGAAGTGTCAGATAAATAAATGCACAAAAAAGAATTTCATTTCCTATTTCATTTATAACAATAGATCTTGAAATTTGGGTAAAAATGTGCTAATATTACATAACATACTACTATTAGCAATTTACATGTATAACTCCTCATTACACATATCTTCAGTCAAGATGAGGTCACCCAAAGTCTCTGTTGTCTTGAGAAACCAAACTCCAAGGATCTGTTGATTTTTATCTAAGTGAAGGATCCTCTTCTCATGTAGATTGCTGGCAAAGACAGACCTGCTCCCTTATTCAAACCCTTCTTATCCCAATTAGCCTCTTCATTCTGTTTCATTGAATCTTTCTCGTGTTTTGATTTTTTCTGACTGCTTCTTTTTGCTGCCAGACTAAGAAAACTCTGCTTTTAGGGAGATTCAACTTTAATTCATTCTAGTGGCACCAACAGAGGCATCAATAAGCACTTTACTTTGGGTGTTGCTATTAACAGACACAAACTTTTGATGCCCCTGACTGGGAACGTTTGCTATGCTGCCACAAGTGACCCATCCCCTGGACTGGTGGAAGTATGTTGAATTTTCTGATAGTCAGCATCATTCAGTATAACAGCTACACAGAAACACAAAGAAAAGATAAACATGGGAGGCAGTTATGTTGCACATTATTCCTGAACGAAGCTCTAGAATCTATCTGGAGTGTATCAAGCACAAATGAATAAACATACAGAGAGAATAGCTTCAGGAAATGGAATTATTAAAGTTTAAAATTCCTGAGTTACTATAGCACAGACACTTAGAAAGAAGAATATCTTTTGTATCATAAGAAAAATATTTGGAGCTAGGGAAGTGGCTAACAAACAAAAGCACCTGAGTTCCAATTCTGGGTCCTACACAAAATCTCCAGGTAGCAATGGCAGTAAGTCTATGCTTCAGGCCTTGAAGGGCTGAGTCTCAGAAATCCCAGAACAAATCAATAAGAAAGGAGAGCAATCCAGGGTGATTTCCAAATGTTACCCTTGGGCTTCCAGAGGTACACACAATGACTGCCACCTTCTACTCCTATATGTACCTACACGCATACACACACATACACCTCCTCCTGATGAGTCTGTCAGAAACATGTCTCTAATCAGAAAGTAAGCCTCTCAAGAGCCCTGTCATTACCAATGTGTAGAGAAAAATCAAGAGATTCTTCTTAAGGAACACAGGCATACAATGCAGAGTCAAGCAAACAAGAAACAAAGTCAGGCCTGGATAACAAGTGGAGTGCATATTTTACAGTTGATGCAGGATAACTGATTCTAAAAACACAAGTAAGAAGTCTGATTCTATTGCTTAGATAGCACCAACAATGGCCAGGAAGAGCCTGGATATACAGACAGCATTATTGACTTCTCTTGCACGAACACAAACATGAGATGTTAAGAAAGAGGTCTGGAATGTCTCGACAATATATGCATTAGAAATTGAGATTAATATTGCAGTTTGCCTGCATGGTTGTTGATAAATGATCATCAAATGGTTTAAGGGGACAAGGAGTTTATTTTCTCTTTCAGTTACTGGTTACAGTTCATAGTCCAGCTTGATGGGAGAGCATGAACCAAGACTAGGCCAAGAGATCTGGCCACAACATCTCTACATAATGGCTGAGAGGGAGATGATCCTTACTTACCAGACCAGCATGTCTGGCCAAGTGTTCACAAGGATGCCAGCTCTTTCAACCAGCTCTCTGTCTTTTATTCCAGGCCTCATCCCACCCACCTGGGCCTTCCCCATCAGCCAGTCAATCTTCAGGTTTGCTCTGGGCTTAACCCACCATTAATTCTCAACAAATGTGCCCAGAGTTCAAACCCTCAACTGTCAAGTTGACACCTGTGTCTAACTATGACAATTTACTACATGAAACTACTCTTTAAATCACTTGGATAAATTCTTCTATTAATTTTTTTGAGACTGTAATCAAGACTGGCCTGCAGTCACTGTCTTCAGCTTCTGCTCTTTTGTTATTATCATACTTTTCTTTTTTTTTATTCAATTGTGTGTGTGCGCGTGTGTATGTGTGTGTGTGTGTGTGTGTGTGTATGTAGAACCACAGGCGAATTCGGGAACCACCATGGACGCCTCCACCTCCTCCTTGTTTACTCTGTCCCGGGATTCACAGGCTCTGTCCTACCAGGACCAGAAACGCAGGCCGCCCCCGCTTCTGCCCAGTATCTATACCCAGGTCTAGGATCTGAACTTGGGACCTTCCGCCTGCAAGGCAGAGGCTTAACCCCTGAGCCACCTCTCCAGACCCTACCATGCTCTTCTGATTAAAAGTATTAAATAATTTCCAGGAACAGGGAAAATTAAGATAAAAATCCTAAGAAATACCAGCCTATAATCTCTGAATCATAAATTCATTTAGTTTGAGTGAACCATAAAATGACTACAGGACAAGTTAGCCATTTTCAACTGTGCTTATCTGTGTCCTGACATAAATATTTAAGTCATTTCTGAATGTCCTCATCTAAATTTATGTCACCCATAGCAGAAGACAAGGAAGCCTTTGGGAATTGCTATAACAACTATGTCTCCTGGTCAACCTGTTTCAGAAGAGGCAACAAAAATAAGTCACAATTGCTTCACATCTTTGCTTAGATTCCATAGTGACAAGTTCCTCCTGTGCACGCAACAGGGTCCACCATGGAAAAAGAGAAGAAAGAGATGAAACTCAGTGACCGAAAAATGAAAAATGAATATGAATAATTATTAAGTATATACAAAGTGGTTATTGAGGTGAATAAAATGATAAGAAAAAAATCAAGTGAACAAAGGGAAGAGAAGGAATTATTAAATCAATCTCTTCATCTTTAAAATAAAGTAATTGGACTGGATTTTGTCTAATGCCCTGTGGATTATAGGGTCTTCAATCAAAACACTTACATTGAGTGATTTAATAAATCTTTCACAATTAACCTCTGATTTAAAAAATTAGGTTTTTATTAGCATTCATTTCAGTAGCTGGCTCCCAATTATCTAGAAACCGAGCTCGTGTTGTCTAAACAGACAACTATACACATGTCAAGCTATATACTGAAGCAGGAGGTAGTTAAGAAGGTCTGAATGGTTACATGTAGATGCATGATTTACACCCATATTTTATTTGCTAGAAACGAACATTGTCAAACCTGACTGAAAAGAAGGAAGGAAATTTTAGTTTAGCTCTATTCCTATTAACAGAAGAATTATGCTCACAGATGAACTAAATATCTCTGTTATATCCACTTTCATGTACAGGTTTTTAGAGTTTAAAGCTTCTAAGTGTATGTGTAGATTTTTGCTTTTCTATAAGCCTATTTAAATTCTTTTCTTAAGTTACAGTTATTGATATTAATATCATTAATAATAATTGCTATTCTTTTAAAATAATTTTGTCCTTATTTTTGAAAGTAAAACATTATATATTGATTACTTCACAACACAAATTTTTGCACCTATTTTTCACATTACCATAAAATATTCTATTTAAACATTTATCTGTTCCAATGAAATTTAAACCATTCTGGATAGGAACTATGTTTGTTTTGTTTGTGCATATTATATATAAGAAGATTTTGTAATAATAGTATTAAAGTTGAATGAAAACAAGAAAATTATTTCTTTAATTGAAAGAGACAGGTATGGATTTGATAGCTTCAAATGAATTATCTATTGTAGAGAGGAATGTTAAAATAATGCAGTATATGCTCTCAGAAATAACAAGAGACACTGCCAAGAGATGAAAGATTAAATGGGCCTACTAAGGTAAGTCACATTTCCATAGATATAATTTAAAAGTTACTATACTGGGGTAGCATTAGGCAGAAGGGAGAAAAATACCAAGACCAGAAAGAGAAATAGAAAAAAAGAAAAAGACATATTGATAAAAATTTCTTTATTCTTCAGTAAGAAGTTTAAGCCTGAAAGTTAATAAAATTGTAAAATAAATTGAGTGAAATCAAGTTTCCAAACATCTCATTATAAAAAGGAAGATAAATGGTACATGTGCATGCTAGCATTATATTTTTATCTGGAGTATTTGCTTTGGAATTCTAGGTTGATTATGGCACTTATTATGTATAGCTACTTATGGGCCTGAGATACTTGGGTCAGCTGACAAATTCTGTGGTCTGGTGTGATTGCATTAGAGATAGTCAAGGATTTGGTGCAGGATGATATTGCACATAGTTGGATGACGAGTTCTGCCTACTATGTTGGTAGATAGGTGTAGCGGTATGACTTACATGATCAGGAACTGTGGATTTTTTTGGGTTTTAGTCTGGTGTGATCCCATTGAATTTCTATCTTTTTGTGTTGTGGAATGCACTGTGATGTTGCATTTCTACTTAATGGTTTGGGACTTTTATTTCCTACATAATATCATGAATTCAACCCTTATTTTAAATTCTTTGTAATAATAAAGTGAAATAATAAAGGGAAAGTTCCAGAAACAAACAAAAAAGTGAAAACATGAAAAAATTCAAGAATACATAGCTAGTTGAATGTAAAAAATAAAGAAAAAACTGATTTCAATGGAGTGTAACAAAGGATGGAAGAAGTTTACTGATCACTACATGGTGAGATAGGCTAATTCTCAAAGGGAGGAAAAAGTGATGTCCGAGGGAGATGTGAAGCTTTTACAGTCTCTGGGCTTGTGGATCAGGTGAAGGACAAAAAGGAATGAGCTTTCAGTCCCTGTACCAGTCACTGTGACAATGAGGTACCTGATTAAGGATCATGTGAGTGGCTTCTGGCCATTGGAGAGAAGGAGGGGCACAGTGACTAGCAAGCAGAACTTATGCTTTGAATATGGGGTGTAGAAGAAAGTAAATTTGTCAAGAACATTTTAGCAAGGAATATAAAAGTGAAGTTGATAAAAAAAACAATGTTGCCAGATATCAGATCTAAGTCCAGGCTGTTTCCTACCTAGAATTAAAAGTGTGGCCAGTGGAGCTTCATGCTTGTGATATAGAACTTAAAGATCTTTGTTTTCGAAAGATCACATCACAATAGTGAACAACCAGCAAATTAAAAAGAACTGTGAATTGAACTGCTCTTTCAAATCCCTGTTTGTTAGACTCACGTGTATCTAATTTGGTTGAAGTAACCAGGTACTCTGAAGTTAGATTTCAGAAGAAGTTCACATTCTCCTTTCTTTCTTGAGTTCAGTGAAATTCTTCAGCAGTGTAAATCCCTTTGAAGTCAGGTTGACGAGCTGATGTTGAATCAAATTCTGTGGACTTCAAAGCTTGCTCTGTTGTATAGGATATCCTGGCGAGGAGAGATATTGCAAAAGGCATGTGAATACTACCTGAACATTTTAACTAGTTTGGTCCCCAAAACTGTATGCAAAGTTTCTGACTTCATGGGTATTCATTCAAGTTTGATATATCTGCAAAAATTAATTCTATTATTGCCAAATTTCTGGTTTATGTGAATTTTATATTATAGAAAGAAATCTTTTGAACTTTATTTGGACTTTAGTTGGAAATCTCATTTTATTTTCTTCCTGGAAGAAGTTTTAATAAGAACACAGAATTTTGATTATAAAAGCTTCATGAAGGTTTTATTTGTCTGTCTTAAATTTTACCAAGAAATAAAATTAATTTAAAGATCTACATTATAAAATTTTTGAAAAGGAACAAATATTGTGTGTTGGTTTAATATTCATTTGAAGTTAATTTAAAGCATTGGACTAAAACTAATTTTCTTTATTCTTCTTCTTTTCATTTACTGTGAAAAAATAAAATAAGCTTCATGAATGTTCAAATTAAGTTATTATGATAGATTATCCCAAGGTGATGAATATATAGACAACTTGTTTTCTATTATTGTGCTAGAATGAGATACACTGTATCACAATGCTATTTTATAGTTCTCTTTAAATAAATCAATAATTATTATAAAAGACATCAATACTTCATAAAACTATAAAATATCAAATGTGCTAGTAAACAGATTTAATTACATTAAGACATACATACATTTTCTGTCAAATTACTTCTGATAGTAAGTTACCTAGTAGCCATAATTTGAACAAAACAATGATGGATTGATTTTTCTGTAGAAAGCCAATGTATATGTTGTCCTTTTGGAGCTGGATTTTATAATGTGAGAAAGTCATTAAAGTCATAAGAAATAATAATTGCAGTAATAAAATAATGGTAATTGTATAAAAGAGCTATGAAATGACAGATTGCAGAGTATGATTGTGCAATCCGCATTTGAGCTCTACTTTACAAGAATTGGTGAGAAACTCCTCTGTGATCCTATAACTTGGAAGCCTAGGTTTAAAGGTAAGAACTAAGTACTGCAGAGAAACCAGAAAAATATTAGAGGCAGAGAAGTGCCTTGAAGTATTTGGGGGTGCATTAGAGTAGTGCTTGTGGGTATCCTGCCATCTAGAGCCACTAGAGTCACCTTAAGTGAATAAGTAAGAACTGTGGGTGGGACTGTTGAAATAGGGTTAGGGTTTAACTTAGCCAGTTAAAGTTCATGTCGTGGAAGTGTGGTACATGCGCTCATGAGTTGAAAATAGAGGTGGCTCAGGGGTTAAGCCTCTGCCTTGTAGGCGGAAAGTCCTGAGTTCGGATCCTAGACCCCACGTATAGACGCCGGGCGGAAGCGGAGGCGGCCTGCGTTTCTGGTCCTGGTAAGGCGGAGCCTGTGAATCCCGGGGCAGAGTACACAAGGAGGAGGTGAAAGCGTCCATGGAGGTTCCCGAATTTGTCCGTGGTTCTACACACACATACATACATACATACCCACACATACATATACACACGCGCACACATGCATACATGCACAATTGAATAAATAATAAATAGAAAAAATGAAAATAATCAGTGAGCTAAGTGTTGGAGTATTGTGGTGACCATAGAAGGTAGGTCGGCCAGGCTCCCCAGACTGTTCCTAACACAGTAGAGGGAAAGCCATCAAACACAGATTTCATTCTGTGCAGCCAGGAAGATAAGGAGTTTGACATAACTTGAGGAGGAAGAAATGAACCATGATTTCTTCTTTCTGTTTGGTGACAACAGAAACAGAATTTCTTCATGACAGAAGGGAAAGGAAAGCAGAGGAGCAGGTGATATGTAGTTAGTATGTTGTGAGAGAGTGTGATAAATTTTTCATGAAACATTTTGCCTAAGGGACAAGCCTCCTCCTGATTTTCAAACACAGACACAATTGAACTATATTTAAATGTAGTTCGTTTTTTTAAAGAGACATCACGTTTTCCATTCTATGATTTCTGATTGCATTTTTGGATCTTAGTTACAGCAACCTGACGACAACAACAAAACCTTCAATAATCAATCTCTGTAGCCATAACTTGGTATACAAATGTCTTCCAGCACAGGTATCTCATATTGAATGAAAGATGTCAAATGAAATCCAAGAAACTATTGTATTTTCTTTATTCATATTTGTTTTTAGGAAATGAATCAATTTTTCTATACAAAGCAAATGTGTTCAGAAGTCATGAATTTTTTGTCCTCGTAGTTATTTTAGGCAAGTTGCGATGGCATAATAAAAAGTGTCTTGTGCAGGGTACCACACAGAATGAGTGAAACAGTAATATCCACACCAATTGCTTTTAAAGTCCATCAACAGAGAAACTGGAATAGTAAGACTATCAAATGTGATTGAGATTGTAGTAAATGAAGTAACCATGAAAACTCTTTTAAGAACTAAATTTAAAGAACTAAAATTACTTGACTGCAATATTCAGGGCACTTCGATATTTTTAGCTTCTTTTATTCTTCTTGGCAAACAGAAAACCATCTTGCAGGTTTTCTTGCAAAATTTGGATCCAGGATGCACCCATGAGCCTTTATGTTAAAAATTTGGTGGCAAGCTTATGAAGCAATAGAAGGGGTAAAACTCATAGCAGATGGGATACTTTGAGAGAGCTAGGTCGTTTGGGCATGTGTTCCTGAAGGGGTTACAGGTACTCCAGCCCTTTCCTTTCTCTTTCATTATTGGACATTGCAGTGAGTAGCTTTGCTGTAACAATCCTGAGAGTCATATCACTCTACATTGCCACAGGCCATGAAGCAAGAGAACCAACTCCCAACTAACTAAATCCTACTAAGCTATGAGCTACAGTGAGCCCTGTGCTTCCTCAGGAATTTTTCACAGCAATAGGAAATTGAGAAGCACAGTATATGCTGAGCATGCTTAGGAAGAGTGACGATAGAATTCTGCATGATTATGTGGTAGAAATATATATATATATGTATATATATAATACACACACACACACACACACACACACACACATTTCATTTTGAATTTTTTGTGACCCTACCTAACCATGTACTTGTAAAAATCAGTATATAGACATTGTGTATTTGGTGACAAGCTTGCTTGAATACTTTGTACTTTTACTGTGACCAAAGGAGATCATCTGTAATCTGAAACACTTTGTCCAAGCAATACAGTGACTTTATCATTAAAGCCTCAACACCTCATATTGACATGTCTTGTTCGGGGATGACAATCCTTCAGTCCCTGGCATCCAGAATAGGACATCCAGAATATGTACTGTGCCTTGGTTCTGGCGGGTGATTTTCATTTACAAAATTCTTGAGCATTTCCTGGTCTTTTTTAGCTGCTTTCATTTTAGTACTCACTTACACAATATGTAATGGATAATATATCTTGAACACCACAGCTGTGTCTAGACTATTCAGCATCATTAGTAAACCTATTTTCTGTCTTCCATGACTAAGGTACTGAAAGTGGTACTTGGCCTTCTAATAAAGTTATGCAAAGTCCTATCTGCTGCAGACTGTGTTATAGTTGTCTAAGCTTTTCTTCAGCTTTTTATCAGTTTAATCTTCAATATGATAGCTACAACATGAAAGGGAAAATTTGTCCTGAACAGTTACCATTTCTGTTTGTCTTCCTTTTGTGGTCCTTAATCAGTTTTAATTTGATTTTTAAACAAATCACTTGATGTCTCTTCTTGAAAGCACTAACTAAATGAAAGAACACAGGATTAAATCAAACATGAGAGAAAATGATGTCATCAGGATATGTTATAAACCTTTTTTGTGAGGTCATGATTAACTACATCATAAAATATAATATTTACTTAATTCTTCCTCTAATTATTTATCACAGGTATCACTGCAGTGAGACTACTCATGAAATCTACATCTAACCTTTGCCTGGTCACCTCCCATTCTAGCTTGCTTCCATGTTTTCTTTTTCTATGTCCTTTTCCCAACTTTTCCTATTGTCACCTTCTGGGATTCTAAACATTTTACTAGACGTGATACAAGTCTTACTCATGCCATTATGGAAGTTCCATGAAAGTAGACAATTTAGCCAATTTTATTAATTGTTATTTTGTCTTCTACTAAAAAAAGAGTGTCTGGCACACACACACAGAGAGACACACACGCGCGCATGCACATACATACACACATGTGCACGGTTGAATAAATAATAATAAAAAATTTAAATATATATATAAAAAAGAGTGTCTGGTATTAAATTTATGATTTTGTTTCAAAGAGAATGCAAATGTTTCTTTTTCAATTGAAATTAATTTTAAATTAAGGAAACAAATATGTTATTAGTCTTTCTGAACAATATATTCCAGAGATCTGAAATGTTTCCTTAGGGAGGAACTATTTTTTTCCTCTATATGATATGAAATCTCATTTGAAATGCAGGTCTGTGATGTTTAGCAGTTAGTTTTAAAATTGATATCCATGAAGTGGATTTTTCAGGCATACCTATAAGTTATTTCATAGGTTCAAGTTAGCCCCTGGGCATAAAATGAGGGATGTCTTGATCATGTTCATTAATATGACAAAACCTATCTTCCGAGAAAGCAAACTAGTATATGTATTCTCTGCTTTCCATCTGTGGACACAGTATAACCAGTTACTTAAACTCCTGCTTCCTTGACTATATCACTATGGTGGACTGTACAGTGAACACTGAGCCAAAATAAACTCATCTCTCCATTATGTTGCTTTTTCAAGGTATCTTATCATAGCAACAGAAATAAGAGCTAAGAAAATCACAAATGATATAAGTGAAAAGACAATGTCTCTTTTACCTTGTCTTATTTTTCTCTCCCACCATACCCCCTCACTTCTTCAGCGTTTTAAAGAAGAAACGTTCTTATAAATGGTAGATGTTTCTACACACACACACACACACATGTAAGTATGAATTTATATAAAGTGTAACTTGTAAATGTAAATTTACATAAATTGATGTATAGCAACATGTATTTGATTGGCAATATTGATCAGAAGATTAACTGTTTATGCTACAAACTAGAAACTTCTTTGGGATACTGGGAAGATACAAATCTTAGAGTCAATTGTTGAGATGTATATGTGCATTGGTCAAAGAATCATGGTGGTGCTTCAAGGAATACAATGGTGGATTGGTAATAGTAAAGAGAGGGAGAGAAGAGCAGAAAAAATTAGGTCGAACTTAAGTTCACAGTAGACTGAATAAGAACTGGAAATGACTTTTCTCCTCTAATTTAATGATTGCACAATGAGAAAAGGGACAGACAAAACAAGTCACTTGTGGAGCTCTACAATTACCCAACTACCTTCAGAGAAAATAGGTAAGGGTGTCTGAGAAAAAAATGAAAGTCACTGTAGAAGTATCCTACAATGCTTGGAGAGAGAAGACAAGCATTGGGTACTGCAGATCTCTTCATTTGGACATAAACTCCATCACATCAGTGCAGAATAACACGCTCTTCAGGACACTTTCCATCCACTTTCCTTTTTGATGACTACAAAAACTTGAGAATCTAGGAGAGGAAAAATGTCAGAAATTCACTCCTTGCATGTTATAGAAAAGGCCTAGCTTCTCTGCAATGGAGACAAGACCCCTGTGTGATCTCCACTGTCCTCCTGTCATGGTTAAAGTGTTCCTGTTCCCTCAGCAGTGGTAACACAATCCCCTTGTCATCTTCTCTGCCCTTCTCACATTCTCCAAGTGCTTCAGTTCCTTCAGCTGGGATGGACAGAGGGGCAGGAATTACAGTTTGAGTTCTAGGTTGGAGACTTTAGAGCGGTGTCATAGATATGATTAATGACACCACTATTTTCATGTCACCAAACTCACAGCAGTGTAATAAAAGGAAGTAATGAGATCTGAACATAAATACCAGCATTCAAACGAGCCAAACACATTTTACACCTAATGCAAATCAATGATTTGTTTTCATTCCCAGCCAGACAAAATATAATAATTTAGGAGAGACAGTAGTGAAAATTTCAGTTTCCCAACATTAACATGCTTGCATATGATTGTGATTAATTCTACTTTGCAACTTCTTGGCATCTGGGTTTGCAGTATGACTCAGAATGACTGTGGTTTGCAATTCTTACACCTAAAACATGAAATTATATTATTTTTTCTCCAAACTTAAATATTTAACACAAAATCACATTTAAATTATTGCTCTGGAATATTTCAAAAATTTATGTTTGGAAAAGCAAGCACAAAATTAAACTGTAATTGAGATCTGTTTTGATTACTTATATATGAACAAATAGCATTTTATGACTTGTCTGTGAAATTACTTTCCTTTTAGGAATAATATAATCAGCTCTAGCTTCTTTATGCTGATAGGTATCTTTAAAAACTCTATATTAATGTTTATACTGCTGAAATTTTTCAAATAATTAACACTAAGAGTATGGTTATCTGTGACTTTGTAAAATGTGAAACTTCTACATCTAAAACATCCTCCTTTGAGACTGATAGTTATTTTCAGTTCTTAAATTTGAATGTCTCGCATTTATTTCCTATAGTCTGATATGATAGGTCAGTAGTGACAATGGCACTTGAGAGATATGGGAAAATTTGACTTCTCTGTTTAATGACATCTGTAGCTCATTGTAGCGTTTTTGAAGAGACCACTGCTATTTTCCTTTTCCTGTTTTCATATGCATGCAGGTAAAAGGTGCATGTGTACTGCGGGTATATATGCATCAGGATGATATTGATACCAGCATTCATCCTCAATCATTTTTCCACTGTCACTGTATTCATTTTGAGACAGGATCTCTAATTAAATCTGGAGCCTGCAAATAGGGTAGTCTGGCTTGCTAGCTTGCTCTGGGGATTTCCTGTCTCTTCCTCCTGAAACTGAAATTATAGGCATATAACAATTCCTCATTAGCATTTTACATGAGATTTAGGGATGGGGATTCTGATGAATTCCAGTGTTTTTGTTTAGGCTGCAAGTTTTAGGTCAATTATGGCCCCAATCCCATTATTACTTTAAAAGACTTATTTTCTGATATTAGTTGATCTTAAAAACCCTTTTTTCATATTATTATTCCAAGGTATAAATAAAAGTATGCTTCTTAGAAAAAATAATTCCCTGAAAAATACCATAATTGCTTTGATTAATATTCAATACTTTAAAGATTTTTTGGCTAAAATACATATATTTTTACTGTGACTCCATAGATATTAAATATAGTTTTATATTCCACTAAAACCCTTAAGATTCTTGTCCTACTATGGCATACCATCTTCATTAACTCAGTGTCAACCTGCATAATGACTAAAATACCAATCTGTCATCACAGACTATGAGGAACTGAAGAGAGATAAGAACACACAGTGGAAACCTTAAGGACTAGAGCTAGATGAATGAAGGGAAACACTTCTAACAGTGGGATTGCCCAAGGAGGGGCAACTTGGTATGCCACAGAGGCCTGAATCTCATAAGAGTAGAGAAGTCCATAGAAGTGGTAAGGCAGGAAGATGGAAGGCAGTGGAATGGATTGATGAGGGGAATGGAAGTAGATAGGAGGGAGATAGAAGGGAGGGGGGAAGGAGGGAAGCAGGAATTAGTACTCGTAAAAATAAAAAAAAATATAAACTAAAAAAAGTTATTCACTATATGCTCTCTTTTATGAATGGATCCATTAATTTCATAGAATCAAAAAGAAACTCTTATAACATCCACAAACACAAAGTATCACAAGTGGGGGGTAGAGAAAAGTATAAGAAGATACCAAAAAAGTAGAAACAATTGAAAATGTCTGAACAGTTTAAAAAAGATTTTATGCAAAAAAAGTCTTAAAGGGGAGTGAAGAATAGGAATAGTACAAAGCAGAGAATGGAATTAGACTCCAAATAACCAACCACCTGCTTACTAATCCCTAACCACTCCCCCCATAGTAGGGAACACTTACTTGCTCAGCACTGTAAACTAATCTAAATATCAGTAGATGGGGAGAAAACTGACAGTAGACAGGATCATGTCACATTGCTAACCACAAACACCCAAGAGTAAACTGCTATCTAAACTCCATTCTAAGTTGATAAGTGTCCCATTCCCCTCCCTCCTTCCACCCCTCCCTGGATCCTCTTGTTCCCTTCTCCCTTGTTTCCTTCCTTTCCCCCCTCCCTCCCTTTCTCCCAGTGCCCCCCCTGCCCCGTTCCTGGAGCATCCTTTAGTGTGTATATCAAAATTTCCCACTGGATCCTCTTCTCTGATGAGGTGTAAGGACTCAGTAGCATTGCCTAGAGCTCTTTTTTGTGTTCCCCTTTAGTATAGGAACACTATTGTGGCTGTTAAACCCTTGCCTCTAAGGATCCTAGTGCCTGTGATCCATGCTAGACTTTGGGGGGTCAATGATATGTCGGTCATAGCGCAAGTAATACAAAGTCCTATTATGATTACTTCGGCCCTAACTTGTGTGGAGTATCTTGCATATCGTTGCGCCTTCCCATCTTTAGGCTCTTACAATCTTACTGCTCCCTCTTCTGCAAATTTCCCTGAGCTTTGGGATGGGGAGAGATTAGGCTGGCCTGGTTCCAGGTGGTTGATGCAGAGTCTCTGATGTTCTGAATTATGGTTTGGTGGTTGTTTTCAGTTTTGCTGCTCCTGCACTGCCCTTATCTCCATCTTGATGGGTATTGGATGTCACCCCCTGGCCAGAGATAAAAGGCTGTTTATAAAAATAGAGTATTATTATAAGAGCAGATTTAAAGGTGGATGTAATAAAAGTAGGAGACTGCGGTTGGAGGGAGGAAGTCAGTCTCCCATTTGCACGATGGTTGCCTTCTATCTGCCAGACTCTATGCCCTCCCTTTCTGGTGAGATCATACCCCATCAGTTGCAAGTGACCAGAAAGGAAACTGTGAACTTAACCAGATGTCTCATTACCTACTTGCAGTCCTTGACGGTGGCCTATTTTCTCTTCTGTAGCATGGTCCCCTCTCTCCTTGTTGCTGGCGGGGCCCTACTTCCCCTTCCCTGCTGTATGTAATCTTTGCAATTACTATAGGTATTACAGAGATTTATCTTTGAGTGTGTTACTAAGAGAGTTTGGTACTAGAATCCCCCCATTAGGGAGTATATAAGATGCTTAATTTTCTGTATTTGGGATACTTCACTCAATACAATCTTTTCTAATTCCATCCATTACCCGGCAAATTTCATTAATTCATCATTTTTGATGGCTGAATAGTATTCCATTCTTTACATGTACCATATTTTCCTTATCCACTCATCAACTGTTGGGCATTTGAGTTGATTCCATGACTTTGCTATTGTAAACAGTGCTGCTATGAACATGGTCGTGCTTGTGCTATGGAGGTGAATTTTTGCTGTATGGGGAATTATTCCCAAAAGTGGAATAGCAGGGTTATATGGGACTTAAATTTTTAACTTTTTTAGGAATTAACAGATGACTCGCCAGAGTGGTTATATAAGCCTGCATTCCCATCAACAATGTAGGAGAGTTCCCTTCTCACCACATCCTTTCCAGCATTTGGTGTTGTTTGTATTGTGGATATTTGCCATCCTGACTAGGGTGAGATGATATCTCAGGGAAGTTTTGATTTGCATTTCACTGATGGCTAAGGATGTGGGGCATTTTTTAAAAATGTTTTTAAAATTTTAAAATTTATTTATTTATTTATTTATTTTCTTTAACATTTTTTATTATTATTTCCACTCATACAAACTTAATAGGTACACTGGTTCCCTCCCTCCCTCATCCTCCCCCTGAACCCCCTTCTCCCCCTCCCCTCATCCCTCTCCTCCATCCCTCAGTGCCCCCCCCAATTCCCAGAGAGTCCTTTATTGTGCATCCCTGACTCTCCTCTGGGCCCTCCTCTCTGATGACATATAAGGATCCAGTGGCATTTCCCTGAACCCTTTCCCGTGTTCCCCTTAAGCATAGGAACACTACTGTGGCTGTCATTCCCTTGCCTCCAAGGATCTTGGTGCCTTTAGCAGATGCTAGACTTTGTGAGGTCAATAGTGCATTGGACATTGCACAGGGCATGCAAAGTCCAATTATGATTGCTTTGGCCCTAACTTGTATGGAGTATATTGCAAATCATTTCTCCTCCCATCCTTTTACTCTTACACTCTTACCACCCCCTCTTCCGCAAATATCCCTGAGCTTCAGGATGGGGAGAGATTAGTGTGGCCTAGTTCTAGGTGGTTGATATAGAGTCTCTGAAGTTCTGGAATGTGGTTTGTTGATTTTCTTTTGCAGTTTTTCTGCTCCTGCAATGCCCTTCACTCCATCCTGCTGGGAACTGTATGTCACCTCCTGGCCAGAGACAAAAAGCTGTTAAACTGGAGTCTTACTATAAGAACACATTCAAGGATAGATGTAATAAAAGTAGGAAACCTCAGTATGGGAGGGATCAATCACCCATTTGGAAAATGGTTACTTTTTATCTGCCAGACTATATGCCCTCCCCTTCTGGTGAGATCCTACCCCCTTAGTTGTAAATGATCAGGAACGAACGTCTGTGAACTTAACCAGGTGTCACATTACTTACTTGCAGTCCATGATGGAGGCCTATTTTCTCTACTGTAACATGGTCACTTCTCTCCTTGTTTCTGGTGTGGCACTCCAACTCCATCCCTCCTGTTCATAATCCTTGCAATTACTGTAGGTAATACATAGATTTACCTATGAATGTCTCCAGGTGGGCTGGTAGGGTTTGGTACTAGGAGCCACCTATTAGGGAGTACATATGGCGCTTAACTTTCTAGGTTTGGGATACTTCACTTAATATAATTGTTTCTAATGACATCTATTTCCTGGCAAATTCCAGTAATTCATCATTTTTGATGTCTGAGTAGTACTCCATTGTATAGATGTACCACAGTTTCCTTATCCACTCGTCAACTGTTGGACATTTGGGTTGATTCCATGACTTTGCTATTGTAAAGAGTGCAGCCTTGAACATGGTCGTGCTTGTGCTATCGAGGTGAATTTTTGCGCTATTGAGGTGAATTTTTGCTGTATGGGGGGGGGGGGTTATTCCCAAAAGTGGAATCGCAGGGTCATATGGCATTTCAATCTTTAATTTCTTTAAGAATCTCCAGACGGCTTGCCAGAGTGGCTGTATGAGCCTGCACTCCCACCAGCAATGTAGGAGAGTTCCCCTCTCTCCACATCCTCTCCAGCATTTGTTGTTGTTTGTGTTGTGGATTTTTGCCACCCTGACCAGGGTGAGATGATATCTCAGGGAAGTTTTGATTTGCATTTCCCTGATGGCTAAAGAAGTGGAGCATTTTTGAAGATATTTGTTAGACATTTTAATTTCATCCCTGGTAAAATTTCTTTTAAGTTCCAGGGCCCATTTTTTAATTGGGCTAGTGGTTTCCTTGGTGTTTAGTTTTCTAAGTTCTTTGGGCACTCTGGACTGTAGAGCTCTATCAGATATGTGGTTCGTGAAGATTTTCTCCCATTCTGTGGGTTGCCTTTGAGCTCGTGTTACAATCTCTTTATCTGAACAGAAGCTCTTTAATTTCACAAGATCCCAACAGTTGAGAGTTGGTAGCAGTGACTGTGCCATTGGATGTCTGTTTAGGAAATGTTGGCCTAGCCCAATCAGCTCGAGGGAGTTCCCTATCCTTTCAACTATGGTTTTTATAGTCTCTGGCCTTATATCAAAGTCCTTCATCCATTTGGAATTAAATCTTGTACATGGTAACAAGTATGGGTCCAGCTTTAATCTTCTGCATGTGGAGATCCAGTTTTGCCAGCACCATTTGTTGAAGATGCTGTTCTTTTTTCATTGGATTCTTTGGGCCCCTTTGTCAAAGATTAAAAGGCTATAATTTTGTGGGCTTATATCTGGGTCTTCAACCCTTATCCATTGATCTGTGTGTCTATTTTGGAGCCAGTACCAGGCTGTTTTTACAACCACAGATTTGTAGTATAGACTAAGGTTTGGTATGGCAATTCCTCCAGCAGTTTTTTTGTTACTCAGGATTATCATTGCTATCCTGTGTCTTTTGTGCCTCCATATGAATTTTGAGATTGTTTGGTCAACTTCTTTGAAGAATTGCTTTGGGATTTTAATTGGTATACCATTGAATTTGTATATTGCCTTTAGTAGGATGGTCATTTTTACGATGTTGATTCTGCCAATCCAGGAACATGGGAGGTCTTTGCACCTTCTGGTGTCTTCTGCAATTTCTTTCTTTAGGGTTTTAAAGTTTTCATTGTAAAGGTCTTTTACCTCCTTACTTAGGTTTATACCAAGATATTTCATTTTTTTAGGGGCTATAGTAAATGGGATTGTTTCTCGCAAGG
The DNA here is from genome assembly GCA_023101885.1 of Typhlomys cinereus. Taxonomy (NCBI): domain Eukaryota; kingdom Metazoa; phylum Chordata; class Mammalia; order Rodentia; family Platacanthomyidae; genus Typhlomys; species Typhlomys cinereus. The sequence goes on along the minus strand of JALPQD010000356.1, from coordinate 706,771 downwards.
CTTTTTCACTTCTTTCATTCTGGGCATATAGGAAGGCCTCTGATTTTTGTACATTCATTTTGTATCCTGCCACCCTGCTGAACTTCTCAATTAGTTCCAGGAGCTTGCTGGTGGAGTTTTTGGGATCACTCAGGTATAAGATCATGTCATCTGCAAATAGGGATAGCTTGACTTCTTCCTTGCCAATTTGAATCCCTCTTATGTCCCTTTCTTGTCTTATGGTTTCAGCTAAGACTTCAAGTACAATATTGAATAGAAGTGGTGAGAGTGGACAGCCTTGTCTAGTTCCTGAAGTGGGAATGCTTCCATTTGTTCCCCATTGAGCATAATCCTTGCTGTGGGCTTGTTGTATATAGCTTTTATTATATTGATGAAGGTTCCTTCCATTCCTACTGTCTCTAGCGTTTTGATCATAAAAGGCTGTTGGATCTTGTCAAAAGCTTTTTCTGCATCTATCGAGAGTACCATGTGGTCTTGGACTTTGGACTGGTTTACATGATGAATTACATTTATTGATTTGCATATGTTGAACCAACCTTGTGTGCTGGGGATGAAGCCTACTTGGTCCCCGGGAATAATCTTTTTAATATGTTTTTGAATCCGATTTGCTAAAACTTTGTTGAGAATCTTTGCGTCTGTGTTCATCACAGAGATCGGCCTATAGTTTTCTTTTTTAAGTGAGTCTTTATTAGGTTTGGGATTAAAATGATATTACCTTCATAGAAGGAATTTGGTAGTGTTCTTTCCTTTGCTATTTGATGGAACCGTTTAAGTGAGGAGTATTGGTGTTATTAACTACTTAAATGTCTGGTAGAACTCTGTGCTGAATCCATCTGGTCCAGGACATTTTGTGGTGGGAAGATTCGAGATTACTTCCTCAATTTCCTTATATTTTATAGGACTATTTAAATAATTCACAACTTCCTGATTCAATTTAGGTAGATTGTGTTGACTTAGAAATTCATCCATCTCTTTTGTGTTGTCAAACTTCACAGAGTACAAGTTTTTTAAATATGATGTTATAATTCTCTGGATTTCTTGGGTATCAGTTGTGATAACTCCATGTTCATTTCTAATTTTGTTAATTTGGGTTTTTTCTCTCTTGCTTTTGGTTAGTTTAGCTAGGGTTGTATCAATCTTATTGACTGGTTGATTTTTTTCTATCGTTTTCTTAATCTCGATTTCAGATATTTCTCCCCTTATTTTGCTAATCTCCTCTCTTCTACTACTTTTGGGATCAGATTGCTCTAGTTTCTCTAAAGCTTTAAGCTGCATTGTGAAGTTGTTTATTTCTGATGTTTCCATTTTTTTGATGTAGGCATTAAGAGCTATGAACTTACCTCTTAGAACAGCTTTCATTGTGTCCCGAGATTTTGGTAAGTTGTATTTTCATTATCATTCACTTTCAGGAAATCTTGAATTTCCTTTTTAGTTTCTTCCTGAATCCAGTTCTCATTCAGCATCATATTGTTATGTTTCCAGGAGTTAGTGTATTTTCTCTTGTTTGATGTGTTGTGGATGTCCAGCTTTAGGCTGTGGTGGTCTGATAGGGCACAGGTTAAAATTTCAACTTTTTTGAATATGTGTAGATTCATGTTGTGGCCCAATATGTGATCTATTTTGGAGAAAGTTCTGAGTGCTACTGAGAAAAATGTGTATTCTTTCGTGCGTGGGTGAAAAGTTCAATAGAGATCTGTAAGGTCAATTTCTTTAAGGGTTTGACTAAGTTCCAAAGTGTCTCTGTTAAGCTTTTGACCTGTTGATCTATCCCATGTTGAGAGGGCGGTGTTGAAGTCCCCAAGAATTATCGTTTGGGGGTTGATTTCTTGCTTTAGACGCTGTAGGGTTTTCTTAATGAATGTGGAGGGGCCCGTATTGGGTGCATATATGTTCAGTATTGTGAAGTCTTCCTGGTGAATTGTACCTGTGACTAAAATGTAGTATCCATTCGTGTCTCTTATAATTTTCTTTGATTTGAAGTCCACTTTGTCTGATATCATAATGGCTATCCCTGCCTATTTTCTGCTTCCATTAGCTTGTAGAATTGTTGACCAGCCTTTTATTTTTAGGGCATGCCTATCTTTTGTGGTGAGATGGGTTTCCTCAAGGCAGCCGATTGATGGATTGTGATTTTTAATCCAAATTTGTAGTCTGTGTCTCTTGATTGGTGAGTTAATTCCATTAACATTTAGTCTTATAATGGAGAAACTACTTTTAATTCCAGACATTTATTATGTTTAGTAGTTTTTATAAGTATATTGCTTCACTTTAATGGTGTTATACTTGCCTTCTGTTCTCCTGGATATGCCTGTTTTTTTCTTCAAGCTTGAGTATCATGTCTAGCATTTTTTGAAAGCCTGGTTTAGTGGACATGTATGCCTTCAAGTTGTCTTTGTGCTGGAAGATTTTTCTTTCTCTCTCGATCATGACGGATAGTTTTGCAGGGTAAATCAGCCTGGGTTGACATTTTTGCTCATTCAGTACTTGAAGTATGTCTCTCCAAGCTCTTCTTGCTTTTACTGTTTCGACTGAGAAGTTATTTGTTATTTTAATAGATTTACCTTTAAAAGTGACTTGTTTTTTCTCCCTTGAAGCTCTCAGCACCAGTTCTTTATCTTGAATGTGGAGTGTTTTAACTATTATTTGCCATGGCGTGCTTCTGTTTTGGTCATATCTGTTTGGGGTGCGAAATGCCTCTTGTATATGGATGGGCCTCTCTTTTTTTAGATGAGGAAAGTTTTCTTTGATGATTGTTTGAAAAATTTCCTCAGGGGTGGTATTTTGAGATTCTTGCTCTGGTATTCCATGAATACGCATGTTAGGCTTCTTCAGGGTGTCCCATATCTCCTGAATATTTCTCTCAAGTATCTTTTTGGCTTTAACAACTTCTTCTATTGAGCTGGTTAATACTCCCACTTTATCTTCAAGGTCTGAAATTCTGTTTTCTGCTTCGTTAGTTCTGCTGATAAGACTCTGTGGAGTTCTGAGTTGAAGATAACTTGTCTTTTAGCTCAGTTTTAAACTCTGCTTGAGTCTGTTTTAACTGCTCTATGCCAGTTTTTGTTTCTTGCACTGTTTTTCTCAACTCCTCCCAGTGTCTGTTGTGTTCCTCTTCAAAGTAATTGATTTGATTATTTAATTCCTTCCGGATTTCCTCTTTCATAGTATTGAATATCTTAATGATGATATTTTAAAAGTCGTTATCCTGGGTCAGGCTTTCATGGCCATTTTCCGTGGGATTGTACTGGTTGCAATCTAACATTATGGGATTAATTCCTTCAGTCGGAGATTTGTTTACTTGAGTGTTGTTTCTCATGGATTTGCACTTTGACTTTGGCATTGTCGTTTTCACTCTTAAGATCTTCTTTCAATTTCTGTGCGTTTTTCACTAAACTGAATTATTTGGCCTGGAGTTCTGGGGGTGGGCAGGGACAGAGCTTACCTAAGTTGCCGTGAGGCCCTGTTGGACTGCACGCGTGCCCTGGCGGTGAAGTGGAGAAGGGAGGATGGGGCATCCAGCGGAGCGCTATTTAACCTGGGGCAGCTGGGACGGGCCCCCGTGCAGAGGGGGTGTCCTCCTCCTCCCACGCCCTGCCCTGCTCCCGCTGGATGGCGGGAGGAGCTGGGTCCCTTGGGCTGCCTGGAGTCCTGGGGGTGGGCAGGGTTGGAGCTTACCTAGGTCGTGGTGAGGCCTGGCTGGACCGCGTGCCCATCCCTGGCGGCGGAGTGGGGAAAGGGAGGGTGCGGCATTTTTTAAGATATTTGTTAGACATTTCAATTTTGTCCCTGGTAAAAACCTTTCATCCTATCTTTAGATAAGAAACAATCTCAACATTCAACCAAGACACAGATCAGTGCAATGGAAAAGCAGTGAAACAGACAACAGTCACCAGTCAGAATTCAGAGTACATATCCTGAAATGTTCACCTGGAATCAGGCCAACCAAAGCTCTTCCCATCATAAGGCTCAGGACCTTGAGGAAGAGGGGGTGATAAGACTGTAATAGCCGAAAGTTGGGAAATCCACCACTGGATAAGACATTCCACTCAAGGCTGGGCTTCTGCATGCAGAAACTCACTGCAATGAGTCTTACCCTCACAGACCTGCACATATCAACATTCTCCCAATGGACTAGCAAGGAGCTCAGGAGAGATAACTACATGCAGTGGGATCCTTAGGGGCTAGGGCTAGACAGGTGAGGGGTTGACCTATCGGAGGTCTACCCAAGGAAGGGCCACATTGACACAGAAGCTTGAGTTCCTATTGGAATAGACATCCAGAGGGAACCTTGAGTCCCATAGAAGCAGTCAGACCAATGGTGCGAGGGAGTGGGATGGATGGATGAAGGGAGGAGAGGATAGGAAAGGAAAGGAGTCTAGTCAGAAAGGAAAAGAAAGAAAATTGTTAGGGGCTGGAGAGGTGGCTCAGGGGTTAAGCCTCCGCCTTGCAGGCGGAAGGTCCCGAGTTCGGATCCCAGATCCCACGTATAGACGCCAGACGGAAGCGGGGGCGGCCTGCGCTTCTGGTCCTGGTAGGGCGGAGCCTGTGAATCCCGGGGCAGAAGGAGGTGGAGGCGTCCATGGTGGTTCACGAATTCGTCCGTGGTTCTACACATACACAGACACACACATACACACACACACAGATACACACGCGCGCGCACATACACACAGTTGAATAAATAACAATAATAATAATAAAAAAAAAAATTAAAAAATAACAACATTGTTAAACTCTAGACAAAGCCCTTAAATGAAAACCCTCTATTCAGATCCCTCTGGCTATATAGGAAAGTCCTTGGTTTCTAATGCAATAAATATTAAAAAAGTATATAAAATTTTTCTTTTATTTCATTTTTATTTATATGTCAGATGCACAATCACATCTGTGTGTCTGTGGACACCTAAGACTGATATCAAGACTCATCTCTGATTGCACTTCTGCCTTCTTTTTATAAGCTGAGTCTCTGCAACAACAGGTAGCTGATAGACTTCACTGACTGGCCAGCTTGACATAAGGTGTCCTAGGCTCTGCCTTCTAGGTCTAGAATTACCCAAAATGTCTGGAATTTTATGTATTATTTAAGGATCTGACCTCAGTCCTTTGTTTGTATTACCAGCACTTAAGCTACTGAACCATCTCCCGTGCCCTAAATACTCCTTAAACTTATCATTTATTGTTCATGAAATTCATTCTTGGAGTTCACAACACAACAGATACAGATCTAATGATTCAGTGGAGATATTAGTGACTGTGAATATTGTGTATGAGCATGAGCATTGACTATGAATACACGAACCTCTGAGTTATGATGCACTGCGATGAATAATTCTATCATTTATAAGGATGCCTATTGTCTTTCATTACTCAGGATCTTATTATGGAGTGTCCTTGACTCCCTAGTCCTTGTGATATTCCTCGAAATAATCAAAATATAGCACACAGAACACAGTAGATAGAATAGGGAGGAATTGATTACAGAATTCCAAGTTAGGAGTCAATAATTTAGAACAAAAGAGGTTCTAAACTTAATTTGTTTCCTGTTGAGCATGTATTGCCTGAACATTAGAAAATCAAAAGGCCTTAGATTACATACTGTGGATGATGATCATGTGTATGAAGCAGATGCAAGGTTGTATGTCTTTTTGTATTATATCCAGTTTACTTTTCTTCTTGGCTGTTTTAATGAATGATATTACATAATGTACTTTCTAAACATCAAAAGAAGCCTAATGAAATTTTGTTTTGTTTCATTTTAAATGGCCCGTATAAATGAGATGCCAAGCAAAGTCACGCTTCCATTCTTAGGATCACAAAGATTTCAGTCACCAGACTCTAGATTTTGAAGTCAAGCAACAGAATGAATGGCTTAGCTTTTTGTCATCAAATAAAAATCATTCATGTATCCACTAATAAAATGTTCAGTTATGAGCCAGACAGTAGTGGGAACAAAAGATATAAATACATCTCCTTTTTAATAGAGATATATTTTGAAATGAGAAGTAATAGATCAACTTATTTGAAGCAGTGACATTCTATTTGATTTTATTAGATGAAAACTTAGGTAAATACCAAAGGTTTTGGAAGTAAATTCCACACATAGAAAATTCCATCTGCATAGTCTCTAAGGATTCCCTACAGAAAGTTTAATAGGAAGCTAAAGATTTGGGGATGGGGAAAGGTGGGTTCTATTTTCTTAAGAGAAAAAAATAGTTTTCATTTTATATCTGAAAATTGTCTATCACAAGTCTTTAATATCATAAGTAATTGTTTTTGTTATTCAAGAGCATGATTACAGTATTGTAATACAATAAAATAAAAAGGTTACTATATAACCTTTTGAAACTTACTGAAGGATAGGATTTTAGATATGTCACTTATTTTTATATTTATCACAAAACTCTAGTTCCTAATATAGAACTCCTAATGCTGTCAAATTTCCTATGTAACAAGGATGAATTTTGTCCTAACATGGTAAAAAAATGGTATATTTCTTGATGTAGGCTGCTCAGAAGGAAAGCAAAGCCATGAGAAAAATATGAAAATCTTCAGTCTTACTCTTCATCTGCGGGCAGGATAGGTGATCTAGAGAATGGGTGAGTCGTAAGTCTATTTCCATGATGAATTCTCCATGAAAGTCCCTGAACTGCAAGGTTAAGAATGGTAGCTGAGCAGACAGAAGGCCCAGAGGGTAAAAGGTCAGTGAAGTCATAGGAAACTTACACTTTGATATTTATTCTTCAAGAGGGTCTTTGTCTGCATCTTTTAAAAGTAACATTAACATGATAATCTGAATTACATTTTCTTCTGCACATGGCTCTAGGAAATTGTCGAAGTCAGAGGAATCATGGGAACCCTGATTTAGAGAAGTTTCCTCCAATAATGCAAAGGGCTCTAACAGTAAGGATCTTTTTGTGGGTCTGATCTGTTCATCAGTAGAATATATTGCATTTTCCAAGTAGAGACAATGCTAAAATTCAGTTAGGCTATAAAATTCTTAGACTGAGTGTTGCTCAGTGTGTGAAGAAAACAGTACACATATCTGCCATCAAAACTATGCTTGGCTTAGATAGTGAGAGAGTAGGAAAAAAGAATTAGGTTTTCTCTGTGAACAAGATTCCTATACTTACCCTCTTTTTAATAATAAATCCTCCTATCTATCCCATGAAATAAAAGAAAATACTCCACTACTACTGTTGAGGATTAGATAGATCTCAGCTCATTTTCCCGCAGCTCATCCCCTAGAATGAAATAAAAGCTCTGGACAGCACCTACGGTGGGCTCTTTCCTTGATCTAATTCATCTTGTCCTGTCAATCATCTAGCAAGATTCTCACCCTCAGAAAAGCTGCTCCACTGGACACCTGAAGAAAAGATGGGGTGGTCGGTGATTTCTTCTTCCCAGAAGAAACCCCTCCTTCACTTTTGACACTTGGCACTAGAGCACAGGGAAGTAATGATAAATGATTTCCAAGCAAGGTTACAGAGCATAAAGAAGCTTCATCTTTAATCCAGGAGATCTTCTTTTGGCTGCTTATGTTAACAATTATCTCAAGATTTCTGTGATAAGGTGATGCACACACCCCATGGGAAGTGTCAGCCAGCCTATGGTTGTCCAGTTACTTTACATGTGTGTAAAGACACATGCAGATCCCAGCCTCAAGCTTTTACAATGACTCTAGTGATCAGGCCTTTCTAATAAGCGTCCCATATGATGCAGAATAGTAAAGCCAATCCTACCATATGAACTTATTACAATATCTGACTTAAAGAATTCACAAGCCGAATAAAACAATTACTGCTTTTGCTATACTGTGTTTGTGAGCATGATATCTCTTTATACCGAATTTCTGTGTCAGTGATCATACTTGAATGAATATAATGACTGAAGTTTGGAAAAACTTTATTATCATCCCGGTTTATTATTTATAGCTATTCAGTTTGTGAAAATCTTGAAACTCTCAGCCATATTTTATCCTTCATAAAATAACAGTTGTGAATCACATGAACTTTGAATTGTTACAATAATGGTGTAAAAAATTATTGGGAATAAATATAACTTTCATGTCTGACATCTTGCTTTAAAAGTTTTGAATATTTCTTTCAAAAGACCTTGTGGTTTGTACTGTACAATATGAGTATAAACTTATTATAAGAGAATAAACTCTTATAAAGAAAATCTTATTAGCCATATTTGGTTTTCTATATAAAAATTAGTAATGCTGCCTCAAATGAACAAAAATATGCAAGCAAAAGAAGCAGTTATTTAATATTTAGAGTTAATAAGCAGGCTCCCATATCAATTATGCATTATACATTAATGAAAACGGTAAAACAGACAAAATTCATAAATCTATTCTTTCGTATTTTGTATTGTACTTGGGAGAAAACTTCAGAAAATAATATAATTCAACATAAAGTTAAATATGATTTATCATGCAATGATAATACTTTTAATTAGTTAATTTAAATTATTGCTTGTTTTGGAAAGTGCCAATACAGTCTAATGGTTTCAGTAATTACACCTATTCCTAAAAGATTCCGGATATACCATTTTATTATTTCCCATTTTGTCTCAGATTCCTCCTTTGCTTAAGATAACCCGTATGTTATTTTCTCTTGGGTAAAAAGAAAGGGAACGTGAAAGATAAATCATCTTCGAGGTGTCCTCCAGTGAGATGCTTCTCTTTTTGCAGGATTTGCAGTTGCAGCAAAATCGCTAGTGACCATGGAGACATGAAGTCCAAGTGCCACGTGCTCAGTCAGGCTCACTGAGCCTGAAAGTACACTGAAAGTACAATGAACTTCAGCTGTCCAAGTTCAGGAGAATTCACTCTCCTGTTTAGGGTTCTATTAAAATTCTAGAATCAGTTCCCTGATATCTTTGAACACAGATACACACATGCTCTAAAAACTATTAAAATTTAGCACAAACTCAAATTAGAAAAGCAGACAGTATTCTGAAATACAAAAGCAATTGAAATTCTTAAACTGTATTTGACATTATGTAAAAATTAGCATTAATTTTATCACCGAACAGGTTGTTGTTTTTTGAAATTTTTCATGTACCGAAGTAAAATGTCATCATTGCTCACTTGTTTTTATTTATATTAATTTTAATTATATTAATTACTTTATATTATCTTATTTTATCTTAGTGTGTGCATGTCTGTGTGTGTGTGTGTGTGTGTGTGTGTGTGTGTGTGTGTGTGTGTTCAGAGGGCACTCTGTGTGACCCTGTAGAGGACCAAGAGTGACATCCAGAATCATTCTGGAATGTTTCTATCTGAGATTACCTAAACTCTGTCGACCAGGGCCAGAAGTGCAGGCCATTGTTGTTTCTGCCTGGCAATTTTAGATGAGACTGAAATCCAAACTCAGGACCTTTTGCTTGGGAGGCAGGCAAAGTATTAACCCCTGAGCCATCTCTTCAGTCTGACATTGTTTGAATGAGATAGTTTTTTAGTAGTATAGAAAAATCACATAAACACTCCTAAATTCCCATAGTATTTGGAGATATACTGATGATATGAAAGGACGTAACATAGAAAATTAATTGAAAGTCGTACTGGGAAATCACAGTAATGACACAGTTTGTTTTCTAAAGTGTCTGTCACTGTGGTTTTAAAGATAAATTAATATTTCACTTATACACAAATTCATTTGCTAACCACTGTAAAAGAGGCTTTGGGGAAACTGGTTTTAGAAAAGCAATTCTGGAAATGCTTATTCTTAAACTATACAATTGTACTAAGAGGGTTTGTTTCTCTGGTTGTAGCCATCTGTTTGTGCAAACAGTTGGTACAGAGACAATTTCAAAAGATCGGTTTTAAGATTAACAGCTGAGAACAAAATCCCCTGTTTAGAGATTATGATAAAACATACTTACCAGCTGTGGCATCTTGAAGCTGCTCAGCCACTCCAAATTCAGCAAAGACAAGCCCTTTTTCAAATACATGTGTATAATTTTCCCTATAAACTACAAATGTTTATTTTTATGCATATTGGAATCTTTTTCTTTCTATTCTTGATTGCACTTTGAATTTTTACTCTCCCCAAATTAAACCTTTCACACTCGGAGACTTTTTTATTTTTGGTAAACTTCCAGGCATCTATCCATCTAGTAAAAATGCATAAACATATATTACATTCAGTGATGACAGAAACTAAGAAAGAAAAAATGCTAACCACTCCCCTAAATATACTGAGAATATATTTTTTACAGTCCTGGTTTTGTTATGTTAATCTAAGGATTCAATTCTCAATGATTGGTTATCTTTATAACATTTTATTTCCAAAATTCGAAGCTCAATGTTATTAATGTATATTGTACAACATGCATTAAATATACTTTTTAAAATATTGTATCCCTATTGCCTTTATAAATGCCTAGAAATATCTTACCTAATATCAAAGCAAAGGAATTTCAGTGAGAAACCTGGATGTGCCAGCTTACACAAATAATATTAGCATGTAGAAATTTGAGGAAGGAGAATCTCTGAGTTTGAGATCAGCCTGAACTGCATATTAAGATTTAAAGCAACCTGAGATACAGAGTGAAATTCTGTTTCAAAAACAAAAGACAGAAAGAAATCAAAGAAGGGACATTTCAACTGTGTATTAAACATTTTTTGTTTGTCACTAATTCTTTCTTACACTGTTTGTTATTGAAAACTGTATCATTTATGACTATATTCTTCTATAGGTTTGCCTCTCTGAAACAGATCTATTCAAAAAATTTTTGTGCCCCTGTTTTCTTTATTTTCCTGTTTTTCAATCTATAGAAGCAAAATCTTTGCATTTCCATAGGACTCCAGCTGTGACACTAGGGGCAATCAAATGAACAGCCCCAGTATTATAAACTGAATGGAGCCATTCATTGTGTTTGTAAGAGATAAGTGTACAAGGGATAATTTCTCAAGCCACACAAGGGAGGTATTACATTTACTTAGTGGTACTGAATTTGAGAATTTGTCACTGAGAAAAGTGGTATAAAGTATCATTTATAATCTATCCCAATATGATATTGTGGTAAGTTTATTTTCATGACTTCAGGGACTTGAAATATGAAAATTTTTTAGAGGATTCTATAATTGTCCCTTATAAAAGTTCCTATTATTTAACAGTAGTTTTCATATCGCTTTGTCTACATAAATGTCTTTTGGGGAAAAGATATGTTTTCATTAAGTAAAGCATGACAGCTTACATTTTGAATCCACAAGTGTCTACCTCAAATGCTAGTTAAAGCAGCATGTGTATGACATAAACCTAAATCCTTTGTGGAATCAGACAGCTATCTTCAGACTTCCAAGGTTGGAGTCCCAGATTTGCTTCCTCACGGGCAAACCTGTAACTCCTCAAGCATTAAGCATGACAGCAACATCTGTTTCTTTCTTCATAATTGTCACTTCCTTAATGAAAAATAATAATGACATTCATTTTCAGTGTCATATCATATGAAAGTTTTCAGTCAGCAAAACACAGCATTCATAAAATATATGATGATGGGGATTTGTGCTACAATAAACTGCTCAATGGAACATAAAAGTGAGGTAGGTCCCAGCTGGATTTATATTGCTTGGATATCTTTACCTATGACATGACTTCAAGAGTGTGGAACTACAACTTTTTCTCTACTCTTGATGTCCACAAATATAGAGGCAGCACATGTTTATCCTTATATCCACACTATATAAAGGAAAATCACATTCCATTGTCGTAGTTTGATAGAGATGTCACTATGACACTTGAAGTTTTGAGTTTTGGACATGTTTGTAGAGAATTAGTAGTTGAGTTCAGGCCTAAGTGAACCTGCAGGAAATTGTCTAATGGATGGGGAAGTCCCAAACCTGGTTGGGTGGGACTAGTTTCCAGGGAGGTGAATAAAATGGAGGGAGTTATTTGAGAAGGTGGGCACCTTTCTGTATATTTGGCCAGACATACTGGTCTAGCAATGTAAGGAACATCCCTCTCTCAGCTGTTATGTGGAGATGGTGTGGATTTTAGCCAGACTAAAAACTGCAACCAGACTATCATAAGAAAATAAACCCTTGTTACCATAAGCCCTTAGATGATGATTTCCCTCAGCAACCATACAGCTGAACTGCAACAGTATTTGGTATGAGAGAAATGGATGTACTGAAGGTAAATCTAATTATTATGGTTTTGCTGGACAAGCCTAACCTGGAGAATATGTCATAACTTGGTAACATTGTCCATGTGATGCTGGTTTTAAGGAATCAAAGATTCAAGAGAGAGGGGAAACTAGGCAGAGGTGTGCTAGAAAGCCTGCAGAGAAGCCCAAGAAGGGCATTTTGTACTATGGGGTTAAAGCCTGGTTTGCCATTGAGTGGTAAAGATGTCAGAGAGGCCAGAGCCAATGTGAGACATCCCCAAAGAGTGCTATATAAATAGGATGTAAGCAGAGGATGGCTGTGAGTGGAGATTCAGTCTCATCTGTGGAAATGCTATTTGTACAACTTTGACGTGTGAAGAGGAACTGGGATTGCTCAGAATTTGTGAGCCACAATGATGACTATTTGATGAGCAAAAAGGAGGGACACTGAAGTATAGGATACAGTAGTGGACTGGCTGGACTTTAATCTTAACTTGATATTTTCTTATTGTGTTATAATACTTCCATTTTAATGTTTTATCTGTGCTGAAGTATTTCACTTGACTTGACAGGATATCATGGTTACAATATTTTAGGCTTTTAGAATTAAATATATTTATACGATAAATTTAATACCTGTGAGGACAAGGATTCAGTTACAGTTTAAAAGTGATGTCTTCGTGTCTAGGTGACAATGGGTGAACTGTCATAGTTAGGTACAGGTGTCAACTTGATATTTGAGAGTTTGAGCTGTGAGCACATTTGTTGAGAAGTAATAGTTGAGTTAAGCCCTAATAGTACCTGTTGGATATTGTCTAGTGGATGGGGAAGACCCAGCTCATGGTGGGTGGGACTAGTTCCCCCAGTGGGTGAGTAAAATGTAGGGAACTGTTTGAGAAAGTGGGTATGCTTTTGTGTACTTGGCCAGAGATGCCGGTCTGGTCTGGCCAATTCCCTTGACCTTGGTGTTGGTATGGGATTTCTTGCAAATCTGGACTAAGAACTGTAACCTGACTATCATAAGAGAATAAAGCCCTTGCTCAATCAAGCCCTTTGATGTTGATTTTTTTTCAGAAACCATGCAAGGGAAACTGCAGCAACCATATGCCTGTTTCTTGTTTAAGTAACTTTCAGTTACCCAATTTATATTATCTTTCTACTTATAAGCAACACAAAGACAATCTTTCAGTGTGTGCAGTGGGATTGGTGGGCTTAATGCAGTTAGTCTCCTTACTAGCCAGTCATTGAACTGAAGAAGACAGTCTGGTTTGAATACAGACCCTGGGTCAGAAATATCACCAAAAAAGTAGGAAATAAAAAAAAATACTAAAAAATCTCTATGTATGAAAGACTCCTGTTCTTTTCTCTTTCTTGAAGGCTAATCACAGGTTGCACTTTACCATGCATTATGTATCCGTTACCAAGGTCAGATAGGTTGGGTTGACAGATTTCATTTGTCCATTTCGCAAGTAACTAAGTCAAGTCAATCATATGATGTCTTTGTAATAAATTCTGGAACAAAACAGAACAATCCTGGCTTCCATTTGCCTCTAAGATTAAAAAGAAAGTTGATCTGAAGGATAATCAGTAACCAGATGAGGTCTATATCATCTAATTAAGGGAACTGAATTGTTTTAAAGCAGATGGTGAATAGTGACTATTGGTTTTTATGAAAGGATTCATAGAGTTAAATTCTTTCCTTAAAGAAAATAATGCTTTGTACCTATCTTGGAGCTGAAAAACACCTAATTAAATATTTTCAACAACACATTTGCATTATCAGATTTGTACTACAATGAAATAATTTGCACAGTCATAGCTAGTGACTGAATTAGAGAATGCAAATGAACAATTTGTAGGGAAAGATTACATTAAGAAAAAAACAAAAACAATAAAGTTTTGTAAATTTCTTTTGTAAATACTAGACACACAGTCAATACTTGTTTAGAATATTCCTCTGTATTACTTGACTTTCATACTAAAGAGAAGTTAAGAAATCCACAGGTTAGAGTAAATATTGTGGTCTATAAGGCTATGAAGATCTGGCAGCAGCCAACTAGGGACTATGCCACTCTTGTTTTTGAAAACTATCTCAGATATATTGAAGATAAAGTAAAATTTCCAACAACCAACCTTCAAACTGCTAATAGCTCTCAGGTATTCTCTCTTTCTCTCTCTTCTCTCTTTCTTTCTCTCTGTCCTCTCTCTCTCTCTAATTATTTTTTTACCTAGTTATATAAGCTCAATGGATAGGTACTTTTGCTCCCCTCTTTCTCTCTTTACTTCCTCCCTCCCTTCCCCTCTTCTATCCCCATCCATGTCTCTTTCCCAAACCTCCCTCTCTCCCTTCCCCTACTTTCCTCCCTCCCTCCCATGTATGCTCAAGTTCTGGATGGTGGGAGGGAGAAGGCAGTAAACATCTCTCTTTCCTTTTGAAGCATAATTCCTTGAAAAAAAGTTCTCCAGTCATGATGTATGAAATCTTGATTTTCCACTTCTAGGTTCAAGCATAGTCATCAAAATTTCATAATTTGACTTGAAATTCATTGAATGTAATTTCTGGAGGACAATTTTTCTTTCATGTACAAATAACTCAGTTCAATGTTCAGCACATGGAATAAAAGATGTATTTATTAAAGGAAAAATACTTGCTGTGTGACTAATGATTTCTAAGTATATATATTCAATGATTAAGTTTCATTTTTGTTTTACTAAACAATCATTACTCTTTAACATATTTGTTAATCCCACTTACAGAAGATGTTTCTGAACTTATAATGGAGTGTTAAAAGTACATCGGAAATACCCTAATGCCAACATTCACGTAGTTTACCAAACTGACCCACCATATCATTATAGCACAGAACACAGCAGAATCTTATGTGTTTCCCTGTGTGTTTGTAGAGCTGACTGGGATCTATGTCTTTCTCTTGCTGTCCCACCTTCCAGGAGAAATTCAGAACAGTTTAAAATCTGAAGTTTTATTTGTATTGAATTCATATCACTGCCAAGTCATCCTAAAGTCTAGGAATCACACAGTGAATCAGGAATACCTGTGTCATTTCTCCATTTGACTTATAGAAATCCATGTTCTTCTTGATTTTCCTCTCTTTCCTCCATCATAATGGAATGTGAGCAGAAGACATAAGCCAATAAAAAGCCCTTAGTAGTGCAAGCTATTTGGCTCATATATTTATCATGGCAACTGAGGAGAAACTAAAACTATTTTTGTGAAATTCAGAAAATAGTCAAGTATATTTAATATTTCCTCATATCAGCTAGGTGGCTCTTTTGAAACATAAAGTAGATCTGTCTTCCCAGAAGTACCAACTACCAACTGAATTCTTTTTCAATAAGTCCTTTCCCATACTACTGTAGTCAATCAAACTTCCAATTTCTTAAACCAATAAATTGAACAGATTCTCAAATTTTTACTTTGCTCCCAATCATCATGTCATATCCAGGACATATCACATTATTTCCAGAATCCTATTGTTTTTACCGCCTTGTTGCTAGCATTATGGCAGAAAGACATCACTCAGTATAATATCCCAAAGACATCCAACGTAATAGCCTTCTTTTCATGGTTTGGCTCTAACATCTTCTTCTTAAATAAAATCTAAAGTGAGCATTTTAAAAGTAATTGAGTCACATAACTCTTTCATGATACCAATTCAAGAGGGTCTGTTCCTTTGAATCCAGAGATCTTAGGACTCAAGTGAAGCTTTACAGGTAGTGTGCACCAGAGAACCTCACTAGTTTCCTGTCTAACTGAGCACAGGCAAACTTACCCAGTGACAATTATGACACTCTTGACATTATAAATGTAAGACATAATTTTAATTGTTTCTTCTTCCTGGAACACTATATCTTCATGTACCTACTAACGTAGCACCTAACTTTTTTTTTTTAACCTTCTTAATGACTTTGTTCTAATGTTGCTTTCTCAGTGAAGACCATTTGCAACCATACAGTAACTCAGCTGAATCAAAACATGGAGCAAAAAGGGAAAGCAGGGATGAGATGCCATGAAAACATCAGCAAGAGGACTTATATGGATTTTTAAAGAAATCAGCATGAAGTTATAGGAGGACTAAATAAAAAAAATATGGTTTAGTAGCAATTGACAGCATAGACATCCTGTATGAGGCCCAGTGGACCATACATACAGAAGAACATGGGAGTGGGAGGGAGACTCTAGGAAAGAAAATCTCGGGGTGGAATGGGGGAGGAAGGTTGTGTATTAGTCATTGTATTTGCATATGAAAGTTTCGAAGGATAAAAAATATAAAAATGGTCAATAGTGTGTTGGACATTGCGCCGGGCATGCAATATCCAATTATGATTGCTTCGGCCTTAACTTGTGTGGAGTATCTTGTAAATCATTGCTCCTCCCATCCTTTTGCTCTTACACTCTTACCGCCCCCTCTTCCGCAAATGTCCCTGAGCTTCAGGATGAGGAGAGATTAGTCTGGCCTAGTTCTAGGTGGTTGATAAAGAGTCTCTGAAGTTCTGGATAGTGGTTAGTTGATTTTCTTTTGCAGTTTTGTTGCTCCTGTAATGCCCTTCATTCCATCGTGATGGGCACTGTATGTCACCCCCTGGCCAGAGACAGAAAGCTGTTAAACTGGAGTCTTACTATAAGAGCACATTCAAGGGTAGATGTAATACTTATACCCAAAAGTGGAATCGCAGGGTCATATGGCATTAGGCAATGGGAGGGGTCAATCACCCATTTGCAAAATGGTTACTTTTTAATCTGCCGGACTATATGCCCTCCCCTTCTGGTGAGTTCATATCCCCTTAGTTGTAAATGATCAGGAACGAATTGTGAACTTAACTAGGTGTCACATTACTTTCTTGCAGTCTTTGATGGAGGCCTATTTTCTCTACTACTATAACATGGTCACTTCTCTCCTTGTTTCTGGTGTGGCCCTCCAACCCCATCCTTCCTGTTCATAATCCTTGCGATTACTGTAGGTAATACGTAGATTTACCTATGAGTGTCTCAAGATGAGCTGGGTGGGTTTGGTATTAGGAGCCACCTATTAGGGAGTACATACGGCGCTTAATTTTCTGGGTCTGGGATACTTCACTTAATATAATTGTTTTTAATGACATCCATTTCCCGGCAAATTCCAGTAATTCATCATTTTTGATGGCTGAGTAGTACTCCATTCGTCAACTGTTGGACATTTGGGTTGATTCCATGACTTTGCTATTGTAAACAGTGCTGCTATGAACATGGTCGTGCTTGTGCTATCGAGGTGAACCTCTGCTGTATGGGGGGTTATACCCAAAAGTGGAATTGCAGGGTCATATGGCATTTCAATCTTTAATTTCTTTAAGAATCTCCAGACGGCTTGCCAGAGTGGCTGTATGAGCCTGCACTCCCACCAGCAATGTAGGAGAGTTCCCCTCTCTCCACATCCTCTCCAGCATTTGTTGTTGTTTGTGTTGTGGATTTTTGCCATCTTGACCAGGGTGAGATGATATCTCAGGGAAGTTTTGATTTGGATTTCCCTGATGGCTAAAGAAGTGGAGCATTTTTGAAGATATTTGTTAGACATTTTAATTTCATCCCTGGTAAAATTTCTTTTAAGTTCCAGGGCCCATTTTTTAATTGGGCTAGTGGTTTCCTTGGTGTTTAGTTTTCTAAGTTCTTTGGGCACTCTGGACTGTAGAGCTCTATCAGATATGTGGTTCGTGAAGATTTTCTCCCATTCTGTGGGTTGCCTTTGAGCTCGTGTTACAATCTCTTTATCTGAACAGAAGCTCTTTAATTTCACAAGATCCCAACAGTTGAGAGTTGGTAGCAGTGACTGTGCCATTGGATGTCTGTTTAGGAAATGTTGGCCTAGCCCAATCAGCTTGAGGGAGTTCCCTATCCTTTCAACTATGGTTTTTATAGTCTCTGGCCTTATATCAAAGTCCTTCATCCATTTGGAATTAAATCTTGTACATGGTGACAAGTATGGGTCCAGCTTTAATCTTCTGCATGTGGAGATCCAGTTTTGCCAGCACCATTTGTTGAAGATGCTGTTTTTTCCATTGGATTCTTTGGGCCCCTTTGTCAAACACCAAATGGCTGTAATTTTGTGGGCTTATCTGGGTCTTCAACCCTTATCCATTGATCTGTGTGTCTATTTTGGAGCCAGTACCAGGCTGTTTTTACAACCACAGATTTGTAGTATAGACTAAGGTTCGGTATGGTAATACCTCCAGCAGTGTTTTTGTTACTCAGGATTGTCTTTGCTATCCTGGGTCTTTTGTGCCTCCATATGAATTTTGAGATTGTTTGGTCAACTTCTTTAAAGAATTGCTTTGGGATTTTAATTGGTATAGCACTGAATTTGTATATTGCCTTTGGTAGGATGGTCATTTTTACGATGTTGATTCTGCCAATCCAGGAACATGGGAGGTCTTTCCACCTTCTGGTGTCTTCTTCAATTTCTTTCTTTAGGGTTTTAAAGTTTTCATTGTAAAGGTCTTTTACCTCCTTGGTTAGGTTTATACCAAGGTATTTCATTTTTTTAGGGACTATAGTGAATGGGATGGTTTCTCTCAAGGCTTTTTCACTTCTTTCATTCTGGGCATATAAGAAGGCCTCTGATTTTTGCACATTTATTTTGCAAAATCTAGCATCTGCTAAAGGCACCAAGATCCTTGGAGGCAAGGGATTGACAGCCACAGTAGTGTTCCTATGCTTAAGGGGAACACAGGAAAGGGTTCAGGGAAATGCCACTGGGTCCTTGTATGTCATCGGAGAGGAGGGCCCAGAGGAGAGTCAGGCATGCACAAGAAAGGACTCTGGGAATTGGGGCGGGAGGCACGGGAGGGATGGGGCGGCAGGGGTGAGGGGAGGGAGAGCAGTGGGTTCGGGGAGAGGAGGAGGGAGGGAGGGAACTGGTGTACCTATGGTTTGTATGAGCTGAGATAGTAATAAAAATGTATTAATAAAATAAAAACATATAAAAATGGACAAAAAACTTATTGGTACTTCTAGGCAGAATGTTGGATTTGTGGTGGTGTTAGAAAGCCAGAATATATAGGATCATTGTCTTTATATCATGGTGCATATACAGCTGATTCACTTAAGACAATCATGAGATTAAGAAATTCAATTTCTATTTTGTCTTCGCTCCCATCTACAATTACTTTAACAGGAAAATTAAGAGAATTCATTTTGCACATTCATAAAAAGTCATGATGATAATCATTGTTCAATTATATGATAAGTATGTACAGACATTATATTGCTCATTTTATGCAAAATAGTAGACAATTGATAAATAAGATCATAAGGAAAAATGCAATAGTGCTGTTTTAGAGAAGAGAAGTATGCTTTCTCTCTTTTGCAATCTATTGTCAGAAATGATAATAAGGTAATTACTTTGAAGTTCAATTTTTGTTTTGAAAAACATACATTAAGATCATTTTTAGGTGGTTAGGTGGATATAGAAGCAAAATGTTATTTTTGGCATTCAAAATATTTAAGTAACTTTATCACATGTTCATTGTAGCAGTCTCGGGGTCCCACGGAGACCCTTGGGGGTGGGATAAGCTGGCATGAAGTCAACAACACAGACTCCTGGAGTCAGGAGAGTGTCAAAAGCAGGCTCACAGGCTTTCAGGCTGTCTTGTTTATATAAGTATGGGGCAGCCTATATACCCGACCCAACATCCCATAAGTCCCAGCCTGAGGTTTTTTTTGTTGTGTTGTCCTGTCTGGATTGGTCCTCTCAGCCAGGCAGTTTGATGTCAGCACCAGGCACGGCAGCAGGTGTAGCTTGGGGAAGTTGCATTGGTGCATGCGGCCCACACAGACAATACAGCCGGCCTGGTCGTTCCTCCTACAATTAATGATGATCTTACAAATAAAAATGTGATGGATAGTTGCTTTAGAGTCAGCAACTACAGACCACAGGATTTCCTTAATTCTCAGTCTTGGTTTCATACATGATCCTATCTCCATTTGCCATCCCTTTGTCCCTTATTATTCTTTATTATCCACTGATAAATTACATTTGTTTAAAAGTTGTTTAGAGGTCCTGTGGTGC
The DNA here is from genome assembly GCA_023101885.1 of Typhlomys cinereus. Lineage (NCBI taxonomy): Eukaryota > Metazoa > Chordata > Mammalia > Rodentia > Platacanthomyidae > Typhlomys > Typhlomys cinereus. The sequence goes on along the minus strand of JALPQD010000356.1, from coordinate 686,597 downwards.
AATACTTCTATATGCCTCTTAAAAATAAGCTTCCCAGTCAGGGAGGGTATATATAAGTCATTGGCAGTTAGATGGTAACCAACCAGCAAACGGGAAACTGACCCCTCTCTCTGTTATGTGCTACTCCTATTCTTCCATCTACCTTTGAGCCTCTTCTTATATTAAGATCTTCATTTAAACAGTCTTTTATCTTTGGTTAGATGACCTCAACAACTGATTGCCAAGAGCAGTACAGGAACAGCAAAACTGAAAACAACAAGAAACCATAATTTGGAACACCAAAGACCCTGTAATGTTCACTTAGGACCAGACCAGCCAAATCTCTCCCCATCCTTAAAGCTCAGGGGACCTTGTGGAAGAGGGGTGGGCAAGATTGTAAGAGCCTAAAGATGGGAAGGAACAAACCAATGATATGCAAGATACTCCACCCAAGTCAGGGCTGCAGGAGCCAGGAAAGATATAGCCACAAGTCCCCAGAAATAGCATGGATCCCAGGGGAGAAGACCTCAGGCAGTAGGATCCTTAAAAGCAAGGGGTTAAACAGACAAAATAGAGTTTCTATACTAATGGGAAGCCCAAGAAGGGACCCCAAGCTGTGCTTCTGAGTCCCTGAATCCTCATTAGTATAGACAACTCAGAGGGAAATTGAGCTCCCACATAAATAGATATTTTGGAGATCAGGAGAAAGAAGCCAGGAAGCACCAAGAGAGGGAGAGTGAAATAAAAAGGATGAGAGATAGGGTGGGTGGGAAGGGGGGGTACCTATTTAGCTTGTGTAACTAGGTGAAAAAATGAAATAAGAAATATCAAACATTTACACACAAAATAATAAATAAGCAATTTTAGAATTAAAAAAATGACCTCAGAAAGTGCCTCCATATTATTGCACTTTTTATTTTGTATAAATTAATTTTCAAATTTAATTTTCCTGCTTTCTGCACCAGAGCATGCACAAACTTGCATGCACAGTTTCTGAGAGTAAAGAGTATTTGATGTTTCTGAAGAGATTTGATTTGGTCTTGTGTATGTTGCTTAAATGTCAGCAAACCATCAGAAGTCCAATCATTAATTTTATATTTCTCCTTTATTCTACTTTAATTGAATTCATAACATGTAATATTTAACTGTTCACTAGACTTCTGAGCATAACAAAATAGGGACAGCCTGGATAAAACACACTTAAAGAAATATAATGGCCTGAGTACACATTAACTACTTTCAAGTTAAGGGCCATCTGGCTGCAACAGCTGTTAACCTTGATTGTCAGGGTTCAATTTTGTGTGCTGGATTAATAGGTTTGAATAAAAAGACTTTCTGTATAGAAAAATAGCATGTACGTGGCAATTTTTCTCTTCATTAGAAGCTCACATTTAATTGTTCCATTTCATATTCTCTGTTGGGTGTAGTGATCTGCTGTATTACTGTGATTCTATCTTGGGATAAGTACCTACTTGTCTCTGCCTGTAGATAACACAGAAAAAGGGAAGAGGTATCTGCAGAAATTAATGGGCCAGAGTCACATCCTTATGTTAGGGAGAGAATCAATGCTATGACAGTACAAATAAGACTGAAAATGAGTGCAAAACTGGAAATGAGCTGTTGGAGTATATAGGAGTCAAGTCATTTCCATGATATGGAGCCTTCTTTTACTTAAGGATGAAGTTTTCTTTGCCTGTTGAGTACATTTTAATTATGGGAAAATGGTGTCAGCATAATGTGGATTAAAAGCTCAGAATCTTAGAGGAGAGTCAAGTTAAAAGGTAAAAGCAAAAAGATAAAAAATTAAAAAGAAAACTATTTTAAAATCCAAGAGTCAACAGTTCCCATAATCCTGGATTTTTTACTTTTAGCTTCTTCTACATTCCCTTAAGAATTTCTTTACTAAACAGTGATATTTTTATCATTGAAACTCCCTGAAGTGCTTCGCTAACCAGATTTGAATATTGCTCTACTGTATTCTACTTTAATCAAAAAAATTTTAGTGAATTTTCATAGAGCCTTATTTTCTTATATATGTACATATATATGTGTATTACAGAATTTATTAGATTAGCTCACAAAATAAAATCAGCATAGTCCAAAAGAAGTTCCCTGTAGATGCTTAGTTCTTTTTCATAATAAAATGATTTTATTTTATTTTTCTAGTTTTACAAGCATACTGAGTATTCATCCCTGCTTCCCTCCATCACCCCTCCCTCCTTGTCCTTTTTCCTTCCCTTTATCAATCCATCTCACTTCCTCCTACCTTCCTCCCTGTCTACTTCTATGGACTCCAGAGTTCTTCCTGGTTTGTCTATTGTTATTGTGGTTCAAGCCTCTTGTAGCATACAAAGTTGCCTCCCTTCAGGCCACCCCATTGATAGGAGCATTTCCCTTCAATCATCCAACTTTACTGCCCAAGATTTACACTGCATGTTCTTACCTCTTTTGGAGAACTTTAATTTCTTAATGAAAGGCTTTTCCTTATCCTCTCATCAGTGAAATTCTCTTCTTTTATTGAAATTTTTTATTTTTGTGGTCTTTATGTTGAACCTAGATAAATTCTCAGCATGCATCCTAATATTTGTCCTCTCTATTCACAAGGGCTGGTGCCTTTAACTCTCTCCTTTACTGACCCTGTGTTTCTGTAGCAGCCACCTTGATATTGATTATTGCCTAGAATATCCACTGTCTCATCATTGTTAATCATGTGGATATCTGTATTTGGTTTTCAGGACAGTGTCTGTGCATGTGAATTGAGGTTTCCTTGTCTTCTCTAATTCTTGGTTGCTTCTTTGTTTGTAGGTAATGTTCATAGATTTTCCTCTACTCTAGGAAATGTGCAACTGTTCTGTTTGTCCTTGGATGAAATTGCTCTCATTTGATCAGTCATTTTGCAGTAATAAGAAATCGTTAAATCAAGGTCAGCATGGACTACATGACACCTTTGACGCAAACTAATCTAAACTGAACAACTAAACCACGACATAGGTCAAAAAGTCAAAGATAACCTCCAATATGAAATTATGAGGAAATTAAGAGTATTTTGACTTTTAAAGCCTTTGTATTCTTGGTGTTGAGTTTTCAAAATGTTAAAGATTTACAGGTGAGAAAGGAATGTGGTTAAACTGTCATAAATACTTAGACCTTAGGCATCATTTATTGTTATTTTAACATTCATACTTGAAATATCAATATTAAAAAGAATATTAAGTCAAAGCAATCTTCACATTGTGTATGTTAACTGTTTAAGTTCTCAACTCTCAACATTCTGTTATGTTTCTCTTCCCATGTCTGTCAAACTTTCTTTTTTCGGTTGTAAAGGTACAAAGAGAACTGACCTGAATGATATAAAGAAGCCCAGTTTGAAATTACCAAGTTCTGGCCATTCCAATCAAAGAGAATAACTGCAGCCAAGGATTCACATAGCAACAACCTTGGATTATTCAACTAACTGACAAGATAAATCAAATATTATAGGTATTATGATCAAAGTTTATCACAGAACAAGAACAATCGAGTTTTTTATTGCTGTTATGGAGGAGGCTGTATGAAGGAGGCTGATACCATTTGACAGAAAAACAGACAATCATAGACCACGTGATAAAATGCATGTAACACCATATGCTGGTGCATTATGATAAATATGTATCGTATGATAAGGATGAGATGAAAAGGGTTGGTAACTTTAAAAGATAAGAAGCTAAAAATGATACTAATAAAATGCAGACCATGGATCTATAAAAAGTATCCCTTCATGAAACAATGGAAAGCCACTTCACAATGTGATAGTCTATTCATTCTGAACTCTAAAAATTCTCTAATGTTTTGGACCAACGCAGAAACATTAATGCAAGGAAAAACAGATATGTTTCATGAAAAAGACAAGTTCTATGGAAGTTAAAGTTGCTCTGGTATGACTCTAGTCTCCGCTGCTTTATAAGAATTCTTGAGAAATAGCAGTATACACTTCTGTTATTAAGAAGAGAAAATGGAGCCTCACTGTCACATATTGTTTTTCTTATTTGTTCTACTTCATGAGTTTTAGAAAGACCTTGCTAAAATGAAGGTTCTACTTAACTTGCATCCATATCTGAAGAACTGTTACCAAGAAACATTCATAAAAATCATTTGGAAACATCTATTTTAACGTTGATATTTCCAAGTTCCCAGAATAGACTAAGCGACAATGTTAAAAATAAGGACACTGAGAAACTCAGATGTGTTCTCTGGAATTGCAGACCTTGCAGATTTATCATCTAGATGTATGTTTAGGAAATATGAAAGATAGTTCTAACCTTCTATCTTTTTTTTTCCCCAAGCTTCATGCTCTGTAAGGAAAAAGAAGCAAAGACTATTGCAGTTTTCAAACAGCCAAGGAGAATAGTCTTTGTTTTCTTTCATTGTGTGTGTGTGTGTGAGAGAGAGACAGAGAGAGACATGGAGGTCTAAGGATAATTGGATAATTTTAGGAATCATCCCGGATTGTTCTACTTCCTTTATACTTTGCTCTGGTATTTCCCATGCTCTGCCTTTCAGAGTCAGAAAAGTAGACTGTCTCAATTTCCTCCTGGCATTCTTACTTGGAATCTGAGATCCAAACTCAGGTCTTCCTGCTTGTAAGACTCCAAGTAGAATATTGAAAGCACACTCCTTCCCCTTACAGACAGAATCCCTTCTGTAACAATTGACAAAATTAATTTGTGGAATCATGAAAGTATCTATCTAACTTATTAACTATACCAGCTTAATTACCTAAACTAACTAAGCTACTGTCTTCAGTATCCATTAATAAGTAAAACATATTTAGCATACTTAGCTCACAAAAGTGACTAACAGTTATATCAATAATGTTTGACATAGATTCTGATGGATAGAATCTGAATCTTTGAGCTGTCACAGACACTAAAGTTTATCACTGTACTAAGAGGTTGTAGATACCTTGGTCCTGGGTAATACCTAAGGTCTAGGAGACTAAGGCAGTTTCAGTTCTAACTGAAGGCAGATGGATGGCATAATAAAAAACTTCCCTCTTAGCCACTGGTAAATTGTAGTTGGAAGTTGATGGATACATCCATCTTGAAAATCTGCATTAATGTAAGAGAGGACAGAAAGTAGTGTGTTTATGTGGAACCTATTTTGTTTCTTAATTTATTGATATATATCTACTGAAACTCAGTTCTGTGTGACTTCATAGCTTGAAAGCTCTAAATATCAGTAACTCTGAAACTTGTATCATGGTTAATGTCTGTTTGATGGCTCTTTCTCCTCACTTTTTCAATGTGTCCTTCCTGTCTCAATCTTTCAGCCCATCAGGTTTCTAGAGTTTCCAACAAGATGCCCATCATTGAGGTCTCACTGTCTTGTCTCTCTTGACAATAGGAGATATTTGATTGCTCATCTATACCTAGGGACTAGATTCTCTCTGTGTGTCTCACATTATGTCAACTATACCCAGAGAAGTCTACTGGAAATGGTTCCGTGGGCTGTAACAGCATCTTTCAATGAGATCTGTTCTGTAAAAGGAGAGAAAATAGGATAAAATTCTCTCATGTGTCTCTTTTTCTTTTTTCTTTTCTTCTCTTTTCCTTTTCTTTTCTTCTCCTTTTCTCCTTTTCTTCTTGTTTCTTTCCTTTTCTTTTCTTCTCCTTTCTTTCCTTTTCTTTCCTTCTTTCTTTCTTTCCTTTTCTTTCCTTCTTTCTTTCAGTCTTTCTTTCTTTCTTTTTCCTTCCTTCTTTCTTTCCTTCCTTCTTTCCTTCTTTCCTTCTTTCCTTCTTTCCTTCTTTCTCTTCCTTCTTTCTTCTTTCCTTCTTTCTTTCTTCTTTCTTTCTTTCTTTCTTCTTTCTTTCTTTCTTTCTTTCTTTCTTTCTTTCTTTCTTTCTTTCTTCTTTCTTGTTCATTTATTTATTTTCTTTTTCATTCTTTCTTTCTACCTAAGAGAACAGAGTGCTCCAAAAGAAATATAACCTAAGTGGAATGAAGGACAAACCTTTAATCAAGAAGGATAACACCTTCTCAGTATCTGAAAAACACCCATAGGAGGATGGGAAATTGTTACCATCCTTGAGTCAGTAGAGAGCTAGGACTACTAGGACTCCTTAGATACCTGAGCTCCTTCCATGGGGAAGGTTGCTGAAGAAATCATTAAAAAGAAAGGGAAATAAGTTTAAAATTCGTGCTGTCTTGTTGGGACTTGCAATTTAGTTCTTTCCATGGAAAATAGAACAAAGTCATCTTAAATATGGGCCTATAATATCTAGCATGAGATTTGCCATCAGAAAACCTGTGCCCACATCTGTAGTGAGAGATATTGGGAGATACAATGTCCGAGCCATCCTGAGAAATAGAAGCCAATTGAGCTAATCTGACTCCTTTCACTTCTGTTTTGTAGATGATGACTCAAAGATGTTCATACTTGACTTCCTTTAGCTCCATGGAGATTTTCTTCAAGGGGGCCTGTGTTCCTGTAGATTACCTGGAGGAGAAGCTGTGTTCTTAACTGATATCAGAGTAAAATACTCTGTATCAACAACTAAAATGAGAGTTCTGTCCAAAAAAATGTAAAAGGACATAAGGATGAGGAATTACTAAGCAGCACATAAAGCCTCTGACACTTGAAGAAGCTTCACAGGTCCTAAAACAGTTACTGCTGTATGTTCCACACTGCCTTGTCTTCTGAGGCACCTACCAATGTTCCACTAGACAAGATAGCAATATGAATTCATGGGAGTGATAGAGTTGACCTCACTGTATTTCATGAATCAACAGAAATTCCCCAGAATATTTCCATTAGTGCCACGATGCATTTAAAAAAGATTTATTAACTCCTTTTAAGTCTATTGTACTCTCATCAACCTGTTAAGAAACTAGGGAATGCACAATAGAAATTTGTATGGAACTGATGGAAAAATAAATGAATGAATAGATAAATGTATAAACAGACAAACATATAGATAGATAATAAATGGATGGATGGATAGATAGATAGATAGATAGATAGATAGATAGATAGATAAATTCAATTCCATAATTATTAATAGCTGCACTTTCCTGTTTAACCGTGTTGAGGACTGTACATCTCTACAGTTCTGGAATCTAGGAAAACTTTTCTTTGCATACTCTAAGATTCCATTTATCAAGACCTGTTAGCTATAGAATGAAAGGACCATAGACTCATAAGAAGCAGCAATATTGCTGGATGATGTTCAGTTGTATATAGAAACTCCTTCACAATTTAGAGAGAAATAATTTAGGAAAATTTTGAGCAAAGAAAATAATTACTTTTGGATAATGGAAACTTTTTCTATTTAGTTGATGACATATTGATTGAAAATTTGTTCAAAGAAGTTTCAGATAAAATTTCATTGAATTTTTTTAGCTGGAAATTGTTGTAATTTCTCCAAGGAAAATGTGAAAGTATCTATAGAAATGCTAAAGTATCTGGGTTTTATAATCATTCAAAGATAGCACCCAAAAAAAGAACTAGTAACTTGCTTGCTAGCTTCTGCTAGCTTCTCCAAAATCCAGGAAGATGTGAGGATTTCTGGGCGTGGTAGATTTCTGCAGTATTTCGATATGAAGTTTCAGATTAATTGCAAAGCCCTTATGTGACAAGCTACAAGGACAACAGACTGATTTGTTTGAATGGGATGGGCAATGTGATTAAGCTGTTGATAACCTCAACAGCTATTTATGAGCACACCTGCATTAAGTCTGCAGACATAAATAAGCTATTTATTTCAAATGCACAGGAAAGGAAGGGAGAGAAGCTGATCTATTTATGTAGATGCAGGGCAGCAGCTTACTTATCAAAATAATTAAATTCAATCTTGAGGTTGGTCACCATGAAGGGATGTGGCTTTATCTTTCCTGCTAATTTAAAGAGAATCTTAACCAGTGAGGTCACAGCTAGTAGTCTGGTGCCTCTACAAGTTTCCCAGTGTTCTTGGAAATAAATGGTCATCAGTAGACTATAAGTGGCAGATGTTACAAAACCAGATTCTTGAATTGAACTGCAAAGGTTTTTTAGGTCTTCTACACAGACATTTTGTTCATAAAAATCTCTAAAGAGCATGGGATTATTACAGTTTACTTGGCAAATATTTGCTATATAAGCAAGAAGACTGATTATGATTCCAAGTACCCATGTAAAAATCCAGTCATGGTACACAAACTGTTATCTCAGCACTGGGCGAAGGCAGAGACATGCATGCTCTTTGGTTTACCAGTCAGCAGTGTAGTATGACTGGTAACCCTTACAGCCAAATGATAATTTCCGCCAAAAAAAATGATGTGTGGTTTTTGGTGACTAATATATGATGGTATCTTCCAGATTCTGTACACACATGCACACAAGAGAAGTTAAGTCTGTTTTGACTTCAGACACAGTGTACCCAGACAGAAACTCTGGATTAAGCACCTCTAAATTAAGCACCGCAGGAGGCTGAGAATGTATGTTTTGTATAAAGGAACAGCTCGGTAATACATGGCCTACAGGATGGTGGTCTCTCCAAAACCACTGTAGGAAAAAGTCTGTCTCCTGGACTTCAACACAAAATGCTGAGATAATATTAGCAATCTGGACAATGGGCTTAGGAAAAGGGAAAATACTGACTGCATGTATGCTCTCTTAGTGATTCGTGCTAATGATGCAATTTGGATAGAGATTTGTTTTTAATTTCAGCACAAATAAATTATACATGGGAATGATATCTTTAGACTGCTTCAGGCAGTTAATAACCCTAAGAATGTATTAGCTGTACACTGCAGGGAATGTTAGAGGGGAGACTCAGGAAACAGAAAAAACATCACACAGTTGACATGGTGGCTAAACACAGTAGATTTGTCTAGAGAAACTCTCCAATTGACTTTGATTCTCTCCATATCGCTCTGTTATAAATTGAATCCCTTCTACTCAAAGGAAACCACAGAGGAAGCAAAAAGGAAAGGTTTCTGGATGTGTCTTGCCTCAGGGACATGGATGACTGACATACAAGGAAATGTCAGGTTTTCTACCAGAGAAAGTATTGTGGGCAATTATTAAAGTTACTTATAGTTTAACATGTTTCTCTTAATGATTAAGACTCTTTGATTACAAGAAATCATAGTTAAACTGACACTATTTGCTTCTAGCAGAGTAGCATCCAAACAAGACCACCTTTACCTCATTAGAAACTAGAGCCATATTACCCTGGGAAAACTGGGAAGCTGAGTTTACCATCAGGTCAGTTAATCCAGAAGCTTCAAATATATATGATTGGTATTTAAGCTCCAAAAGGCTGATAATTTCAGTGCCATAATTTCAGCACTGGAATTAGGAAAAAGGAAAACCAACTATATGTATGCTTTTTTACTTAGTCATGCTAAAGGTGCAATTTGGAGACCTAATTACCATAGATATTTTACTCATTGGGTACAAGTTTTGCCTTACAGAAAAAAAATAAATTATTAAAGATAGAAAAAATCCCTATATTGAGGACACCATGATCCATCCAAAGTGACAACGGAGCTGTTTTTATTTTAAATATTTGAAGATTTCCAAGATGCTTGTTATACAGAGGAACATACAAGTAGCATGAGCTCATACATACTTGGGACAAAAATCAGAATTCATCACGCTGCACTGTTTTCTTAGACAAACCCTGTCAGGAAGTTCATGAGAATAGTTTAAAATATTTACCCAATGGTCTTACTGGCATGAGAACCAATGTAAAATAAAGCTTAAGCTTAATGTAAGGAAGGCCTTTTCTGGGAGGAATTAGACACAACTTTATCTAGATGTGCACAGCCACTGATCACAATGAAGTACAGGCAATATGGGAATTTAGTATATTTAAAAAAACATAGTATAAATGTACCACATATTCACTATTCATTCATCAACTATTGGGCATTTAGGTTGATTCCATGACTTTGTTATTATGAATGTGCTGCAATGAACATGGTGGTGCACATGTCATTGTAGTTAATTGCTGCATTATGGGGGATTATTCCCAATAGTGCTATAGCAGGATCATATGGCATTTTGATCTTTAACTTTTTCAGAAATCACCATACTGGTATCCAGAATGGTTATATAAGCCTGCATTCCCACCAGGAATGTAAGAGAATTCCTGTTCTCTCCATATCCTCAATAGCATTTGGTAGTGTTTTTATTAAGGATTTTCACCAAGCTGACCTGGGTGAGATGATATCTCAGGGTAGTTTTGATTTGTATTTTCCTGATAGCTAGGGATGTGGAGCATTTTTAAAGATATTTGTTGGACATTTCAATTTCGTCCCTGGAAAAGTTTCTTTTGAGTTCCCAGGCCCATTTTGAAATTGGGCTATTTATCTCCTTGGTGTTTAATTTTTTAAGTTCATTGCATATTCTGGATAATAGCGTTCTACCAGATATGTGGGTTAGTGAAGATTTTCTCCTATTCTGTGGGTCGCGTAATTGCTCAGTTTACAATCTCTTGAGCTCTTTTATTTCATAAGATTTCATTTGTTGGGGGCTGGAGAGGTGGCTCAGGGGTTAAGCCTCTGCCTTGCAGGCAGAAGGTCCTGAGTTCGGATCCTAGACCCCACGTATAGACGCTGGGTGGAAGTGGGGGCTGCCTACGTTTCTGGTCCTGGTAGAGCGGAGCCTGTGAATCCCAGAGCAGAGTAAGCAAGGAGGAGGTGGAGGCGTCCATGGTGGACACATACATACACGTGCATGCACACACATACATGCACAATTGAATAAATAATAAAAAAATTAAAAAAAGATTTCATTTGTTGAGTGTTGGTTCTAGAGTCTGTGTTACTGGGTTTCTGTTTAGAAAATTTTGGCCTAGCCCAATTTGCTCCAGGGAGTTCCCTACTCTTCAAACTAGGGATTTTATGGTCTCTGACCTAATATTAAGTTCCTTGATCTATTTTGAATTAATGAAAATTTCCAGGAAATGTATGGAATTGGAAAAATTATATTGAGTGATGTATCCTAGACACAGAAAGTGATGCTGTATACTCCCTAATAAGTGGATCCTAGATACAAATCCACTTAATGACATACTCAAAGGTAAATCTCTCTAATACCCACTATAATCATAAAGAAGTATAAGTAGGAGAGAAGGAGACAAACTTAAAAGGACACAGTTCAGTGGAGAAATTAGGACAAAATCATGTGCTGCATGGAAGTAATGAGACATATCTGATGCAGCTCACTCTCGCTTCCTTTCCTGTTCACTTGGGACTGAACAGGTTTGTTTTCCCCAGTGTGGGAGGGTATAGGGTCTGGCAGTTACATGGTAACAAACCGGCAAACAGGAGACTGACTCCTCTTACTTCAGTGTCCTACTATTCTTCCATCTACCTTTGAGCCTCTTCTTATATTAAGATCTTTGTTTAAACAGTCTTTTATCTTTGGTTAGGAGATGACCTCCACAACCAATCAGGATACAATGCAAGAACAGCAAAACTGAAAACAACAGCAAACCCTAATTTAGAACACCAAGATCCCTACAATATTTACCTGGAATCAGACCAGCCAAATCTCTCCCTAGCCTAAAGCTTAGGGAACCTTGCAGAAGAGGGGTGGGCAAGATTGTAAGAGCCTAAAGATGGGAAGGATCAAATATATGCAAGATACTCTACCAAACTCAGGGCTGAGGCATCCTGGAAATAATCATAAAGTGATTGGACCCTTGCCTGGCTTGCACAATGACTGGCATGTCAATAACTCCTCAAAGTCTAGCACAGATCACAGGGGAGAAGGCTTCAGGCAGTAGGATCCTTAGAGGCAAAGAGTTAAACAGTCATAATAGAGTTCCCAAACTAGCAGGCAGCCCAAGAAAGAGCCCTAATCTATGCCACTAAGTCCTGAACTTTCACTAGTATAGATGACTTTGAGGGAAAGTCAGTGCCCACTTATACAGATGCTCTCGTGAATGGGAGGGACAAAGCAGGAAGCACAGAGAGAGGAGAAGGAAAAGAAAAGGGGTGAGTGGTAAGCAGGGGAGAGTGTAATGTGCTACAATGGGGAAAGGCAGGGAGAAAAGAAGGGCGGACAGATTGAGCTTGTATGATTAGGCCAAAAATGTAATAAAAATAAATAAATAATTAAAACAAAAACAAAACAAAATATAAAACATAGAAGTCAGGATTCTCACAAGAACAACTTGACCACTCTCAACCTTGTTTAATCCAACTAGAAGCTCACTTTTCCTCCGAATTCCAATCCTTTCTGGATTCTGGGTGAAAATGGCAGAAGAAGCAAAAGTCTCAAATGAGTGAGAATTCCTCTGACCCTGGACTTGGACTCAAATAAGGTTGAGAAAGGCCTAACAACTACATAGAACTAAACTTATTATCCTATTGTTGCAGTTACCTATTTGCTGTTGTGAGATAACATTCAGACTCAATAAACATAACAGGAGATGAAGAGATTTATTTTGGTTATCATGCCAGATAGGCAATATAGTCAGATAGAAGCAGAAAGGGTACGGTGGGCAGCATAAATTCGACTGCTCAGATTAGAGCAATCATAATTGAAGCAAAGAGAGCAAGCAGCAAACTCAAAAGCAGACTTCCAGTGGTTGCAGGATGGACCTACCCAATCTCAAGGCCAGCCTCCCATGATACGCCTTCCTCCAGGAAGTCTTCACCTTTTAAAGGTGCTGCAACCTACCTTAATATCAGCACCATATGCATGATACACCACCCCTTCAGTCCCATAGGCTCATGGCTGACTCATGATGTAAAACATGTTTAATTCAACATCAAAAGCCTCAAAGACGGGGATTTCAATACCACTCTCTCAACATGGGATAGATCTACAGGTAAAAAAATTAAGAGAGACACTTTGGAGCTTAACCAAACCCTTACTGAAATGGACCTTACAGATCTCTATCGTCCTTTGCACCCACGCACCAAAGAATACACATTTTTCTCAGCAGCACATGGAACTTTCTCCAAAATAGATCACATATTGGGCCACAAAACGAATCTCCACATATACAGGAAAGTTGAAATTCTGGCCTACACCTTATCAGACCACCACGGCTTAAAGCTTGACACCCACAACACAACAAGCAACAAAAAATACACTAACTCTTGGAAACTTAACACTATGATGCTGAATGAGAATTGGATTCAGGAAGAAATTAAAAAGGAACCTCAAGATTTCCTGAAAGTGAACGATAATGAAAATACAACTTACCAAAATCTCTGGGACACAATGAAAGCTGTCCTAAGAGGTAAGTTCATAGCTCTTAATGCCTACAATCAAAAAAATGGAAAAATCAGACATAAATAAATTAACAATGCAGCTAAAAGCGTTAGAGACACTAGAACAATCTTATCCCAAAAGCAGTAGAAGGGAGGAGATTAGCAAAATAAGGGGGGAAATATCTGAAATCGAGATTAGGAAAACAACAGAGAAAATCAACCAGTCAAAAAGCTGGTTTTTTGAAAAAATCAATAAGATTGATACTCCCCTAGCTAAATTAACTAAGAGCAAGAGAGAGAAAACCCAAATTAACAAAGTTAGAAATGAAAATAGAGTTATCACTCCTGATACCGAAGAAATCCAGAGACTTATAACATCATATTTCAAAAACTTATACTGTGTGAAATTTGACAACACAAAAGAGATGGATGAATTCCTAAGTAAACACAACTTACCTAAATTGAATCAGTAGTTGCGAATTATTTAAATAGTCCTATAACATATGAGGAAATTGAGAAAGCAATCTCAAATCTTCCCACCAAAAAATGTCCTGGATTCAGAACAGAGTTCTACCACACATTTAAGGAGCTAATAACACCAATACTCCTTAAACTGTTCCACCGAATAGCAAAGGAACACTACCAAATTCCTTCTATGAAGCTAATATCATCTTAATCCCAAAACCTAATAAAGATGCACTTAAAAAAGAAAACTACAGGCCAATCTCTCTGATGAACACAGATGCAAAGATTCTCAATAAAGTCTTAGCAAATCGGATTCAAAAACATATCAAAAAGATCATTCACGGAGATCAAGTAGGCTTTCTCCCTGGCACACAAGGTTGGTTCAACATACGCAAATCAATAAACGTAATTCACCATATAAACCAGTCCAACATTCAAGACCACATGATACTCTCGATAGATGCAGAAAAAGCTTTTGACAAGATCCAACAGCCCTTTATGATCAAAACCCTAGAGAAGGTTAGAATGGAAGGAAACTTTATCAATATAATAAAAACTGTATACAACAAGCCCACAGCAAGGATTATTCTCAATGGGGAAAAATTTGAAGCATTCCCACTTTGATCAGGAACTAGACAAGGCTGTCCACTCTCACCACTTCTTTTCAATATTGTACTTGAAGTCTTAGCTGAAGCCATAAGACAAGAAAGGGACACAAAAGGGATTCAAATCGGCAAGGAAGAAGTCAAGTTATCTCTATTTGCAGATGATATGATCCTATACCTGAGTGATCCCAAAAACTCCACCAGGAAGCACCTGGAACTAATACAGAAATTCAGCAGGGTGGCAGGATACAAAATAAATGTACAAAAATCAGAGGCCTTCCTACATGCCCAGAATGAAAGAAGTGAAAAAGCCCTGAGAGAGTCAATCCCATTTACTATAGCTCCTAAAAAAATGAAATACCTTGGTATAAACCTAACCAAGGAGGTAAAAGACCTTTACAATGAAAACTTTAAAACCCTAAAGAAAGAAATTGCAGAAGACACCAGAAGGTGGAAAGACCTCCCATGTTCCTGGATTGGCAGAATCAACATCGTAAAAATGACCATCCTACCAAAGGGAATATACAAATTCAATGGTATACCAAGTAAAATCCCAAAGCAATTCTTCAAAGAAGTTGACCAAACAATCTCAAAGTTCATATGGAGGCACAAAAGACCCAGGATAGCAAAGACAATCCTGAGTAACAAAAACACAGCTGGAGGTATCACCATACCAAACCTTAGTCTATACTACAAATCCATTGTTATAAAAACAGCTTGGTACTGGCTCCAAAATAGACACACAGATCAATGGATAAGGGTTGAAGACCCAGATATAAGCCCACAAAATTACAGCCATTTGATCTTTGACAAAGGGGCCCAAAAAATCCAATGGAAAAAGAATAGTATCTTCAAAAAATGGTGCTGGCAAAACTGGATCTCCACATGCAGAAGATTAAAACTGGACCTGTACTTGTCACCATGTACAGTTGATGAGTGGATAAGGAAACTGTGATACATCTATACAATTGAGTACTACTCAGCCATCAAAAATGATGAATTACTTGAATTTGCCAGGAAATGGATGTTATTAGAAACAGTTATATTAAGTGAAGTATTCCTGACTCAGAAAATTAAGTACCATATGTACTCCCAAATAGGTGGCTCCTAGTACCAAACCCACCCAGCCCACCTAGATACACTCAAAGAAAAATCTCTGTAATACCTACAGTAATTGCTAGAATTATGAACAGGAGGGATGGGGTAGGAGGGCCACACCAGAAACAAGGAGAGAGGGGACCATGCTACAGCAGAGAAAATAGGCCTCCATCAAGGGCTGCAAGTAAGTAATGAGACATTTGGTTAAGTTCACAGACTTTCCTTCCTGGTCATTTACAACTGAGGGGGTATGATCTCACCAGAAGGGGAGGGCATATAGTCTGGCAGATAAGAAGTAACCATTTTGCAAATGGGTGATTGGCCCCTCTGTCTTATACTCTTATAACAAGACTCTAATTTAACAGCTTTTTATCTCTGGCCAGGGGTGAAATATAATACCCATCAGAATGGAGTGAAGGGCATTGCAGGAGCTGCAAAACTGCAAAAGAAAATCAATTAACCGTGATTCAGAACTTCAGAGACTCTATTTCACCCACCTAGAACTAAGCCAGACTAATCTCTCCCCATCCTAAAGCTCAGGGAAATTTGCGGAAGAGGGAGCGATAAGATTGTAAGAGCACAAGGATGGGAGGAGCAATGATATGCAAGATACTCCATATAAGTTAGGGCCGAAGCAATCATAATTGGACTTTGCATGCCCTGCGCAATGTCCCACACACTATTGACCCCACAAAGTCTAGCATTTGCTAAAGGCACTAAGATCCTTAGAGGCAAGGCAGCCATAGTATTGTTCCTATGCTTAAGGGGAACACAGGAAAGGGCTTAGGGAAATGCCACTGGGTCATTGAACGTCATCGGAGAGGAGGGTTCAGAGGAGAGTCTGGCATGCACATTAAAGGATTCTCTGGGGATTGGGGAGGAGGCACTGGGGGATGGGGAGGGAGGGGTGAAGGGAGGCGGAGCAGGGGGGTCAAGGGAAGGAGGAGGGAGGGAGAGAATCGGTGTACCTATTAAGTTTGTATGAGCGGAAATAATAATAAAAAATGTTAAAGAAAAAAAATGAAAAGAAAAAAAAGCCTCAAAGACTACATCAATTCCAAAGCAGTTCCAAAGTCTAAGGTCTAAAGCTGTTTTGAAACACAAGTCAGTCTCTCGTGACCTCCCATAAAGTAAAAAAAAAAAAAAAAAAAAAAAAAAGCATACTTCCAACATACAATGGCACAGAATAAATATTTTTATTCCAAAAAGGAGGAATGGAGACATATACAAGAAAGCTTGGTCCATATCCAAACCAAAAACCAGAAGGGTAAACTTGTAATCCTCCAGCATCATGTCCAGCATGTGAGTTTCCTGGTGAAATCATTTCAGTTCCAAAAGTCTTTGTTTCTTCCTCTCAAGCATAGCTGTTCACAGAATGCATTGCTTCATTGAACAAGCTTCTCTTATGCTATGTAGCTCTCTTTGGCAGATGTATCATGTTATTTCTGGCATATCTAACAATCTCACATCTCAACATCAATGCAGGGTTCAATTCAACATGGACTGCATTTCCTGACCCTCTTAACTGGTTTTCCAATCCCATTATATACTGTCTGGATTCAGCTGCTCTCTGAAACTTTGAAGGAATGATCCACATCCTTCTGACTCTTGCATCTTTAATGCTTCAAAAATCAGTACTGCTTGGACAATGCTGCCAAGTTCTCCTGTAACCCCCAGGTGTGGAGATTGGCGTCCTTGAGTCACAGCTGGTTCATCTTTGTGCTATCACTGGTGAGAATCTCACCTTGGCAGTTGCTTTATAGGAGCAGGGGCAGAATATTTCTTTAGAGCCCTGACCCTTGGCATTTGCCTCCAAAAGAAGTCCTAACCTCTGAGCCATCCAGCCAGAATTTGCATTCTTATGGGTGGAAACATTCCCTGAGAATCTTGTCCTCAATATGAGCCTTTTTCTTTTGTCCAAATAAAGAGCAGACTTTTATTAAATGAATGGTGCTAATCTCCTTAGTGATAGTTTCCATTACACTGTTTGAAGTCTATGTTTGCCCTCATATTTTTCATCATCAGCTTCACTGTTTTATTTCTTTCTGCCCCCCATGCTCTTTATCATCATAAATCTAAATAAGAATACTAAAAAGTATCCATGCCACCATTTCATGGGTATATTGTCTTGAAATTTCTTCTTCAAACACTTTAATTTCAAGTTCAGTTTCTTGATCAGGGCAAAAACATGACCAAACTCTGTCAAAAATTTATTCCAATTGCCCCTTGCACAGTTGCCAAAACAGTTTCTGGTCCATTCTAGACTACAATAAGCTGGGCTTTCATTATCTGAATCTCTTTCTGAATTACTCTTTCCAAAATTTTCACTAGGATGTATTTTTATGTTCTGTTTTGAGAAGCAAAAGCTTTCCTAGCCCACAGTTCCAAAGTTCTATGAATTTCTCCAAACAAACAGTTCCATTAGCATATTAGTTGTGATAGTTAAGCCTGGGTGTCAATTTGACGCATCCAGTATTAACTAAGCTGGGTTGAGACCACCTCTGAAAAGGATCAAGTGAGATACCTTGAAAGGATTATACCCGCCCCAGATCCTATCAGAACCTCTAAAGCTCAAAGGATCCTCCCAGTACTGTATCATATAAAAAGGAGCCACCAAGGAGAATAGATCCCTTCTTGCAGCTGTGCTAGGAATCGTTCTTCCTTCCGGCCACCCAGTTTCTTCGACTTTCTAGCCTTCGACTAGACTAAGATTCTAGGAGTTCTCCAGCCTTCAGCCATCACTCACTTGGCTACCGAACTGAGGACCTAGCTATTGGCAGGCATCCTTGGAACTACCTCGGCTACTGGCAGCCATTGTTGGACTACCTTGGTTACTGGCAGCCTTCGCTGGACTACCTTGGCCATATCTGTAAGCCAACTTAATAAATTTCATGTACATATATATTCTGTGAATTCCGTGACTCTAGAGAACCCTAACTAATACACTAGTCACTTCACAGTAATCGTGATATTTTTTGGTGCCTAGTTCTCCCAGTTTAACAACAGTATTTCACTTTGTGTACCAGAATATTCAGTCTCTCAGCAGCATTCCACTTCTTGGTACCAATTTCAGTTGCAGTCACCTCCTTTGTTGCTGCTATGAGACAACACTCAGAATGTAAGGGGAAAAAATTAAATAAGAAGGCTTACAGTTCCAGAGGACAGATTTAGTCCATTCTGGCAGAAATGACTTGGTTGGCAACAAAAGCTAGAGCTCAAAGAACAGCAGTCATTATGGAGGTTAAGAGACCAAACAGAAACTCAAAGAGCAGACTGCTACAGGAAGGAAGGCAGAGTTGCCCAAACTGAAGTCCAGCCCCTTGTGATAGGTCTTCCTCAGCAAGACTCTACCTCTTAAAGGTGCCATGACCTTTCTCCACAAATAGCATGAGCCTATGGGAGAAAGTACAAATTCAAGCAATAATATCTATTTTCCCAGTTGCTCTATTTATTTATGTAATTTTAACCTTATCTCTGCTATTTTTTATTTCTTATCAGAAGACTGGAGCCAATCAGATATAGTTGTACTCCAACGGAAGGAGTACATTTCAAATATCACTTTCACCACCAAGAATACAATCATATTCCATATAAAGAGAAGGCAATATTGTAAGACTTCTTTTTCTTGAGAATATTTGGACAAATCCATTAGGGAGAAATTTCACCTGATTCTGAGCTTGACTCTCAATCATTTTATACTTGTGACTCAGAATTCAACAACAGAAGATCATGTTCCTTTAATTACTGGTCATTTGTTTAATCTAATCATTAAAACTTTATATTGAGTCATAGACCTTGATATACATAAATTGGGAGGATCTTTCGATATCAGCTTTGGAAGGGGGAGTTCTTGTGGGCTTGACTGACAGTTGAAGAATTGGAAGAACCTACCCTCTGAACTTATTTTCACCTCTCCTGTAACACTTCAAGGCACAAGCATTTATGAAATAAAAATGAATAAAATGTTTCTAACTGTAGTGACATAAGAAATATAGATTTAATGTCCTGAACCCCAGGAAAACATTCCTGAAAATAAATTATCTATTACTGCTGCGCTGGTACCTCTGGAGTTATTTGTTGAAACTGGGATGCTTGTCCTCAACTCTATACAAGAACAGTTTTAGTTTTAACCTCTGTAGAAATACATATATTTGGTATATATACATATATATATATATATATATATATATCCAATAAAATAACCCCCTACTTCTCAAATTATCAGACTGAATATAATCTAGGCCATTAGATCAAGAACTATTTTGGCTATGAAGTAATCTGTGTTCAACAGAAATGATGTAGGAAACTTCGCTTGCTGTTTTCTCTAGTGTGATCCAATATTTTGCATGTTAAGTCCATATATCTATGACAGCATATATAATTCCAAATGTGTATCAGAATCTATCTTTTGGGTGCCTATTTTGTCAGAGGCCTCTCTGTTAAATATTGAGAATATTTTTAGCATGCAAGTAGGACCTCAGTTGCCCACACCAATTTCTTGATAGTCTTTTTTTCCTGGTATGCAGGAAAATTGATGCTCACTTAATTTGACTAAGAGAGATCATCTGCTATAAATAGAATTGTCTTTCATTCTCCCCTGTACCTCCTATTAACTCAGGAACATAATTGAAGAAGATACTGAGGAAGATACCTGTTTGGGATATTTGGCATTTATTTTTCTGAAAATTGCTATCTGGAATATTATACTTATGACACAACAGACCAAGTTTCCAGTACAGTTCTGCCTATGACTTTCTCTTAAAATACTACCTCACCCACCATCTAGCTAAGTAGAATGATACCCAAGATTATTGTTCTTTCTTTTTGTGCATCATACACTTTATGCAACACTTATTTTCTTTAAAAAGTACTTTGATCCTCTATCTTACATTCCTCTTCACCTCAAAATATTTGACTATCAATTTTCTGATTATTCCAAGTTTCAAACGTTATGTGACTTTTGTGTATTTGAACAATTGTAAATTTTTATGAATATCCTGTATATTTTTCCACTATACACTTATTCTTATGCCCTCATTTATCAATGTTTAATAAAAGAAAGCATAATTTATTTTATACAGTCAAAATATTAGAATACACCCAAACATTAATAGCTAATACAATACAATAGCTAATACTCTCAAATGCTTAAAAATGATCCTCCATAGTATTTCCTGATAAATAGAAGAAAATAATTGCTATATTACTCTGCAAGCTCCATTCTAGGTGAAAATGTCACAAAAATTTCAGACTCATCATCCTTTGATTAAAATTAAAAATGTTTTCAAAGGAATAATAACAAACTAAAATAAAACCACATATTAAAATTGTCATATACCTTGACAAAGTAGAATTATTTTATGTGGGAAAGATTACTCAAATACAAAAGTCAATATTATATAAATCAAATAAACAAGACAAAGCTTACATGTGAATATTTATATAGCATTTAATGAAATTCACCTTGGTTTTGTGACTAAAAAAATAAACTCTATAAACTAGTGTGACTAGACTGTGAGTCCCATTGTAAGAAAATGAAGTTATGTATACTTTGAACAGAATTGATAGGAAAATTGTTCTTAACTTCCCTTGCTTTTCTAGTAGTAATTATACTATCTATCAAAAATATGAAATTGCCAGGAAATTGTATATGTTGCTTTAGTTGTGAGAAAATTTATCTGAACTCTGCAGCTCAAATTTAATTGGGAATTAGTTGTACCTCCAATAGTCATGGTTTCAGGGTATTCTCATACCAATATGGAACTTCCTGAAAAAATTTGCATCTTTCAGTGCCCCCCTGTATGTGGTTACATTAGTGTAACTACCCTTACAGGAGAAGAGATATTAAAAAATTTATAGATGAAATTTATGGTCCTCCTTTTTCTACCAGCCTATCAAAAAGATAGACCTCAAGGAATTAAAATTTCTCTGTGAATCTCACACTAAGGAAAGGGATAGTCTGAAATTCCAGTGTCAGGCAAAGGAGAACTTGCCTCCTAGCAAGTAATTTCATACATTTTAGCCCAAGAATCTACTTCCTATATATTCATTAAAGCTTTTTTGACACCCATGAAGCAGAACATAATACACTTTTCACTGTTTTTGGGCATCCTTGTCCCTTCTCTCTTTGGAGGGTCTGTTTGCTTAAGTTTGCTTCTGCTGCTTTGCTGAGTTTATATGTTCAATTGTTTAAGCCTCTTGACTAATTGATCCTTTGGTGAAGACAAGCATTGAGAGGCCTCTGGAATATTTTTTTTTTTTTTATAAAGTTTTTTTAAATTTTTTTTATTATTATTATTATTATTTATTCAACTGTGTATGTGCGCGCGTGTGTGTATCTGTGTGTGTGTGTGTGTGTGTGTGTGTGTGTGTGTGTGTGTGTAGAACCACGGACGAATCGCGAACCACCACGGACGCCTCCACCTCCTTCTGCCCTGGGATTCACAGGCTCCGCCCTACCAGGACCGGAACGCAGGCCGCCCCCGCTTCACGCCTGGCGTCTATACGTGGGATCTGGGATCCGAACTCAGGACCTTCCGCCTGCAAGGCAGAGGCTTAACCCCTGAGCCACCTCTCCAGCCCCTCTGGAATATTTTTAACAGTAAGAAAATGATCGGTCAGTAATGGACAGTCTAGACGGCTTAAAAGATAAAGGAACTTGCTACCGAGACTGATGACCTGAGTTCAATCCCCAGAACCCACATGGTAGAAAGAGAAACTTGTATTATTATTCAGGGTTCTCTAGAGTCACAGAACCAACAGAATGAATATATAAAAAGGAAATTGTATTGAGTTGGTTTATGAGATCTATGGCTGCCAGTAGCTGCTCTGTCCAGTAGGCCAGTGGGTGACGGCTGAAGGCTGGAGGATTCTTAGAGATTCTTTCATTGAGGACTTGGAGGGCTGGAGAGCTGGAGGGTGGAAGAAACTGGGCAGCAGGAGGGAATAGCACAGCTTCAGATAGTGTCTCCTTCTCTGTCTTCTGTGCTGTGGCTCCTTTTATCTGGCCCACTACTGGAAGGGTCCAGTGTGATCTATGGAGGTTCCCATGAGATCTAGGGGTGATCTTTGTGTTATCCAGATAATCTCTTCAGGTGGTCTCAGTTGATCTTGCCAGGTGTGGTCTCAGCTCTTCTTAGTTAATACCAGGTGTGTCCAGTTGACACCCAGGATTAACTATCACAAAACTCAACTTTTGAAAGCTTGCTTTGACTTTCACAAGTGTTGTATGTGTTCATTTCACATTTTAAAATGTCATTTCTATATAATATCAAAAACAATACAAAAATAAAAGTTAAAAGGATAATTTATTTCACACAGATTCAACAGAAGCAAAATATCTAGGGATAAATGAATCAAATAAATACATTTTTTTCTTTGAAACTGCTCAAAATTAACTTTCATCTACAATTTTTAGCTCTATTTAGGTATCATAACACAAAACTCACTAGATTTTTAAATATTGTAATCCAGATTACATTTATGGCAGATGGAACAAGTTATATTTTCATTCAGGTGGCTAATGATTCTTACTAAATTTATGGGAAAAACTGAAGATTCTTTTTGTTTGCCTAATTTTCAATTATCTTTCATCTTCTGATATGTGATATGCCCTAAATTTGCATCTGACAGGGATAGCTATCAGATGGTAGAGAAAATGTGGTAAAAATTTCCATTTCAAAGCATAGTGCTTCTACTGAAGGTTTAAATAATTTTTCTAAACAATGAAAGATGATTGAAGTTAAAAGCTCTTTTAAGATGAGGAGAAAAATCACCTTAAACAAAAGGAATATTTGTGATGATGATTTAAATCAAAGTCTTCTTCATTTTTCAGTAAATTCTTCCTTTTTCTCTTGTATAGAAAGGGAGTAACTCCTGACAATGGGGGGTTTACTTTATAGAAGTACATGTACAAACATAGATATAAATCACAGAATCCCCAGCTGAAAATAATATTCAACCTGGAGAGTAATATTTTGGAGACTAATTCACCATTGTTTCTCAACCTGACATTTGTTTTAGGTTAAACCATAGGCTTATTTTATTTATGAAATAGGAAGGTATTTTTTCTACCAAATTTATATATTTGGAATTTTTTATGAAGACTATTGTCATAATTTTAGACTTTGTGCTCCTTGCCTTGTTCACATTTTGGTACTAGCAAAATATAGTAAACTTCAATTATTTTTTAATATTACTTTTATATCCCTATGAACAAAGAGGCTTAAAAGAGGATTTTTTTGGGGAGTGCTGGGGGTTCTTACAGTTTAGAGGACTACAGTTGATCCTAGTAGGAAAGAAAACTTGGGGTATGGCTGTCCAAGGTGCAGAGAAAGGGGAATGTTGTTGTTCAGTTGATTGGCTCCTTTTCCTCTTTCCTGAGATGAAACTGTTGCCTGTTCTATGTTACTCCTTATTGTGTAAAACATTTTTTTGCCCTGTCAGAATGAATTTTACTATGGACATTCATTCTGTACCTTGAGGGACACAAACACTGCCATCTGTCCAGCTCCACTCACAAAGCACAGCATGATGCATAGCATTTCCCCAAGTAAAAAGGGCACCACCACTCTGTAAATTGACAAAGCACATTGGGGCCATATAAGCATACTGGAGTACTAAAATCACAAAAGGGAAACAAGGCCTGCTTGACTTTCACAAGAGGTGAAAGAAAGGGTGCAACCTCTTCCTGTGGACCCCATAAAAAGAGGGAAAACTAACACAGAAATGGCAATGCCCCCTGAGTTATCTATCCTCTCACCAATTGATAAATGTGAAAGGAACGCACAAGCAGAGAATATGACTGTCCCAGGGATGTTGCTTTTCAAATGCACCGTCCTCCTGAACCAGCCAACTCAAATATCCATCTGTCTGTGCATTCACTCTTTCTCTGGGACCTGATTTTGTATTGTACTACTAAGGTCTGCACAGTCCTGTATCCTTATCTTTGCAGCTTGACTCAACCCTGAGGCTCAGCTCAACTCTGACCTGTGAATTTCCTTAATTCCACCTCTAGTGCCTCTACCTGTATTCTTTATAATTTATCTTACCATCTACAATGACTGAGCATCTGTGTCAATATACAGCCTCTGTCTGTCAGTAAAGCCTTCGTGCAATGGTATAAACTATGGTGTGTGTTCTTAAAAGTTGGCAGCATTCTAACCTACTTATAAATTATTTATATGTCAATATAATTATTGATATACATCAATATAATTACATAAATATTAAATATTGATGCATTTCTATACATACATAGTATATTCATATCAACTGGGTTATGCATAGCATGGCTCTGATTTAACATTAGCAGTTAGGATTGGGATAAAACACATGTCTTTTTCAGTCAGCCATTAAGACAAATGGAGACTACTTGGAAGGTTGATGCCAATGAAATTGAAATGACTTGTGAATTTATTATTATTCAATACATTTGACATCATGGAATGAAACAATACATGTTTCATTAATTGGATACATTCCTCTAAAACTCTGTAATTCATTTGCAGAGGCAAAGTCTGTCAATTCAACCCAGAGCTCTTTGATTTACCATACTTACTAATCAGTGTCCCTTGAGCATCACCTTCCTTTACCTTCCAAGCATTGAGACTGTGAATGGCAGCCTATCTTTCACTTGGGATCACCTAGGAGAATCACTCTGGTCCTCATGCTTTCATCCAAGCACTTTATCCACTCAGCTATTTTACTATCCAAAATTTGCAAGGTTTCTTTTTTCAATTTTTATTCGTTTTTTTTTCTGTTTTTACAAGCATATTGAGTATTCATTCCAGCTTTCCACCCTCCCACCTCCTTCTCATCCCCTCCCTTCCCTTCACATTTCCCTCCCATTCCTTCACACCCTTCTGCCTGTATACTTCTATGGACTTCAGGGTTTACTCTGGCTTGTCTGCTCCTGTGGGGGCTCAGACCTTCGTAATGTAATACTCCTCAGTACCACTCCTCAGGCCACCCCATTGATATGTACATCTTCCTTCACTCATCCAACTTTAGACTCAAAAGGTTCCCACTGTGAGTTCCATTCTATGGGTATAATAACAGCTGCCTACAGAGCAGTTTGATGTACTGTCTTCCTACCTATAGGTTTATTGGCTGTCTTCTTTATTGATCTATTGCCTTCTCTTTTTTTAAAAAAATATATTTCATCAAGTAAAGCTCAAGAGAAACACAGCAAATGATCAACATTTATTTTCATAGATCATTATTAAAATGCCTATTTTTCAATGTTAGCACTAGATAAAAATCATTACTTGGAGAATCACAGAGGAGTTACAGTTTGTATTGAATTAATATCCATAAATATTTAAATGTTACCTGACTAGATTCTGTGACTGTGGGGACTGTACTTCTAATATCCAGTCATGTGCCTGCCTCAAAACACTGCTGAAATTAAAGACAAAAAGATAACAAATGTTATGCTCGAGTTAATAATCACAATAATGATCATTTATCTAGTGCTCTGTGCATCCCGAATGTTATGACAAGGACTCTGAGATCATTATCTTATTTATTTCAGTCAGCCGTCCCATAGAGTTCAACAAAAATACTATCATTAATCTAAATTCTACAGTAAGGTGGGTGAAGCATGAAAATACTAAATAATTGTTCAGGGTCATCTATCCAACAAGCAAGATATCCTAGAAGACTCAGGGTCGAGGCTGTCACTAGTATATGGACTAAGAGAGAGCTTCTTAAGTAAAGAGTAAGCCCTTACCTTCACTTAAAAGCTTGATTTATTATTGATTGTGAAGTTTTCCATGGACTTCAATCAATGTCATGTCACACATTAATATATTAATGTATATTAATAATTAATGTGTTCTTTCAGCTCTTTAAATTCTGTGCTTGGGACAAGACCCGTGCTTTCCTGTCCGCACAGGTCTGGAACAGGTCTGGAATGGGTCTGCATTTTTATGGAATGACCACTGCATAAAGGCAGTATGAGCTGATACCTACAAAACAGAGATTTGAAAATGAGATTCAAGAGATTCTATGATGACAATTGTAGTTTCAAGGAATGAAAAGTGAAGGTTCTGAAGTGCTCTGTAGGCAGAAAGGCAGTAGACCTTTCCAGATAAGAACCAGAAGACCCGGTCTCTGGACCCTGCACTGTAGTTCAATTTGAAATCTATTTTCTCTTGCTCTACTGTTTATTTGCTAAATTGTCAATACTTTTATGACAAAACATTTATGAATGCAACATTATATTTCAAGATTTTTCCTTTGCTACTACTTTGCATGTAAAATTCTCCTTCCTTCTGTCCTTTATATTTAGTTGATTGAGCCTGAGGTTTTTTGATTCATATCTGCTGATTACTTGACAGATGTCTTGAAAGCAACAGCACTTCTTTGCCATAAGACAAATATTCATTGTCTAAGCAGAGTAGTCCCTTAAAGTAGTCTTGATGTCCTACAGATATGATTACCAATTGTTTCTTTTCTGTTTGTTTTTTGTTTATTTTCTTGTTTGTTTTATACAGATTATCACTTTGTACCCTAGAATTTTATCATAGCCTAGAGTTTTATCACACTTGCTTATGACAGAGGCTTGTGTCAGATTTGCAATATTCCTTCTTAGCTACCTGAATGCTAGAATTACAGGCACTGTAATTGTACAGGCATTGTAATTGTAATTGTACCCCAATAAGATAGTTAATTTCAATGGAAACTTACCTTAACATGAAGATGTTTAAATGTCAAAGGAAATTTCATGAAAATGCTTGTAGTGAAATATTTATTCTTCCAAAGTAATATATCCATGTATAATTTCAGTTAATGTACTTTATCTATTGCATTGACAATTTGTAAAAACAAATTATGTGAGACTCAATCACTATTTTGAACTCTCTCTAACTAAATTAATTAGCTTGATTAATCACTTTATCTGTATACCATATTCCTCATGATCTAAACAGACTAAACATGTGTGTCCATGTGTGTATGCTCATGCATGTGTGCATGTGTGTGTAGCATGTGTGAGTGTGTGTATGCATGTGCACTGTTAGGATGGGCCCTCTAATGCAGTTGACCTATTCATTTTCTTTCTTTCTTTCTTTTTTTTTTTGAACTTTTCATTTATTTAAGATAATACATTAAATATTTCTTTTTGTTGTTTGTTTAAGACAGTGTTTCTTGTAGTCAGGATGATCATAAACCTTAAACATACTGTGTAGTTGAGATTGACATTGAATTTCTGATCCTCTGGCCTCTACCTAACATGTACTGGGATGACAGATATATACCACAGTTATTTCTTTTTAATCTTACTCTTTGACATTCTGCTTCATTTTAACTTTTAGAACTATGCTGTTACATTACAAAGACTTCATTCTGTGTTGTAAGTACTAATATTGTAGCTTCTGTTTTTTCTTTAAAAAAACAAGCATAAAAGTAACTATGGGGACTGGAGAGGTGGCTCAGGGGTTGAGCCTCCTTCTTGCAGGCGGAAGGTCCCAAGTTCGCATCCTAGACCCCACGTATAGATGCCGGGTGGAAGCGGGGCTGGCCTGCGTTTCTAGTCCTGGTAGGGCGGAGCCTGTGAGTTCTGGGGCAGAGTAAAGAAGGAAGAGGTAGAGGAGGTCCATGGTAGTTCCCGAATTCGCCCGTGGTTCTACACACACACACACACACACACACACACACACAAACATATGTGCGCGCGCACACACGCATGCACAATTGAAAATAAAAAAAAATTTTAAAAAGTAACTACTGTGTCTAGAATGTGAAATGTCTCCCTAAGACTCAAGTGTTTGAACACTTGGGTAATGCAACTTTGGAAGGTTGTGGAAACTGTAGGAGGTGGAACCAGACAGAAGGATATGATTCAGTAGGGCTGAACTTTGTGGATTTCTAGCCTTGTTTATTTTCTGTCCACTCTCATCTTCTGGGGAAATCACAGATACACACAGTTGTCACCATGGAGCTACCTGTTGCCATGTTTTCCCCTCCATGATAGACTGTATCTCTAATTGTGGGCCAAAATAAACCTTTCTTCCATTCTTCTTCCATTCTTTTTTTTTAAACATTTTTATTATTATTTCTGCTCATACAAACTTAACAGGTACACCACTTCTCCTCTCCCTGAACCCCCTGCTCTCCCTCCCCTCACCTCTCTCTCCACATCCCTCAGTGCCTCCCACCCAATTCCCAGAGAGTCCTTTAATGTGCATGCCAGACCCTCCTCTGGGCCCTCCTCTCTGATGACTTAAAAGGACTCACTTGTATTTCCCTGAACCCTTTCCTGTGCTCCCCTTAAGCATAGGAACACTGCTGTGGCTGCCAGTCCCTTGCCTCCAAGGATCTTGGTGCCTTTAGCAGATGCTAGACTTTGTGAGGTCAATAGTGTGTTGGATATTGCACCGTGCATGCCAAGTCCAATTATGATTGCTTCGGCCCTAACTTGTATGGAGTATCTTGCAAATCATTGCTCCTCCCATCCTTTTGCTCTTACAATCTTATCACCCTCTGTTCTGCAAATTTCCCTAAGCTTCAGGATGGGGAGAGATTAGGCTGGCCTAGTTCTAGGTGGTTGATATAGAGTCTCTGAAGTTCTGGATTGTGGTTTGTTGATTTTCTTTTGCAGTTTTGCTGCTCCTGCAATGCCCTTCACTCCATCCTGCTGGGCACTGTATTTCACCCCTTGGCCAGAGACAAAAAGCTGTTAAACTGGAGTCTTATTTTAAGAGCACATACAAGGGTAGATGTAATAATAGTAGGAAACCTCAGGGAGGAAGGAGTCAATCACCCATTTGTAAAATGGTTACTTTTTATCTGCCAGACTATATGCCCTCCCCTTCTGGTGAGATCATAGCCCCTCAGTTGTAAATGATCAGGAACGAAAGTCTGTGAATTTAACCAGGTGTCACATTACTTACTTGCAGTCCTTGATGGAGGCCTATTTTCTCTACTGTAACATGGTCACTTCTCTCCTTCTTTCTGGTGTTGCCCTCCAACTCCATCCCTCCTATTCATAATCCTTGCAATTACTGTAGGTATTACATAGATTTACCTTTGAGTGTTTCAAGGTGGGCTGGGTGGGATTGGTACTAGGAGCCACCTATTAGGGAGTATATACGGTGCTTAATTTTCTGGGTTTGGGATACTTCACTTAATATAATTGTTTCTAATGGCATCCATTTCTCAGCAAATTCCAGCAATTCATCATTTTTGATGGTTAAGTAGTACTCCATTGTATAGATGTACCACACTTTTCTTATCCACTCGTCAAATGTTGGACATTTGGGTTGATTCCATGACTTTGCTATTGTAAACAGTGCTGCTATATACACGGTCGCACTTGTGCTATCGAGTTGGACCTCGGCTGCATGGGTGGTTTTTCCCAAAAGTGGAATCGCAGGGTCATATGGCATTTCAATCTTTAATTTCTTTAAGAATCTCCAGACGGCTCGCCAGAGTGGCTGTATGAGCCTGCATTCCCACCAGCAATGTGGGAGAATTCCCTTCTCTCCACATCCTCTCCAGCACTTGCTGTTGTTTGTATTATGGATTTTTGCCATCCTGACCGGGGTGAGATGATATCTCAGGGAAGTTTTGATTTGCATTTCCTTGATGGCTAAAGAAGTGGAGCATTTTTTAAGATATTTGTTAGACATTTTAATTTCATCCCTGGTAAAATTTCTTTTAAGTTCCAGGGCTCATTTTTTAATTGGGCTAGTGGTTTCCTTGGTGTTTAGTTTTCTAAGTTCTTTGGGCACTCTGGACAGTAGAGTTCTATCAGATATGTGGTTCGTGAAGATTTTCTCCCATTCTGTGGGTTACCTTTGAGCTCGTGTTACAATCTCTTTATCTGAACAGAAGCTCTTTAATTTCACAAGATCCCAACTGTTGAGAGTTGGTAGCAGTGACTGTGCCATTGGATGTCTGTTTAAGAAATGTTGGCCTAGCCCAATCGTCTGGAGGGAGTTCTCTATCCTTTCAACTATGGTTTTTATAGTCTCTGGCCTTATATCAAGGTCCTTGATCCATTTGGAATTAAGTCTTGTACATGGTGACAAGTATGGGTCCAGCTTTAATCTTCTGTAAGTGGAGATCCAGTTTTGCCAGCACCATTTGTTGAAGATGCTGTTTTTTTTTCATTGGATTCTTTGGGCCCCTTTGTCAAACACCAAATGGCTGTAATTTTGTGGGCTTATATCTGAGTCTTCAATCCTTATCCATTGATCTGTGTTTCTATTTTGGAGCCAGTACCAGACTGTTTTTATAACTATGGATTTGTAGTTTAGACTAAGGTTTGGTATGGTGATACCTCCAGCAGTGTTTTTGTTACTCAGGATTGTCTTTGCTATCCTGGGTCTTTTGTGCCTCCATATGAATTTTGAGAATGTTTGGTCAACTTCTTTAAAGAATTGCTTTGGGATTTTAATTGGTATAGCATTGAATTTGTATATTGCCTTTGGTAGGATGGTCATTTTTACGATGTTGATTCTGCCAATCCAGGAACATGGGAGGTCTTTCCACCTTCTGATGTCTTCTGCAATTTCTTTCTTTAGGGTTTTAAAGTTTTCATTGTAAAGGTCTTTTACCTCCTTGGTTAGGTTTATACCAAGATATTTCATTTTTTTAGGGGCTATAGTAAATGGGATTGTTTCTCTCAAGGCTTTTACACTTTTTTCATTCTGGGTATATAGGAAGGCCTCTGATTTTTGCACATTTATTTTGTATCCTGCCACCCTGCTGAATTTCTGTATTAGTTCCAGGTGCTTCCTGGTGGAGTTTTTGGCATCACTCAGGTATAGGATCATGTCATCTGCAAATAAGGATAGCTTGACTTTTTCCTTGCCGATTTGAATCCATCTTATGTCCCTCTCTTTTCTTATGGCTTCAGCTAAGACTTCAAGTACAATATTGAATAGAAGTAGTGAGAGTGGACAGCCTTGTCTAGTTCCTGATCTAAGTGAGAATGATTCCAATTGTTCCCCACTGAACATAATCCTTGCTGTGGGCTTGTTGTATACAGCTTTTATTATATTGATAAAGATTCCTTCCATTCCAACTGTCTCTAGCATTTTGATCATAAAACGCTGTTGGATCTTGTCAAAAGCTTTTTCTGCATCTATCGAGAGTACCATGTGGTCTTGGACTTTGGACTGGTTTACATGATGAATTACATTTATTGATTTTTGTATGTTGAACCAACCTTGTGTGCCGGGGATGAAGCCTACTTGGTCCCTGAATGATCTTTTTGATATGTTTTTCAATCCGATTTACTAAGACTTTGTTGAGAATCTTTGTGTCTGTGTTCATCAGAGAGATCGGCTTATAGTTTTCTTTTTTAAGTGAATCTTTATTACGTTTTGGGACTAAGACGATATTAGCTTCATAGAAGGAATTTGGTAGTGTTCCTTTCTTTGCTATTTGATGGAACAGTTTAAGGAGTATTGGTGTTATTGACTCCTTAAATGTCTGGTAGAACTCTGTGCTGAAATCATCTGGTCCAGGACATTTTTTGGTGGGAAGATTCGAGATTACTTCTTCAATTTCCTCATATGTTATAGGACTATTTCAATAATTCACAACTTCCTGATTCAATTTAGGTAGGTTGGTTTACTTAGAAATTCATCCATCTCTTTTGTGTTGTCAAACTTCACAGAGTATAAGTTTTTGAAATATGATGTTATAATTCTCTGGATTTCTTGGGTATCAGTAGTGATAACTCCATGTTCATTTCTAATTTTGTTAATTTGGGTTTTCTCTCTCTTGCTTTTGGTTAATTTAGCTAGGGGAATATCAATCTTATTGATTTTTTAAAAAAAAAACCAGCTTTTTGACTGGTTCATTTTCTCTTTCGTTTTCCTAATCTCTATTTCAGATATTTCTCCCCTTATTTTGCTAATCTCCTCCCTTCTACTGCTTTTGGGATCAGATTGCTCTAGTGTCTCTAAAGCTTTTAGCTGCATTGTTAAGTTATTTATTTCTGATGTTTCCATTTTTTTGATGTATGCATTAAGAGCTATGAACTTACCTCTTAGGACAGCTTTCATTGTGTCCCAGAGATTTTGGTAAGTTGATTTTCATTATCGTTCACTTTCAGGAAATCTTGAATTTCCTTTTTAATTTCTTCCTGAATCCAATTTTCATTCAGCATTATAGTGCTAAGTTTCCAGGAGTTAGTGTATTTTCTGTTGCTTGTTGTGTTGTGGATGTCAAGCTTTAAGCTGTGTTGGTCTGATACGGTGCAGGCTAGAATTTCAACATTCCTGTATATATGGAGATTCGTTTTGTGTCCCAATATGTGATCTGTTTTGGAGAAAGTTAAATGTGCTGCTGAAAAAATTCTGTATTCTTTGGTGCGTGGATGAAAAGTATGATAGAAATCTGTAAGGTCCATTTCCGTAAGGGTTTGGTTAAGCTCCAAAGTGTCTCTGTTAAGTTTTTTACCTCTAGATCTATTCCATGTTGAGAGGGCAGTATTGAAATCCCCAAGAATTATCGTTTTGGGATTGATTTCTCGCTTTAGACATTGTAGAGTTTGCTTAATGAATGTGGGAGATGTGTTGGGTGCATATATGTCCAGTATTGTGAAGTCTTCCTGGTGAATTGTACCTGTGACTAAAATGTAGTATCCATCTGTGTCTCTTATGATTTTCTTTGATTTGAAGTCCACTTTGTCTGATAGCATAATAGCTACCCCTGCCTGTTTTCTGCTTCCATTAGCTTGTAGAATTGTTGACCAGCCTTTTATTTTTAGGGTGTGCCTCTCTTTTGTGGTGAGATTGGTTTCATGCAGGCAGCAGATGGATGGGTTGTGATTTTTAATCCAAGTTTGAGATCTCTGTCTCTTGACTGGTGAGTTAATTCCATAACATTTAGCGTTATAAGGGAGAAAGTATTTTTAATTCTAGACATTTATTATGTTTTGTAGTTTTTTAAGTATATTGCTTCGCTTTTAATGTTGTTATACTTCCCTTCTGTTCTCCCAGATATGCCTGTTTTTTTTCTTCAAAGCTTGAGTATCATTTCTAGCATTTTTTGAACGCCTGGTTTGGTGGACATGTATCCCTTCAAGTGGTCTTTGTGCTGGAAGATTTTTCTTTCTCCCTCAATCATGATGGATAGTTTTGCAGGGTAAATCAGCCTGGGTTGACATTTTTGCTCATTCAATACTTGAAGTATGTCTCTCCAAGCTCTCCTTGAAGTATGTCTCTCCAAGCTCTTCTTGCTTTTACTGTTTTGACTGGGAAGTGATTTGTTATTTAATAGGTTTACCTTTAAAAGTGACTTGTTTTTTCTCCCTTGAAGCTCTCAGCACCATTTCTTTATCTTGAATGTGGAGTGTTTTAACTATTATTTGCCTTGGCGTGCTTCTATTTTGGTCGTATCTGTTTGGGGTGCTGAATGCCTCTTGTATA
This sequence comes from Typhlomys cinereus, assembly GCA_023101885.1. NCBI lineage: Eukaryota > Metazoa > Chordata > Mammalia > Rodentia > Platacanthomyidae > Typhlomys > Typhlomys cinereus. The sequence goes on along the minus strand of JALPQD010000356.1, from coordinate 652,870 downwards.
TTGTTGGGCCTCTCATTTTTTAGATGAGGAAAGTTTTCCTTGATGATCATTTGAAAAATTTCCTCAGGGGTGGTATTTTGAGATTCTTGCTCTGGTATTTCATGAATATGCATGTTGGGGTTCTTCAGGGTGTCCTATATCTCTTGAATATTTCTCTCAAGTATCTTTTTGGCTTTAAGAACCTCTTCCATTGAGCTAGTTAATTCTCCCACTTTATCTTCAAGGTCTGAAATTCTGTTTTCTGCTTAGTTAGTTCTGCTGATAAGATTATCTGTGGAGTTCTGGGTTGAAGATAACTTTTCTTTAGCTCAGTTTTAAACTCTGCTCGAATCTGTTTTAACTGTTCTATGCTTGTTTTTGTTTCTTGCACTTTTTTTCTCACCTCCTCCAAGTGTCTGTTGTGTTCCTCTTCAAAGCGATTGATTTGATTATGTAATTCCTCCCAGATTTCCTCTTTCATAGTATTGAACATGGTAATGATCATATTTTGCAAGTCATTATCCTGGGTCAGGCTTTCTTGGCCATTTTCCGTGGGCTTGTTCTGGTTGGAGTCTAGCATTATGGGATTAATTCCTTCCGTGGGAGATTTGTTTACTTGAGTGTTGTTTCTCATTGCTTTGCACTTTGACTTGGGCATTGTCGTTTTAAGTCTTAAGATCTTCTTTCAATTTCTGTGCGTTTTTCACTGAAATGAATTTGGCCTGGGGTTCTGGGGGTGAGCGGGGGCGGAGCTTACCTAGGTCGCAGTGGGTCCTGGCTGGACTGCCTGTGTTTCCAGGGCCGTGGAGTTGGGAAAGGGAGGAAGGGGCGTTGGCAGGGCGCTATTTCACCTGTTCATTTTCATTTTTCTTTGCTGAATGACTTTCTGCTCTCTCTTTTTCTAAACAACTAGGGATATATCTTCTATTCTTTTATCCATGAAACTGCAGAGAACTAGTGAATAAGTTTAGGAGTAATCCCAAATCTCAGACCCATCCCATCTCATATATATCTCATCATATCTCATAGTGAGGTCTTACTCATTCATATGTAAAATTCCTTGGGACTGATGGGAAATGTTTACCAACAAGTCCTCCTTTCCTGTTCACTGCTCTGATTTCCACCTGCTTGTTGATGCTTCAGTGTGATGCTGATTGGCTTGGACTCTGTTAGGCACAGGTGTCAACTTGATGGATGAGCGTTTGAGCTCTGGGCACATTTGTGGAGAATTAGTGGTTGGGTTAAGTCCAGAGCATACCTGCAGGAGATTGTCTGGCTGATGGGGAAGGCCCAGCCTATGGTGGGTGGGACTAGGCCCTGAACAGGTGAATAAAATACTGAGAGCTGGTTGAGGAAGGTGGCAGACATGCTGGTCGGTCCATCACTCAGCTGTTACGTGGTGATGGTGTGGCCAGTTCCCTCAGCCCTGGTGTTGGTGTGTGATCTCCCGTCAAGCTGGACTGAGAACTGTAACCAGGAATCGTAAGAGAGAATAAACCCTTGTTCCCTTAAGTTGTTTGATGGTCATTTATCAGCAACCATGCAGGCTAACGGCAACAGGCTCCATAGGTGGCCTGTGGATCTAGTCAAAGTTTTTCATCCTCTGCAGCAGCCTTGATATCTGAAGTTCTGAAAGATGTTTTGCACCAGCATCCTTGAAACTCTCACTGTGTGATGATCCTCAGTACTAACTACAAAGAGACTTGATTTCACAAGGTGTGATGACGTATTGTTGATGTATAAGCCCCTCTCACCAGGACTGAAATATGAGTCAATAAAGGAATGAAGCAAACTAGTCTTCACACTTCAAGATCTCTTTGACAGCTTAGTTATTGTTTAATATTGACGTTTATTAATTATGATTTCATTTTCTGATCTTGTTTTTGTTCTAGTCTTCAACATCACTCACACTTGTTCATCCTCATTTTGCATTGAAACTTTATCTAATTCTAGATTGTCAATTCATGGATGGTAGATCATATTTAGTTAAGGATAACTATGAATGTGACATAAAAAATTTATAACTGCACTTTAAACATTATGATATCATTTGGGGATATGTTGGTAACTGAATCATGCAGTTCTCAAATGTGACCTTTGTTTTGACAATGAGTTCCATTGTAACATATATGGGATTTTAAATTCCATTGTTCTCAGGTTTACTGGAGTCTTCCCGTCACATCATTTGAAACCTATTCTACGACTATATAGACCAAAGATATGTATTGATGTGTGTGAAAGGTACCCACAATCAGAGAACTTGACTGTTTCAGGAATTTTGCATTTCAAAGGTCCAGTCACCTCTACTGAACCAGTGATTTCAATTTTTTTATCTGTCTGTGCATTCATTCTTTCTCCTGGACTTGATCTGGCATTTTGCCACTACGTTCTGTACCTTACTTTTGCAGCTAGATCATCAAAGCTCAGCTCAACTCTGACTCTGTGGATTGCCTTGATTTCATGTCTACTGCCTCCACTCTTACATGTCCCTCTGTTCAAGGCCATTTACATAAGAAACAGTTGCAATTACAAGTAATGGTAAGAACCTATATCTATCAGTGAATAGTTACACTTAAACGTAACTATGCAATCCTAGCAGGTATACTTAGTGAATAAAGAAGAGATTGTATCAGTGTAGATAAAGAAATGTTTATAGAAGAGAAGAATTGGGTAAAAAAATTCTTTTAATATCTGTCATGTTTCATGAGGTGTACTTTTCAGACTTAACTCCTTTGTAACCTCAGCTTCAGTTCTAATTTTGTAACAGTTGTCGTAGTTATAAACACTGTTCGCCCTTATCTCTGTAAACGTCAGTTTCAGGTCTGATTTCACAATAGTTGTGTCGATTTTGAATTATTCATCCATGGTGCATACTATTCTATACAACATAATTTGATTAATATTTCCATAAATTCTGTTTACAAATAAATTAGTCTATGCAACAAAAACCAATCATTATTAATTCACTTTAAGATAAGACAATGGAAAAACACTGTACTGTCCTTTAAAAATAAAACATTTTATGAAATCTGATATGCCATTTAAGTCTCCTTGAGAGGAAAACTGTTCTGTTCAATAAAAACTCAGCCATGTCCCTTCTGTAAATATGGATATCACACTTCAGGGAGAAAATATAAATCACACCATCAACTGTACAACTGTATGACCCTCAAATTGTGAGTCTATCTCATTTGTTATATTGCACATGTGAGAATTATACATTAATTTTTGTGCTATTACCAGTGATAGCTTCAGTAATAGGTACCAGAAGAGAAGGGGATGGTAAGCATTTGGGTGAGCTTGAGATAGATGGTAAGTGGTAAAAGATGCCAGAAATACATCAAGGGAAACATAGAATCTTTAAATAAAATTACAGGAGATCCTTGTAGGCAGTAAAATAAAATCCCCCCTGGCCCTTTTTGCTTTATGTGATACCTTGCATGTTATAAAAAAGTGCTAGGCTGACCTGAAATAATTCTCCATCTGGTGGCTTGGCTGAACTGTCTTTTCCCTTTGTTAGCAGCATGGACCATTGGTGACTGTTTTGAAAGTTGGAGTGATCAGAGAAGCTGCAAAGTACATTTTTACTTAACTAACTTGGGAGGAATCATACTAAATGTACCCTCATTTCTATATTGCTCCCAATGAGCTCAGATATCTGACTAAGAATGAAAATTAGATATCATTAGAACAACCATCTGTGTATATGTTCCTTTTGAGAATTGTATTCACTGGCTTACTTGTTTGACTGTATTGGGAAGATGGTAGTGATATCTCTCTAACAGTGCCTCAGTTCCTGACCTATATGTCAAGAAGTGACTTCTTCAATCATATTGGAGTAAAAATGGTATTCATACAGACCAGCAACATTCTTATGCTTGATATTTAATTGGTACCATGAAAGAAAAATGTGTCTTAAGCAAAAGTACAGCATTAAGATGTGAGAATTAATTTTCTTTATTCCATTATTTGACTAACATATACTGATGAAAGGAAAAAGAATTAAGGTTTGGAGTGACACTATTTGGAGACAGAGGACTGTAATTGCAGATATGAGTTCATCATTTCATGGATATGACATTGCTTAGGTTATTTCAATTCCATCCCTTGGGATCTGTCTGCTGTTTAATATTAAAATGCCTGGCTTTCCTTATCTCCCAAATTGTTATGGTTTAATTGATATCAATTAGAATGATTTCATGTCACATCTGGAAGTTTGAGGTCACATGCCACTTAAAAAAGACACAGAGACATTAAACTTATAATTAAATAAAAATGGAAATAATGGAATAGGTTGAATATGATTCTGTTCTAACGTTTTTGTGAATCTGTTTTCCTTTATTTTTAATGTTTGGATATAGGAATGCAATTTCAGGTTTGGGGAGACGGTTCACTGGTTTTTCTCTGTCCAAGTGTGAAGACTAGACCTATGTAAGAGTTAATTACTTATAGGCCAAGTGCTTGGGGCATTGAGGTAAGAGTTCTCTGGGGCAAACTGGTTAGCTATACTAAGTGAAAAATGGGTAAGTGAAAAATGGGTCACTTCAATAATGTCCCTTTCACATGGTAAATTGTGGGAAGTGTTTCACTTTGTTCATGCCAATATTCAAGTTTTTTCCTAAGATGCTATGGATAGAGCAATGAAGTTATTTGCATTTTTAAGCCCTAGTGAAAGTATTCATTGTTAAAACAGAAATTAATGTGTAACAATTCCAAAGAAAGGAAAGATTCTCAAATTACCAAAATAGCTACAGATAGAATACACTAAGGATTTGGCTTAATATATAAGACTGTTTCTCTTACAATGTTAATATTCTAGACACTCTATTCTATGAAAATACATAATTATAACTTCCTCAGCTCATAATTAACAATTAACTGTCAGGCATGTCATTGGACAAACATTCAGATAGCTAGTGTTTTCTATCCAGTATTCTTTATATTTTCTGGAACTTGGTGTTTTCAATTATAAAATGGCCAGAAACCTCAGTGTTAGTAAAACATTTGCTCCACAAATGCTTCCATTTAATTAATAGCTATCTAATAGAGATATTAACATGATTCTAATGACAAAGTGGTTTTCATGCACATATTGCTTTAAAGCCACTATGCATAATCAGTATTCACTTCGGTACAGACTAGGCCTTGTGTTGTAAGTGTAATACGTGGATGGGTAGGTGAGGTATGGACAATAATGACAGCAAAGGAAGCAAATTCCTTGGTTTCTACCACAAAATATATGACTTTTGCATTTCAAGAGTAAACATAGAAAACTTTCCACTCTACTCAAGTGTGCTTTAATATTAAGATGGTCATGAATCTCAGAGAAACTCTGACATGCTCTGATTGGGCACTATTGCTAATTATTTACTTCTAAGGCTTCTTCAGGTTTCCATCAGATATCCAATGTTATTTTCCAAATCATGAGTTCCGTTAAATATCGCATTCTTTCATGTGATTTATATAATTCAAATAATATTTTTTGATTGTCATGTCCTTTGTCATATTTGATTTTCTGCTTTTTTCTTTTTCTTTCTAAGTAGGTATTTGATAACTTGTGTTGAGATCATTTGCAAGTGTGCTATGTAACACATGAATGAAGACCCCAGTGCCTTTTACTGTGCCTTACTGGTTGTGGGTTTACCTTTTGACCTATGTAATGTTTCCTGCAATATCAAGTAGGCCATGTGGGGAGAGGGTTAGTGACCTCACTGACAACATAAAATGACAAAATGCATTCAGTGCAACCTACAAAGTCAAATGGCAGCAGAAGCAACTATTATTTTAATGAACAGAAGATGCTAAGGGCATGACTAGAGCATTTGTTATCATTATGGTTTATGTATTACCATTTTAATCTACAATGTTATTTTACTCTCATAGGCTGCATACTCCTTGAATATATAATTTTGCTACAGCAGTAGACATAGAATAAATGTGAGTTTTATATTCATGCATATAGTAGAGGGTCTAAAACATAGATGAAATTTTCTGGGACAAAAATATTAAATGGAAATCATTAAATAATTGATAATTTAATATTGGCAGAATAAAATATGAAAGATGACAGTCTCTAATGAAAAAATGATACCTAATGAGATTTCTCTTCAGCTATTACTGCCATAATGTTCTAGCAGCTGATTCTTCATTATCTCTATGACTATTTTCTCCAGCTTAAGCTTATCAATGACAACTTCAGACCATATCAATATCATGTGAACTTTCATCTGCCAGCTGCATGTCTAAGTTAATGCCTTTCCCTCTCCATTGTGTCATAGGATATGCTGCTTTTGTAAGTATCTATGCCCTAGTGAACTTATGATCTCTATTTTATCTCAATTTATTGTTAATAGTATTATATTGTACAAAGACATTTAGTATCATCAGTTACCATCATTTGTATTTTTCAAAGTTTAATTTATAAAGAGAAAATTAAAGCATAATACTTATGGTGTTTCTTCAGTATTCATTCTTTTCAGAAAACATGGTGCATAAGTGTGCTTGAATAGTTAAGTTCCATGATGGTAAGTTCAATGATGTACAAGAATGCTTGGATAAGTTAGTTTTAACATGTACAGTGTGATCGAATAGGAAAATTCCAAATTACCTCCCTTCAACATTTCATTTCTGTCCAAAATTTTGCTATTGATATTTAGTTATATTTTAAACATTGATTTTTCTGGCTAGGTTTTCGAAACCCACAAGGAATGGCATTAGTTTATGCCTTATTATGAATGAGTTCAATGATCAAGTTTTATCAAAATCCACAACCTCATACTCAGAGAAAAGGATTTAGCATGATAACCAACTGGGTCAAAATAATCTGAGGGTTATGAAAGTCCCCTAATTGGCCAATACCCATTTTTATAAGATAGAGTTTCAGGCTTTGGGTGAAGAAAGACATAGTGAGTCTTAGCCTAAAGATGTAGTGCTGTTGGTTATTCATATGAAATGGTTAGAAAATAAATGTAGAATATGCTTAAATATCAGAAGTTCCTTCCAAGCAAGCTCATCTATACATTTGTTATGCATATACAAGGTCAAGGGTCAGATATTCATTCTGGAACTTTCTGAATTCCCATTTAGATAATAAATATATGTGTATGATTACCTTTTCTACAATTACTGTTTTAGGGATCTCTTACACAGAAAGTGGATTCCACTTTCTAATACATCTATGGAACCTCATTTAACTTTTTTAAATTTTATTATTATTTATTCAATTGTGTATGTGCGTGCATGTGTGTATGTATGTGTGCATGTTTAGAACCACAGACAAATTCGGGAACCACCATGGACCGTCTCCACCTCCTCCTTTACTCTGCCCCTGGATTCACAGGCTCTGCCCTACCAGGACCAGAAACGCAGGCCGCCCCCGCTTCCACCCAGCGTCTATACGTGGGGTCTAGGATTCGAACTCAGGACCTTCTGCCTGCAAGGCAGAGGCTTAACCCCTGAGCCATTTCTCCAGCCCCAACTTTTATGTCTCTACCTTCAGGCTTTTCAGAGGTGAGGAAGACACTAGCTATGTTTTTGAAAGACAGAATAATAACTTTTCTTACCTTTTCTTCAAGTGACTTATTTGTTGTGACTTATGTGTTGATATAATAATGTATAATATAATATATAATAATACAATAGTGTTGTAAGCATCAAGAACAAGAGTAACTACACTATGGTGGAATAAACCTTTCTCCAGTATTCCCTCTCTGCATAAGTGGTACAAGGTGCTAAGTTCAACTGTGAGCACTGTCAAATGAATGAATGGATAGATGAATAAAATTAAAATGGAAGAAGATGAAAATAAACGATACTATATGTGAGTGAGATACAGCATGAAATAAGCTCATATTTTCTGGGGACTTCAATGTGTGATCCTGGGAAAAGGTGTTTAGAGACAGGGAAACAGAGTCCAGAGTATCATCACAACTGTGAAGGAAGGGTTATAAGCAATGAGAAACAACCAAAGTATGGAGGCAGCAATGGCCTTTATTCACAGAATTATTATTTAATCATCTTACCACTCCTCATATGTGTGGTATAGGTGATCAATTCCTCATCATCCAAAGTGCAATGAACCCATCACGACTTTGGAACAATTGGCCATGCTAGAATTTTGTGTGTGTGAAAAGTACATGTAACTGTTTTGTGGAGAACATTGATTGGGGAAAAAAAGAAGAACAAAATGTATGTTCTCATCAATGATGATATGATATAGTTTGATTAGTCGAGAAATCTCAATTCAATACTTTGTTAATTAGGAATCACATGGAATATTGAAAAGCCTGAAGGTAGAGACATAAAAGTTAAATGAGGTTCCATAGATGTATTAGAAAGTGGAATCCTGGGGCTGGAGAGGTGGCTCAGGGGTTAAGCCTCCGCCTTGCAGGCGGAAGGTCCTGAGTTCGGATCCCAGATCCCACGTATAGACGCCAGGCGGAAGCGGGGGCGGCTTGCGCTTCTAGTCCTGGTAGAGCAGAGCCTGTGCATCCAGGGGCAGAAGGAGGTGGAGGTGTCCATGGTGGTTCGCGAATTCGTCCGTGGTTCTACCCACACAGACACACACACACACACACACACACACACACACACACACACACACACACACACACACACACACATGCGCACAGTTGAATAAATAATAAAAAAAAATAGTTAAAAAAAAAAAAAAGAAAGTGGAATCCTCTTTCTGTGTAAGAGATCCCTAAAACAGTAATTGTAGAAAAGGAAATCTCTGTCCTTTTATTTTGATATAAGCTACTTCTCAGGGCAGAAAACATAAGAATTTTCTCCATCTAGTAACATTAAATAGAGCAAGGCTACCAGCAGTACTTTCCAGAGTATTATGTAATTCAAGAAATTGTTATTCCAATGCATATGCAGAATTCTGCTTATTACAGCAAAGTCATAAGTTCTTCCCATCTTCCAGGGAAAAGGATGGATTTTAAGATGTGAATATAATGTATAATTTTGGAGGGAAGACTTAAGGACTTACCCATTATAGTCCCACAATCTAACACCTAATTATTTATATCCATGTCAACAGCAAAATATTTTCTTTTCTCATGGATTTCCTGAGTTACCCCTCATCTGCTTGTAGTTCAGGCCCTCATCATGGAAAGTACATACAAGTGCAGATAAAACACCTTTGAGTGTCTTCTCTCCATTTGAAGCTTAGTTAAATGAAAGAGAGAAATTATCCACTATCAACTTCCAAAACACAATCAGAGTAAGCCCTGGAAACCAGTCATAAACCTTGTTCTCTCTAGTACATGTGTAAGCTACATCATTTATGACTCTGTTTTACTAGTACTGTAATTTCTTACAGACTAAGTCTGCCTCTATAATCTTCTTGTTAGAGTATCTGTGGTCTTTGACTTCTAGAGGTCATGCAGCAAAACATGGATTCCATTACTCTGGGGACTTATATGTCTATGGGTATAAATTTAAGCAGATTGGTGATCTTAACCAGAGCAAGAGTGACTACTGACCCTAGTGTTGCTGATAAACCTTTAAAAAACATATATGATGCCCTTGGTTTTGAGTCCTCAGGACAAAATAATCTATTGGATTTGAATATCTTAGAGTGTATATCTGTTCTAGAATTTTGGATCCCAGATTTTCTCAACTAGGGTGTTAATTCTGATAGAAAGACACCCTGAAACTACTAATATTCTTCTTAATCAGAAACCTTCACTTTCTTGACAACTGTCCAAGAGATCATCTGTATTATAATCTCTCTATCTTCACATTGTCTTTTATTGTTCGTCTCTTATTGTTTCTTAGTGGGTTATAAATAAGCTTTTCCTATCTGTTTCTGAATGTCTCTGTTGCCAGAAACTGAGTAGGTGGCTACTTCCATTAGAATTTCAGGAAAACGTATTCATATAGGATCCTAAATTTTTGCCTCCCTATACACTCTAGAAATATTCTGGTTTACTTTTGTCAACGTATTTCCTTTCACATAAAATTTAAAAGTGCAAATAGGATGATAAATGAGCTCAGTTGATAAAGTGCTTGTTGTACAAGCAAGAAGATCCGAGTTTACTGCAAAAAACTTTATAAAATAAAAAAAATTGGATGTGGTATTTCACACTTATAATCTCAGCATTGTGAAGGAAGAGAAAGGCAGATCCTTGGGCTACCAAGTAACTTACTTGATGTTCTTTAAGCTGACAAAAGACTTTGTCTCTATCCAATGAGGCAGATGATACTTGAGCAATGATATTGACCCTTGACCTCTATACATGCTATCTTAAGACAACAGACCTCATGGTATTATTTTGAATCAGGAATAGTTTGGTTTCACAGGATGCTTGTGGATTAGGCTGTCTTATTTGTTAAGGTTAGTTCAAATGATCCTTGGCATAGTCTGTTGTTAAGTTAGGGGAGAATCTGTTACCAAATCCACCTGAGAGGTCATGTGGTTGATTCCTTGCCACATAGTCTATAAAACCAAGAAGGTCAGTTCCTGCCTGACTCTTGGCTATAGATTCTTTCAATAACCACCATGTTAGAATCTTTACATAGCAGCTCATATCAGAGCAGCTGGCATTTGTGCCAGAGAGCAATCAATGAAAAGACATTCGAGACATAGTCTTTTTGTAATAGTATTTGCTTTATAACTTCTAGCTGCAATAAATGCCCAACAACTGAAAACAGAAGAGATATTTCATGGTAGGAGCCAAGGTAACAGTTAATATTACATCCACAGCAAGAGCAGAGGTCAGGGATCAATGCTGAATACTTGCTTGCTTGCCAATTTGCAAATTTGCTTACTAATTCTCTTCATGTTTATCCTCCACCTGTCCAGGAATGAACATGCGCAGTATAGAGTGGGTCTGCCTACATAAATTATGTGGTCAAGACAATCTCTAATAGACTTACTCAGAGATTACCTTAACTAGATAATTCCTCATTCCTTTTGTCATGCCCAAAAGTCCACATTCCAGGTTTCAGGTTTACAGCTGAGACAAAACTATCATGATACCTTAACATCTGAAGTGGGATCTCATTTCTTGATGTTCTAACCAACTTTGTGCCTGCTTTGGGCCTGCTTTGATACCAAGAAGTTCACATACTAGATACCATTTAATAGTTGTCAGAGTGGTTTATGAAATTTCTCATATTATTATAATCACTTAGAGCATCTGATTTTCCTGTTATTTTTTCTCCTTCCCAGTGTTGAACATTTTCATAGATACTTTAACTTTGGGAGACCTCATTTCCTTGCTTTTTGTATGACAGTTACCAACCAATTCAGAAAGTCATACATATATATATATATATGCTTGTGTATCTTAATTTATTTTTATCTTAATGTCCTGAATTTAGGATGAGTTTTAAACACATGTGCTAAAATAAAATATAGAAATTATTATCAAAATGATTTCTTTATTTATTAAATCATAACTTATATGAATAAAGAAATTTCTCAGTAAGTTATAAAAGAGTAAGTAATATTTTTAATTATAGAATACATAGTAGATGAGAAATATTTCCTGCAAAGATTTTCCTTCTTTTACACTTACCTTGTTTTACTTTGGTCATATCAATATTAACTAGCATTTAACTTAGATTAAGTGAGAAATCTGCTTGATTTTTCTGCTTTTACTCTACATACATAATGATGGGGGTCAGGTAGCAAGGCCGCTCAAAACTGTATCCCTTGTACAGCCATTTTCTACACTTCAATAGAGGCTCTGAGCAGAGACTTTGGCCTTGTAAATTATAAGAAATTTTGTTACCCTTTGAAACATGATTAGTGTGGACAGATGAGTAGAAATATATTTTTGAGCTCTTGTCAGTTTCTACCAAAACTATTATAGAATGTAGCTGTTTTCACAAATAACTTTTCACAACAGCTATTCCCATTTTTAACCATGACCGCTTCTGTACTGATACAAGTACATGCACTTACCTTAATTTATTTCATGTATTACCACTTTAGGCTGATACGTCTTCACAGATTTCAGCAATAATAAAAGCTTGGCTGATTTTCTCACATGTATTATCTACTCCACTTAATTTTAACTACTATGACAACTTGAATTATGTGTATATCTGAAAAACATGATGTTTCATGAGCACATTTTATTAGATTCTTATATTTCCCTATAGAGAATTTACCTGATGATTAAATAGTACTACAAAAAGACACAATACAGTATGTAAAGAGGTCAAAATGTTTGTTCCACTTTTAGGAGTGTTTTTAAAACAAGCTGTTTCACTAAAAAAAAAAAAAGAAACTGAATTTTCAATGAGAAAGACATCATTTTGTGTGAGGAATTATTTAATAATTAAAAAAGTAGAAATGAGATTATTGAAATGTGTTTTTGTACTTAGTTTCCATGACCTCATAATTGCTGCTGCCATTGTATTAGCTGTGTTATCCTGAGATATCTTTTCCCATCTCCTGTGGGGCAAATAGAGAGAATAATATAATCTGACACTTAAATAACCATCAGTGCCTAAATAAATGTCCAAATCACTGGGGGAAAGAGAAGGTCATAGAGTCTGCATTTCAGCTTGCAAAGCAGGAATAAATGATGCCCAAGAGAATTCAATAGTGCTTAAGGAGGCAGAGTATTACCTGTGTTAACATATTGACAGAGGACGAAGAAAGGTTTAATTAACTCAGTAGTTAACCTTAAAAGTTTAAAAGAAAATCAGTAGAGAAATAATATCAAATTCATTACCTTTTCCAATAAGGGTCATTCCTTTGAATAAAAATATGGAGTGCCATCTACAGTAACATGTAACTGAAGTTAAATCAATTGTTTCTTAAAAATGGTATGATTATACATCCAGATAAAAGTCATAAAATATTTCAGAAAAGACTTAAATAACTCTTTGGAGGTCAAAGTGTAGAGAAGTAAACAGACCTGAAAGACAATGATTCAAGTCACTTAGTTGCAAATGAACGAAAGGGTGGAGGGGGAGATATGGGTCAATAAAGAGACTAATAGGACAGTGGAACTGGCAATAAATTTTGTAAGTGCAATTCTTTGATAAGAAAGGAAAATTTATGAAAATACGAAGAGTTTTTGAGTTATTAAAATCCCTTCACAAATATTAATACAAAACATGCAATTCAGAAATAGAAGATCAACAAAGATTCTATTCTCTTCAAGAGCTATTAACTCATTCTTTTTAAAAAATGAGATTTTTGGAAAATTCTGTATTATAAATCTACCTGAGAATATGCCACTTAATTAGAAGTACAATTAGAGTGTGATCCTTCTCATGGAAATCATTATAGGCCAAGTCCAATATTTTTCAGCATATTATCAGCAAAATTTAAAAGCAAATCTTGCAGAGGAAGTGAGAGAGACTGTGACATGCACAGATTAAATGTTTTATAGTTCATAAGAGTTGCTTTGAAGGTGATGTGGATAAAGAAGTCAGATTTTGTTTATATTTAGACACAATGCTCATTTGTTCTTAATTTTCTTGTTTAAAAATTGAGATTTTTAAACCCAGTAGAAATAGAGACTTTTGGGGAAAGGTGCTATTATTGTGTTGGTTGTTTAATTTGAAGCATCCTCAGAAGCTCACATTGAAGTATTTGTGATGAAGATCAGAGCACTGTTTTGTTTTCTTGATTATTGGCATATACTATCTAAATATAGAACAATAAATGGAGAACAATGCTTATGAGAATTATGTTCCCTCTTCCTATAGCTGAAAAGGAGTTTGAAAAGTATATTGTGAAAGATTAGCCAGAGGGTGTGAGTGAATCTTTAGTATGTGAGAAAGAGGGGTCTGAAGTAAAATAACACAGGGAGGACAAACCCAGAGCACAATTCAATTTGTAAAGACACAGAGATAAACAAGGAGAGTCCATAGATAAGCATCAAGATCTCCAGGAATACAAATCATGCAGTTGAGTGTCTGGGGACTTTGCATTTATGTTCATTGATTCCTTCAAACAGATTTAGCAGAGAGAAGCTTTCTATAGCCTTTGTTTACCCCATAATTAATTATTGAGCACCATCCGTGAAACAAGAGTGAGATGGAAAAAGTAACAGGCAGAGGGTAGGCTTTTGTATATAAGGACTTTATAGTCTAATATTAAAGTAAAGGAATGCAAACTCTAAACGCATTGGCAGCACAGTTGAAGAATAGAATGACTGTCCATGTTCAGTTGAAGATGTTTGGAGAAAATGCTTTGATGTGGTGACATCTGAGATTTCTGAGAGAATCATGTCCTAATTTCATTTCAGTTGTTTAAAATATCCCAACCAAAGCAATTTTTTAGAGTGTTTACATTTTGCCATGTTTTCAGAGCTTCAGAGACTGTCATAGCAAGGAAGGCATGGCAGCAAGGGCAGAAAGTTGACAAACTGTAGCCCACACTTCAGGGGCAGAGACAGGAAAGGGAAGTGAGGCCTTGCTGTCAAATCTCAAGTGTGCCTCCTAGAGATTTACTTCCACAAACTTTCTAAATGGCGCCACCATGTGGAACCCAAGTACATTAACATGTGAGCCTGTGGAGGCTATTACAAATTCAAACCACACCAGGGTGAAACTGAAAGACAGGGATAACTGTTCCGCCAAGTGAAAGGAAGATGTGTATACTTGCAGGTGGTGAAAATCTTGAAAAGCTACAAATGAGCACCATTCATGAAAAAATTAGCCACAGATATTGTGGGTGACTGAAATATGGATGACTTTTGGGGCCAAGAAAGGAATAATATTTTGCTTTTAGTTTGGGTGATATTAAAAAAAATAAGTAAGTTTCACTTGACAGCTTTTTCTGAGATTACTGAGGCAGACATTGATTGCTTTCAGAACATATTTAGGAGACAGGGTTTGAAATACGACAAGAAAGCGTGGAGAGCACTCCTGGATATCAAAGTTTCCTGTTAACGATATGCATTAACAAAGAACGCTATGAAAAGAAGCACAAAGAAAAATACAGACAAATCTGCTAACAATGTTAACGACAAGAAAAGTAGAGAAATTAACTGGGAGTTTGGAATACAGAACAAGAAAGTAGAGAAGTCTATGTACAAGGATATTTGGCTAGGAAAGTGCATGCTTTATGTGGGTGCATATTTAACTAAACATGTAAGTAGCACGTGTTCTATTTGGATGGGAATGTCCTAGGAGGGATAAAAATGTAGGGCATAGAAAGGGTTACTAGTGTGAGCTCTGAACTTTTCCATAGCATGATTCCAAGATGTACTAGACACGCTGCTGTGAGGTTTTACACTGCAGAGGGTACTTGCTTTTGTAGAGACTGCCACTTGAGGTTAGGTAAAGAAATTCAACAAGTAAACAAACATCTCAGATGGGCAATGAATGCTAAGGAGAAAAGTAAGGCTGGGTAGTGCCAGAGTGATCAGTGTAGCAGTCCTCTGGGAGTGTCTGTGAAGAAGACATGAAGAACAGAAGCAGGCTTGTCTTGCTCTGCTGAACAAACACTAAATTCTAGTGGGTACTTTCTTGAAGTTCTTCATCTTGATTATCCTTGTTCTGGTAAATACTGAATGTATTCTTTTACACTGGAGGGATCACTGAAAGAACAGCTGAATTATCTTCTTTTTGTATGGAATGAAATTTATCTTCACACTTTCAAGAGATCTTTGAAAAAAATTATTTTTTTAACACTTAAGAATGAATATATTCAAAAAGCTCCAGGTTTACAATCTGAATGTGAAAATAGCTAGTGCATATTTGTGCAACTGCTATGTCAGAAATGTTATCTGCTGCTGTTAGGATTCTCAGACAGACAGACAATATTCTCTTGGAAAGCAAAACAGAAAGTAAATGAACCAAAACCACCAAAATACATAACCAATAAAATCTCCCTCATTCTCCTCTTCAGTGTTCATAGTTTTAAACATTTTTAAAATATTAACAGACACTTCACAGTTTTATTCATCTATAGAACATGGCTTAACATTTTTGTATTGTCATATTTTTGCTATTAAACCCTTTTTTAAATTTTTCTCCCACGTTTTATTGTTTTCCTAATCATACAAGCTCAATAGATACTCCAGTCCTCTTTCTCCCCCCTCGCATTCCCAGTCAACCTCCCACATTGCTCTTCTCCCCTTTCCCCCTTTTATCCCCCTCCCTCCCTTCCCTCTCCAGATGCCCCCCCTTCCTCCTTCTCATCCCCTGGAACATCCTTTAGTGTGAACACCAAACTCTCTCTGAGTCTTTCACCCTAATGAGGGTTCAGGACTCAGTGGCATAGCCTGGAGACTCTTCTTGGGCTCCCCTTTTGTATGGGAACTATATTATGACTGTTTAATCCCTTGACTCTAAGGATCCTACTGCCTGGGACCTTCTCCCTGTGATCCATGCTAGACCTTGCTTTTATTTTTTTATTTATTTATTTTTTGACATGTCAGCCACTTATGCAGTTCAGGCAAAGTCCAATTCTTACTGTTGCAGCCCTGAATCCTGTAGAGTATCTTGCATATGGTTAGCCCTCCCCATGCTTAGGCTCTTGCTGCCCCTTCTTCCACAAAGTTCCCTGAGCTTTAGGCTGGGGAGAGATTTGGCTCTTCTGGTTCCAGGTGAATAATGTAGGGTCTTTGGTGTTCTAAATTATGGTTTGCTATTGTTTTCAGTTTTGCTTTTCCTGCACTGCCCTTGGACTGCATCTTTATTAATATCAAAGTTCACCTCCTAACCAAAGATGAAAGACTGTTAAAGTGAGGAAGTACTAAAAGAAAAAATCCAATTTTCTATAATCCCTAAAAAAATAAAATGTCTAACCAAAGAAGTGAGAGACTTTTATAATGAAAATTTTAAAACTTTAAAGACAGAAATTACAGGAGACACCAGAATCAAAACCAAAAAAATGACCATCCTACCAAGGCAATATAGAAATTCAATGCTATGTCAATCAAATTCCCAAAAACAATTATGTAAAGAAATTGACTGAACAATCTCAAAATTCATATGAAGCACAAAAGGCCCAGGATAACGAAAACATTCGTGAGTAACAAAAACACTGCTGGAGGTATCACCATACCAAACTTAATCAATACTACAAATCCTTAGTAATAAAAACAGCTTGGCACTGGCTCCAAAATAGACACATAGATCAATGGATAAGGGTTGAAGATCCAGATGGTATTCAACTCTTTGAGATGAATTTACCCGTGTATATACACCATGGCAGGCGTACTGTTGGTATTTGTTCAAGCTAAAGACTAGAATGCTGTTACATATATTAGAAAAATCTCCCTTTACCCCACCCCGCTCCACCAGTCGGGAAGCGGAAGCGGTCCAGCCGGGCCTCACCTGCGACCTAGGTAAGCTCTGTCCCTGCCCACCCCCAGAACCCCAGGCCAAATAATTCAGTTTACTGAAATTGAAAGATCTTAAGAGTTAAAACGACAATGCCAAAGTCAAAGTGCAAATCCATGAGAAGCAACAATCAAGTAAACAAATTTCCCACTGAAGAAATTAATCCCATAATGTTAGACTCCAACCAGAACAAACCCGCGGAAAAAGGCCAAGAGAGCCTGACCCAGGATAAGGACTTTCAAAATATGATCATTATCATGTTCAATACTATGAAAGAGGAAATCAGGAAGGAATTACATAATCGAATCAATCGCTTCGAAGAGGAACACAACAGACATTTGGAGGAGTTGAGAAAAACAGTGCAAGAAAAAAAACTGGCATAGAGCAGTTAAAACAGACTCAAGCAGAGTTTAAAACTGAGCTAAAAGACAAGTTATCTTCAACCCAGAACTCTACAGAGAGTCTTATCAACAGAACTAACGAAGCAGAAAACAGAATGTCAGACCTTGAAGATAAAGTGGGAGTACTAACCAGCTCAATGGAAGAGGTTATTAAAGCCAAAAAGATACTTGAGAGAAATATCCAAGAGATATGGGACACCCTAAAGAAGCCTAACATGCGTATTCATGGAATACCAGAGCAAGAATCTCAAAATACCACCCCTGAGGAAATTTTTCAAACGATCATCAAGGAAAACTTTCCTCATATAAAAAAAGAGAGGCCCATCCATATACAAGAGGCATTCCACACCCCAAACAGATACGACCAAAACAGAAGCACGCCACGGCAAATAATAGTTAAAACACTCCACATTCAAGATAAAGAACTGGTGCTGAGAGCTTCAAGGGAGAAAAAACAAGTCACTTTTAAAGGTAAACCTATTAAAATAACAAATGACTTCTCAGTCGAAACAGTAAAAGCAAGAAGAGCTTGGAGAGACATACTTCAAGTATTGAATGAGCAAAAATGTCAACCCAGGCTGATTTACCCTGCAAAACTATTCGACATGATCGAGGAAGAAAGAAAAATCTTCCAGCACAAAGACAACTTGAAGGGATACATGTCCACCAAACCAGGCCTTCAAAAAAATGCTAGAAATGATACTCAAGTGTGAAGAAAAAAACAGGCATATCCAGGAGAACAGAAGGCAAATATAACACCATTAAAAGCGAAGCAATATACTTATAAAAACTATTAAACATAATAAATGTCTGGAATTTAAATTGTTTCTCCGTTATAACACTAAATGTTAATGGAATTAATTCACCGATCAAGAGACACAGATTACAAAGTTGGATTAAAAATCACAATCCATCAATCTGCTGCCTGCAGGAAACCCATCTCACCACAAAAGATAGGCATGCTCTAAAAATAAAAGGCTGGTCAACAATTCTACAAGCAAATGGAAGCAGAAAACAGGCAGGGGTAGCCATTATGCTATCAGACAAAGTGGACTTCAAACCAAAGAAAATTATAAGAGACACAGATGGATACTACATTTTAGTCACAGGTACAATTCACCAGGAAGACTTCACAATACTGAACATATATGCACCCAATATGGGCCCCTCCACATTCATTAAGAAAACCCTACAGCGTCTAAAGCAAAAAATCAACCCCCAAACGATAATTCTTGGGGACTTCTACACCGCCCTCTCGACATGGGATAGATCAACAGGTCAAAAGCTTAACAGAGACACCTTGGAACTTAAGCCCTTAAAGAAATGGACCTTATAGATCTCTATCAAACTTTTCACCCACGTACCAAAGAATACACATTTTTCTCAGCAGCACACGGAACTTTCTCCAAAATAGATCACATACTGGGCCACAAAACAAATCTACACATATACAAAAACATTGAAATTCTAACCTGTGCCCTATCAGACCACCACGGCCTAAAGCTGGACATCCACAACACATCAAACAAGAGAAAATACACTAACTCCTGGAAACATAACAATATGATGCTGAATGAGAACTGGATTCAGGAAGAAATTAAAAAGGAAATTCAAGATTTCCTGAAAGTGAATGATAACGAAATTACAACTTACCAAAATCTCTGGGACACAATGAAAGCTGTTCTAAGAGATAAGTTCATAGCTCTTAATGCCTACATCAAAAAAATGGAAACATCAGGAATAAACAACTTAACAATGCAGCTTAAAGCTTTAGAGAAACTAGAGCAATCTGATCCCAAAAGTAATAGAAGAGAGGAGATTAGCAAAGTAATGGGAGAAATATCTGAAATCAAGATTACAAAAACGATAGAAAAAATCAACCAGTCAAAAAGCTGGTTCTTTGAAAAAATCAATAAGATTGATACACCCCTAAGCTAAATTAACCAAAAGCAGTAGAGAGAAAACCCAAATTAACAAAATCAGAAATTAACATGGAGTTATCACTACTGATATCCAAGAAATCCAGAGATTGACAATACAAAAGAGATGGATGAATTTCTAAGTAAACACAACTTACCTAAATTGAATCAGGAAGACGTGAATTATTTACATAGTCCTACAACATATAAGGAAATTGAGGAAGTAATCTTGAATCTTCCCACCACAAAATGTCCTGGACCAGATGGATTCAGCACAGAGTTCTACCAGACATTTAAGGAGTTAATAACACCAATACTCCTTAAACTGTTCCAGCAAATAGCAAAGGAAGGAACACTACCAAATTCCTTCTATGAAGCTAATATCGTCTTAATCCCAAAACGTAATAAAGACTCATTTAAAAAAGAAAACTATAGGCCGATCTCTCTGATGAACACAGACACAAAGATTCTCAACAAAGTTTTAGCAAATCGGATTCAAAAACATATTAAAAAGATTATTCACGGGGACCAAGTAGACTTCATCCCCGGCACACAAGGTTGGTTCAACATACGCAAATCAATAAATGTAATTCATCATGTAAACCAGTCCAAAGTCCAAGACCACATGATACTCTCGATAGATGCAGAAAAAGCCTTTGACAAGATCCAACAGCCTTTTATGATCAAAACGCTAGAGACAGTAGGAATGGAAGGAACCTTTATCAATATAATAAAAGCTGTATACAACAAGCCCAGAACAAGGATTATGCTCAATGGAGAACAATTGGAAGCATTCCCACTTCGATCAGGAACTAGACAAGGCTGTCCACTCTCACCACTTCTATTCAATATTGTACTTGAAGGCTTAGCTGAAGCCATAAGACAAGAAAGGGACATAAGAGGGATTCAAATCGGCAAGGAAGAAGTCAAGCTATCCCTATTTGCAGGTGACATGATTTTATACCTGAGTGATCCCAAAAACTCCACCAGGAAGCTCCTGGAACTAATAAAGAAGTTCAGCAGGGTAGCAGGATACAAAATAAATGTGCAAAAATCAGAGGCCTTCCTATATACCCAGAATGAAAAAAGTGTAAAAGCCTTGAGAGAAACAATCCCATTTACTATAGCCCCTAAAAAAATGGAATACCTTGGTATAAACCTAACCAAAGAGGTAAAAGACTTTTACAATGAAAACTTTAAAACCCTAAAGAAAGAAATTGCAGAAGACACCAGAAGGTGGAAAGACCTCCCATGTTCCTGGATTGGCAGAATCAACATTGTAAAAATGACCATCCTATCAAAGGCAATGTACAAATTCAATGCTATACCAATTAAAATCCCAAAGCAATTCTTTAAAGAAGTTGACCAAACAATCTCAAAATTCATATGGAGACACAGAAGACCCAGGATAGCAAAGACAATCCTGAGTAACAAAAACACTGCTGGAGGTATTACGATACCAAACCTTAGTCTATACTACAAATCCATAGTTGTAAAGACAGCCTGGTACTGGCTCCAAAATAGACACACAGATCAATGGATAAGGGTTGAAGACCCAGATATAAGCTAAAAAATTACAGCCATTTGGTGTTTGACAAAGGGGCCCAAAGAATCCAATGGAAAAAGAACAGCATCTTCAACAAATGGTGCTGGCAAAACTGGATCTCCACATGCAGAAGATTAAAGCTGGACCCATACTTGTCACCATGTACAAGACTTAATTCCAAATGGATCAAGGACCTTGATATAAGGCCAGAGACTATAAAAACCATAGTTGAAAGGATAGGGAACTCCCTCAAGTTGATTGGGCTAGGCCAACACTTCCTAAACAGACATCCAATGGCACAGTCACTGCTACCAACTCTCAACAGTTGGGATCTTGTGAAATTAAAGAGCTTCTGTTCAGATAAAGAGATTGTAACACGAGCTCAAAGGCAACCCACAGAATGGGAGAAAATCTTCACTAACCACATATCCGATAGAGCTCTACTGTCCAGAGTGCCCAAAACTTAGAAAACTAAACACCAAGGAATCCAATGGCCCAATTAAAAAATGTGCCCTGGAACTTAAAAGAAATTTTACCAGGGATGAAATTAAAATGTCTAAGAAATATCTTCAAAAATGTTCCACTTCTTTAGCCATCAGGGAAATGCAAATCAAAACTTCCCTGAGATATCATCTCACCCCAGTCAGGATGGCAAAAATCCACAACACAAACAACAACAAATGCTGGAGAGGATCTGGAGAGAGGGGAACTCTCTTACATTGCTGGTGGGAGTGCAGGCTCATACAGCCACTCTGGCGAGCCATCTGGAGATTCTTGAAGAAATTGAAGATTGAAATGCCATATGACCCTGCTATTCCACTTTTGGGAATAACCCCCCATACAGCAGAGGTTCACCTCGATAGCACAAGCACGACCATGTTCATAGCAGCACTGTTTACAATAGCAAAGACATGGAATCAACCCAAATGTCCAACAGTTGACGAGTGGATAAGGAAATTGGTACATCTATACAATGGAGTACTACTCAGCCATCAAAAATGATGAATTACTGGAATTTGCCGGGAAATGGATGTCATTATAAACAATTATATTAAGTGAAGTATCCCAGTCCCAGAACATTAAGCACCGTATGTACTCCCTAATAGGTGGCTCCTAATACCAAACCCACCCAGCCCATCTTGAGACACTCATAGCTAAATCTATGTATTTTTTTTTATTTCAGCTCATACAAACTTATTAGGTACACCAGTTCCCTCCCTCCCTCCTCCTCCCCCCGTACCCCCTGCTCCCCCTCCCCACCCCTCTCCCTCCCCATCCCCCAGTGCCTCCCACCCCAATTCCCAGAGAGTCCTTTCTGGTGCATGACTGATTTTCCTCTGGGCCCTCCTCTCCGATGACGTACAAGGACCCAGTGGCCTTTGCCGAACACTTTCCCGTGTTCCCCTTAGGTATAGGAACACTGCTGTGGCTGCCAATTCTTTGCCTCCAAGGATCTTGGTGCCTTTAGCAGATGCTAGACTTTGTGAGGTCAACAGTGTGTTGGACAATGCGCAGGGCATGCAAATTCCAATTATGATTGCTTCAGCCCTAACTAGTATAGAGTATCTTACATATCACTGCTCCTCCCATCCTTATGCTCTTACACTCTTACCGCCCCCTCTTCCGCAAATTTCCCTGAGCTTCAAGATGGGGAGAGACTAAGCTGGCCTAGTTCTAGGTGGTTGATATAGAGTCTCTGAAGTTCTGGATTGTGGTTTGTTGATTTTCTTTTGCAGTTTTGCTGCTCCTGCAATGCCCTTCACTCCATCCTGGTGGCATTGTATGTTACCCCCTGGCCAGAGACAAAAAGTTGTTAGAGTCTTGTGATAAAAGCACATTCAAAGGTAGATGTAATAAAAGTGGGAAACCACAGTGAGGGAGGGGTCTATCACCCATTTGCAAAATTGTTACTTTTTATCTGCCAGACTATATGCCCTCCTCTTCTGGTGAGATCACTCCCCCTCAGTAGTAAATGATCAGGAACAAAAGTCTGTGAACTTAATCAGATGTCTCATTACTTATTTGGGTCCTTGGTGGAGGCCTATTTTCCCTGCTGTAACATGGTCCCTTCTCTCCTTCTTTCTGGTGTGGCCCTCCTACCCCATCCCTCCTGTTCATAATCCTTGGAATTCCTGTCTCTAGGTGGGCTGGGTGGGTTTGGTACTAGGAGCCACCTATTAGGGAGTACATACGGCGCTTAATTTTCTGGGTCTGGGATACTTCACTTAATACAATTGTTTCTAATGACATCCATTTCCCGGCAAATTCCAGTAATTCATCATTTTTGATGGCTGAGTAGTACTCCATTGTATAGATGTACCACAGTTTCCTTATCCACTCGTCAACTGTTGGACATTTGGGCTGATTCCATGTCTTTGCTATTGTAAACAGTGCTGCTATGAACATGGTCGTGCTTGTGCTATCGAGGCGAACCTCTGCTGTATGGGGGATTATTCCCAAAAGTGGAATAGCAGGGTCATATGGCATTTCAATCTTTAATTTCTTTAAGAATCTCCAGACGGCTCGCCAGAGTGGCTGTATGAGCCTGCATTCCCACCAGCAATGTAGGAGAGTTCCCCTCTCTCCACATCCTCTCCAGCATTTGTCGTTGTTAGTATTGTGGATTTTTGCCATCCTGACCGGGGTGAGATGATATCTCAGGGAAGTTTTGATTTGCATTTCCCTGATGGCTAAAGAAGTGGAGCATTTTTTCAGATATTTGTTAGACATTTTAATTTCATCCCTGGTAAAGTTTCTTTTAAGTTCCAGGGCCCATTTTTTAATTGGGCCATTGGTTTCCTTGGTGTTTAGTTTTCTAAGTTCTTTGTGCACTCTGGACAATAGAGCTCTATCAGATATGTGGTTAGTGAAGATTTTCTCCCATTCTGTGGGTTGCCTTTGAGCTCGTGTTACAATCTCTTTATCTGAACAGAAGCTCTTTAATTTCACAAGATCCCAACTGTTGAGAGTTGGTAGCAGTGACTGTGCCATTGGATGTCTGTTTAGGAAGTGTTGGCCTAGCCCAATCAGCTCGAGGGAGTTCCCTATCCTTTCAACTATGGCTTTTAAAGTCTCTGGCCTGATATCAAGGTCCTTGATCCATTTGGAATTAAGTCTTGTACATGGTGACAAGTACGGGTCCAGCTTTAATCTTCTGCATGTGGAGATCCAGTTTTGCCAGCACCATTTGTTGAAGATGCTGTTCTTTTTCCATTGGATTCTTTGGGCCCCTTTGTCAAAGACCAAATGGCTGTAACTTTGTGGGCTTATATCTGGGTCTTCAATCCTTATCCATTGATCTGTGTGTCTATTTTGGAGCCAATACCAGGCTGTCTTTACAACTATGGATTTGTAGTATAGACTAAGGTTTGGTATGGTTATACCTCCAGCTGTGTTTTTGTTACTCAGGATTGTTTTTGCTATCCTGGGTCTTTTGTTTCTCCATATGAACTTTGAGATTGTTTGGTCAACTTCTTTGAAGAATTGCTTTGGGATTTTGATTGGTATAGCATTGAATCTGTATATTGCCTTTGGTAGGATGGTCATTTTCACGATGTTGATTCTATCAATCCAGGAACAAGGGAGGTCTTTCCACCTTCTGGTGTCTTCGGCTATTTCTTTCTTTAGGGTTTTAAAGTTTTCATTGTAAAGGTCTTTTACCTCCTTAGTTAGGTTTATACCAAGGTATTTCATTTTTTTAGGGGCTATAATAAATAGTATTGTTTCTCTCAAGGCTTTTTCACTTCTTTCATTCTGGGCATATAGGAAGGCCTCTGATTTTTGCACATTTATTTTGTATCCTGCCACCCTGCTGAACTTCTCAATTAGTTCCAGGAGCTTCCTGGTGGAGTTTTTGGGATCACTCAGGTATAAGATCATGTCATCTGCAAATAGGGATAGCTTGACTTCTTCCTTGCCGATTTGAATCCCTCTTATGTCCCTTTCTTGTCTTATGGCTTCAGCTAAGCCTTCAAGTACAATATTGAATAGAAGTGGTGAGAGTGGACAGCCTTGTCTAGTTCCTGATCGAAGTGGGAATGCTTCCAATTGTTCCCCATTGAGCATAATCCTTGCTGTGGGCTTGTTGTATATAGCTTTTATTATATTGATAAAGGTTCCTTCCATTCCTACTGTCTCTAGCGTTTTGATCATAAAAGGCTGTTGGATCTTGTCAAAAGCTTTTTCTGCATCTATCGAGAGTATCATGTGGTCTTGGACTTTGGACTGGTTTACATGATGAATTACATTTATTGATTTGCGTATGTTGAACCAACCTTGTGTGCCGGGGATGAAGCCTACTTGGTCCCCATGAATGATCTTTTTAATATGTTTTTGAATCCGATTTGCTAAGACTTTGTTGAGAATCTTTGCGTCTGTGTTCATCAGGGAGATCGGCCTATAGTTTTCTTTTTAAGCGAATCTTTATTAGGTTTTGGGATTAAAACGATATTAGCTTCATAGAAGGAATTTGGTAGTGTTCCTTCCTTTGCTATTTGATGGAACAGTTTAAGGAGTATTGGTGTTATTAACTCCTTAAATGTCTGGTAGAACTCTGTGCTGAATCCATCTGGTCCAGGACATTTTTTGGTGGGAAGATTCGAGATTACTTCCTCAATTTCCTTATATGTTATAGGACTATTTAAATAATTCACAACTTCCTGATTCAATTTAGGTAAGTTGTGTTTACTTAGAAATTCATCCATCTCTTTTGTGTTGTCAAACTTCACAGAGTATAAGTTTTTGAAATATGATGTTATAATTCTCTGGATTTCTTGGGTATCAGTAGTGATAACTCCATGTTCATTTCTAATTTTATTAATTTGGGTTTTCTCTCTCTTGCTTTTGGTTAGTTTAGCTAGGGGTGTATCAATCTTATTGATTTTTTCAAAGAACCAGCTTTTTGACTGGTTGATTTTTTCTATCGTTTTCTTAATCTCGATTTCAGATATTTCTCCCCTTATTTTGCTAATCTCCTCTCTTCTACTACTTTTGGGATCAGATTGCTCTAGCTTCTCTAAAGCTTTAAGCTGCATTGTTAAGTTGTTTATTTCTGACGTTTCCATTTTTTTGACGTAGGCATTAAGAGCTATGAACTTACCTCTTAGAACAGCTTTCATTGTGTCCCAGAGATTTTGGTAAGTTGTATTTTCGTTATCATTCACTTTCAGGAAATCTTGAATTTCCTTTTTAATTTCTTCCTGAATCCATGTCTCATTCAGCATCATATTGTTAAGTTTCCAGGAGTTAGTGTATTTTCTCTTGTTTGATGTGTTGTGGATGTCCAGCTTTAGGCCGTGATTTTCTGATAGGGCACAGGTTAGAATTTCAACTTTCTTGTATATGTGTAGATTCATTTTGTGGCCCAATATGTGATCTATTTTGGAGAAAGTTCCGTGTGCTGCTGAGAAAAATGTGTATTCTTTGGTGTGTGGGTGAAAAGTTCGATAGAGATCTGTAAGGTCCATTTCTTTCAGGGTTTGATTAAGTTCCAAAGTGTCTCTGTTAAGCTTTTGACCTGTTGATCTATCCCATGTTGACAGGGCGGTGTTGAAGTCCCCAAGAATTATCGTTTGGGGATTGATTTCTTGCTTTAGACGCTGTAGGGTTTTCTTAATGAATGTGGAGGGGCCCGTATTGGGTGCATATATGTTCAGGATTGTGACGTCTTCCTGGTGAATTGTGCCTGTGACTAAAATGTAGTATCCATCCGTGTCTCTTATAATTTTCTTTGGTTTGAAATCCACTTTGTCTGATAGCATAATGGCTACCCCTGCCTGTTTTCTGCTTCCATTAGCTTGTAGAATTGTTGACCAGCCTTTTATTTTTAGAGCGTGCCTATCTTTTGTGGTGAGATGGGTTTCCTGCAGGCAGCAGATTGATGGATTGTGATTTTTAATCCATGTTTGTAATCTGTGTCTCTTGATTGGTGAATTAATTCCATTAACATTTCGTGTTATAATGGAGAAACTATTGTTAATTCCAGACATTTATTATGTTTAGTAGCTTTTATAAGTATATTGCTTCTTTTTTAATGATGTTATACTTGCCTTCTGTTCTCCTGGATATGCCTGTTTTTTTCTTCACGCTTGAGTATCATTTCTAGCATTTTTTGAAGGCCTGGTTTGGTGGCCATGTATCCCTTAAAGTTGTCTTTGTGCTGGAAAATTTTTCTTCCTCCCTCGATCATGACTGATAGTTTTGCAGGGTAAATCAGCCTGGGTTGACATTTTTGCTCATTCAATACTTGAAGTATGTCTCTCCAAGCTCTTCTTGCTTTTACTGTTTCGACTGAGAAGTCATTTGTTATTTTAATAGGTTTACCTTTAAAAGTGACTTGTTTTTTCTCCCTTGAAGCTCTCAGCACCAGTTCTTTATCTTGAATGTGGAGTGTTTTAACTATTATTTGCCGCGGCGTGCTTCTATTTTGGTCGTATCTGTTTGGGGTGCGGAATGCCTCTTGTATGTGGATGGGCCTCTCTTTTTTTAGATGAGGAAAGTTTTCCTTGATGATCGTTTGAAAAATTTCCTCAGGGGTGTATTTTGAGATTCTTTCTCTGGTATTCCATGAATACGCATGTTAGGCTTCGTCAGGGTGTCCCATATCTCTTGGATATTTCTTTCAAGTATCTTTTTGGCTTTAACAACCTCTTCCATTGAGCTGGTTAGTACTCCCACTTTATCTTCAAGGTCTGAAATTCTGTTTTCTGCTTCGTTAGTTCTGTTGGTAAGACTCTCTGTGGCGTTCTGGGTTGAAGATAACTTGTCTTTTAGCTCAGTTTTAAACTCTGCTTGAGTTTGTTTTAACTGCTCTATGCCACTTTTTGTTTCTTGCACTGTTTTTCTTAACTCCTCCAGATGTCTGTTGTGTTCCTCTTCAAAGCGATTGATTCGATTATTTAATTCCTCCCTGATTTCCTCTTTCATAGTATTGAACATGGTAATGATCATATTTTGAAAGTCTTTATCCTGGGTGGGGCTTTCTTGGCCTTTTTCCATGGGTTTGTTCTTGTTGGAGTCTAACATTATGGGATTAATTTCTTCAGTGGGAAATTTGTTTACTTGATTGTTGCTTCTCATGGATTTGCACTTTGACTTTGGCATTGTCATTTTAACTCTTAAGATCTCTCAATTTCACTAAACTGAATTATTTGGCCTGGTGGGCGGGGCGGGCGGAGACTTACCTAGGTCGTGGGGTGAGGCCCGGCTGGACCGCGCATGCGTCCCGACCAGTGGAGCGGGGCGGGGTGCAAAGGGGGGATGGGGGCGACCGCTTGGAGTTATTTAACCCGAGGGCAGCTGGGGAGGGGCTCGGACGCAGGGGGAGGTCCTCCTGGTCCCTGGGTCCCGTGCGCTGCTCTGGCTGGATGGTGGGAGTCGGAGCCGGGTCCCTGTGGGCTGACCTGGGGGTCCTGGTGGGCGGTGCGCGGGGGGCGGGGGTACTCACCAGCTAGGGCGCGGCGTTGAGGCCCGGCTGGACCGCGCGCGCTCGCGTCCCGACCGGCGGAGCGGGTTAGGGTGCAAAAGGGGGGATGGGGGCGACGGCGTGGAGCTATTTAACCGGAGGGCAGCTGGGGCGGGGCCGGGCGCAGGGGGAGGTCCTCCTGGTCCCTGGGTCCCGCCCGCGGCTCTGGCTGGATGGTGGGAGGCGGAGCCGGGTCCCTGTGGGCCGACCTGGGGGTCCTGGTGGGCGGTGCAGGGGGAGGGGGGGGAACTCACCAGCTAGGGCGCGGCGTGGACGCCCGGCTGAACCGTGCCCGCGCGCGTCCCAACCGGCGGAGCCGGTTTAGGGTGCAAAAAGGGGTAAATCTATGTATTACCTACAGTAATTGTAAGGATTATGAACAGGAGGGAGGGGGTTGGAGGGCCACACCAGAAACACGGAGAGAAGAACAAGGAGAGAAGTGACCATGTTACATTAGAGAAAATAGGCCTCCATCAAGGACTGCAAGAAAGTAATGTGATACCTAGTTAAGTTCATAATTCGCTCCTGATCATTTACAACTAAGGGGGTATGGACTCACCAGAAGGGGAGGGCATATAGTCCGGCAGATTAAAAAGTATCCATTTTGCAAATGGGTGATTGACCCCTCCCATTGCCTAAGGCCATATGACCCTGCGATTCCACTTTGGGTATAAGTATTACATCTATCCTTGAATGTGCTCCCATAATAAGACTCCAGTTTAAAAGCTTTCTGTCTCTGGCCATGGGATGACATACAGTGCCCATCAGGATGGAGTGAAGGGCATTACAGGAGCAAAAAAACTGCAAAAGAAAATCAAGGAACCACTATCCAGAACTTCAGAGACTCTATATCAACCACTTAGAACTAGGCCAGCCTAATCTCTCCCCATCCTGAAGCTCAGGGACATTTGCAGTAGAGGGGGGGGTAAGAGTGTAAGAGCAAAAGGATGGGAGGAGCAATGATTTGCAAGATACTCCACACAAGTTAGGGCCGAAGCAATCATAATTGGACATTGCATGCCAGGCGCAATGTTCAACACACTATTGACCTCACAAAGTCTAGCATCTGCTAAAGGCACCAAGATCCTTGGAGGCAAGGGATCGACAGCCACAGTAGTGTTCCTATGCTTAAGGGGAACACAGGAAGGGGTTCAGGGAAATGCCACTGGGTCCTTGTACGTCATCGGAGAGAAGGGCCCAGAGGAGAGTCAGGCATGCACAAGAAAGGACTCTGGGAATCGGGGCGAAAGGCACAGGGGGATGGGGCAGGAGGGGTAAGAGGAGGGGTAGCAAGGGTTGGGGGGGGAGGGAGGGAGGGAACTGGAGTACCTATTAAGTTTGTATGAGCTGAAATAATAATAAAAATGTATTATATAAAAATTCTTAATGTCATGTAAATTTAAATATAAAATTCCTTGGAGCAAAAAAAAAAAAAATCTTTTAGTGCAATTCCAAGTGATCTTGACTATACATGTAACCAAAGAGTACAGGAAATATTCACCATTACATCACTTCAATCTTATGTATACAGTGATGTTACTATTTTTATAATGTAAAGGTCTTAATTATTGAAGATATTTGTAGCTAAAGTAATTTACATATATTAGTTTGTGCGTGCGAGAGTGTATGTGTGTGTGTGTGTGTGTGTGTGTGTGTGTAAGCCAGAGGATAACTTCTGGTTGGTGATTCTCTTTTTTCACTATGTGGGTTCTGGAAAAAAAAAAACTCAGAATATCAGACACAACTAAGTTTTGGGGTATACCTATAGCTGTCTTATGAAGACATAACAGAAGAATTAGAGAATTTTTTATATCTTGTGATTGTTTCACCTATCAGCTTGACACTCCAGAATTGAGTCTTAGACATACCCACAAAGAAGAATTATCTTTAAGGCAAGTGTGTAAGGGATCATTTTAACTGCATGCTTTATCAGTGAAAACTCAACACATAGGGAATAGGAAAATTCCCTGGGCAGATAGATAAGATTAAAAAAAGGACAGTTTAGAATATGATAAGCTGCAAAATTGGCAAGCTAGGTAGTAATGTGGGTGCTTGCCTCTCTGTTCTTGCTGTGGATAGGTTTTTGTAAGCTTCCTTTGTTTCTGCTGGTAACTCTCCTGTCATCATTATCAGCAATATCCTATAACAGTGAACATGAATAAAAATCCCATTTTCCCTTTATATGAGTCAAGTATTAATTGAAGTGATGGAATAGTGTATATCAGTATATCATTCACATAAATTTAGTATATTTTCAAAGAATTAGTTTAAAGTTGAATTTATGGATTTGAGTAGTTCTTAAATATTATTATCTCCTAATTTCACAACTTATCTGATGGGAAATATTGATTCTACATTTGAAAAGTAACTGAATATTTCCCATCAGTTTTCATGAGTTTTACCTTGGTCCAAATTATCATTATCATTGACCTAGACAATTGGGATTGCATTGCAAAAAATTAGTTTAAAAGTGATTCCTGTCTCATGAGATCTAGTAAAACTGTATAAATTAAATATATGTTGAACTGTCCTGTCTTCTGCTCCAGACTGTCTGAGGGCACACTTTCTTCCTTCAAGAGCAAACTGAAGTATTTGCAACAACCTCACATGACAAGTCTTTACCATTTACTCATCTCTCACTCATGGTTCTGCTGCTCTGTCTGTTGTAGAACAGCAATGGGTGACATCCATTCTATTCACCCAGAAGAAGATGATAACATTTTTTGTCCTTACAGAAAAAATATTAAATATGTCTCCAAATACTGTCAAATGCCTCTTGGAAGAAAAAAAAATTACACTACTCCTTTCACTGAGAGATACTGATTTAGAGAAACACGGAGTTCACTGCAGTATCTATCTGCCATGAATTGGAATGCATGCTTGTTGTAAAGTACCTTGTGTAATTTATAACTGACTCTTTAAAGATCCAGCACTGTCTTAAATTTTTGGTAAACACATAAGATTTTATAGGGGAGATTTAGAGGCAAAGCTTGGCTATCTATGTGACAGATGACTTGTGTCACCTGGAATCCAAATGATGGAAGGAACCAACTCCTTCTATACATCTTCTGATTCTATACATGTTGTCCTCTAATCTACTAAAATAAATCCAGTCACATAAATTAAAAATATCATCCTTATAAAACTTATAATGCAATATTTATAATCACATGAAAACATTTTTATGCTTCTGTACAGAAATCACAGTGATAAAACATGGCATCTGCCTAATTTTTGAACTATTTTTTTTAAAAAATGCTTATAGTTGATATTTTTATAACAAATCACTACCAAAAAAAGAACTTTTTTATTCCTAAAGAAGTAGACAAGAAGATAGGCCCATCCTCTCTCTAAATTTTTAGACAAGCAGAGAGAAAGACAGATTCAGCTAACACAGGGAAACATGTTTCCTCAATGTGTGCTTTGCTGCTGTTGACAGGAACACCTCACATGTCTGGAGTCAGGTTGCGATAAATGGACTCAATTCTCTTGTGTGCAAAGTCTGAGTCTAAAAGGTTATCTTGGGTTTGTTTTCATAATAGAAGTCCAATTCCAAAGGAAAGTGGAAATCCAGGAAGCTTCTTTTCAGCTTAGGCTCTAAAATGCACACCATGACGGCTACTATGTTCTATTGAAAGAAGAGTTTCTCAGGGGCAGCAAACTCAGGACTTGGCAAAAAGGTAGTCTACTTTGTGGCAAAAGGTTCTCAACATTCCTTTACAAAGGAATAAAAGGAGATCATTCGTGGTACGTTCAGAGCAAATATCACGAGAAAAGTAAAGAAAATGCTTGGAAATTTCCTTCTACATTCATTTCTTGCATGCCTTTTTATATATTTGAAATCTCTTTTTAATGCAGTGTTTTTCAGAAATGCAATTACTGTGCATCCTTTTGAATTTAATGTTTGATGGTATGATGAGCATGTGGCTAAATATTAGCTAGAATAAATAAATAGAATTTCAACTTTGCATTGAAAACATCAGTAATCTTTTAAGATATTTATACTTCTACAAAAGACCCCTTTAATAAAACCAATTAGAAAAAATTGCTTATTCAAAACAATTATCAATGGAGCATAATGGTAGAAAATTTTGCAAATCACTCCCAAGAAGATAGTTTTAATGCTTTTCATAAGTTCACCCTTCCTTTTTAAGTGATTATCAGGCTTTGTGAACATCTGGCAGCTTATATTTTTGTAAAGAATTCTGATGTGAGTATGATATAATTAGAATCAAGCAGTTCTAATGTATTTGGAAAACCATTAATCTGTGCCAATTGGATACAAAGTGAAAACATTTTTAACATTATTTGTAAATATTTGAAACTGAATTAATTGCTTTCTTGAGAGAATGTAAGATGTTTTAAAATGTCCATAAAATAATACTTTTTTCTAATTTAAGTCCTAAATCAAAATTTAAGATTGAACACCATTAATTAGAAAGATATTCCATGATCTCCTTCAGTCATATGTTTCATTCAATATGTCCAATAAGCATCTACTCTCTTCACTAACAAAATGTAAATAAAAATAAAACAAGCTCATTATTCAGCTACAAACACAAAATCAACAGATTTTCTCATTTAACATATGATTTTTTTGGCAAAAGACATCTTGGAATTGCTATTTATGTAAATTAGTAAATGCTTTTTGTTTATTTTTCTAATCATAAGAAACACAATACCCAGCAAATACTGACTGCTTTATGCTACCCAATGGTATATATCTGCTCATTTAAATGGCAAAATAAACTCACTTATTAAACTTATTTTACAAATGAAGATAAGGAGTCACAGAAAGAAAATTACAGTCACTTTTTAAATTAACCAATTATTTCACATTTCAGTTATTGTACAAGTAACTTGGTTTTCTTCTGACATATTCCTACTTGTTTAGTTTTGCCTGGACTTTCCCTGATATACTATATCCTTCATCTCCCTGAAACCTTCCCACTTATGCACTTCTGCACCTAGGATTCTGTTATACATTTTCATATCATATGTTTTATCACCCTCTTGAAACATCTTCCTTACAGTCCATTCTTCCTTCCTTGGTTTCTGTTATAGTTAGGCACAGGTGTCAACTTGACAGTTGAGGGTTTGAGTTCTGGGTTTATAGAGAATTAATGGTTAAGTTAAGCCCAGAGCAAACCTGCAGGAGATCATCTAACTGATGGGAAAAGCCTAGCCCATGGTGGATGGGACTAGGCCCTGGAATAAAATACAGAGAGCTGATTGAGAACATTGGCATCCTTGTGTACACTTGGCCAGACATGCTGGTCTGGCAAGTTAGGATCTTTCCTCTCTCATATCTTATGTGGATATGGTGCCATCAGTTTCCAAAAATTCAACCTTGTGTGGGATTTGATCTCCAAGGTTTGAGGCCTAGGGAAGCTCACATGGTTCCTTTGCTGCATCACCCTCTTTAAAGCAGTTCACAAAAAATATCCAGCTTCTTTCAGGGCAAACAAGGAAAAAAGAAATGTACAGAAAAAAATGTAATAGTCACTGTCACATGCAACCTGTTCTCAGAAGAAAAGTTGTCATTTTTCTGTATTTTATTCCCTAGAAAGAGTCTTTAGGTCCAAGCTGTGTGAACACACTAATGTGGCCTACAAATAGCCTGGATCATTAAAGAGGGGACACCAGGAGCCCGGAAGAATTAAAAGGGCACACAAAGAACTTGGGACACTAAAGGCCATATTAGAGGCTACTTATTAGGGAAACACATGATCCAACTCATACACCAGGAAAGAGGTGGAATTGACATTTGTACAAAAAAATTCAATTATATTAGTCCATGCAATAAACAGTTCTTAAATTATTGTAGATTATTAATGAGAGAAAGTAAGATGCCTAAAAACTGTGATGAATGCACGTCAACATATTAAGAGTAATAAAAGTAGAGTGAACTAAGAGATCTGTGTCAATATATGAGGCTGGGCACAGTTATTTGAAAGGATGGAAAAGCCCAAGATTAGTGATGAGTAAATAATGGGGCATGGCTTCATGCCAAAAGTAGAAAATGACTCTGGCATGAGTGACAGAAATACATTGAGGAGAGTCAAGAAGCCAACTGCAAAAGGCAAATTCTTCTCAATGGGTAGAGATGAAGCAGGAAGTCTGGGCATCTGCTTTGAATGGAAGCAACATTGGCCTATATGAGCCTTTTGCTATGCAGTACCCGAAAACTTGGTTTGCCCACCAGAAGCAGACGGATTATAAGTGCAGAGACAGAGGAGAGTCAGGCATGCACAAGAAAGGACTCTGGGAATTGGGGCGGGAGGCACGGGGGGATGGGGCTGCAGGGGTGAGGGGAGGGAGAGCAGGGGGTTCAGGGGGAGGAGGAGGGAGGGAGGGAACTGGTGTACCTATTAAGTTTGTATGACCTGAAATAATAATAAAAATGTATTAATAAAAAATAAAAAAGGTGGAAAGATACTTCTATATATGTGGATATATAGAAATGAGCACAGTCTCCCTAAAATTCAAACAAATACTTTCTCAGGAATGCAGTCCAGATTGTAACCTTGTCTTATGTCTTCAAATATGTTTCCAAATGCCTGCCATATATTTTCATTATTTTATCCATTTTGGTAAAACCTACATGATATCCACATTTTACTTCTGACGATAGCTCCATATTTCCCAGTAATATATGTGTTTTTCAAGTAGTCAATATCTTGTATGAAATGATATTCTACATGGGGTTGCTGTTGGCTGTTTGTAACATCCAGTCTACACAGCATTTGAGAGATACAGAGAGTTGCAAAATGTACTAACAAAGATGAGGTAACCCCAGTTCTGCAAGCATCCCTAGCTTTCCAGTACATAAAATACTAATGAAGTTCATGGTCACATCCTATTTTCCCAACAATAAATACTACTCAGGACAATATATTATAAATCCCTCCATAAATGGGAATTCTTAATATTTCAAATTAAACTTTCAGTTGCTTTATATTATTTTTCATAACTTAGGACCCCGTAAATAATAGGTACCTAAAAGGCTGACCTAAGATCTACCAACTGTGTATATATCTATCTATGTATCTGTGCATTTATATATATATATATATGTGTATCTAATTAATTAATTAATTTAGTGTGCTTGTGTGTGTGTTCATATTTTTTTTTTCAGAGGGCACTGTGAATCCCTATGGAGGACAAAGGGTGATTCTGAGAATCATCCTGGATTTATTATAACCCTTTTTGCTTTCTTCTCTGGAATTCCCAGGTTCTGCCCACCAGGGCCAGAAGTGCATTTGTTCTGCTGTTTCCTCCTGACGTTTTTACGTGGGACCTGGGATCCAAACTCAGGACCTTCTGCATACAAGGCAGTCTTAACCCCTAAACCATTTCTCCAGTCGTACATGTATATATTATCTATTATCATTTATCTGTAATATATCTACATCTATACTTTTCTACATTCTATATTGTCTATTAAATAAAAATTATTTATCTATCTGTCTTTCTACCTATCATCTATCACCTATTTATCATGTTATTTATAGTGTATGTTTCAATCTATCACCTATTTATTATCTACCATTTATAGTCTATCATTCATAGTCTATCATTCAATCAACCATTCAATCAACCATTCAATCTATTCATCTATCTTTTTATCTATATATTTATAATTTAGAAAATAAAATTATGAAAAGAAATTTGTAATAGAGAAAATAGATCTAAGTAAATACCACTTTCTTCTCTCTTCCTTCCCTCTTCCCTCTTTATCTTTCCTTTCCTCCATTCGGCTTTAGTTCCTAGGTTCCATCATTCATGATGGCTACATTTGATCCATCGTAAATACAAAAATCTCAGCATTGTTACAGATCAAATTGTAACCCCCAAAATTATGCAAAGTAAGCAAATAAGCAAAGAGAGCCATAGAATAAAAGAATGTGGATAACTAATCATTTGCTTACAGAACCAAAGAAGTTTCTTAACTGTACCCCACATTCTTCCTAGTTGGATTGCAAGGCATGTATGAAGGAATTTTTGCTTCCCAGATCCAGACTGGCTAAAATAGATACTCCATGTTATTTTCCAGTGATGATGCAGGGAAAGTAAAAAGCACCATTTGCTAACATAGTTAAATTGATGTTGTGATTACTCAAGTGGTGAAAAATCTCATCTACTCCTGTTTTCAAATTTTTCATTAAACATACATGACTCATAAATACAATATTAAGTCATATATATATGATTTATGGTGTACTGAAACTTGATTAAATGTTACTATTAACCTTAGAGTAAAACCATAAGTATTTTTATACTCATTCTTAAATATATATATGATTTAAATTAATTTCTAGAAATTTCTTTCTCTGTTAAATTATAGAATTTTTAATAAACTACTCTTTACACAAATTAAATAGCTTGTCAATACTTCCATTGTCTATAGCTTCTGGAGCGAAAAGGAGTTGGTGAGCTTTCCAGTAGCAAAAATGTATGAATCCTTTTCTTTGTGGTTCACACAGGTAGAAATGTGGCTATGAAAACTAAGACACATACTAGTCTGTACACACAGAGGAGAATTTTATCTATCACTCTTATGCAATACACAGTATAGCAACAGTATGTGAAATAATTTATAAAATATGGACATAGTTACTAGATCTGAATTTATGAATTATTTTTAAGTTGGTACATTTTTTAAAAAAGCATGAAATATTGGCTTACATACTTATGGTGTACTGAAAATTGGTTAAATGTTTACTATTAACCTTAAAGTAAAACAATAAGTAATTTCATGCTTATTCTTAAAATGGATCTTATATTGTTAAAATATATTAAATTCTTAAGATTCTTCAAATGGACATAGATTTTATTCTTTTCTAAACATTCTCGCATCATTACATAATGAGAAATTCTTCCATTTATATAATATAATGTAGAGTCATAGGCAAAACAGTCTGAGTTTTCTATTTTTACTTTTCAAACTATAGGAAAGCATGTTTTTGAATGTCTAATAAAGCTTTTAAGATGTAGAGTCACAGATGTTATTCCTGAATTTAATTTCTGCCTGATTTGAAAAATTGTGTTTTTTATGCAAAGGCACATCGGGGAGGAAACTATGCAAATATTAGACAGAATCAAAGATGACTGTGGATGTAAGTGATACAGAAGAAAATGTTTTTGATTCCACAAAAACCAAAATAGCTAATGGAAAAATAGAAACTATTGCATAACAGTTAAGAACAGGTAAAATGTCAGTGAACCTGACAAAGTCCTCTTTGTAGTATCAATTTTGACAACTGGATCCCTTCCATAGAAGGACACAAATAGTAATGATGATAATCAAGTACTAAATATAATGACACTCTGTGTGATTCTATAAATGTTGTTAAATTGTCTTGATCTATTTTAAATACAACTAAAACTAAAACTGATAATATATGTATAAAGAAATATGGAAAATTCTGTAACTGTTTACCTGTATAATAAAGTGAATAAGAACTATTATACATAGATCAGTTATAAATTATTGAGGCATAGCAATAGACCTGTCAGTGGATAAAATTATCCACTGCTGCTCTTTCTTTAGATAAAAATTAATTTTTTCCAAAAACAATTACTTAAAATTACCAATGTTCTTATGCATAGTAGATAATAAGTAAATAGTAGCTATTTATATGAGAATATTTATAATAGTTTAATTATTTAAAGAGGTTTCATC
Organism: Typhlomys cinereus; assembly: GCA_023101885.1. NCBI lineage: Eukaryota > Metazoa > Chordata > Mammalia > Rodentia > Platacanthomyidae > Typhlomys > Typhlomys cinereus. Next base: position 614,607 of record JALPQD010000356.1, on the reverse strand, counting down.
ATTGAGAAAACTTGAATTAGTATTGTTGGCTGTACTAAGGGTAAAGAATAAGAATAATTACATAAGAAATGAGTTTAGATTTGGTGGACTTTCCTATGACCGATTTATTTTTTTCTCATTGACAATGGTATCACTTTAATAATACTCAAATTTGGTGAGCAAAGTCTTTTAGGAGACAGGAAAAAACACTGGTATCTACTAATTTGATGTTATATGCACATTTAACCTATGATGAATTTTTGTAGTACATTAATTTATAAATAAATTTTTAATTTTTAATATTTTGTATGTTAATTAATAGACTTTTAAATACTTATTTTTCGTGTGTGTGTGTGTGTGTGTGTGTGTGTGTGTGTGTGTGTGTGTATCAGGGGATATTGTGTGTCCCTGTGGAGGTCCAAGGTTGACTCTAGGAATCATCCTGGATTTCTTTTACCTACTTTGTGCTTCTCTCTGGAATTTCCCAGGCTTTGTTCACAAGGACAGGAAGAGCAAGCTGCTGCCATTTCCACTTGGAGGTTTTTAATGTGGGACCTGGGATCTGAATTCAGGACCTTTTGTTTGCAAGGCAGAGTCTTAAACCCCGAGCCATCTCTCCAGCCCCTATTGATAGATTTTCACCAAGTTACTATATTCCTTTTCATTACAGAGCACAAATCTTAAAACTATAAAGGTTGAAGTTGAGAAAATCAGTTAAATTCACAAGATAAAAGGGTAAATTTTACCATTTCTGTTTTTCTGGATAATTTACATGACCAGAAGGTAATATGCAAGCTGCTGGAGGAGAAAAAAGATCAACAGTCTTGGCCAAGAGTCTTTTGAGGTACATTCAAAACCTACTGAACAAGATGTAATTATCAGTGCAAGAAGCTTAAAAAGATATACCTATTACTAAAATATTGCCATGAATTTTATGGAGTCAACAAACCACCTTCTGATTGAATTAATGTCCTTCTTAATAGGAGGCTGCTCATGCCTAGTTGCTTTAACTGAGGTTAAGAGCCCTTGAATGGGGGAGGTCTCAGTCCTAGAGGACTGCATTTGAATATGACAACATAGTATTTTTAAGACAAGTTTGTAAAACAGTTTAAAACAAGTTAGTACCATTATCAGCCACCATCCAGGAAAAACTTTTTCTCCAAACCCTGCGATGGATGGGAGTTAATTCAGAGAATCCTCACTGGACAAACTGAGGAGGGTAAGTGCCAATGAAATACTTGATAATAAGCAGGATATCCAAAACTCTTCCATTTCCCTATCACAAGATTTAAGGAATACGTGGAAAGAAGAAATGGAGAGTGAGAGACCAGATTGGCAGGATGAACACCAACATACTGACTGCTGAGTGCAAGCATTCGTTACATCCATGAATCACTGCATCTGGATTTAACTGCACAAGACCTGCATGTCTGATTGATATTAAGGCATGGGAGATAGGAGAGAGAACTCAGGCATCCCCACTCTGCCATGGTTTCAATGTAATTCGTCCCTCATAGGCTCATGTATTTGAAGCTTGACTTGTTTAGGAAAGTCCTGGCACTTTTAGGAGGTGGAGCTTTATAGGAGGAAGGCAATCACCAATCTCTTGTGAGCTTTGAGGTGAATTAGTCCCACCCTATTCCTCGGAGAGGTCCATTCTTACAACCTGCAGTCTTGTAGGTCTCAGCCTTCTGGATGGGTGTGACTTAACCTTTCTCCAAGCTTCTGCCACCAGTCGTGCTGCTTCTGCCATAAAAGACTGTGTCTCCTCTCTAGAACCATAAACTGATAAACTTCCCTTCCTCCCTCCAAGTTACTTGACTTTGGGGTTTTGCTTCAAAGCAATAGAAAAGAGTAATTAATACACACTCCCATACCTCTTTGGATCCTGGATCTCACATAAAAATGCCAGAAGGAAATGACAGTGAGTTGTACTTCTGATCCTGGAAGGCAGAGCCTAAGCAACTCCAGTCCAAAGCAAAGAGGAGGTAGAGTAATACAGGGAGATTCCTGAAGTCACCTCTAGACTTCTACAGGCACACATAGTGCTCTCTGATACATTCAAATACACTCACAGACAACACACACACACACACACACACACACACACACACACAGAAACACACACAATAAATAAATAAATTTTATGACAAAGAAGATTCTCAGTTGGAGAATGGTGGGAAAAGAAGTGTAATATGAGGAGAAAATGAAAAAAAAATAAATCCGTCAAAGAACAAAAAGCACAATAAAAATTTTAACCAGTCACATACCAAAGAAAGGGAGTCAAAGTCATTATTAACATAACAATAACACCTGTGAATTCCCTTGGATCTTCTTTATATGGTAATAAATTTACTCCTCAATATTAATGAAAAGTCATACGGTAGGACTGACCAAATTCAAAACTGTTCCTTCAGGTCCTGGGCAGACTTTATCAAGGTTGAGGCATTTGCAATTGTTCTTCTCTCCTATTTTCATTTTTATCTTTCTCTGTTCAAATCTTCTTCCTCCTTCACTATCTCTCCTCCCTCCCTCTCTCCTTCCCTCCCTCCCTCCCTTTTTCCCTCCCTCCCTTCCTTCCTTCCTTCTTCCTTTTAATCCTTTCCCCTCTTTTTTTTCATTATATTGCTTTTATTCTTTTTTTCTAACTTCATTTCTTTCATAGTGACAAGACAGAAATGGTGAGAAAGTTAATAGTGTTTTGGGAACATGCAGTCCTATGTTAAATGTGCATGATGAGTTATGGTGACACTTGAGGCCATCTTTTAAACGTCCTTTTAGCCATGTCTTTCATTTCACTTATGAAGTGCATTGGTGAAATTATACAATAAAACTCATTCTGACACGAAGTTATCATATTCATTTTGAAGTGAAAATGAAATATTGAACAGTACTTAGAATTCAGGAAATTTTCTTGAATACTACAAATTATTGGGTTTTTTTGGTTGTGACTTTTTTATTTAATTACATTATTTTACTTAGTTATAGAAGCTCAATAAGTACCTCCCTCTTTTTTTCTCCCTCCCCCTCCCCCCATTGTCTCCCCATTACACTTTCCTCGCCCTTTCTCACTCTCTCCTCCTCCCTCTCACCCCTTTTCTTTCCCTTCTCCTCTCTTGGTACTTCCTGCTTTCTCCCTCCCATCCTCTTGAACATCTTTCTTGGGCTGCCCGTTACTATGGGACCTGTATTATGTCTGTTTAACCTCTTACCTCTAAGGATCCTACTGCCTGAAGCCTTCTCCTCTATGATCTGTGCTACACTTTGTGGGAGGTGGTTAACATGTCAGCCATTGTGCAGGTCAAGCAAGGTCTAATCCCATTGTGACTGTATTCTGACTGCTGCAGCCCTGACTTGTGTGGGAGTATTTTATATATCATTGGTCCTTCCATCTTTAGGCTTTTAACAATCTTGCCATCCCCTCTTCAGCAAGGTTCCCTGAGCTTTATAATGGGGAGAGATTTGGTTCATCCGGTTGCAGGGGAATATTGTGGGGTCTTTGATGGTCTGAATTATGGTTTGTTGTTTTCAGTTTTGCTGTTCTTACTCTGCCCTTGGCTGCATCTTGATTAGTTGTCAAGGTCATGTCCTAATCCAAGATAAAAGACTGTTTAAATGAAGATCTTAATATAAGAAAAGGTTCAAAGGTAGATAGAAGAATAGGAGTACGACACAGCAGTGAAAGAGGTCAGTCTCCCATTTGTCGATTGGTTGCCATATAACTGACAGTCCCTATACCTTTCCTGACGTGGGAGACCTAACCTGTTCAGTCCCAAGTGAATAGGAAGGAAGTGAAAATGAACTGCACCAGATGTCTCACTACTGACATGCAGTACATAACTATGACCTAATTTTCTGATTGAAGTGTGTTCTAAAAAATATTGTTTTAATGACAGTGATCTTTTTTCTTTTAAAATTTAGCGGAACAGAGTTTGAGTGTTATTATATTGCTATAATTCTCATTTTTAGCTTGATGTCATTCATAAGTGGTAGTTTAGGCATTTATTTCAATTTTTAATGTATGAAAAGTTCTTGGGGCTCTTTTATGAAGCTATCTCTCTCTTTCCTAATAAAATATACATATATTACCCAACCTAATTTATATTCCGTCAGTTCACTTCAGTAAGCGACTTTTGAATGCATATTTTTGTGCTACTTTAATTTCTTGAAAGTGAAGTCAATAACTCTAAAAGACATAGGGACAGAAATAGCTATACAAAGTGCTTATCTTCTCAATACTTTACTAAGGTAAAGATTCATACTGATAAAAATAAGAAAGACAATATAAACCATGTATTAATTAAAATTTTAAGTGACAAAATCATGTATGATAACTTTTATACTTCTTTGACTTGTGAGATGTCTTGGAACATCATGGCATCTGCTCCAGAAACCAAGTATAATCCTTGGAAACCACATAAAAATTGAAAGACAGAATTGATATTGCAAAGCTGTCTTATGAGCTTCTCATGTTTTGTGGCATGCATGCCAAAACAAACACATCATATACATCCCCATGATTATACTAACTAGAGCAATAATTAAATAAAATTAATTTATATTTCATTTATTTTACTCACCACAAAACAATTGTTGTACATAAGGTGCTTAGGTTTTTTTTTTCTCAGAGAAAAATCATGGATAATAACTATATTAATTATATATAGTAACATGAGACCCAGTTATTGTGTTGAGAAAGCTCATTGACAAGATTTGGAGAATTATACATTTGAAAATACATAATAATAGTAAAATTATTTTAAAGTCTTATACTACTTATTATACTCATTACTGCAACAAAACAAAAAAGATAAACTTAAAGAGGTAAGGGTTTATTTTGGGGCTGGGGAGGTGGCACAGGTGTTAAGCCTCTGCCTTGCGAGAAGGTTCTGAGTTCAAATCGTAGACCCCATGTATAGACGCTGGGTGGAAGCAGGGGTGGCCTGCGTTTCTGGTCCTGATAGGGCGGAGCTTGTGAATCCCTGGGCAGAGTAAACAAGGAGGAGGTGGAGGCGGTCCATGGTGGTACCCGAATTCGCCCGTGGTTCTACATATACACACACACACACATACACACACGCACACACGCACAATTGAATAAAAAATTTAAAAAAAGAGGTAAGGGTTTATCTTAATTCATGATTTTATGAGGTATAGTTCATCTCATGGCAGGAAGAGTCAGTCTCATTTTATCAATCAATGATTTCCTACAGGTTAAAGTTACCCAGGGATAAATACTGATACTTTATTTGAAGTAGTATTTTAATTAGTTTGATCAGTGTTCTCTAACTACCTGGAAGTTGCTAAGACATAATCCCTTTTGACAGCCACTATCAGAAGCAGTCAGGGTCCTAGGAATGGGCATTTAGATGGACTTAAAGATCTCTCCAGTTACAAGCATAGGCTTGCATTATTGTTAAATTCTAGAAATAGGCTCAGGGAATGGCATACTATGATGAAAATTTGCATATGTAGAGGATAATGAATACTTCAGTTAAGGCAGAATATTTTTTTCTCATTTGACAAAATAAATATTCTCTTAAAAGTTTTCCCGCCTTAAACCCTTTATTTAAGAATGAAAAATGCTTTTAACTAGGGGGAATATTATGAAACAAAGATTACAACATGTGCTGCTAATTTACATATGTGCTAGATTGATACCTAATATTTTCTGGCATGGAGCTGCTTACACGTTTATTGCATGAAAGTAACTTCAAAAAGCCTCTAAACTTGTAGGAAGATGGGTTGATTTTCCACAGTATTAGACTTTCTCTAACATAATTTACTATAACCTGAACTAAGGAGAAGTGGAAGTTAGCCTTGGGGTAGGAAAACTCAATCACTTGCTTGGTAGTATAATTATTCTTCTTTAAAATTCCCCAGCTCTCTCCCCACTTCATCCTTCATTCTCTCTCCAACTTCCCAGGCTTATTCTGTTCACGCCCTTTATGTGATACATGACCTGCACTTCTCTTATAGATTTCTTGAGTTTTGAAAAAATAACTTTTATAGGATTAGGGTTTTGAATGTGTGTGTGGTAGTTCTGTAAAAAGATCCTTTTGAATATACACAAATTGAGTATATTTGATTCAATATGCATGTACACCAGAAGCTATCCAATTTAGCTGAAGGAGATCTTATGTTCCTGTAGCTATCAGCCTGATTTTAATCAGCATATTTAACAAAAAAGCATTTGATTAAAAGATTCATATTGAGAATGGTCATGTCAACAGGGAGGCACATGAGTTCATAAACATCCACTGCCTTTCTTCAAAGAGAATCCAGCTGCTTAACCTGCTGAGTGTTCAACTTACAGCCTTCAGAGGCTGATAAAACTGGCAGGGTTCTGGAGAGGACCAGAAACATATCTGCTCTCACATGCTTTACATTGGACTTCATTCATCCAGAAAAGGATGGTAATTATTTTCATTGCAACAGATATGCTTTTATGAGGTTTGTTTATTCCTTTTGTCTGCAATAATTCTCTAATGTCGCCATGGAAACATTGATGAGTTGTGTGTGGACATCAAACAGAATAGAGTGCCTCAGTTTAAACTACTCTGTATGAACAGACTCTTGGAGATCTTTAAATAATCTCCCTGGTAAAAAAAAAAAAAAAAAAAAACCATAGCTCCCCAAGTGTTCATTCTAGAACCGGGAACATGATGAAAAGGAGAGTTTACTATTGAAGATGTAATCTGAAAGACATTGCAGAAGCTTTTATTCTACTGACTAGTCTGAAAGAAATTGCAGAAGCTTTCATTTATTTAGACACTTTGCTCACTCCTTTGTGACTTCATATAGGTAGCTGGAAAATATAACTAAGGTACCAGGTGAGGTGTGATAGAATTGACATTACCTGTGAAGAAACAGTTGATGGGTGTCTTTTGTTACTGTATTTGAAAAATATTTAATTTATCTGAAAAGAATGAAAAGGAAGTAAACTGGAAATACCAGTCAACACATTTTGAATCTGTTTTCCTTATATTTGTTCATCCTTTTTATCTATTTAGATCAGGAATATGAAATCTGCCCTCTTTCATCAAGTTCACCTTGTGCCCAGTTAAACTAATGCATGTTCCTTTCCTCATTAAGAATTTTTTTTTTTTGGCAATTTGGTAGAACTGGCTGAAAATGATTTGCTATTTTATTTAGAACTCCTGGAAAATTTCTTTGGTATTTCATTTGTATCATTTAAATTTTATTCTATAGTTTTTTTTCAGAATGAGTTCCTAAGAAAGACTGAAAAGAGGGAGAGGCCACAGTCATTGCCTTTCATGGTTAGACTAGAACCTACAAACATATTACTTAATTAAAATTGGTCAATAGCAATTAACAGAGATACTGATAGTTAAATATTGATAAGATAGAAGTCAATCTTAGGGTAGTGAGTCTTTAATGTAACCAAAGAAATCAAAAGCAGAGTACAAAATCTTAACTTGCTAAAAACCTAATTTGATTTTATATAGACACATTCAATTGAGAGAGTTTTGCTGAAGGAAGGAATGAAAATAGAAATAAAGTAGATACACTAACAGGGCATTAGAAGTGGTAAGATATATTACATGGTAGTAGAAAGAGTTCTCACTAGAAAAGAAAAGAAGGAGAAAGAGGAAGAAGAGGAGGAAGAAGAGGAAGAAGAGGAAGAAGAAGAGGAGCAGGAAGAGGAAGAAGAGGAGGACGAGGAGGAAGAGGAGGAGGGGAAAGAGGAGGAGGAAAGAAAGAACGGGGCAAGGAAGAGAGATTGATCTGGAACCCAACTTTCATCCAAGAAGACTGAAGCTTATTTGGAAAGCTCCTCAAAACCCCAGTGAGAGAGCAGCAACTTCCCCATGAGGCAGAAATTATTACTAACTTGATGGAATTTTAGAAGTTTATCTTCTCATTGCTTCAATGGTATCACCACTCAAGTGAAGATAGAAAGGTCAATGTAGAATGAGTCTTATGAGGTAATTATGTCTGGGGATGCAGCTCACTTGTGGGTATAGTCTCAATACTCATCATCCCAAATAAATATCCGTAATCATTAATTAGGACACTGAGTTGATGTTCTTTGAAACGGTGAGCAATGTAACAATTTCAATTTGCCTGTATTAAATCTACAGAGTGATCAGATTGGCTTAACAAAAGGCAGAGACAATGATGTGGACTTGAGAGTTTCTATATTACATAATAAATGTGATTAACTAGCAAGAGAAAAATTAGTCAATGCTGATATAAAATTGGAGACTATTGAATAGAATAATGATGTTATTACAAAAGGATATGGAACTAGAGAAACCAGGATGGCTGTAATCACCATGTTTTTTTCAGCTTGGAAATATTATTGCAGTCAGATAGTGCATCCACTTCCACGGAGAATACCTTTCACTGCTCTATCAGTTTGCCTTTACTGTCATTAAGAGTAAAAAGATCTGACTGGTGTCCCCATGAATGACAGCCAGCCTTCAAACTTTTTCAAAAGACAATAATAAAGATCTCAGCATGGGTATCATTTGCTTTAAACAATAATCATCTACTTAGCTCATGGATGAATGAATTGTCTTACTTGTCTTTTAAGATTGATAGGACACATTTGTTTATCTGCAAACATCTATGTACTATACTGTTGTACTGGTCTTGACAGGGTTTCCTACACCTCTGATATTTGATTGCTTAAGTGTATAGGATGGTTTTAGCTGAAGTAAATAGGAAATTGGACCTCTGTTCCAGCTGGTCTGCTCTTCAGCTGTCTATCTTTAGCATACTTTTATGGCAATGCTAGGGTATTTAAAAACCATCATGTCGAATCTTATACAAGCTCTTGAAGCTTGGACATGATCACTTCTACCTCATTAAATCAGCCAAAGCTGTTAAAGTCAGCCCATGAATGAGTAGAGGGAAATGGACCCTGTCACACTAATGTGAAAATTAAAAATTAATACTAGAGAGTATAGCGAGAAGGATAATAATAAAACCAACCTGCCACAATTATGCTAAAAATAAGTGTTTATTGCAATCTTTCTGTTTATCCTAAGCAAGGACAGTTCTCTACTGATTACATGTCAATGACTGAGGTCAATAAAACATAAACTTAAAATGTCAATTAGTTGTAAATACTATAAATATAAGAGAATTGACTTGTGTAATGTATTTAGGTAGATGTGGTAGAGTAGGTGGCTTTCTACATGGTTGATATATGAACTTTGGGTAAGAAATAAAAGATGGTTCTTTGAACCTCTACCTTACATTTATGTAATTGTCATCTAAGTAGCCAAGAATAACGAAGACAGATGTGACAGGAACAAATAGTACTATTTGTATTTTAAGATTTTAAAGAAATTACTGATAATATTATATAGAGATCAAGATTGCAGGTGAAAATGAAGGTTACTGAGGCAAGCTGGAGACAGAATATGGACAACCTTGAAGATGATGATGAGGGTCTGAAGTTTTTACTTAATGCAATGAGAAGCCATGAGAAGTTTGAAGGCAGACATCACATCATAACAGCATTGTGCATTGAGAATGTTCTGGAGGCTATGCAGGCAATGAATATAAAACAGACATCTGATGCATCCTGTTGGCTTTAATTGTGCAATACAGAAACAGATGTAGAGATAAAAATAAGTAAATCAATAAATACATAATAGATAATAGATTTTGTCAAATTTGTCAGATTAAAATCAATGTAAAATCACAGCGCAAGCAGGAAGTGAAACCAGAGGAAAGATTAACTCATTTTGATAAGGGAGAGGAGGGAGTCTATGTAGACCTCATACATAATAGCACTCCAGCTAAGCATCAACGAATGAATACATATGAAGTATGAGAAAATGTCGTGAAAGACATTCAAGTGATCAGGAGAAAGAAACATTTAGGGACTGATCGTAAAACTGCATTATGGGCTGGAAAGGTTGTTTGGTGCAAGAAAAATAATGTGTTCAAATGTGATGACTTAAGTTCCATCCTCAGCGCCTACAAGGTGGAAGGAGAGAACCGTCTTCTGAAAGTTGAAAGTTGTTCTGTGGCCTCCACATGCACACCCTGGCCTATAAACCCATTTCCTCTTTTTCACCCTGATGTTTTGTGTTATAGCATTTTTATTTCTCCATTGTTTTTCTGTGTTACTACTGGGAAATCTCACAAGATGCCTTATTTGTCATTGTTAAGCACCAACTTTTCCAGAAATCTAAAATGGAAGAGGCAGAACTTGAGATACTTTCTTATTTTTTAAGAACAATATTAGAGAGAAAAGTTGTTTCAAATTGGCATTTTCATGATAGTTGTCACTCTTAATATCTAGGATGATTTTAGAGTTTGTGATTAGAACAAACTTTTCTGACCACTATCAGATGGTAAAGAACTATTGTGCTCTGTCCTAGAGTTTCCTAAACACTGTACATGAAGATCAAATGATTCCTTTTCATATGTACATATATCTTGCAAGATTTCTCTGACTATCCCATTATTTTTTTCTTAGTGCTATTCACAAAAATTACATTTTCATTAAACATGTTTCCTATTTCTCTTCTACATAAATTGATCATTTTGGTCACTCTATTGTTAAGAACCAAAATTATTCTGAACATTTAACCCATAATAGAAGGTATCTTACTCTATGTATGAATGCAATGATTCATTACTTTCATCATCACAACATCCTCAAGACAGTGATTTTTATCGAAGACAATGCTTAGATAACATTATAATAGAACTAATGACAAATATAATAGCAAATTCTTAGAAGAAAGAACTTGTGATTATAGAGGAAATGGATGAAGTTCTCTCTATTGCTTACATTCACCAATATTAGAAACATGGATCACTATGTTCATCAAGCCAATTTCATTTTATTAACAGAAAAAAATCCCTATATTTTCTTTTTGAGGAGACATAAGTTTTCCACATTTTATTCTCAGCAAATCAGATTACTACTTTTTAGTAGTATATAAAAAGATGGATTTTTTTGTACTATTCGTCCTAGCATTCAGGAAATACTTCTGAAGATCAAATAAATGTCTAAAGGCCCTTACCTAGCAAGTTGTTGGATGGAAGGTGAAACTGAAGAATGAAGATTCAACAAAACATTAGAATTTCTTCTGGTTCATTTTTATTTATAGTTTTCAGAGTAATGCTTCAATTTTATTACAAATGATGCTTGTTCCTTTTACATGTAATAGCCCACTCATGTTTGCATAATTTTCAAAGCATTAGTAACAGGTTGAGTAAAGTTAAGTAAATATAGAAATATATATTCAGTACCCACGTTCATCTGAGTTTATGAGAAAATGAGTCTGTAGTAAGCTCGTGAGGATGAAGTACCTTTGTGCCTTTGTGTTCTTTCCTAAATGTAAGGCAAAATAACAATAATCACATTACACATAATAGCATTTGTTTCCTTCTATGATACATTGCAGAAATTGTGGGGTCTGATTGACTCCACATCTAAACTGCCACTAAATAATTAAAATGTCTTCTACTTCTTTTATCTCAAAAGAAATTGCAGTCAAAGATTTCACCTTAGATCTAAACACTGGATATTGTCATGTTTATTAAAGGTTTCAGGGTTTTATCTTTCTTTTTTTCAGCACTACTGAAAAAAAAACCTACTTGAATGCACTTGTCTTTGTCAATGATTATTTTTTCTTTTATTCTGATTCAGCTTGTATTTTTGGCAATGCATTCAAGGTCACAGTCTCTACCCTTGTCTCCTGCACATAGGCAGCAATAAAGCTGGTGATACTCTCACTCAATAGAGGTGTAGATCTCATTTGTGCTGAACATCTGTGCCATATGAATCTTCATATTATACCCTAAACACCCATTTTTGATAATATTACCAACTTTGCCTGTTTGCATTTTTATTTACACTGATATGACACAATTGGGACAGTTGATCAGTTAAGTATAATTTCTAATGCCAGACAATGGTAGGAAAACAAAAACATACCTCTACAAAAACAATGTAGGTGTGAAACAATACAATTCTTAAAAAGAATATCTTAGACAATCATTAACTATTAGTGAATGAACTGCTTTTGTATTTAGGTGATCACTTTGCATGGAAGAATGTGTCATTATACCATAAAGATAGAAGAAAATGAATGGTGATTGTATCAAAACCATGTTTCTTTTACGGTATTTAATCTCTCACACCAGAAGGCTGAATTTTACTGCCATACCATTTCTAAACTATAGAAATTAGAAATATATGAGCCAAAGGAAATGAGCACTAATAGATACAAAGTTAGCCAATCAGGCTAAATAGAGATTTCTATTTTTAGGATGATAAAATCTTTGTATGAAAACTTGTTTACAGTTGGACATATAATCGTTAAATACAGTGGAAAAATGGAACATATGCAACTAAATTCTGTTTTCTTTCTTGTTATCTATGGGTAATTAGATAAATACAGTGAAAGAATGGAGCACATATAACTCTTCTGGGTTTGATTTTTTTGTCATCAATGAGTAAATATACTTCCAGTGGATTTAGGTAGTATCAGTGAAATAGCTATGTGAAATTTCCTCAACTTCTAATGAATCTTGAAGTCTTTTCCCCATTTACAGTTTAAAAAACTGATTTCTTGACTCTTAATTTAATGCTGAAAAGGACAGTACCAAATGAAATGATTCTTCTTAAAGAACCAACCATATTAACTGTCATTTATTATCCCTAGAGACTGCTATGATTTACCTTTACTAATTGTTATATTGGTTTCATACCTCATTGCAGCCATAAATACATGGCTCAAGCAAGTTAGGGAAAGAGTTCAATTCTAACTCACAGGTTATAGTCCATCATGGTAAGAGACTGACAGCAATGGGCGCTGAGAGAACTAGTATCCATATCAAGAAAAAGGACAAGAGCCATCCATGCATAGTTGCTAATTCTTCTTTCTGGTTGTCCCTGTTTAGCATGCTTCCTCACTCAGGGAGTAAAGCTGCCCACATGGAAGGGTCTAAACATCCCATCCAAAGAAATCAAAACGATAGCTATAGACCTTCCTTATCCTATAAAAGCCTTCTTAATTTTTCCCAGAATCCTAATCTTAGATGCAAGGTTTACTGTTAATAACCACCACATTTATACAATGTTATCATTACCTACACTCCCCACACACACAAATACACACAGGCATACAAACATATTCATACACATATATATGTTCTGCAATGAAGGAATTTTCGGTTTTGAGGATTGTACTCGAACAAATGAAATTCACTTTTCATTGATTGATATTTTCACATTTTTATTCTAATTGCATCAAACCCATTCTATCCCATCCTACCCATCAGCATGAATTTCTGTTTTATCGACATTTCTCATATTGTAGATAATAAATTAATATTTGCAATGAGAAGACATAAACTAATATTTTCACTGAAATTTTGGATGATACCCTTGGGAAATGCACTGAGTCTCCAGTGTACTTTTTTTTTTTTATTTTCAGTTGTGGGTGTATGCGTGTGTGTGTATGTGCGGGTGTGTAGAACCACGGGCGAATTCGGGAACCACCATGGACACCTCCACCTACTCTTTGTTTATTCTGCCCTGGGATTCACAGGCTCCACCCTACCAGGACCAGAAACGCAGCCCCCCCCCACTGCCGCCCGGTGTCTATAAGTGGGTCTAGGATCCGAACTCAGGAACTCCCACCTGCAAGGCAGAGGCTTTAACCCCTGAGCCACCTCTCCAGCCCCTCCAATGTACTTTTATAATGCTAAATTCATAACGTTTATTTGATTTAAATTAGATTACAGTTCAACATATTGTGCTCTTTATTCATTATAAAAATTAGCATAATACTCAGACCTAGTAAAGCTGAAAACTCAAATTGTTTCTTTTTTTTTTAAATTTTTTTATTATTACTATTTATTCAACTGTGTGCATATGCGTGTGTATGTGCGCGCACGCGTGTGTGTCTGTGTGTGTGTGTGTCTGAGTATGTGTAGAACCACGGACGAATTCGCGAACCACCATGGATGCCTCCAGCTCCTTCTGCCCCGGGATTCACAGGCTCCGCCCTACCAGGACCAGAAACGCAGGCCGCCCCCACTTCCGCCTGGCGTCTATACGTGGGATCTGGGATCCGAACTCAGGACCTTCCGCCTGCAAGGCGGAGGCTTAACCCCTGAGTCACCTCTCCAGCCCCATTAATTGTTTCTTAAATAACTAACAAAACAATAAGTATCTAAATAAATAACCTGGATCCATGCTATGGGATGGAGAGATACTCAAACGTTATAATAGACCACACAGTAGTTCACATAGCACCATGGTGATGGCTTTAACTTCCATTCTGCGGCTTCACCGAGATTGCCAGAGAAAAGCAATAAAGATAATTATACAAATGGAAATAAAATTCCTTTGAGAAAGCTAATACAATTAGTCAACAGTGCTTACCAAGGACAATGCACATGTGTGCTAGGGAAAAGAATTTAATAATAATCAAATCAGTGTACATGAAGTAAGCCCCTGGAGATTGTCATATGTTTACATTATACAAATTCTTGGACCCTTGAGAGAAATATATCAGTGTTAAATAGCAATTATACAGTATAGCTATTTTTATTGATCAAATTAGCATTTGTTTGTTTCATTCCTATTTACTTAGAACTGAAAAAACATTTATTATATAGCTTCTACATTTAAAATTATCTCTTTACTTAAATATACTATCTTTCTACCTTTCTATGCATTATAACATACCAAGTGATCTATTTTGTTCCTTATCCAAGCCTCTGACAGTCATTATTCCATGAACTGCATGTTATGGCTACTCCAGTAAAAGCTACTTAATGCACTTAATGTTTGTCTGAAGAAGAAAAAAAGCATTCTAGACTGTTTCTAGTGAAGACAGTAACAATAAGTCTGGCTACTTACACATTAGTTCAAATCTTTCTGAAAATGTGGGATAATAAATGAATAATGAATAAATAAATAAATCTTACAATGACAGAAACAACAATGAAAGTCAAACGAACCCTGTTTTTCTTTTGACCAACAAAGTTTATTAATAATAAGGAATAAAGAGATAGTCCCGCTAGATTTTAATTCCATTTCCTTAGAAAGACAAACAAACTCAGCTGTTGTCACTGACATTTGTCAGTGTTACTGGTTGTTTCCCATTGCTCAAGCAAGGGCTGGCATTTTCTAAGTAAACTGTAAATTTTACAGAGTGGCAAATATTCATTGAACAGATAATAAAGCACTCAAAATTATTTTAGAGACATATAAATACCTGTAGATATAATGGTTAGGAGTGAAACCCTCCCCCTGCCCCAATGCACACACAAATACTCACCAGCAATTGATTGATCACCAGTAACCTTGTTAGTCTTTTTATTTGTAAGTCAGGGAATTTGGTATCAACAAGGGGAAAAAGGACAATTAAAGTAGTGAAAATGCATTTGTGAGGGTCTTTCAAGAGTATAAAAATAACTAGCATTTTCCTGTAATAAGGCCATTGCATTGCATATAATGAATAATAACCAAAATGATTGTTTGGCATGATTTTCTTTAAGGAAAGCATTACTTTAAACTAATAAAACAGTGACAGATTTCCTCATTTATATTTTCATTTTGATAATTTCAAACTTACTGTTTGTGTTTTTGTATCATTTATGAGAATGGAATAATATCCATTGGCTAGAAATTATAGTTTATATTTCTATTATCGTACATTAACTTTAGCCCATAGAAATGGGTAACATCTTTCTGCAATGCTAAGAGTACATATTTAAATTGCAGAGCAAACCGCCCAGGGAGCAAGAGATTGGAAGGCACTTGGCAGAGAACACTGTCAGAAGGGCTGCAGACAGGTCCTTTGAAGCTAATGTACTCAAATTTCCTGGGGCTGCTTCTGTCTTCCTCAGGAGCAGGCTCTGAATGAGAAATATTTCTGTCTAATCCTGCTGAAGACAGATAAGTCTGTCAATTGAAATTGTAAAGTCCTGACAGCCAACGGCATTGGTTTTGTAATAGCAAAGAACTGACGCCAAAGTATCAGAAATGGAACAGCGTTCTCTGACAGCAAGACACTAACATGCTTGACAAGAAATTGGAACACGATCATGTCGAGTCAAACAAGATGTCTGTTCATTCAAAGTAGTGAAATTACCTTCATTTCCAAAGTTCCAGATTCATTTCATTGCTGACATTCTTTTCTTCCCCCCTTATAAAGTTTAAAAACTTGCAGAGGCACATAAGTTTGATGCATCCCACCAGAAAACAATCCTTGCTGTTTTCCGTCTAATAAGGAAGATAATGAAAGGAACAGAATGTTCCTCAGCCGAGTTCAGTTGTATCCCAGGTTCATGTATGGAATCTGCTTTTTATCGGAGTCTCTTGTATCTTTCCAGATTTCAAAGAAGTTTGCCTTCTAACATTCATCAAATCTGAACTCCTTTATTAATTCTATCTCATAACCTAAATTGTCAATCATTAGTTTTAAATCTGTAATAAATTAGTCATTGTGGACTAATCTGATAAAAACTAAACAAAAGTCATCATATTAAAATGCAATAAAAGAAAAACTTTCAAACTTTTATGATGAAGAAAATAAAGCTTGGTTATCTTCTTACAGTTAAATATAGCTATGTTTAATTTTGTGGAGGAATCCAGATGGGTTGTTTTTTTACAAGTTTTCCAGATGGTTTTCTTTTTTTACAAGTTTTAAGAATGTAATTGATCAAAACCTAAGTATTTGCAGGAGAATTTGTCACAAGGCAAAGGTTTAGGCTTAGACTTCAGAAATAATTATCAAAGAAATACCAAGTACCTAATAACCTTCATCTTATAAATTAATAGGTTTAAAATATAGGACATATTCATTTTAATGTCAATGTAAGGAATGACATTTATCCATTTTTAATTTAAGTGAAAAAACTTTAAAAGAAACTAATCTGAAATATTTGAGATTTAATCATTCTCTGAATACTTAAAAAAACAAAACTAAATTCTGAAACATTATTTTATATACAGCAACAAACATATGTCCATCTGTAATTTCAGGAGTGTAACTTTAGATATAGTTTTAACATACATCTGGCTTAGCATTTTGACCATTGCATAACATTATGTAAGCAATGAAAAAGTAGACGATTGGTGCACAATTCTGTTTCTCTCTAATTAATGATTCTAGTTCAAGTGTGTTCTGTTGAGACCACAGCTTGTTTTAACAATGAATCTCATTCCTAAGCTCAACATATCTAAATAATCAGTCATCACAGAACATAGGAAATAAGAATTTAATTTAGTTCTTTCTTTTTTCTTTTTCCTAGTCAAGCAGGAACTCCTTTATTGCAAATTAACAGCCATCTTATATAGGCAGGGGAATTCCAGGGTGGGGAAATGGGCAACCAATCATCTTAAAGGTCAAGCCAGCACACAGGCTGTATATAGCGAAATTTCTTTAAAACATCCTAAGCTACTCCCTCCTGACTTCCTCCATCCTGAGCTGTTCAACACATCCTGAGCTGCCCCCCTCCTGACTTCCCCTGAGCTGTTCAAAACATCCTGAGCTGCCCTCCAGACTTCCTCCATTAAAACATCTTTGTCTAACCTTGCCAGATTATTGAGGTCACCTAGACTGAGGTCCCCACACTTCTGATTCAGCTGGAGATTATCTTTCTAGAAAATGGTGGGGATAGCCACCCTTGCCAATTGATCAATTTTGCTTTTATGTTACATTCTAATTCAAAGTACCTTTTAGTTGGACAATAAAATTCCAGTAAATATTTTGAAGTTTGATCTAGAGTGTATGTTCTTGTTATTATATTGGCTGTAGTGTAGTAAAACTACCATAATGACCATGGGGAGGGAGAGGTCGGTGGCTTGCTGTAGTCACACAGCCCATCCTGGGCCAAGGACATGTTCTGATCCTCACTCCTTGTTGCTCAAGCATAACAGTCTGGTTGTCAACGTGGAAGGCTTTCCTTGTAAAACATATCAATCAGCTAATATATGTGTCACTTCTGCCATTTTTTTTCTTTTTTTAAATTTTTTTTATTTCCACTCATACAAACTTAACAGGTATACCGGTACCCCCCTTCCATCCAAGCCCCCAATCCCCCTGTGTCCCCCACCCCTTTCCCTCCCCATCCCCCAGTGCCTCCCCCTCCCATCCCCAGAGCCTCCTTTAATGAGCATGCCAAACTCTTCTCTGGGTCCTCCTCTCCGATGAGGTGCAAGGACCCAGTGGCATTTCCCAGAACCCTTTCCTGTGTTCCCTTTAAGCATAGGAACACTACTGTGGCTGTCAATCCCTGGCCTCCAAGGATCCTAGTGCCTTTAACAAAGTCTAGACTTTGTGGGGCAAATAGTGTGTAGGACACTGCGCAGGGCATGCAAAATCCAATTATAATTGCTTCGGCCCTAGCTTGTGTGGAGATTCTTGCATATCGTTACTCCTCCCATCCTTGAGCTCTAACAATCTTCCGCCCCCTCTTCCGCAAATTTCCCTGAGCTTCAGGATGGGGAGAGATTAGGCTGGCCTAGTTCCAAGTGGTTGATATAGAGTCGCTGATGTTCTGGATTATGTTTTGTTGATTTATATTTTTCAGTTTTGCTGCTCCTGCAATGCCCTTCACTCCATCCTGGTATTGGATATCACCCCCTGGCCAGAGATAGAAACCTGTTAAATTAGAGTCTTGTTAAAGAGTATATTCAAAGGTAGATGTAATAAAAATAGGAAACCGCGGTGAGGGAGAGGTCAGTCACCCATTTGCAAAATGGTTTCTTTCTATCTGCCAGACTATATGCCCATCCCCTTCTAATAAGATCATACCCCATCAGTTGTAAATGATCAGGAAGGAAAGTCTGTGAACTTAACCAGATGTCTCATTACTTACTTGCAGTCCTTGATGGTGGCCTATTTTCTCTGTTATAACTCTTGTTACTAGTGTGTCCCTCTTTCCCCATCCTTTCTGTTTATAATCTTTGCAATTACTGTAGCTATTACAGAGATTTATCATTGAGTGTCTCTAGGTGGGTTTGTTACTAGGATCCACCGATTAGGGAGTACATACGGCACTTAATTTTCTGTGTCTGGGATACTTCACTCAATATAATTGTTTCTAATCCCATCCATTTCCTGGCAAATTCCATTAATTCATCATTTTTGATGTCTGAGTAGTACTCCATTGTATAGATGTACCACTGTTTCCTTATCCACTCGTCAATTGTTGGACATTTAGGCTGATTCCATGACTTTGCTATTGTAAACAGAGGTGCTATGAACATGGTCATGCTTGTGCTATCAAGGTGAATTTTTGCTGTATAGGGGGGTTATTTCCAAAAGTGAAATAGCAGGGTCATATGGCATTTCAATCTTTAATTTCTTTAAGAATCTGCAGAAGGCTCGCCAGAGTGGCTGTATGAGCCTGCATTCCCACCAGCAATGTAGGAGAGTACCCCTCTCTCCACATCCTCTCCAGCATTTGTTCTTGTTTGTATTGTGGATTTTTGCCATCCTGACCGGGGTGAGATGATATCTCAGGGAAGTTTTGATTTGCATTTCCCTGATGGCTAAGGATGTGGAGCATTTTTTAAGATATTTGTTAGACATTATAATTTCATCCCTGGTAAAGTTTCTTTTAAGTTCCAGGGCCCATTTTTTAATTGGGTCATTTGTTTCCTTGTTGTTTACTTTTTTAAGCTCTTTGTGCACTCTGGATAATAGAGCTCTATCAGATATGTGGTAAGTGAAGATTTTCTCCCATTCTGTGGGTTGCCTTTGAGCTTGCATTACAATCTCTTTATCTGAACAGAAGCTCTTTAATTTCACAAGATCCCATCTGTTGAGATTTGGTAGCAGTGAGTATACTATTGGATGTCTGTCTAGGAAGTGTTGGCCTAGCCCAATCAGATCGAGGGAGTTCCCTACCCTTTCACCTACGGTTTTGATAGTCTCTGGCCTTATATCAAGGTCCTTGATCCATTTGGAATTAAGTCTTGTACATGGTGACAAGTACGGATCCAGTTTTAATCTTCTGCATGTGGAGATCCAGTTCTGATAGCGCCATTTGTTGAAGATACTGTTCTTTTTTCATTGGATTTTTTGGCCCCTTTGTCACATTCAAATGGCTGTAGTTTTGTGGGCTAATATCTGGGTCTTCACCCATTATCCATTGATCTGTGTGTCTATTTTGGAGCCAGTATAACTATGGATTTGTAGTATAGACTAAGGTTCGGTATGGTAATACCTCCAGCAGTGTTTGTGTTACTCAGGATTATCTTTGGTATCCTGGGTCTTTTGTGCCTCCATGTGAATTTTGAGATTGTTTGACCAACTTCTTTGAAGAATTCCTTTGGGATTTTAATTAGTATAGCATTGAATTTGTATATTGCCTTTGGTAGGATGGTCATTTTTACAATGTTGATTATGCCAATCCAGGAACATGAGAGGACTTTCCACCTTCTAGTGTCTTCTGCAATTTCTTTCTTTAGGGTTTTAAAGTTTTCATTGTAAAGGTATTTTACCTCCTTGGTTAGATTTATACCAAGGTATTTCATTTTTTTAGTAGCTATAGTAAATAGGATTGATCTCTCGGGGCTTTTTCACTTCTTTCATTCTGGGCATATAGGAAAGCCACTGATTTTTGTACATTTATTTTTTATCCTGCTACCCTGCTGAACTTCTCAATTAGTTGCAGGAGCTTCATGGTTGAGTTTTTGGGATCACTCAAATATAAGATCAGGTCATCTGCAAATAGGGATAGCTTGACTTCTTCCTTGCCTATTTGAATGCTTCTTATGTCCCTTTCTTGTCTTATGGCTTCAGCTAAGACTTCACGTACAATATTGAACAGGAGTGGTGAGAATGGACAGCCTTGTCTAATTCCTGATTGCAGCGGGAATGCTTCCAGTTTTCCCCATTGAGTATAATCCTTGCTGTGGGCTTGTTGTATCCAGCTTTTATTATATTGATAAAGGTTCCTTCCATTCCAACCTTCTCTAGGGCTTTGATCATAAAGGGCTGTTGGATCTTGTCAAAAGCTTTTTCTGCATCTCTTATGATTTTTTTTTGGTTTGAAGTCCACTTTGTCTGACAGCATAATGGCTACCCCTTCCTGTTTTCTGGTTCCATTAGCTTGCAGAATTTTGGACCAGCCTTTCATTTTTAGGATGTGCCTATCTTTTTTGGTGAGATGAGTTTCCAGAAGGCAGTAGATTGATGAGTTGTGTTTTTTAATCGAAGTTTGTAATCTGTTTCTCTTGATCAGTGAGTTAATACCATTGACATTTAATGTTATAATGGAAAATTATTTTTAATTCTGGACTTTTTTATATTTAGTGAATTTTGTAAGCTTATTGTTTGACATTTATGTTTTGGTAGTGTTATACTTCCCTTCTCTCCTCCTGGATACGCTTGTTTTTTTTCAAGTTTGAGTATCATTTCTAGCATTTTTTGAAGGCCTGGTTTGGTAGACATGTTTCCCTTCAAGTTGTCTTTGTGCTGGAAAATTTTTCTTTCTCCGTCGATCATGACAGATTTGTGCTGGTATATCAGTCTGGGTTGGCATTTTTGCTCATATAATACATGAAGTACGTCTCTCCAAGCTCTCTTGCTTTTACTGTTTCCATTGAGAAGTCATTTGTTATTTTAATAGGTTTACCTTTAAAAGATGACTTCCTTTTTTTCTCTTGAAGCTCTCAGCACCTTTTCTTTGTCTTGAATGTGGACTGTTTTGACTATTATTTGCCATGGCGAGTTTTTATTTTGGTCATATCTGTTTGGAGTGTGAAATGCCTCTTGTATATGGATGGGCCTCTCATTCTTCAATTATGAGTGTTTTCATTTATGATAATTTGAAAAATTTCCTCAGGTGTGGTATTTTGGAATTCTTGCTCTGGTATTCCATGGATGCACATGTTAGGCTTCTTCAGGGTGTCCCATATCTCTTGAATGTTCCTCTCAAGTATCTTTTTGGCTTTAACAATCTCTTCCATTGAGCTGGATAATTCTCCCACTTTGTCTTCAAGATCCGAAATTCTATTTTCTGCTTCATTAGTTCTGCTGATAAGACTCTCTGCTGAATTTTGGGTTGAAGATAACTTGTCTTTTAGTTCAATTTTAAACTCTGCTTGAGTCTGTTTTAACTGCTCTATGCCTATTTTTGTTTCTTGAACTGTTCTTCTCAACTCCTCCAAGTGCCTGTTGTGTTCCTGTTCAAAGTGGTTGATGCTGGTTGTTTAACTCCTCTTGGATTTCTTCTTTCATAGTTTTAATCATGGTAATGATCATACTTTGAAAGTTGTTATCTTGGGTCTGGCTTTCTTGGCTATTTTCTGTGAATTTGTTCTGGTTAGAATCCATCATTATGGGGTTAATTTTTTCGGTGGGAAATTTGTCTTCCTTGGGTTTTGTTTCTCATGGATCTGCACTTTAAGTTGGACATTGTTGTTTTGTCTTTTAGGGCTTTTCAGTTTCTGTGTTTTTTTGACTGAACTGATTTAGTTGGTATTATTACACTTAGGCAGTTATTACTAGTGCTTTCCTTGGAGTTGTGTATGTTTGTCTTTTGTTATTGTTATTTCCTAGATGAGGCTATTATCAGTTAAATCAGGTTAAGTAGACACAGGGTGAATATTAGTATGATAGTGCACTTTTACTATTTAGTATCTTGGTGATATGTGAGAGTGAGTGGTGTACTCCCTGGAGTTGTATATGTTTTTGGGGTAGCTGTATGGAAAAGTTAATCTACAGTGATTAATATTAGAAAGGAATAGTAAGGTGAAAACAAAGGGGGTTTATTTATCGTTGGGCTGGATGTGAAGAATCTCTCCCATGTGATAGGATGATTGTAGAGGTTTTCAGATGTATGGCCTTCGACCCTTAGAATTTGCTTGAGTTTCCTTTGGAAGCTATTGAATTCTGAGTAGCAGTGTGTCTTCTGTGGACCACATGCATGTGGTTCCCCGGTGGGCTGGAGAGGCAGAGAGGCTGATTGATGTTGATGGCAGAATTCTTCACCTGGGACCTGGGACTTGGCTTAGTGGCCCATCCAAGCTTCAGGAATGGAGGAATATGAGCAAATCCTGTCCGGTCAGAGGGACAGGCAGGTGGGAGGAAAGGGGCTGGGGCCCGGGGCGTGGCCCAGGCTAACCTGGAGGCAGCCTGGGTGCTGCTGGGACACGGGGCCACCTGGGGGGCTGGGCGAACTCACCTGGGATGGAGGACTGGGAACGCGATCATAAATTAAAAATTTTGATCCACCTTCCTCCACCCTAAAATCTACCATCACTCCAGGTTTATGTCATACTTGGGGGTCAAACTCAGGACTTTATGCATGCTACATAAGCACTCTTACTATTGAATTCCAGTGCCAGTCTGCTTACATTTTCCAAACAATACATTATATTTTTTCATTTAGTAAGTTTACCTGAAATCCTAAAAATGTACATAATTTTATCCAATTTGTTTCTCAACATGATCTATGTCTTTGTTCTAATTGGGATATATTTGGCTTAAGTTAGCATACTTATGTTATTGTAATTTAACATTCTCTCACTCTAAATGATTTTTCTAGATACATAGGCACAAAACTGCAATAAAAAGGGATGAATTCCCATTACAAGTATATTTTAAAAAGACAAAGCAGACAGAATTCGATTTGTATATATTATACAGTGGGAAGGGGTCCAAATGAAGAAAGCCAAGTGAGAGTGTATCTACTCATATTAAACTATTCAATTGATTTAAATTTCTACAATCAGAAAGAGTCTTATGGATACCATAACTACAGGATATGAAATCTTTCAAAACCCTGTCTAGATCACAGGTACATATTGGATACTGAACAGATAAAACAGTGTATTGAAAATTTCCTTTTGAAATTATTATGACAGTTAAATAAAAGCATGATATTCACACAGAAATCTCAGGTACTAAATAAGGAACAGACAAAAACAAAGTATTTTAAGGCAGAAGAAAGCAGATGTTTATTTGCAGCTCTTTTAAAATGTCAGAAATCAATAACAGTACTTATATTTGTTTTAAATAAGGAAGAAGTGACAGGGTGGGAATCGGACTCCTCAATTAGTTCAAAACTTTACACTGAGATTCCCTAAATAAAGTTTGCAATATGGAGGTAGGTGGGATAAAATTTACATAAGAGTGGTGCTACAGTCATTCTGCACTGTTGTCGATAAATGAATGACCAAATGGCTTAAAAGATAAGGGTTTTTATTTTTGGCTTACCCTGTTCTTGTTAAAGTTCTTGTCCACCTTGGTAGGAGAGCTCACATCAATATCAAGGGCTCAGGAGACAGGCTACACCACATTCATGAAAAGACTGAGAGAGGGATAATCCTTAGTTATCAGACAAGAATATATGGCCAATTATGCCAAAGGATGCCAACTTTCTCAACTAGTAACTTAATCTTATTCACCTGCTCAAGGACTAGTTCTGCCTATCATAGGCTGGTCCCAATAAACTAGATAGTTTCTTTCAGGTTCACTCTGGACTTAACTCAACTACTAATTATCCTCAAATGTGCCTAGAGCTCAAAGCCTAGTCAAGCTGCAACTGCCCTTAACTATGACAATAGGTTTAAATTGAAAATGACATGTATTATGTTATGGGCTATGAGAGATGTAAGGAGTTCAAAAAGCAATAAGATTAATTTGTTAAAAGGGCCAACTATTAGAATAACCCACAATCTTGCTTGTGTATTGAAAATACCTGAAGAACACAAGGAAATGCTGGTGCTTAATCCGAGAAAAAATAAATTTATTTGTCTGTTTCTTAATGGAGCTCATTAAGCTTTATTTGTCTTCAAGAATTCCTTGCAGAACAAGACTGCCTAAAAGTCCACATAGAAATAGGCAGGGAAATGATACTGTGAGAGGGGCCAGAGACTTTACCATATGTAGAGAGGGAAAATAGTATTATAATCATATGTCATTAATCAATCCCACTTCTCTGTGACTATGTATACTAAGCTGCTAGCATGCCAGTGATCCCAGGCTCCACCAGCAGTCCACATATCTCTGCTGAGTTCCTTCCATTCAGGACCTCATTTTCCTTATCCAAACTTAACTACAAGTGTGCCAGTCACTTCACACCCAGCCCCAATCCATTAACTATTTAAAAAAATTCTCCAAGAATCTCCTAGACAGTGCCAGCACCAAAAACAAACTTTGCAGACCAATCTCATACAAATCAGGACCCCAAGAATCTCATACATTCTACATACTGGCTTATCACCCAACTAAAAGACAAATAATATATTTTATGTTCCTTAATTCTTAAGTAATAGTCACCCAGCCCAAGACTTCTAAACAGTGTTTGCAAACCCCATATATCCATATTTACAAGATCTTAATTCTTTAAATATGCCATATTCTATTCACCTCTTACCCCCTTTACTCCTTGCTACTATACCCAACTTAATTTATCCTCTTAAAGCTATTCTGATGGTAAAGCCAACACTCACTCACTGAATTTGACATCCAATCTTAAACACTGAGATCTTAAACACTGAAACTAAACCATTCATACTTCAAGGAAACCGTAGCAACCTCACCAATGAAACACCACCAAGCAAACGTAGACTGATCTTTAACATTATTTCATTTATAACCAGTGAAACTGTTTTAAAAATTAAGTTGGGCAAATTCAACACACACAGAGAAAGAAAGGAAATGTCTAACACAAAATGCCCAAGTCACACTGAAAATCATAAATTATACCAGAATCAAGGGGAAAGAATCCTACAAAAGTACCAACCTTATAATAATAGATTCCAACCGGATAACTTCTAGGAAATTAGCCAAATAAATAATATTTAAGATAATCATTTCCAAACCTCAATTATTACTATGATCAAGGAAATTAAAGAGGAACTATAAGAGGAAAGTAAAGAACTTTGAGAAGAGGCCAAAAACTACATAAATAGATACAAACAGGAAAATAAACAAATAAGTGATATGAAAAAGAATAGAATGTACAGTTGCTTAATATTAGGACTAAAATGTTTGGAGATGCAGCAGAAAGTCTCATCAGCAGAACTGATCAAGTAGAGGATAGAAGCTGATCAAGCAGAAGATAGAATATTAGACCAAGAAGATAAGATTATAGAGAAAAAATGATCAATTAAAGAAGATGAAAAACTTGAAAACATACATGAAAAGAATATGAAAGAGTTATGGGATACCATAAAAAAGCCACACCTATACATTCTCATCCAATTACAAGATGCCCACTATAGGACATCAACTATATATGGCCAAAATTAGACCCTTTTTCAACAAATAATCACTATAAACACAAGATAAAGAGAATGTTTTAAGAGCTATAACACAGAAAAACTATTTAATATTAAACACAAGCCTGTCAGGATAAATGCTGACTTTTTCAATGGGAAGAGTAAAAATCAGAGGAGTTTGGAAAGGCATACTTGAATTTATGAGTGATCACAAATGCCAATCCAGGGTGCTATATCCAGCTCAACTATCAATCACGATTGAAGATGAGAGAAAATTTTTTCATGATAAAAACAAATTTAAGTCCTACATGAAAGCCAAAATAGGTTTACAAAAGATACTAGAAAATGCTCAAGACTGAAGAAAAGGATAAACCCACCCAAGGAAATAGAAGAGAAAAATATGACCTGCACAATGGCTAGAAAAAGAACCACACATATAAAAATCACAAAATTCTAAACATGATAGGAATCAAGAAACACTTCTAAGTTATAGTCTTAATCACCAATGGACACAACTCCACAATGAAAAAATATAGGCTACAAGCATGGATTAAAAGTCACAACCTATAAATCCACTGGTTTCAAGAAAGATACTTCACCATGAAAGACAGGTATTGTCTCAGAATGAGTACTCCAAGTTAATGGAACTAGTAAACAAACAGATTAGTCATTCTAATATCTGGAAGAATAGACTTCAAAGCAAAACAAAGTATAAGATATACATACATGCATGAAATAATCCAGTAAGAAGACTTCACAATTCTAAACATATACATGCCTACTAAAGGCTCACCCGCATTTGTACAACAATTAATTCACATTGTAAACAAATGATCAATTCAAACACTAAAGTAACAGGGGACTGCAGCATTCATCCCATTCTCACCAATGGACAAGTCAATAGGCCCAAAACTGAATAGATAAACACTGAAAATAAATCAACCATAAATTAAATAGATTTGATCGACATCTCCCAACATTTTAGTCCTAATATTAAGCAATTGTACATTCTATTCAGCAGCCCATAGAACTTTCTCCAAAGCAGACTGCATGTTAGACCATAAAGCAATTTTCCTCAAGTGTGAGAAAAGTGAAATTACATTCTGTACTATGAAATTATACTAAGTATCCATATCAAGTTAAACAACAAGATGTATGACAAACTCTTGGAAACTAAACTTTATGCTACCAAACAAGTAATGGGTTTGGCAGAAGTCAAAATGGAAATTCAAAAATTAGTAGAACTTGATAATAAAAACACGATATGCCAAAATCTCACATACACAATAAAGGTGGTTGAAATTTATAACAACCAGCATATGCATTGAAGAAAAACAAAATACCATGAGTAAATAACAACAATGCAGCTTAAACATTTACAAAAAAGGGCTGTAAAGATGGCTCAGGGGTTAAGTAAGACTCTGCCTTACAAGTAGAAGTTACTGAGTTCAGATCCCAGGTCACATATAAAAACTCCAGGCAAAAATGAAGGCAGCCTGGACTTCTGGCCCTAATGAATGGGGCCTGGGAAATTTCAGCATGAAGCAAAATGAAGTGGAAACAATCTAGGACATTCCCAAAGTAAGGAGTAACCCTTGAGCCCTTGGTCCTCCACAAGGACATATGTAAAGTGCTTTCTCTCTCTCTCTCTCTCTCTCTCTCTCTCTCTCTCTCTCTCTCTCTCTCTCTCTCTCTCTCTCTCCCTCTCTCTCTCTCTCTCTCTCTCTCACACACACACACACTCACACACATATAATATCTAAGTAAAGTTTAAAAACAAAAAATTTACAGAAATAAGAACAAGCAAATCTCAAAAGAAATATATTGACAGGGATTATTAGTAAGATTAGGATAAAAATAACTGAAATTGAGATGAAGAAAAAAATACAAAGAATCAAGCAAGTAAGGAGCTGGTTCTTTGAAAAAAAAATAACATTGGATAACCATTAGCTAAATTAACCAAAATATAAATAGGTGAAATTCAAACTAATAAAATTAAATATGAAAATAGAGCTGTCACAACTGTCACCAAGAAAATTAGGAAATTATAATGTCATACTTCAAAAATTTATTCTCCA
The DNA here is from genome assembly GCA_023101885.1 of Typhlomys cinereus. NCBI lineage: Eukaryota > Metazoa > Chordata > Mammalia > Rodentia > Platacanthomyidae > Typhlomys > Typhlomys cinereus. The sequence goes on along the minus strand of JALPQD010000356.1, from coordinate 586,353 downwards.
CAAATTTGACAATCAGAAAGTCATAGACAAAGTTCTACCATAATTCAATGAGAATGATAAATTATTTAAACAGTCTTAAAACCAGCAATGATGTTAAAACCATGATTACAAATCTCCCACCAAAAAAAATTCCAGGGTCATATGGCTTCAGAACAGAATGCTACTAGATGTTTAAAGAACAACTAACACAAATAAACTCCTTAAATTATTCTATAAATTATCAAATGAAGGAATGCTTCTGAACTACATTTTATGAAGCCAATTTTACACTGACTAAGCATCAGATGAAGCCTAACAACAATAAAAAAAAAACCTACAGGCATTTTCATTAATGAACACAAATGCAAAGATTCTCAGCAAAATTTATCAAGCCAGATTCAAAAACATTTCAAAAAGATTATTCACTGTGATCAGTTGGATTTATTACAGAATAATATGCAATAAATCTAATTCATCATGTAAACATATGCAAAAGTAAGAATAACAGAAAAAATTTTTGACAAAACTCAACAACTATGATAAAACTTTGAGACAAGAGGGATGGAAGGAACATACATCATCATAATAAAGGCCATATATCACAAACTTCTAATAAATGCTGAGAAAACTAAGAGTATTACAACTTAGATGAGGAACTATATAAATCTGTCCACTCTCACTAATTCTATTTAATATTGTACTCAAAGTCTTAGCTAGAGCCAAAAATAAGAGGGATATAAAATGAATACCAATAGGAAAAGAAGTAAAGTAATCTTCATTTGCAGATGACATGATTACGTACCTCAAAAACCCCAAAGATTCCACCAAGAAACTCTTGGAAATAATAAATATGTTCGGTAGAGTGGAAAGATACAAAATTAATATTCAAAAATCAGTGGATTTCCTACACACCAAGGATGAACAAAGTGAGAGAGACCTGAGAGAAGCAAATCTAATTACCATAGCTCCAAAAAATGAAATACTTTGGAATAAATTTAACCAAGATGTGAAAGTGCTATACGATGAAAATTTTAAAACTCTAAAGATGGAGATTATGGAAGGCACTAGAAGGTAGAAAAGACCTCCAATGCCCCTGGATCAGTTAAATTAGCATTGTAAAATGATCATCCTACTATAAACAATACAAAGATTATACATAACATCAATCAAAATTACCACCCAATTCTTCACAGAAATTGGTGAAACAATCTGAAAATTAATATGGAAGCACAAAAGGCCCAAGATAGCAAAAGCGATCCTGATTAATAAAATCTTTGTTGCTGATATTACCATATTAGTATTAAACTATACTAAAAATTCCTAGTTATAGAAAAATTCATGGTAGTGTCTCAAAGATAGAGATATAGATAAATGGATTGGAATTGAAGACCTAGATATAAGCTGAAACTACAGTCAACTGATTTTTGACATAGGTACCAAAAAATTAGAAAAAAAAAAGAAAGGGAAGTATCTTGAACAAATGGTGCTGGTAAAGTTGAAAATCCACATGCAGAAGAACAAAACTGGATCATTATCTTACACCCTGCATGAAAAATAAATCCAAATGGATCAAAGACGTTAATGTTAGATCAGAAAATATAAAATGTGGGCTGGAAAGGTGGCTCAGGGGTTAAGCCTCTGCCTTGCAGGCGGAAGGTCCTGAGTTCGGATCCTAGACCCTACTGTAGATTCTGGGCGGAAGCGGGGGCGGCCTGCGTTTCCGGTCCTGGTAGGGCGGAGCCTGTGAATCCAGGGGCAGAGTAAACAAGGAGGAGGTGGAGGTGTCCATGGTGGTTCCCGAATTCGTCCATGGTTCTACACACACATACATACACATACACGCACACATGCATACACACACAATTGAATAAATGATAAATTTTTAAAAATTAAAAAAAAAGAAAATATAAAATGCCTAGAACAAAAAACAGGGAGCGCACCTGAAATAATGGCCTCAGCCAGACTTTTCAATCTTTTTAAAATAGTATTTATTTACAAACAATATGAGCTTATATCTTTGTCTGGTCTGTCTCCCCACCCACCTTCCTTCTCTCCTACCCTCCCCATCAGCACATTCTTCTCCTACCACCTTTCCATTCATCAGTCCTGTTGTTTTACCCCACCTCCTATTCCTCTGCTTGTGTGTATATCAGGACTCCCATACAATACAGGAATCTGTATTCCTGTATTGTATGGGAGTTAGATATCTGTTAGATATCTGTTGAACGTCATGTGGCTCCTCAGTGGGTAAAGTTGTAAGTGGGAAGTTACAATGTAAATTACTATAACTCCAATAAGAAAAATCAAGAGGAGCAGCATATATATATGTAAGAACCACAGGAAAGCAATTATTCTCTGAATAGGTTCTAAAACATTTTATATCAGGAAAATCATATCTGATACTGTAAACCTATTTAAATAACAGTAGAAAGGATGTAAGTAGGAAAATTATGCTATTGTTCATCATAAAAATTGATAGTAAAACACAATCTAAATACTCTTCTTTTTAATCCTTCAATAGGAAAACCTCTAAGAGCTCAACCAAGTTGCACTATTACAATGGACAACTAGTAAGGCAGGAAACCACATCAAATCAAGAGTTCAGAATATCCAGAATATTGGAGAGCCTGGAATAATCAGCCCTAATCAGTCCATCAAAATCTTATTCCACACCAAGGCTCAGGGAACCTTGTGGGAGAGAGGCACCAAAATTGTAAGAACCTAAAGGTGCGGTGAGGAACGGCTTACCAACATACTCCAGCCAGGACAGAGCCGCTGTACCCAGAAGGTCACTGTGATGAGAACCTCTATGACTATAGTTACACAATGGCTGACTTGTGAATATTTCCACAATAGATAACTTAGAAGAAATAATTGCTCTTAGAGAGCGTCTCAGGGGCAGATGGTAGACAAGAGAAGAACAAATAAGACTAACTGTCAGCAAGTAGAATACCATGAAAGTAAAAAAAAAAATATGGACTGGAGAAGTAGCTCAGGGGTTATGCCTCTGCCTTGCCGGCGGAAGGTCCTGATTTGGGACCCTAGAACCCATGTATAGACGCCAGGCAGAAGCGGGGGCGGCCTGCGTTTCTGGTCCAGGTAGGGCGGAGCCTGTGAATCCCGGGGCAAAGTACAAGGAGGAGGTGGAAGCATCCATGGTGGTTCGCGAATTCGTCCGTGATTATACACACACACACAGACACACACACATACACACACACACACACACACTCATACACACACATACATGCACACACGCATACATGCACAATTGAATAAATAATAAATAATAAAAAATTAAAAAAAGAAAGTAAAAAAATAAAGCTTCTATTAAGCAAAATTATTATTAATTGAGCAAAATTTTCCAGACAGAGACAGCAGACTCCACAAGTTCTCCCGTATAAGTGGAAAACATCTTTAGATGATATAACCAAGGATGAATTATACAACACTCAGAAACTACCTAAGTTAGAAATGTGGAAGAAGATCCCAAATGAGTGAAGACAAAGAACATGGGCAAATAAATGAATAAAACATCTATGAAACAAATGTTTTAAAGGATAGGAAAAATGGAGATAGGTCATAATAAGGAGTGTGGTTAGCCTTTGAGTAATAAAAATCTTGCTAGCTAGCTTCTAACCTCCCTTAATGTTGGGGCCATGTGCCTGATGCTATAACCATTTCCAAATACTTAGAAGGAGACATAGATAAGAGAGCACTAGGTATCTTAATGTTAGTCACAAATATCTGAGAGCAAAGCACCATCTAAACACCTTACCTCTTTAGATAAGAAAATATCTCAACACTCAACTAAGATACAGCCTATTGAATTGAAAATATTTACAACCTCAAGATGTTAAGACCTAACTAGATCATCCAAAGTTCACTTTCTTAAGGCTCAGAGAACCTTGCAGAAGAGGGGGAAGTAAGATGCTAAGAGGGGAGTTATATTGCTGATCAGGTCACTCATGTGATGACAGGGCTGTTGCATCCAGGAGCTTACTTCAATGAAATTCCCCAATGGACCACCGAGGATCTCAGGAGAAATGACTATGTACCTCAGAAATTACAGAGGCAAATGTTGTACAGGTGAAGGGGAATGTCCCCACCCGTGAGTTTATCCACTAAAGGGCTAATTATACTGCCATAGATGAGTGGTTCGTTACTAGTGCAGTGGACCTGAAGAAAACCTACGGTCCACACAAGCAGAAAATCATGACAGGAGGGACAAGGATAGTTTGGTAAAGAGAGTGGAGGAGGGAGAAAAGAGGGAAGGTTTGGTATGGACAGAAATTAATTTTGTTTGCATAAATGATTATTAGTAAGAATTAAATTTAAAAGATATCACAAGTCAATAGATTATTATATACTCAATAGCTCCCAAGAAACTGGTATATGGAATGTTTCATATACTGGTTCCATGCAATTATTAATGCATACTATTTAACATATAAATGTACATTAAAGAAATTTTGCATGTAATACTTGTAATAGTTAATCCTGGCTGTCAATTTCCCTAGATCTGATTGGAACATCCCAGTAGCAGACCAGTTAAAAGGAATCATAGAACAGAAGACTTTGAAGGGACACTCTCATGTGTGATGAAAGAAAATTCTCTTACCTCCTGCTGCCCTGCTTCTTCCTTTTTGACTTTCCAGGAATCCCCCAGCCTTCAGCCATCACACACTGGCTTACTGGACTGGGCAGCTCTGAACTTCCAGGGTGTTTGCAGTGATTTAGCCTGCCCCCAGCTTCAGCCACCAGCCATGTCGCCTCCACCATGAAAGACTGTTCCTCACCTCTGGAACCATAAACTGAATAAATCTCCCTGTCTCCCTTAAATTGCTTGACTTTCAATGCTCTCTCAGAGCAACAATTAAGAATAGCTATTACAAAACCATAAATATTTTCTTAAATATCATGGTATAATTCAAGACCCTTTACTTTCTTTCAATGCAACTGCAGTATACCTTTAGTCAACATATCTTTTAAAATAACACTTGAAACAACGCTTTAAAAAATAAAAATCGCCTTTTCCCCATCCGCCCGGGACACGCTCAGTCCGGCCATGACTCACAGCGACCTAGGTAAGCTCCCCCCTCTCACCCCCAAACCCCAGGCAGGACACTGGTCCCAGATCCTCCCAACAGCCAGCAGGAACAGGATCTGTTCTAGGCCAAATAATTCAGTTCAGCAAAAAACACACAGAAATTGAAAGGTCTTAAGAGTTAAAATGACAATGCCCAAGTCAAAGTGCAAATCCATGAAAAACAAAACCCAAGAAAACAAATCTTCCACTGAAGGAATTAATCCAATAATGATAGACTCCAACCAGAACAAACCCATGGAAAATAGCCAAAAAGACTGACCCAGGATAACGACTTTCAAAACATGATCATTACCATGTTCAGTACTATGAACAAGGAAATCCAGGAGGAATTAAATAGCCACATCAATCACTTTGAAGAAGAACACAACAGACACTTGGAGGAGTTGAGAAAAACAGTTCAAAAAGCAAAAATAGGCATAGAGCCCTTAAAACAGACTCAAGCAGAGTTTAAAACTGAGCTAAAAGACAAGTTATCTTCAACCTAGAACTCCACGGAGAGTCTTATCAGCAGAACTAACAAAGCAGAAAACTGAATTTCAGACCTTGAAGACAAAGTGGGAGTATTAGCCAGCTCAATGGAAGATGTTGTTAAAGACAAAAAGATACTCGAGAGAAATATTCAAGAGTTATGGGACACCCTGAAGAAGCCTAACATGTGTATTCATGGAATAGCAGAGCAAGAATCCCAAAATACCATTCCTGAGGACACTTTTCAAACTATCACAAGGAAAACTTTCCTCATCTAAAAAAAGAGAGGCCCATCCATACACAAGAGGCATTTTGCACCCCAAACAGATATAACCAAAATAAAAACTTGCCATGGCAAATAATAGTTAAAACACTTCACATTCAAGACAAAGAAATGGTGCTGAGAGCTTCAAGGGAAAAAAATTACTTTTGAAGGTAAATTTATTAAAATAACAAATGACTTCTCAATGGAAACAGTAAAAGCAAGAAGAGCTTGGAGAGACATACGTCTCAATTATTGAATGAGCAAAAATGTCAACCCAAGCTGATTTACCCTGCAAAACTATCCGTCATGATCGAGGGAGAAAGAAAAATTTTCCAGTACAAAGACAACTTGAAGACAACATGTCCACCAACCAGGCCTTCAAAAAAATGCTAGAAATGATACTAAAGCTTGAAGAAAAAAAAAAAGGGCATATCCAGGAGAACAGAAGGGAAGTAAAATACCATCGAAACCTAAAAGTGAAACAATACACTTACAAAAGCCACTAAACATAATAAATGTCCGGAATTAAAAGTAGTTTCTTCATTATAACATTAAATGTTAATGGAATTAACTCACTGATCAAGAGACACAGATTACAAACTTGGATTAAACATCACAATCCATCAATTTGCTGCCTTCAGGAATCTCATCTCACCACAAAAGATAGGCATATCCTAAAAATGAAAGGCTGGTCCAAAATACTGCAAGCTAATGGAACCAGGGAACCAGGAAACAGGCAGCGGTAGCCATTGTGCTGTCAGACAAAGTGGACTTCAAACCAAAAAAAATCATAAGAGACACAGATGGATACTATATTTTAGTCACAAGTACAATTCACCAGGAAGACTTCACAATACTGAACATTTATGCACCCAATACGGCCCCCTACATTCATTAAGCAAACCCTACAACATCTAAAGTGTGAAATCAATCCCCAAAAGATAATTCTTGGGGATTTCAAAACCACCCTCTCAACATGGGATAGATCAACAGGTAAAAAACTTAACAGAGACACTTTGAAACTTAATCAGACCCTAACTGAAATGGACCTTACAGATTTTTATTGAACTTTTCATCCGTGCACCAAAGAATACACATTTTTCTCAGCAGCACACAGAACTTTCTCCAAAATAGATCACATATTGGGCCACAAAATGAATCTCCACATATACAGGAAAGTTGAAATTCTAGCCTGTACCTTATCAGACCACCATGGCCTAAAGCTAGACATCCACAACACAACAAGCAACAGAAAATACGCTAACTCCTGGAAACTTAACACTATGATACTGAATGAGAATTGGATTCAGGAAGAAATTACAAAGGAAATTCAAGATTTCCTGAAAGTGAACGATAATGAAAATACAATCTCTGGGACACAATGAAAGCTGTCCTAAGAGGTAAGTTCAAAGCTCTTAATGCCTACCTACATTAAAAAAATGGAAACATCAGAAATAAATAACTTAACAATGCAGCTTAAAGCTTTAGAGAAACTAGAGCAATCCGATCCCAAAAGCAGTAGAAGGGAGGTGATTAGCAAATTAAGGGGAGAAGTATCCGAAATTGAGATTAGGAAAACGATACAGAAAATCAACCAGTCAAAAAGGTGGTTTTTAAAAAAAATCAATAAGATTGATACACCTATAGCTAAATTAATCAAAAGCAAGAAAGAGAAAGCACAAATCAACAAAATTAGAAATGAAAATGGAGTTATCACTACTGATACTCAAGGAATCCAGAGAATTATAATGTCATATTTCAAAAACTTATACTCGGTGAAATTTGACAACACAAAAGAAATGGATGAATTCCTATGTAAACACAACTTACCTAAATTGAATCAGGAAGTTGTGAATTATTTAAATAGTCCTATAACGTATGAGGAAATCAAGGAAGTAATTTTGAATCTTCCCACCAAAAAATGTCCTGGACCAAATGGTTTCAGTACAGAATTCTACCAGACATTTAAGGAGCTAATAACACCAATACTCCTTAAACTGTTCTGTCAAATAGCAAAGGAAGGAACACTGCCAAATTCCTTCTATGAAGCTAACATCCAAAACCTAATAAAGATACACTTAAAAAAGAAACCTACAGGCCAAACTCTCTGATGAACACAGATGCAAAGATTCGCAGCAAAGTCTTACCAGATTCAAAGACATACCAAAAAGATCATCCACGGGGATCAAGTAGGCTTTATGCCAGGTACACAAGGTTGGTTCAACATATGCAAATCAATAAACGTAATTCACCATATAAACTAGTCCAAAGTTCAAGGCCACATGATACTCTCAATTGATGCACAAAAAGCTTTTGACAAGATCCAACAGCCCTTTATGATCAAAATCCTAGAGAAGGTTGGAATGGAAGGTACCTTTATCAATATAATAAAAGCTGGATACAACAAGCCCACAGCAAGGATTATACTCAATGGGGAAAACCTTGAAGCATTACCCCTTTGATGAGGATCTAGACAAGTCCGTCCACTCTCACCACTTCTATTCAATATTGTACTTGAAATCTTATCTGAAGCCATAACACAAGAAAGGGGCATAAAAGGGATTCAAATCAGCAAGGAAGAAGTCAAGCTGTCCCTATTTGCAGATGACATGATCTTATACCTGAGTGATCCCAAAAACTCCACCAGGAAGCTCCTGGAACTAATATAGAAGTTCAGCAGGGTAGCAGGATACAAAATAAATGTACAAAATCAGTGGCTTTCCTATATGCCCAGAATGAAAGAAGTGAAAAAGCCCTGAGAGAAACAATCCCTTTTACTATAACCCCTAAATAAAGGAAATACCTTGGTATAAACCTAACCAAGGACGTAAGAGACCTTTATAATGAAAACTTTAAAACCCTAAAGAAAGAAATTGCAGAAGACACCAGAAGGTGGAAAGACCTGCCATGCTCCTGGATTGGCAGAATCAACATCATAAAAATGACTTTCCTACCAAAGGCAATATACAAATTCAATGCTATACCAATTAAAATCCCAAAGCAATTCTTTAAAGAAGTTGACCTAGGGCTGGAGAGGTGGCTCAGGGGTTAAGCCTCCGCCTTGCAGGCGGAAGGTCCCGAGTTCGGATCCCAGATCCCACGTATAGACGCCAGGTGGAAGCGGGGGCGGCCTGCGCTTCTGGTCCTGGTAGGGCGGAACCTGTGAATCCCGGGGCAGAAGGAGGTGGAGGCGTCCATGGTGGTTCACGAATTCGTCCGTGGTTCTACACACACATACACACACACACACACACACACACACGCACATACACACGCACATGCACACAGTTGAATAAATAATAATAAAAAAATTAAAAAAAAAAAAAGTTGACCTAACAATCTCAAAATTCATATGGAGACACGAAAGACCCAGGATAGCAAAAACAATCCTGAGTAACAAAAACACTGCTGGAGGTATCACCATAACAAACCTTAGTCTATACTACAAATCCATAGTTGTAAAAACAGCCTGGTATTGGCTCCAAAATAGACACACAAATCAATGGCTAAGGGTTGAAGACCTGGGTATAAGCCCACACAACTATAGCCATTTGATCTTTGACAAAAGGGCCCAAAAATTCAATGAAAAAGAACAGCATCTTCAGCAAATGGTGCTGGCAAAACTGGATCTCCACATGCAGAAATCTAAAACTGGACCCATACTTGTCACCGTGTACAAGAATTAATTCCAAATGATCAATGACCTTGATATAAGGCCAGAGACTATAAAAACCATAGTTGAAAGAGTAGGGAACTCCCTCGAGCTGATTGGGCTAGGCCAACAGTTCCTAAATGGACATCCAATAGTACAGTCAATACAAACAACTCTCAACAGTTGGGATCTTGTTTAATTAAAGAGCTTCTGTTCAGATAAAGAGATTGTAACTGGAGCACAAAGGCAACCCACAGAATGGAAGAAAATCTTCACTAACCACATATCTGATAGAGCTCTATTATCCAGAGTGCACAAAGAACTTAGAAAACTAAACACCAAGGAAACAAATGGCCCAATTAAAAAATGGGCCTTGGACCTTAAAAGAAACTACCAGGACGAAATTAAATTGTCTAAAAAATATCTTAAAAAATGCTCCACATCCTTAGTCATCAGGGAAATGCAAATCAAAATTTCCCTGAGATATCATCTCACCCCTGTCAATATGGTAAACATCCACAATAAAACTACACCAAGTGCTGGAAAGGGTGTGGAGAGAGGGGAACTCTCCTACATTGCTGGTGTTAATGTAGGCTTATACAACCAATCTGGTGAGCCGTCTGACAATTCTTTTTTTTTTTTAAATCTTTTTTATTATTTATTCAATTGTGCATGCATGCATGTGTTCGTGTGTGTGTGTGTAGAACAACGGACGAATTCGGGAAGCACCATGGACTCCTCCACCTCCTCCTTGTTTACTCTGCCCCGGGATTCCGAAGCTCCACCCTGCCAGGATCAGAAACGCAGGTCACCCCCGCTTCCAATCGGCGTCTATACGTGGGGTCTAGGATACGAACTCGGGACCTTCGGCCTGCAAGGCAGAGGCTTAACCCCTGAGCCACCTCTCGGGGCCGTCTGACAATTCTTAAAGAATATACCACTCTTAGGAATAACCACACATACAGTAAAAATTCACTTCGGTAGCACAAGCATGACCATATTCATAGAGCACTGTTTAGAATAGCAAAGTCATGGAATCAGCTCAAATGTCTGAAAGTTGACGAGTGGATAAGGAAAATGTGGTACATTTCTTTTTTTTTTTATACATTTTTTATTATTATTGCAGCTCATACAAATTTAATAGGTACACCAGTTGCCTCCCTCCCTCCTTCTTCCCCCGAACCCCATGCTCCCCCTCCCCTCACCCCTGCCTCCCCATCCCCCCGTGCCTCCCGCCCCAATTCCCAGAGTACTTTCTTGTGCATGCCTGACTCTCCTCTGGGCCCTCCTCTCCGATGACGTACAAGGACCCAGTGGCATTTCCCTGAACCCTTTCCTGTGTTCCCCTTAAGCATAGGAACACTACTGTGGCTGTCAATCCCTTGCCTCCAAGGATCTTGGTGCCTTTGGCAGATGCTAGACTTTGTGAGGTCAATAGTGTGTTGGACATTGCTCCGGGTATGCAATGTCCAATTATGATTGCTTCGGCCCTAACTTGTGTGGAGTATCTTGCAAATCATTGCTCCTCCCATCCTTTCGCTCTTACACTCTTACTGCCCCCTCTACTGCAAATGTCCCTGAGCTTCAGGATGGGGAGAGATTAGGCTGGCCTAGTTCTAGGTGGTTGATATAGAGTCTCTGAGGTTCTGGATTGTGGTTTGTTGATTTTCTTTTGCAGTTTTGTTGTTCCTGCAATGCCCTTCACTCCATCATGATGGGTACTGTATGTCACCCCCTGGCCAGAGACAAAAAGCTGTTAAACTGGAGTCTTATTATAAGAGCATATTCAAGGGTAGATGTAATAAAAGTAGGAAACCACAGTGAGGGAGGGGCCCATCACCCATTTGCAAAATGGTTAATTTTTATCTGCCAGAATATATGCCCTCCCCTTCTGGTGAGATCATACCCCCTTAGTTGTAAATGATCAGGAACGAACAATCTGTGAACTTAACGAGGTGTCACATTACTTACTTGCAGTCCTTGATGGTGGCCTATTTTCTCTACTGTAACGTGGTCACTTCTCTCCTTGTTTCTGGTGTGGCCCTCCAACTCCATCCCTCCTGTTCATAATCCTTGTAATTACTGTAGGTATTACATAGATTTATCTTTGAGTGTCTCAAGGTGGGCTGGGTGGGTTTGGTACTAGGAGCCACCTATTAGGGAGTACATACGGCACTTAATTTTCTGGGTTTGGGATACTTCACTTAATATAATTGTTTCTAATGACATCCATTTCCCAGAAAATTCCAGTAATTCATCATTTTTGATAGCTGAGTAGTACTCCATTATACAGATGTACCACAGTTTCCTTATCCACTCGTCAACTGTTGGACATTTGGGTTGATTCCATGACTTTGCTATTGTAAACAGTGCTGCTATGAACATGGTCATGCTGGTGCTATCAAGGTGAACCTCTGTTGTATGGGGGGTTATTCCCAAAAGTGGAATTGCAGGGTCATATGGCATTTCAATCTTTAATTTCTTTAAGAATCTCCAGACGGCTCACCAAAGTGGCTGTATGAGCCTGCATTCCCACCAGCAATGTAGGAGAGTTCCCCTCTCTCCACATCCTCTCCAGCATTTGGTGTTGTTTGTATTGTGGATTTTCGCCATCCTGACCAGGGTGAGATGATATCTCACGGAAGTTTTTTTTTGCATTTCCCTGATGGCTAAGGATGTGGAGCATTTTTTAAGATATTTGTTAGACATTTTAATTTCATCCCTGGTAAAATTTCTTTTAGTTCCGGGGCCCATTTTTTAATTGGGCCATTAATTTCCTTGGTGTTTAGTTTTCTAAGTTCTTTGTGCACTCTGGATAATAGAGCTCTATCAGATATGTTGTTAGTGAAGATATGTGGGTTGCCTTTGAGCTCATGTTACAATCTCTTTATCTGAACAGAAGCTCTTTAATTTCACAAGATCCCAACTGTTGAGAGTTGGTAGCAGTGACTGTGCAATTGGATGTCTGTTTAGGAACTTTTGGCCTAGCCTGATCAGATCAAGGGAGTTCTCTATCCTTTCACGTGTGGTTTTTATAGTCTCTGGCCTTATATCAAGATCCTTGATCCATTTGGAATTAAGTCTTGTACATGGTGACAAGTACGGGTCCAGCTTTAATCTACATGTGGAGATCCTGTTTTGCCAGCACCATTTGTTGAAGATGCTGTTCTTTTTCCATTGGATTCTTTGGGCCCCTTTGTCAAAGACAAAATGGCTGTACTTTTGTGATCTTGTATCTGGGTCCTCAATCCTTATCCATTGATCTGTGTGTTTATTTTGCAGCCAGTACCAGCCTGTCTTTATAACTATGGATTTGTAGTATGGATTTGTAGTATAGACTAAGGTTTGGTATGGTAATACCTCCAGCAGTGTTTTTGTTACTCAGGATTGTCTTTGCTATCCTGGGTCGTTTGTGCCTCCATATGAATTTTGAGATTGTTTGGTCAACTTCTTTAAAGAATTGCTTTGGGATTTTAATTGGTATAGCATTGAATTTGTATATTGCCTTTGATAGGATGGTCATTTTTACAATGTTGATTCTGCCAATGCAGGAACATGGGAGGTCTTTCCACCTTCTGGTGTCTTCTGCAATTTCTTTCTTTAGGGTTTTAAAGTTTTCATTGTAAAGGTCTTTTACCTCTTTGGTTAGGTTTATACCAAGGTATTTCCTTTTTTTAGTAGCTATAGTAAAAGGGATTGTTTCTCTCAAGGCTTTTTCACTTCTTTCATTCTGGGCATATAGGAAGGCCTCTGATTTTTGTACATTTATTTTGTATCCTGCCACCCTGCTTAACTTCTCAATTTGTTCCAGGAGCTTCCTGGTGGAGTTTTTGGGATCCCTCAGGTATGTCATCTGCAAATAGGGATAGCTTGACTTCTTCTTTGCCTATTTGAATCCCTCTTATGTCCCTTTCTTGTCTTATGTCTTCAGCCTAGACTTCATGTACAATATTGAATAGAAGTGGTGAGAGTGGACATCCTTGTCTAGTTCCTGATCGAAGTGGGAATGCTGAAATGTGGTACATTTGTGCAATGGAATACTACTCAGCCATTAAAAAGTATGAATTAATGGAATTTGGCAGGAAATGGATGGAATTAAAACAAGGGGACCATGTTACAGCAGAGAAAATAGGCCACCATCAAGGACTGCAAGTATGTAATGAGACATGTGGTTAAGTTCACACTCTTTCCTTCCTGATCATTTGCAACTGATGGGGTATGATCTCACCAGAAGGGGAGGGCATATATGGTGCCAGATAGAAAGTAACCATTTTGCAAATGGGTCATTGACCCATCTCTCACCGCGATCTCCTACTTTTATTCCATCTACTTTTGAATATACTCTTATAACAAGACTCTAACAGGTTTTTATCTCTGGCCAGTGGGTGACATCCAATACCCATCAGGATGGAGCCAAGAGCATTGCAGGAGCAGCAAAACTGAAAAAAAAATCAACAAATCATAATTCAGAACATCAGAGACTCTATATCAACCACCTGGAATCAGGCCAGCCTATTCTCTCCCCATCCTGAAGCTCAGGATAATTTTTGGAAGCGGGTCAGTAAGATTGTAAGAGCACAAAGATGGCAGGAGTAATGATATGCAAGATACTCCACACAAGTTAGGGCCGAAGCAAACATAATTGGAAATTCCATGCCCTGCGCAATGTCCAACACATTATTGACCCCACAAAGTCTAGCATGTACTAAAGGCACTAGGATCCTTGGAGGCTAGGGACTGACAATCACAGTAGTATTCCTAAGCTTAAGGGTTCTGGGAAATGCCCCCGAGTCCTTGCTCCTCATCGCAGAGGAGGACCCAGAGGAGAGTTTGGCATGCACATTAAAGGATGCTCTGGGGATTGGGGGGAGGCAGTGGGGGATGGGGAGATAGGGGGGAATGGAGGGGGAAGCAGCCGAGTCGGGAGAGGTGGAGGGAGGGAGGGCACCTGTGTACTTTTTAAGTTTGTATGAGTGGAAATAATAGTAATAAAAATAAAAATCAGTGTATCAGCATTATACATACTTGCATTTTACTTTTGATCAGAGAGCTTCTTAGTATCCACACTCATAGAAAGGAAGCAAGGGTTTCAATATTCTGCGTAATGTACAGCCTCATTTTTCAATAAAGTATGAAAAAGTTTAAAGTAAAACTCTACGATCTGCCTGTGTAACTCTTAGATCTGCTCATTAAGCAAGTCTACCTTCCAGTTCCTCTCTTTCTCCATACCTAGGATTTTGATACAGAGGGTAAACTTTAATGGACTAACTAATATAGTACTATGTTCAGACAAATATAGAGATGTCAGAATTCAAGACAGAGTACAATAGGGAAGGTAGTGCATACCTTGGAATTTAGATTTACTTAAACCTAAATTTGAATATTCATAGATTATACACAGTACCCTCATTATTTTCTTGCTCATTTGATTTGATATATATTTATTTCTCAGTTGCTGAATTGTAGGCTTCATGACATTTTGGACATTTTTTTCCCATTTTGTTCAGCTTCATTGCTCAATCTTGCTTAAAACATCTGACTAATATTGGCTCAGATAATTAAATCACAAAATAAATTAATGAGGAATTCTGTAACAGTCTCCTAGCTGAACTTCACTCTTTGATCCCTTGCTCATCTATAATTGTGCTTCTGTTTATAGTTTTGGAAATTAGACCTGAATCCTCCATGTCTATGTGGATCCAATTTATCTTTAAAGCTCCAGGTCAGAATTCAGTCTGGAAGCCTGTGTTCCTTCACATAGCCTGACATATTCTCTAGCTAATTCAGGATGGCTGCTGTGTTGGATCTTCACTCAGAGCATGAGATCAGCATGATGGAGGCATTGAGCAGCTGGGGGAGATAGAAAGTACTAATGGGTTAAACAAAAATATCATTATCCCTTTGCCTTTTCATCAGGATCACTCTGAATGTCTAAACTACTCCCAAGGCAGAAATAGTGAAGGCATGTCACAAATAACTGAATTAATCCTGAGAAATTAAGTGATATCAGGACTTAAATATAAGTCTGCCTCATTGTAAAATATGTTTTGTTCTCTTCTCAATCTTAATAGTTTATCTTGATTTTCTATCTTTCTTTAAACTGTGTGAGAATCTAATCTCATTTATTATTATTTATTATTTATTCAATTGTGTATGTGTGAATGTGTGCGTGTGTGCGTGTGTATGTAGAACCATGGACGAATTCGGGAACCACCAAGGACTGCCTCCACCTTCTTGTTTACTCTGCCCGGGGATTCACAGGCTCTAGTCTACCAGGACCAGAAATGCATGCCCCCCTCCCCCGCTTCTGCCCGGCGTCTATATATGGGGTCTAGGATCCAAACTCAGGACCTTCTGCCTGCAAGGCAGAGGCTTAACCTCTGAGCCACCTCTCCAGCCTCTGAGAATCTAAACTTCCTTTATTCTCCTTGTGTCATAGAGTAAGATGTGATTGACAATGTCAGCTCTGAGGTAATATACTAATCAGAGGCTAAATGATCCTGGACAAAAATAAATCATATTTTGGACTGAGTTAGGAAAGCTTGGAATATTAATGATTTTTCACTGTATGTCTAAGTCTATTTTCTATTGTTACACTTAAATATTGCAGGGCATGTTTTCATAAATATTGGACATATACTTAGCCTGTGGATAAAGAAAATCTGAAGTTCAGGCGCAGATTTCCAGTGTCTGTTCAGCATCTTGTGGAGGGTCTTCATGCTTCATGATGGAATTCAGATCCAGCATGCCAGAAAGTCTTTCTTCCTCTTGTTACATAGATACTCAGGGAATCCTGATGACTCTACCCTAAGTGCTTGTGTCCAAACGAAGTTGATTTCTTGACATAATTTTGCCATGCACACATTTTGGATACTGCAAGTACCTACATCAAAATACTCATGGTACATAATGAAGTATTTTTCATCCCAAACTCATTGTTCCATATGTTATTGTATATTTAATAGAATATCTCTCATTAAATTGCTTGTGTAATAAGCAAGGTGACACATAAGGTACTTACTTAGCAAAGTCTCTGGAGAGAATGTTTGTAGGAAAGCACAGGTTTCACTCACAAGCAGAGGAAAGCAAGCGGGAGATACTGAATCTGTACTGACAGCTTACTTATGATCAGAAGACTATTTAGAATGTTAGAGATTGTAGCAGTTCAACTACATTGTTTCTGATAAAATAACCATCAAAAGGCTTAAGGGAACAAGAGGTTTATTCTCTTACAATAGAGTTACAGTTCCTTGTCCAGAATTATAGGAGAGCTCACACCAACACCAGGGCTGAGCGAAACTGGCCACACCATCTCTTCATAATGGCTGAGGGAGGGAAAATCCTTATGTGCCAGACCAGCATGTCTGGTCATGTGTACACAAGAATGCCATCTTTTTCAACCAGCTCTCTGTATTTTATTTCAGGTTCTAGTCCCACCAACCATGGGCTGGGCCTTCCCCATCAGCTAGATAATTTCTCTACAGGTTTGCTCTGGGTTTAACTCAACCACTAATTCTCTACAAATATGCCCAGAGTTCAAACCCTCAACTGTCAAGTTGACACTTATGCCTAACTATGACAGAGATCTTGAAGCATTATGCAAATGGACAAAGCAGTCCCTGTGTGATGAATATTGAAGAGAAAATGAATTCTAAGTATTTGGATTATTTATTTGTTTTATTACATTATTTGCCTACTTACACAAGCTCAATAATTACCCCCATTCTTCTCCCTTCTGCTCTCTTCCCCGCAGTACCCCATTGCACTCTTGTCCCTCTAACCACTCCCCCCCATTCCCTTTTATCCCTTTACCTTGCCTTCTTTTCTTTCGGTGCTTCCTGCTTTCTACTTCCCATCCTCTAGAGCATCTGTTCATATGGGGGCTGAATTTCCCTCTGAGATGTCTACACTAGTGAGGGTTCGGAACTCAGTGGCACAGCTTGGGGCCCCTTCGTGGGCTGAGTGCTAGTATGGGAATTCTATTGTGACTCTATTAGCCCCTTGCCTCTAAGGATCCCACTGCCTGAAGCCTTTTCCCCTGTGATCTGTACTACACTTTGGAGAGTTGTTGACATGTCAGCCATTGTGCATGTCAGGCAAGATCCAATCACATTGTCGTTATGTCCTGGCTTCTGCAGTCCTAATTTGCATGGAGTATTTCACATATCATTGGTCCTCCCCACCATTAACCTCTTACAATGTTGCCACCCCCTCTTCTGAAAGCTCAGAGCTGAGCTTTAGGATGGTGAGACATTGCTGATGTGGTTCTGGGTGAATATTATAGGGTCTTTAGTGTTCTGAATTTTTGTTTGTGGTAGTTTTCAGTTTTGCTATTCCTGTACTGCCCTTGGCTGCATCCTGATTGGTTGTCGAAGTCATCTCCTAAGCAAAGATAAAACACTGTTTGAATGAAGACCTTAACATAAGAAGAGGCAGAAAGATAGATGGAAGAATGGGAATAGCATGCAGCAGTGAGAAGAGTCAGTCTCCATTTGCCAGTTGGTTACCATTTACTGCCAGTCTCTATATATTCCCTGACTGAGGAGATCAAACCTGTTCTGTCCCAAGTGAACAGGAAGGGAAGTAAGAGTGAGCTCCATCAGATGTCTTGCTACTTACATGCCCTACATGAAGGTGGTCTAATTTTTCTGTTGAAGTGTGTTCTTTTGTCTCCTCTCTTTTGAGGTCTTCTTTCCCCTTCTCTACCATTTCTAATCCTTTTCATTATAGTGGGTATTTCAGAGATTTACCTTTGAGTATGTCATTAAGTGGGTTTGTAACTAGGATCCACTTATTAGGGAGTATAAAAAACACCTAACTTTCTGTATCTGGGATACTTGACTCAATATAATTTCTTCTAATTCCGTCCATTTCCTGGCAATTTTGATTAATTACTCTCTTTTGATTGCTGAGTAGTATACCATTGTATAAATTTACCACATTTTCATTTTCTGTTTGTCAATTGTTGGGGATTTGGGCTGATTCCATGACTTTGATATTGTAAATAGTGCTGCAATGAACATGATTGTACTTGCATCATTGTAGTGAATTGTTCAATTTTGGGGGATAATCCATAGTAGTGGTATAATATCATTTAAGGCATTTCAAGCCTTAACAGTTTTAAGAAATTGCCATACTGATCTCCAGATTGGTTATTCCCACCAGCAATGTATGAGTTCCCTTCTCTCGTATTGTCTTCAGCATTTGTGTCATTTGTTTTGTGGATTTTCATCATCTTGATCGGGATGAGATGATATCTCAAAGTACTTTCAGTTTACATTTCCCTGATGGCAATGGATGCAGAGCATGTTTTAAGAAATGTGTTAGACATTTTGATTTCCTTCCTGGAAAAGTTGCTTCTGAGTTCCCAGGCCCATTTTCTAATTGGGCCATTAATCTCCTTAGAGTTTAATTTTTAAGGTCTTTGTGCACTTTTGATAATAGAGTTCTATCAGATGTGTGGTTAATGAAGATTTTCTCCTTTTCTGTGGGTTGCCTTTTTGCTCTGTTTATAAATTCTTTAGCTAAACAGACCCTTTTTAATTTCATAAGATCCCATTTGTTGAGTGTTGGTTCTAGTGACTATGCTATTGGATTTCTGTTTAGGAACTGTTGACCTAGCCCAATCCACTCAAGGGAGTTCCTTATCTTTCAACTAGGGTTTTTGTAGTCTCTGACCTAATATTAAGGTCAACTTGGAGTTGATGCATGGTCACAAGCACAAGTAATCTTCTGCCTGTGGATATCCAGTTTTGCCAGCACCATATATTGAAGATGCTGTTCTTTTCCTGTTGAGTATTTTGGACCTCTTTGTCAAAGATCAAATGGGTGTAATTGTGTGGGCTTATATCTTGGTGTCTAACCCTTATCCATTGATCTATGTGTCTATTTTGGAACCAGTATGAGGTTGTTTGTATTACTATGGATTTGTAGTATAGATTAAGGTTTGGTATGGTGATACCTCCAGCAGTGTTTTTGTTACTCAGGATTGTTTTTGCTATCCTGGGCATTTTATGCTTCCAGATGAGTATGAGATTGTTTTGTCAATTTCTATAAAGAATTTCTTTGGGATTCTGATTGGTATAGCATTGAATTTTGTACATTGCTTTTGATAGGATGGTCATTTTTATGATGGTAAGTCTGTCAAATCTGGAACATGGGAGGTCTTTCCACCTCTGGTGTCTTCTGTAACTTTTTTCTTTAGGGTTTTAAAGTTTTCATTATAAACCTCTCTTACTTCTTTGCTTATATTTATACCACAGTATTTCATTTTTTTAAGGTGCTGTAGTAAAAATGGATTGTTTTGATTAGGACTTTTTCACTTTTTTCATCCTTTGTGTATAAGAAGGCCACTGATTTTTGCATGTTTATTTTGTAACTTGCCACACTGCTGAACTTATATATTAGTTCCAGGAGTTTCCTAGTGGAGTTTTAGGATCTCTCGGATATATGATCATGCCATCTGCATCTGCAAATAGAGATGTCTTGACTGATTTGAATCCCTTTTATCTCCCTCTCTTGTCTTATGGCTCTAGCTAAGACTTCAAGTACAATATTGAGTAAAAGTGGTGAGAGTTGTCAGCCTTGTCTAGTTCTCAATCAAAGCAGGAATGCTTTCAGTTTTTCTCCATTTAGTATAATCCTTATTGTTGGCTTATTGTACACAGCTTTTATTATGTTGATATAATTTCTTGCATTCCAACTGTCTCTATGACTTTGTTCATAAAAGGATGTTGGAACTTGTCAATAGCTTTTTCTGAATCTATCAAGAGTATTATGTAGTCTTGAACTTTGGATTGGTTTGTATAATGGATGACATTTTTATATGTGTATTTGAACCAAACTTGTATGCCTGGGATGAATCCAACTTCATCACAGTGAATGTTCCTTTTACTATGTTTTTGAATTCACTTTGATACGATTTTGTTGAGATTCTTTGCATCTGTATTCATCAAAGAGACTGGTCTATATTTTTTATTAGGCTTTAAGATTAGTTTGATATTAGGTTCTTAGAAAGAACTTGGATGTGTTCCTCCATTCAGTGTTTTATGGAATAGTTTAAAGAGTGATAATGTTAGTTTTTCTTTAAATATCTCATAGAATTCTGTCCTGACAATATCTGGTCCAGTATATTTTTTGGTGGGAAAATTTGAGACTATTTCATTAATTTCCTCATTTGTTATAGGACTATTTAAATAATTCAGAACTTCCTGATTCAATTTAGACAAGCTGTGCTTACTCAGAAATGCATCCATTTTTCTAAAGTGACATGAGCACAATCATGTTTATTGCACCACTATTTATGATAGCAAAGTCTTGGTTTCAACCCAAATGCCCAACAGTTGATTATTAGATGATGAAAATGTGGTGCATTTATACAATGGAATACTATGTAGCCATCAGAAAAGATGAATTAATGAAATTTGCCAAGAATTTGATGGAAATAGAAAAAATTATGTTGAGGGAAGTATCCCAGACACAGAAAGTTAGGTGCTGCTTGTACTGCCTAATAAGTGGATCCTAGTTCCAAACCCACTTAATGACATATCAAAGTAAATCTCTTTAATGCCCATTATAAATACAAATATATAAACAGGAGGGAAGGTGAAGGAGGACCTCAAAATAAAGGAGAAAAAGGAACAAGCTTCAGTAGAGAAAATAGGCCAAAGTCCTGTATTGCATGTAAGTAGTGACACATCTGGTGCAGTTTCATTCTCACTTCCTTTACTTGGGCCTTAACAGTTTGATCTCACCAATCATGGAGGATATAGGGAATGGCAGATAGAGGTAACCATCTATTCTTATGTTAAGATCTTTGTTTAAACAGTCTTTTATCTTTGGTTAGGAGATGACCTTCAGTATCAATCAGGACACAGCTAAGGGCAGTGCAGGAATAGCAAAACTGAAAACAACACACATTATTCAAAACACCAAAGACCCTACTACATAAATCACTTGGGACCAGGTTAGCAAAGTCTCTCCCCATCGTAAAGCTCAGGAAACCTTACAATAGATGGGGAAGACCAATGATATGCAAGACACTGCACACAAGTTTGGGTTGCAGCAGCTGTAATTGGACTTGGCCTGACTCGCACAATCACTGACATCTCAACAACTCCCCAAAATCTAGCAGGAATTACGGGGGAGAAGGCTTCAGGAAGTAGGATTCTTAGAACAAGGGATTAAACAGTCATGTAGATTTTCCATGTTAATGGGTGCCCAAGAAGGGGCTCTGTGTTAATGCTGCTGAGTCCTGAACCCTCACTAGCATGATAGACTCAGAAGGAGGTTCAGCACCCACATAAATGGATGCTCCAGGGGATGGGAGGGAGAAGGTGGAGGCACCTGGAGAGGGGAAGGGAGGAAGAGAGAGAAAGGAAAAGGGAGACTGCAGGGACCCAGAACAGAAAGCACCAACTGGCTAGTGGAGCCTGCTGATGACCTGGGGCCTGAGGTGTGGCCTATCAGCAGCTGGACCCACCAAAAAGAGCAAGGAGTCCACTGGGCCCTGAAGTACATTTTGATTGTGTATTGGTAGAATATATCACAAAGATAATTCATAGGCACACTGGGCCAAGAGTTTAGTATTTTCTTGTTATAAGCACTAATAGGAACTATGCAAAGAAGTTTAGTTACTGGACTCCTGTGGTAATACATAAGCAGAGTAAGAACAGTGGTTATACAGTCATTAAATTTCGCCTTGGTTTTCCTCTGTTAGATATTGAGAAAATCATCTAAGTTCTTCAGCGATGCAAGTTAGATAGCCCTATGCTTGTATCTGGTTCAAGACAGTAAACTCTTTATGGTTCCAATTACCTGTACCTAATATCGAACTTTTCCTGGCTCCTGAGTCTGGATGAACTAGCAACATGTTTGCCTAAACGATTTTTTTCCTAATTGGGTAAGCTAAAGAAAGTAGAAAGGAGCAGACCAATAGCAATAATTTTGAGTTTGTATCATAGACCAACTGAGATTATCTAAAAGAGCTGTAGAAGTTGTTGTGTAGTTTGAGAACAGCTAAATTTCATGAGGATGAAGGAAATTATTTGATGTAGATGATTGGCTACATTAGTAGCCTTTAAATTTTTTTGGAAATTATAACTTTCTGGCCTATGTGCACTTCAATAGTGAAGAAAATCATTGTCATGTTGTATTGTTGAATGTGAAGAGTGCAAATAGTGAAAGGACCCAGAATTTTCTATCTTATTTCATTTCCATTACCGTGCAAAAGTGTGAACTAACTTACCATTCTTCTAATATAATCTCAGCTGATGAGAAACTGAATATCTTATATAATCAATTAAAAACCATAGGTTAAACAAGAACTTTAAATATTTTGCTCTGTATCTCCTGACGAGTGTTGAGTACTTGAGTGAACTGCTTGTGATCTTGTTGTTTTTAGAATATATAAAATATTTACTTGTTATGTTCCTGAAAGTAAACTGTGTCAGAAGTTTGGATTAAATAAAAAAGATCATGGAGCTTATTTTCAGTCAAATAACATTTCAATCTTCATTTATTTCAACGGTATTTTTTTTTAATATTTCATTCTTTATTTTCATAATTATGAAGTTTAAAGTTTTGAGTATTCAGCGCAATTGGTGGCTCCTAAGGCCTCGAGGAGTCCGCGGCCATCTGTTAAGGATCTGATATTCATGGCAATTTGATGCGGTTTCTACTGTATTCGTTGCGCTCTCTGCCACTGAGGCAGAAGTAGCTCCGCTGATGTCTCCGGGGAAGAGTCAGCTCCCAGGGTTCTGGAGATGCAAACTCTGCAGCATGCTAGGAGCAAAGAGGAGCCTGGGGGGGGGGAGTATGGAGGAAGGGTTGCACTCAGCTGTGGTGTGGGAGCCCTGTGGCTCACGGCAGCAGCTTGGGTCTGGTGAGGACTAGAATGCTCTGTTCCTAGCAAGGACATGCAAAGGGACATGGCCCCTTCCTCCTACAATCAGCCTTGGCTGCAGGACGACAGTCTGTTCTGAGAGACGAAGCTGGGAAGCCCAGATTCCATATGAGGACAAATGAATCACTCGGGCTGTGGCTGTGAGATGGAAGAAACAGAAACAAGAGCGAGTTCTGGTAGGTAGGGCTGTGCAGAAGGTGGTGGGGAACGGAGATTCAGTTTATCACTTGGGGGTCAGAGAAACATTTCCCTGCCACACAATGGGGTACGTAGGAGACCTGGGCAGAGGGGAGCAGCTGGAAAGGCTGGCCTCTGGTAGAGGTGTGGACTCCATCCGTCCTTCGACTAAAATCAGAGCTTCCTCCTGATTTTTTTTAAACATTTTTTATTATCTCTGCTCATACAAGCTTAACAGGTACACCGGTTCCCTCCCTCCTTCCTCCTCCCCCCGACTCCTCTGTTCACCCTCCCCTCACCCCTTCCTCCCCACCCCCCAGTACCTCTCTTCCCCCAATCCCCGGAGAATTCTTTAATGTGCATGCCAAACTCTCCTCTGGGTCCTCCTCTCCAATGACGTACAAGGATCTAGCGGCATTTCCCTGAACCCTTTCCTTTGTTCCCCTTAAGCATAGGAACACTTTTGGCTGTCAATCCCTTACCTCCAAGGATCTTGGTGCTTTAAGCATATGCTAGACTTTGTGGGGTCAACAGTGTGTTGGACATTGTGCAGGGCATGCAAAGTCCAATTATGATTGCTTCGGCCATAACTTGTGTGGAGTATCTTGCATATCATTGCTCCTCCCATCCTTGTGCTCTTAACAATCTTACCGCCCCCTCTTCTGCAGCTTCAGGATGGGGAGAGATTAGGCCGGCCTAATTCTAGGTGGTTGACATAGAGTCTCTGAAGTTCTGGATTATGATTTGTTGGTTTTCTTTTGTGGTTTTGCTGCTCCTGCAATGCCCTACACTCCATCCTGATGGGTATAGGATGTCACCCCCTGGCCAGAGATAAAAAGCTGTTAAACTAGAGTCTTGTTATAAGAGTATATTCAAAAGTAGGAAACCACAGTGAGGGAGGGGTCAATCACCCATTTGCAAAATGGTTACTCATTATCTACCAGACTATATGCCCTCACCTTCTGGTGAGATCACACCCCCTCAGTTATAAATGATAAGGAACGAAAAGTCTGTGAACATAACCAGATGTCTCATTACTTATTGAGTCCTTGATGGGGGCCTATTTTCTCTGCTGTAACATGGTCCCCTCTCTCCTTCTTTCTGGTGTGGCTCTCCTACCCCATCCCTCCTGTTCATACTCCTTGCAATTACTGTATTACAGAGATTTATCGTCCAGTGTCTCAAGGTGGGCTGGGTGGGTTTGGTACTAGGAACCACCTATTAGGGAGTACATACTGTGCTTAATTTTCTGGGTCTGAGATACTTCACTCAATATAATTGTTTCTAATGACATCCATTTCCCGGCAAATTCCAGTAATTCATCATTTTTGATGGCTGAGTAGTACTCCATTGTATAGATGTACCAATTTCCTTATCCACTCGTCAACTGTTGGACATTTGGGTTGATTCCATGACTTTGCTATTGTAAACAGTGCTGCTATGAACATGGTCGTGCTTATGCTATCGAGGTGAACCTCTGCTGCATGGGGGGTTATTCCCAAAAGTGGAATCGCAGGGTCATATGGCATTTCCATCTTTAATTTCTTTAAGAATCTCCAGATGGCTCGCCAGAGTGGCTGTATGAGCCTGCATTCCCACCAGCAATGTAGGAGAGTTCCCCTCTCCACATCCTCTCCAGCATTTGGTGTTTTTTGCCATCCTGACCAGGGTGAGATGATATCTCAGGGAAGTTTTGATTTGCATTTCCCTGATGGCTAAAGAAGTGGAGCATTTTTTCAGATATTTGTTAGACATTTTAATTCATCCCTAGTAAAGTTTCTTTTAAATTCCAGGGCCCATTTTTTTAATTGGGCCATTAATTTCCTTGGTGTTTAGTTTTCTAAGTTCTTTGTGCACTCTGGATAATAGACCTCTATCAGACATGTGGTTAGTAAAGATTTTCTACCATTCTGTGGGTTGCCTTTGAGCTTCTGTTAATCTCTTTATTTGAGCAGAAGCTCTTTAATTTCACAAGATCCCAACAGTTGAGAGTTTGTAGCAGTGACTGTGCCATTGGATGTCTGTTTAGGAACTGTCGGCCTAGCCCAATCAGCTCGAGGGAATTCCCTACCCTGTCAACTATGGTTTTTATAGTCTCTGGCCTTAAATAAAGGTCCTTCATCCATTTGGAATTAAGTCTTGTACTGGGTGACAAGTATGGGTCCAGTTTTAATCTTCTACATGTGGAGATCCAGTTTTGCCAGCACCATTTGTTGAAGATACTATTCTATTTCCATTGGATTTTTTGGGTTCCTTTGTCAAATACCAAATGGCTGTACCTTTGTGATCTTATATCTGGGTCTTCAATTCTTATCCATTGATCTGTATGTCTATTTTGGGGCCAGTACCAGGGTGTTTTTACAACCATGGATTTGTAGTATAGACTAAGGTTTGGTATGGTAATTCCTCCAGCAGTTTTTTTGTGACTCAGGATTGTCTTTGCTATCCTGGGTCTTTTGTGCCTCCATATGAATTTTGAGATTGTTTGGTCAACTTCTTTGAAGAATTGCTTTGGGATTTTAATTGGTATAACATTGAATTTGTATATTGCCTTTGGTAGGATGGTCATTTTTAACATGTTGATTCTGCCAATCCAGGAAAATAGGAGGTCTTTCCACCTTCTGGTGTCTTCTGCAATTTCTTTCTTTAGGGTTTTAAAGTTTTCATTGTAAAGGTCTTTTACCTCCTTGGTTAGGTTTATACCAAGGTATTTCATTTTTTTAGGAGCTATAGTAAAAGGGATTGTTTCTCTCAGGTCTTTTTCACTTCTTTCATTCTGGGTATATAAGAAGGCCTCTGATTTTGTATGTTTATTTTATATCCTGCTACCCTGCTGAACTTCTCAATTAGTTCCAGAAGCTTCCTGGTGGAGTTTTTGGGATCACTCAGATATAAGATCATGTCATCTGCAAATAGGAATAGCTTGACTTCTTCCTTGCCGATTTGAATTCCTTTTATGCCCCTTTCTTGTCTTATGGCTTTAGCTAAGACTCAAGTACAATATTGAATAGAAGTGGTGAGAGTGGACAGCCTTGTCTAAATCCTGATCGAAGTGGGAATGCTTCCAGTTTTTCCCCATTGAGCACAATCCTTGCTGTGGGCTTGTTGTATACAGCTTTTAGTATATTGATAAAGGTTCCTTCCATTCCAACCTTCTCTAGGGTTTGATCATAAAGGGCTGTTGGATCTTGTCAAAAGCTTTTTCTGCATCTATCGAGAGTATCATGTGGTCTTGGACTTTGGACTGGTTTACATGATGAATTACATTTATTTTTGCGTATGTTGAACCAACCTTGTGTGCCAGAGATGAAGCCTACTTGGTCCCCGTGAATGATCTTTTTAATGTGTTTTGAATCCGATTTGCTAAGACTTTGTTGAGAATCTTTGCGTTTGCGTTCATCAGAGAGATCAGCCTATAGTTTTCTTTTTTAAGTGAATCTTTATTAGGTTTTGGGACTAAGACGATATTAGCTTCATAGAAGGAATTTGGTAATGTTCCTTCCTTTGCTATTTGATGGAACAGTTTAAGGAGTATTGGTGTTATTAACTGCTTAAATGTATGGTAGCACTCTGTGCTGAATCTATCTGGTCCAGGACATTTTTTGGTGGGAAGATTCGAGATTACTTCCTCAATTTCCTTATATGTTATGTGACTATTTAAATAATTCACAACTTCCTGATTCAATTTAGGTAAGTTGTGTTTACTTAGGAATTCATCCATCTCTTTTGTGTTGTCAAACTTCACAGAGTATAAGTTTTTGAAATATGATATTATAATTCTCTGGATTTCTTGAGTATCAGTAGTGATATCTCCATTTTCATTTCTAATTTTATTGACTTGGGTTTTCTCTCTTGTTTTTGGTTACTTTAGCTAGAGGTGTACCAATCTTATTGATTTTTTCAAAGAACCAGCTTTTTGTCTAGTTGATATTTCTCTATCGTTTTCTTAATCTCGATTTCAGATATTTCTCCCCTTATTTTGCTAATCTCTTCCCTTCGATTACTTTTGGGATCAGATTGCTCTGGTTTCTCTAAAGCTGTAAGCTGCATTGTTAGGTTATTTATTTCTGATGTTTCCATTTTTCTGATGTAGGCATTGAGAGCTATGAACTTACCTGTTAGGACAGCTTTCATTGTGTCCCAGAAATTTTCAGGAAATCTTGATTTTCCTTTTTAAATTCTTCCTGAATCCAATTCTCATTCAGCATCATAGTATTTAATTTCCAGGAGTTAGTGTATTTTCTGTTGCCTGTTGTGTTGTGGATGTCAAGCTTTAGGCCGTGGTGGTCTGATAGGGCACAGGCCAGAATTTCAACTTTCCTGTATATGTGAAGATTCGTTTTGTGGCCCAATATGTGATCTATTTTGGAGAAAGTTCTTTGTGCTGCTGAGAAAAATGTGTATTCTTTGGTGCGTGGATGAAAAGTTCAATAGAGATCTGTAAGGTCCATTTCTTTAAGGGTTTGATTAAGTTCCAAAGTGTCTCTGTTAAGCTTTTGACCTGTTGATCTATCCCATGTTGAGAGGGCGATGTTGAAGTCCCCAAGAATTATCGTTTGGGGGTTGATTTCTTGCTTTAGACGCTGTAGGATTTTCTTAATAAATGTGGAGGGGCCCATAGTGGGTGCGTAAATGTTCAGTATTGGGAAGTCTTCCTGGTGAATTGCACCTGTGACTAAAATGTAGTATCCATCTGTGTCTCTTATGATTTTCTTTGGTTTGAAGTCCACTTTGTCCGACAGCATAATGGCTACCTCTGCCTGTTTCCTGGTTCCATTAGCTTTCAGTATTTTGGACCAGCCTTTCATTTTTAGGATGTGCCTATCTTTTGTGGTGAGATGAATTTCCTGAAAGCAACAGATTGATGAGTTGTGACTTTTAATTCAAATTTGTAATCTGTGTCTCTTAATCGGTGAGTTAATACCATTGACATTTAATGTTATAATGGAGAAATTCTTTTTAATCCTGGACATTTTTTATGTTTAGTGGATTTTGTAAGCATATTGTTTGATTTTTATGTTTTGGTGGTATTATACTTTCCTTCTGTCCTCCTGGATATGCTTGTTCTTTTCTTCAAGCTTGAGTATCATTTCTAACATGTTTTGAAGGCCTGGTTTGGTAGACATGTTTCCCTTCAAGTTGTCTTTGTGCTGGAAAATTTTTCTTTCTCCCCTGATCATGACGGATAGTTTTGCTGGGTATATCAGTCTGGGTGGCATTTTTGCTCATTTAATACATGAAGTATGTCTTTCCAAGCTCTCCTTGCTTTTACTGTTTCCATTGAGAAGTCATTTGTTATTTTAATAGATTTGCCTTTATAAGTGACTTGCTTTTTTTCTCTTGAAGCTCTCAGCACCTTTTCTTTGTCTTGAATGTGGAGTGTATTGACTGTTATTTGCTGTGGCGTTTTTCTATTTTGGTCATATCATTTGCAGTGCGAAATGCCTCTTGTATTTGGATGGGCCTCTCATTCTTCAGTGAGGAAAGTTTTCATTTATGATAATTTGAAAAATTTCCTCAGGTGTGGTATTTTGAGATTCTTGTTCTGGTATTCCATGAATGCTCATGTTAGGCTTCTTCAGGGTGTCCCATATCTCTTGAATGTTCCTCAAGTACCTTTTTGGCTTTGACTACCTCTTCCATTGAGCTGGTTAATTCTCCCACTTTGTCTTCAAGATCCGAAATTCTATTTTCTGCTTCATTAGTTCTGCTGATAAGACTCTCTGTTGAGCTTTGGGTTGAAGATAACTTGTCTTTTAGTTCAATTTTAAACTCTTCCTGAGACTGTTTTAACTACTCTATGCCTATTTTTGTTTCTTGAACTGTTTTTCTCAACTCCTCCAAATGCCTGTTGTGTTCCTGTTCAAAGTGGTTGATGTGGTTGTTTAATTCCTCTTGGATTTCCTGTTTCATAGTATTAATCATGGTAATGATCATACTTTGAAAGTTGTTGTCTTGGTTCTGGCTTTCTTGGCTATTTTCTGAGAATTTGTTATGGTTGGAATCCATCCTTAAGGGGTTGATTCTTTCAGTGGGAGATTGGTTTCCTTGGGTTTTATTTGTCATTGATCTACACTTTGAGTTGGACATTGTTGTTTTGTCTTCTAGGGCTTTTCAGTTTCTTTGTGTTTTTCACTGAACTGATTTAGTTGGTATTACTACACTTGGGTAGTTGTTATTAGTGCTTGCCTTGGGGTTGGGTATGTTTGTCTTTTCTTATTGTTATTTCCTAGTTGAGGCTATTAGGCTGTTAGTACATTAGTTAAACCAGGTTAAGTAAACAGGGGGTGAATATTAGTATGGTAGTGCACTTTTACGATGTAGTATTTTGGTGATATGTAAGAGTGAATTATGTATTCCCTGGAGTTGTATATGTTTTTGGGGTGGCTGTATGGAAAGGTTAATCTACAGTGATTAATATAAGAAAGGAACATTAAGGTGAAAAAAAAGGGAGGTTTACTTATCTTTGGGCTGGATGTGAAGAATCTCTCCCATGTGATGGGATGATTGTAGAGGTTTTCAGATGTATGGCCTTTGACCCTTAGAATTTGCTTGAGTTTTCTTTGGACTCTATTGAATTCTGAGTAGCAGTGTGTCTTCTGTAGACCACTTGTGTGGGTCCCCGGTGAGCCAGAGAGGCAGAGGGGCTGATGTTGTTGGCAGAATTCTTCACCCTGGGGCCTGGGACTTGGCTTAGTGGCCCTCCCAAGCTCCAGGGATGGAGGAATGTAAGCAAGTCCTGTCCAGTTGGACGGACAGGTGGGCGGGAGGAAGAAAGGGGCTGGGGCTTGGGGCACGGCCCAGGCCTAAGCCAGAGGCAGTCCGAGGCGTGGCGCAGGACCTGGGGCAACCTGGGGGTCTGGGGATGGCGGCGCGGACCGAGGTGGTGCGGAAGGGAGAAAGGGGGTTATTTGGTTATTTTTAACAGATATTTCTTTTCAGCAGATATTAAAATAGTGAAGTTTCCAGTTGAGTAGAATATATCACCCAGAGTAAAGAGAACTATGAGATATTTTAATTTTAAAAAGATTAGTTATTAATGTCTTTGGTTACTAGAAATAATGCTGAACATCAGCTAACATGTATTAAATCAGGATTTATCAAATATAATTTATTCATTGTGTTGTTCAATTTAAAGGAGGATAAGTTCATCTACACTGAATATCTGAATAATAATTTCCAAAAAATTAATTTATCAGTTCTAACCTGACTGAAAACTAAGGTAACACTCATGATACCTTGTTGAAATGTAAGCGGAAAATAAGTTCTATGGAAATAATAATAGTATTAGAGAAACCTAATGCTTTCATGAAAAAAATTGTGATTTTTAGGGATATTTCATTTATGGAAAGTAAAGAATGAATAAAAACACGTTGAAAAGGAAGATTATCCAACTCATAAAACACCACATGCATTCTCCACCCTCATGTGTCCATATTCCTGAGGGCATTCTCTGGTACACAAGCAGTAGGATATTTAGAACTCAATTAAGCACATTGCTTTGGAATTGAAATATCAAAGAGTATGGTTTGAAGTTGTTGTGTTGACAAGAAACTGAAGGGGATGGAATATAGGAGGAGGTTATCACAATGGAGTCCCAGTTTCTGCATATAAATTAATTTCAAATCCATGAATAATTCCTGAACTACAAATGTATAGAGAAACCTAAAGAAAACTGACAGAAGGAAACATGGAGGAGGCAGAAAATTCCTGCCTCCTTCATGGGAGACAGAATTTGGAACTTGCATTGCTCAATTGTGTACATGAAGAATATTTTTTCCTTTTTAACACTGATAGCAGCTTAGATTCTTAACCGGAAACTTTTAAATCAAAGTCACACTTTGATTTAAAGCAATTATTCAATTTCTATATAGCAACAGTATATGATTATAACAGAGCATGAAAAGAGATCTGCATTGCTTGATCATTTCTATGACTACAAGAAGCAATGACTTTGTTATGAGCTTAATAGAAGGCACAATAGGAAGAGAATACGCAAAAAACAGATTTTCCATAATTTATCTGGTAAGTAAATTCTTTTCAACATATTTGAACATTTTTAAACCTTTACCTAAAATGATCTTTAATGTCATTTTTTTTTATTTTTCTACTTTTACAAGCATATTGAGTATTCGTCCCAGCTTCCTTCCCTCCCCTCCTCCCTCCTTTCCCTTCACTATTCTCTCCCACTTCTTCCCACCCCTCTGCCTTCATGCCTCAGTGGACCTCAGGGTTCACTCTGTCTTATCTATTTCTGTGGGCATTCAGGCCTCCATAGTGTAACAAGAGACCTCTCCTCAGGCCACTGATGTATGCATTTCCCTTCACATTTCCAGCTTTCGACCCAAAAGTTTCTACTGTGAGTTTCCATTCCATGGATATAATGACAGATGTTTATAGAGCAGTTTGATGTACTATGTTCCTACCTATTGATATATTTCCTTCCCTTTTTTAGGTTCTTGTTCTAGTTTACAGTAACAGGGATGGGTACCGTTATGACAAGCAGATCTTGAGTCCAATCAGAAAGCTGTTGGTTGTCTCCTTAGTATTCATGCTACTATTACACTGGTGGTCATCTATTGCCACAGTGATCTTTATTGCAACTTAAAGATCTTATGCCATTGATGGGGGTTGTGTTTACTTCTCTCCCCCAGCAGCTTCTATGCTATTCCCTGGTACTATATAAGCTATCCCACAAGGAGAAGTTCTCAAACCAGTTTCCATCTGATACACTTTGCCCATGTACTGTACTCAATTTATGTTGAATCTTCCATAATAGGGTCTTACTGATGGTCTTTGGAGAATAACCAAGTACCATGACAAAAGCCTATAATGTTTGGGGACTTTAAAAACCTCTCTGGCCAACATTTTATCAGGAAATGACACATTCTCATTACTTTTAGTATAATTGTGTCCCTTGGTTCTAAGTGGATATGCTCAAGGCTTTTATTTTCCATGTTTTCCTTATTCTATGATTCTCTCCATAGAGACTGCTCATTCTTTTTCCTTTTTTGGGGGGAGGAGAGTAAAAGGAAAAGGGTAAGGGGGGAAAACTGGGGAGGGGAGGAGGAAAGGAGAGAATAGGGGATTGAGCTTGTATAATTAGGAAAAAAATAAAATGTGGAAGAAAATGTATTTTTTGACATTTTACTAACACAGTATGTTCCTTTGGAGTAGTTTTTGACTACTATTGGGTTTTCCCCTCTTATCTCCCATATCCTTCCTATCTACCATCCACTCATTTCAAGTTATGCAATTTTCTCAATTGTCCCTTCCTCATCCTTGTCTTGAGATCCTAAATCCTCCCTTTAAAAGGTTTTGCCATAATAATCCCTTTATACCTTCCCACTGTAGGTCTTTCAGTTTTTCTGGCTCTTATAGTGCTCCCAATTCAAATACTTTGACAAGGATACCATATCCATCATCCACATATTAAAGAAAACATGCAGTGCTTAACTTTCTGTATCTGAGATATCTCACTCAATATTAAGCTTCCAGTTCCATCCATTTGCCAAAAAATTCCATAACATCCTTTCTGATTGTTCAGTAATATTCCATTATGTATATATCCCTCATTTTCATATTTGAACATATTGCCAGATAAAATGTTTTACAGCTAACACTTGGAAGGCTGAAGCAAGAATATCACCATTTTGAGGCTAGTCTGGCCTACCTGCTCAGCTTGAAGTAACCTTGAAGAACTGATAAGAATTTATCTTAGCTGTAATAAACACATTTTCATAGACAAAGTGTGAAGATATTAGTAAGCTTACTGATAAACAATCAAAACAAAGGGAATGACAGATGGAAGGCATATAAGATAAAATTGAGAGCCTGCTGTTTTCATTTCTATTTATCCTCATCTTATTCATGACTATAAAGAGGTAAAACAGTTCCTGAAAAATTGGCCCACAAAGTTTATTCTATGTATCATTCAGCATTCTTTGAAAGATGAGGTCATTCTGCTACTTGTATCACTAAATTACCTCTGTCATCAAAGCAGGTTTGCATCAAGAAACTAGTGGTCAACCAATTCTCTTCATGGTTTATATAATTACAGCTATCAAGTTCATCAGTTCATCAGATGGGCAGACCATATCTCCTCATTAATTATAGCATTTTGTTCACATTTGTATATATTTTGAGCATATATTTTGAGCATCTACTGTCAAGTACTAATCTGAGCCTTAGTAAGACATGAATGAAAAGGTATCTTCCTTCACAAAATTTGTATTCAGGCAGCATCAGAGAGCAGAGAAGGAAAGTGATACACATCTGAAAGTATAATATGTTTTAATACCAAGATGTACAAAGTGCTGTGAGTTCATGTGTAAAGTCTGAGAAATTAAATAAAGCATCCTGTAAAGAATATTTATTGTGGGACTTTTTGTCTCTATAGGGAAAATGAGCTGATTACTAGAAAATAAATCACTCTGTTAAGTGAAGAAAGGGAATTCACACTGAATGTACAGAGACCACAATGTGAGAAAACCCAGAAAACACAATTTATGCTTTGCAACTTGTGTGCAAATCCTTTACCATGTCTGAATCACTATCAGCAGACTAAGACAGTTAAATAATCAGAGGCCATAAAGCAAAATGGCTTCACTGTCATTCCAAGGAGTTTTGACAGACAAATGGAGGTGGATTTTAATCAAGGACTGACAAAGTCATCTGCTCTTGCTAGTGATTTGTGGATGTGATTGAGGTGGGTGTGACTCGAAGCAGAACAATCTACATTGCTATAGAATGTGATTTTTTACTTCATATCACCACCCATAATTACTGAAACTATAAACAGGATGGTAGAAAAGGTAAATTGAAACAGCTTTGATATGGATTGGAGGTGTAAGACTAGACAAGAGGAAGGATTTTCCAGTGAAATTTCTGTATGGAATCTCCTTTAGCAAATGTGAAAAAACAAAACACCAAGAAAGAAACATGTGCAAAAAGATGATGACTATGGTTGATTCATTCACAGTGGAATGAATGGCCTCTGATTATGTCACTCTTTTACACTGTTGATACTGATTCAGACATGGTAAAGGATTTGCACACAACTTGAAAAGCATACATTGCATTTCCTGGACTCTCCCACATTCGTCACATTACTGAATATATCAAAGTGGGAGAAGTCTGATGCTCATTTATATAAGAAAAAGAGATAAATATCTAGGTTAAGAAGGCAAATAGTTAAAGGTCCAGCTATGAAAATATGTAGTATGTTGGTTAATCCCCAAGTAAACCAGTATGATTGTGGCTCATTGAGAAAGACAAAGAGCTTTATGGATCACTCATCACTCATGGATGGAGTGATGTCACAGTTAGATACAGGTATCAATTTCACAGTTGAGGGTTTGAGTGCTGGGTGTATTTTTAGAGAATTAATAGTTAAGTCCAGAACAGACCTGCAGGAAATTGGCTAGTTGATGGGGAAGGCCCAGCTCATGGTGGTGAGACTAGGCCCTGGATAGGTTAATAAGATATAGAGAACTGGTTGAGAAAGTTGTTATCTTTCTGTATACTTGGCCAGACATGGTGACTTGACAAGTTAGGATTTTTCCTATCTCAGCCATTATGTGGATATGGTGTGGACAGTTCCTTCAGCCCCTAGTGTTGATGCAGACTCTACTGTGAAGCTGGACAAGGAACTGTAATTTTTTTTTATTATTTATTCAGCTGTGTGCATATGCGTGTGTATGTGTGTGTGTGTGTCTGTGTATGTGTAGAACCACGGACGAATTCGCGAACCACCATGGACGCCTCCACCTCCTTCTGCCCCGGAATTCACAGGCTCCGCCCTACCAGGACCAGAAGCGCAGGCCGCCCCCGCTTCCGCCTGGCGTCTATACGTGGGATCTGGGATCCGAACTCAGGACCTTCCGCCTGCAAGGCAGAGGCTTAACCCCTGAGCCACCTCTCCAGCCCAAGGAACTGTAATTGAACTATCCAAAATTAAACTCTTTGTTCCCTTAAACCGTTTGGTCATGCATTTACCACCAACCAAGTACAGTAGTTGCAGCAAGTGATAACAGAATTATTCTGGTTTCTGAGATGAAAGATTATCAGAAATGAAAAAAATACACTCTTGGTTGGTTTTAAATCTCTAGGAAAAAAAGAAGGGTCTGATCAGTAACAGATAAGAAAAATCACTTATCAATATTCAAACTTATTTAATTAAGAGATGATTTTATTCAACCTTTCCTGTCTCTGTGGGTATCCTCTGCATTTGAAGAAGATCACTGCCCACTTGAGACTCTGCTTTCTGGAATGGACTAGAATCTCTTTCTGGCTGTTCTACTCTCTAAATTTTTCCTCTTTCTGTGCTTTTTGAAAATTTTTTTAATTGTTTATTATTTATTGAATTGTGATGTGTGTGTGTGCGCATGTTCGTATGTATGTGTGTGTGTAGAACCACAGATGAATTCAGGAACCACCATGGACAGCCTCCATCTCCTTGTTTACTCTGCCGAGATTCACAGGCTCCACCCTACCAGGACCAGAAACGCAGGCCACCCCCGCTTCCACCTGGCGTCTATACGTGGGGTCTAGGATCTCAACTCAGGACCTTCTGCCTGCAAGGCAGAGGCTTAACCCCT
Organism: Typhlomys cinereus; assembly: GCA_023101885.1. NCBI lineage: Eukaryota > Metazoa > Chordata > Mammalia > Rodentia > Platacanthomyidae > Typhlomys > Typhlomys cinereus. The sequence continues at coordinate 550,200 of JALPQD010000356.1, read as the reverse complement.
GAGCCATCTCTTCAGCCCCTCTTTCTATGCTTTTGAAACTCATATATTTTAATTCCTTCCAACCTCTCAACACACACACACACACACACATACACACACATACACACACACACACACATACACACACATACACACACACACACACATATGTTGACTGCTCTCAACTGTTCCCAAGTTTATTCTAGAAGTTCTAGACTGCTGTATAGTTGTGTCACTTCTTCCTCCACAGAGGTTTTCACAGCTAGAATGTTTTAAGAAATGGAAAATAAGGAAGACATAGACATGGACATGGATCTGGGGAGCTATAATCAATACTTAGGTTTTAGGACTTGAAAGTCAAGAAAATCTCAGGTTGGGAATGCACACTTGTAATCATAAACACAACAAAACTCAGGTAAGATGTCTAGAAGGTCAAGGACGAACTCAGGTATAAAACTACCAAGCTTGTCTAATTGAAACTCAGGAACCTAGATCTCAAATGAACTTTTTGGTAGCTATGTCATAACTGGAGACTGACAAGCAAACAAGAAAACCATTATGAAATTACAAATATTAACATTGATTAAACAACGCAATTAAAAGATTCTATTAGTGAGTAAATATTTATATTAATAAAATTTCAAAAAGTTAAAAAGGCTTGATTTATTTACATAAGAAAAAGCCACTCCCATCCCTCCACTCCACCGCTCAGGACGCACCCGCAGCGTGGTCCAGCTGGGCCTGCACCGCGCGACCTAGGCCAAATAATTCAGTTTAGTGAAAAACGCACAGAAATTAAAAGAAGATCTTAAGAGTTAAAACGACAATGCCCAAGTCAAAGTGCAAATCCACGAGAAACAACACTCAAGTAAACAAATCTCCCACTGAAGGAATTAATCCCATAATGTTAGACTCCAACCAGAACGAACCCATGGAAAATGGCCAAGAAAGCCTGACCCAAGACAAAGACCTTCAAAATATGATCATTACCATGTTCAATACTATGAAAGAGGAAATCCAGGAGGAACTAAATAATCGAATCAATCGCTTTGAAGAGGAACACAACAGACACTTGGAGGAGTTGAGAAAAACAGTGCAAGAAACAAAAACTGGCATAGAGCAGTTAAAGCAGACTCAAGCAGAGTTTAAAACTGAGCTAAAAGACAAGTTATCTTCAACCCAGAACTCCACAGAGAGTATAATCAGCAGAACTAACAAAGCAGAAAAACAGAATTTCAGATCTTGAAGATAAAGTGGGAGTATTAACCAGCTCAATGGAAGAGGTTGTTAAAGCCAAAAAGATACTTGAGAGAAATATTCAGGAGATATGGGACACCCTGAAGAAGCCTAACATGCATATTCATGGAATACCAGACAAGAATCTCAAAATACCACCCCTGAGGAAATTTTTCAAACGATCATCAAGGAAAACTTTCCTCATCTAAAAAAAGAGAGGCCCATCCATATACAAGAGGCATTCCACACCCCAAACAGATACGACCAAAACAGAAGCTCGACACGGCAAAGAATAGTTAAAACACTCCACATTCAAGATAACGAACTGGTGCTGAGAGCTTCAAGGGAGAAAAAACAAGTCACTTTTAAAGGTAAACCTATTAAAATAACAAATGACTTCTCAGTCGAAGCAGTAAAAGCAAGAAGAGCTTGGAGAGACATACTTCAAGTATTGAATGAGCAAAAATGTCAACCCAGGCTGATTTACCCTGCAAAACTATCCGACATGATCGAGGGAGAAAGAAAAATCTTCCAGCACAAAGACAACTTTAAGGGATACATGTCCACCAAACCAGGCCTTCAAAAAATGCTAGAAATGATACTCAAGCGTGAAGAAAAAAACAGGCATATCCAGGAGAACAGAAGGCAAGTATTTAACACCATTAAAAGTGAAGCAATATACTTATAAAAACTACTAAACATAATAAATGTCTGGAATTAAAAATAGTTTCTCCATACAACACTAAATGTTAATGGAATTAACTCACCAATCAAGAGACACAGATTACAAACTTGGATTAAAAATCACAATCTATCAATCTGCTGCCTGCAGGAAACCCATCTCACCATAAAAGAGAGGCACGCCCTAAAAATAAAAGGCTGATCAACAATTCTACAAGCTAATGGAAGCAGAAAATAGGCAGGGATAGCCATTATGATATCAGACAAAGTGGACTTCAAACCAAAGAAAATTATAAGAGACATGGATGGATACTACATTTTAGTCACAGGTACAATTCACCAGGAAGACTTCACAATACTGAACATATATGCACCCAATACGGGCCCCTGCACATTCATTAAGAAAACCCTACAGCGTCTAAAGCAAGAAATCAACCCCCAAATGATAATTCTTGGGGACTTCAACACCACCCTCTCAACATGGGATAGATCAGCAGGTCAAAAGCTTAACAGAGACACTTTGGAACTTAATCAAACCCTTAAAGAAATGGACCTTACAGATCTCTATCGAATTTTTCACCCACGCACCAAAGAATACACATTTTTCTCAGCAGCACATGGAACTTTCTCCAAAATAGATCACATACTGGGCCACAAAACGAATCTATACATGTATAAAAAAGTTGAAATTCTAACCTGTGCCCTGTAATACCACCATGGCCTAAAGCTGGACATCCACAACACAACAAACAACAGAAAATACACTAACTCCTGGAAAAAAACACTATGATCCTGAATGAGAACTGGATTCAGGAAGAAATTAAAAAGAAAATTTAAGATTTCCTGAAAGTGAATGATAATGAAAATACAACTTACCAAAATCTCTGGGACACAATGAAAGCTGTTCTAAGAGCTGAGTTCATAGCTCTTAATGCCTACATCAAAAAAATGGAAACATCTGAAATAAACAACTTAACAATCCAGCTTAAAGCTTTAGAGAAACTAGAGCAATCTGATCCCAAAAGTAGTAGAAGAGAGGAGATTAGCAAAATAAGGGGAGAAATATCTGAAATCGAGACAAAGAAAACGATAGAAAAAATCAACCAGTCAAAAAGCTGGTTCTTTGAAAAAATCAAGAAGATTGATATAACCCTAGCTAAATTAACCAAAAGCAAGAGAGAGAAAACCCAAATTAACAAAATTAGAAATGAACATGGAGTTATCACTACTGATACCCAAGAAATCCAGAGAATTATAACATCATATATCAAAAGCTTATACTCTGTGAAGTTTGACAACACAAAAGAGATGGATGAATTTCTAAGTAAACACAACTTACCTAAATTGAATCAGGAAGTTGTGAATTATTTAAATAGTCCTATAACATATAAGGAAATTGAAGAAGTAATCTCAAATCTTCCCACCAAAAAATGTCCTGGACCAGATGGATTCAGCACAGAGTTCTGCCACACATTTAAGCAGTTAATAACACCAATAGTCCTTAAACTGTTCCATCAAATAGCAAAGGAAGGAACACTACCAAATTCCTTCTATGAAGCTAATATCGTTTTAATCCCAAAACCTAATAAAGATTCACTTAAAAAAGAAAACTATAGGCCGATCTCCCTGATGAACACAGACACAAAGATTCTCAGCAAAGTCTTAGCAAATCGGTATCAAAAACACATTAAAAAGATCATTCACGGGGACCAAGTAGGCTTCATCCCCGGCACACAAGGTTGGTTCAACATACGCAAATCAATAAATGTGATTCATCATGTAAACCAGTCCAAAGTCCAAGATCACATGATACTCTCGATAGATGCAGAAAAAGCTTTTGACAAGATCCAACAGCCTTTTATGATCAAACCTCTAGAGACAGTAGGAATGGAAGGAACCTTTATCAATATAATAAAAGCTTTATAAAACAAGCCCACAGTAAGAATTATGCTCAATGGGGAAAAACTGGAAGCATTCCCACTTCGATCAGGAACTAGACAAGGCTATCCACTTTCACCACTTCTATTCAATAATGTACTTTAAGTCTTAGCCGAAGCCATAACACAAGAAAAGGACATAAGAGGGATTCAAATCGGCAAGGAAGAAGTCAAGTTATTCCTATTTGCAGATAACATGATCTCATACCTAAGTGATCACAAAAACTCCACCAGGAAGCTTCTGGAACTAATTGAGAAGTTCAGCAGGGTGGCAGGATACAAAATAAATGTGCAAAAATCAGAGGCCTTCCTATATGCCCAGAATGAAAAAAGTGTAAAAGCCCTGAGAGAAACAATCCCATTTACTGTAGCCCCTAAAAAAATGAAATACCTTGGTATAAACCTAACCAAGGAGGTAAAAGACCTTTACAATGAAAACTTTAAAACCCTAAAGAAAGAAATAGCAGAAGACACCAGAAGGTGGAAAGACCTCCCTTCTTCCTGGATTGGCAGAATCAACATCGTAAAAATGACCATCCTATGAAACGCAATATACAAATTCAATGCTATACCAATTAAAATCCCAAAGCATTTCTTCAAAGAAGTTGACCAAACAATCTCAAAGTTCATATGGAGGCACAAAAGACCCAGGATAGCAAAGACAATCCTGAGTCACAAAAACACTGCTGGAGGTATTACCATACCAAACCTAAGTCTATACTACAAATCCATAGTTATAAAGACAGCCTGGTACTGGCTCCAAAATAGACACACAGATCTATGGATAAGGATTGAATACCCAGATATAAGCCCACAAAGTTACAGCCATTTGGTCTTTGACAAAGGAGCCCAAAGAATCCAGTGGAAAAAGAACAGCATCTTTAATAAATGGTGCTGGCAAAACTGGATCTCCACATGCAGAAGATTAAAGCTGGACCCGTCTTTGTCACCATGTACAAGACTTAATTCCAAATGGATCAAGGACCTTGATATAAGGCCAGAGACTATAAAAACCATATTTGAAAGGGTAGGGAACTCCCTCGAGCTGATTGGGCTAGGCCAACATTTCCTAAACAGACATCCAATGGCACAGTCACCGCTATCAACTCTCAACTGTTGGGATCTTGTGAAATTAAAGAGCTTCTGTTCAGATAAAGAGATTGTACATGATCAGGAACGAACGTCTGTGAACTTAACCAGGTGTCACATTACTTACTTGCATTCCTTGGAGGCCGATTTTCTCTGCAGTAACATGGTCCCCTCTCTCCTTGTGTCTGGTGTGGCCCTCCAACCCTATCCCTCCTGTTCATAATCGGCCTCCAAGGAATTCAAGTAAGTAATGTGACACCTGGTTTAGTTCACAGACATTCGTTCCTGATCATGTACAACTGAGGGGGTATGATCTCACTAGAAGGGGAGGGCATATAGTCTGGCAGATAAAAAGTAACCATTTTGCAAATGGGTGACTGACCCCTCCCTCACCAAGGTTTCGTGCTTTTATTACATCTACCCTTGAATGTGCAATTATAACAAGACTCCAGTTTAACAGTTTTTTGTCTCTGACCAGGGGTTGACATACAGTGCCCATCAGGATGGAGTGAAGGGCATTGCAGGAGCAGCAAAACTGCAAAAGAAAATCAACAAACCAAAATCCAGAACTTCAGAGACTCTATATCAACCACATAGAACTAAGCCAGCCTAATCTCCTCCCATCCTGAAGCTCAGGGACATTTGCGGAAGAGGGGGCGGTAAGATTCTAAAAGCAAAAGGATGGGAGGAACAACGATTTGCAAGATTCTCAACAATAGTTGCGGCCAAAGCAATCATAATGGGACTTTGCATGCCCTGCGCAATGTTCAGCGCACTGTTGCCCTCATAAAGTCTAGCATCTGTTAAGGGCACCAAGATCCCTGGAGGCAAGGGATTGACAGCCATAGTAGTGCTCCTATGCTTAAGGGGAACAGGAGAAAGGGCTTATGGAAATGCCACTGGGTCCTTATATGTCATCGGAAAGGAGGACCCATCGGAGAGTCAGGCGTACACAAGAAAGGACTCTCTGGGAATTGGGGCAGGAGGCACTGGGGGATGGGGAGGGAGGGGTGAGGGGAGGGGGATCAGGGGGTTCGGGGAGAGGAGGAGGGAGGGAACTGCTGTACCTATTAAGTTTGTATGAGCTGAAATAATAATAAAAATGCATTAATAAAAAAAGATTTAGGGGCATCATAGAAATAAACCTGAGTGCTGTATCAGTGAGAGAGTTTCTAGATTGAGTTAATGTGGGCAACATTTCACTGGCTGTAGTCCAGAGTAAAAAGGAGAACCTAAATATAAGTCCTCATTTCTCTTTACTTTCTGACTGTAAATATACTGTGACCCACTGCTTTAGGCTTCTGTTACTATGACTTCCCTGCCATGATTGTCTCAAACTGTGGGGCAGCATAAGCCCTTTCTTTCTGAAGTTGCTTTTTTCAGGATTGTTGTAGCAGCACTCTGCTTCCATTTCCTCACGTGAGAAATAGGGCTAGTAATAACAGTATTCTTCTCACAGGTGCTGCTTAAAGTGCCTAAGCCAGTATTTTTATGTTGGCATTTTATAACAATCTATTGACCACTATTAATCAGCACAGTGTAATGTAATTCCATAAATAATAAATCAAAGTTGAAAATACTGCCACTAAAACAAAAAAAAAGAAAAAGCCAGATCATTTATTTTTAAAAATAATTTATTTATTTATTTATTTATTTCTGCTCATACAAATTTAATAGGTACACCGGTCCCCTCTATCCCTCCACCCTTCCCTGGCTCCCCTAGCTCCCTCCCCCCTTTTCCCTTTTTTTTCCCCCCTCCTCCCTCCCTATCTCCCAGTGCCTCTTCCCCTCTCCCCCCCATTCCTGGAGCATCCTTTAATGTGTATGTCAAACTTTCCTCTGGGCCCTCCTCTCTGATGAGGTGTAAGGACTCAGTAAAGCCATATCATTTATGAAAAGAAAAAAAGCAAACTGTATGAAATATTATGTTTTCTTGGCAGAAAACAAAGCATGCAATAACTCCTAAAACAAAGCAACTATTAAATGTCCTTCTTCTATATGTGTTTCTATCCATATTGCAGATCATCTAGTTAGCCATTTTAAAAGTTTCAAAAAAATACTGTTTTCTTTAGAAATGCTGTCTATGCATTAGGCCTTTTGGGCCAAGAATAATTCCTAAGTATTTACACATTATATTATATCCAGAATTAGGGTATCAAAATAACATTCTCAGCTTTGAGGCATATTTAATATCATATGCCTACCTGAGTCAAGGTTTAGAATGATCTAATCAGAGTCACTATCAATATTTTATTAATTGCTTCTTCCTTAAATAATAATTTTCTTCTGACTTTCTCTTTTGTTATTTGTTTATGTTTATTTAGTGGTTTTCACATTATTGATGATGGCCATCTCTCTGGAAAAGGTAATTTCTGGCAGAGAGGAGAAAATTTGGACAGGTACTTACTTCACAGAGAACAGTAATCTCTCAAGATAGAGAATACACCGCTGAGTGGTGATGTAATATTTTCTGCCCTAAGTATTTTGGAAACTAAACTCTGTAATCACTACTCAGTACCTAGCACATTTATTTCTCACATTCTAACAACATGGTCAACTAACTTCTCATGCTCTAATTGCTCATTAGAAAATTCAAATATGTAGACTCCAAATTGGGAAAACAAGAAGATTTACCTGCTGGAGGTTTTCCCAAAGCCAAAGCTGTTTCTAAAATCTCAGTAATCAGCTTCTCAGTAATCAGCTGAGATTTTCTTCTCCATTAAAACTTTCCTACCATCTCCACCTTTGTTAAATTTCATTCTCAAAGGCCAATATTACCCTGAGATACCATTTTCATTCATTTCAGTCCCTTCATGATATAGCAAGCTGTTTCTGAGGTTTTGCATTTTTAAGTGGGAGAATTCCACACACTTTTTCCTTTTGTCATATTAGAAGGAAAAAACAAACAATAACATTCATTATTTTTAAGGCAATTGGAAAATTAATTTCTGACTTATTAAGAAAATCAGCAGTACAATTTCAAATGCTTTCCATTATTAAAATAAGGAAATGGCTATCAGTCTACATTGATTGCATGTTTCACTGAGTTCGTTACTGTGTTAGCATTCAATCATGTATGCCTGGGGCCCAGTTGTAAATATTAAGATAAAAATTGACACAGTTTTCCATAAACACATAAGTATTACAAAATACAAAAATAATGTGTATATTTTCATGAAAATCACAGATTTTATATAAAGGATTTTTCTTCTCCTGAGCCTACCTAATGATAATTCTGTAGTCATTATAATTCAGACTCTTATTGTGATCATTTTTGCTTAAATATATATTCATAAGGTGTCTTGAAATCTGCAAGCTTTCTAGGCTAAGGTTAGCACTATTAATTTTACTTTTCTTATTCTGAAAAACTATGCTGTTTAGAGGGATAGGTAGAGCTCTTAAGGATAAATTGAATGGAATAAAAGAAGTCTAGTAGTAAATATGAGAGACATAAAAATGCATTATTGTTCATTCTGAGATACAGGCTTTGCAAAGCATTCCAAATTTAATGTACCATAATCCCTTTAGGGTTGAGTGTATCAGAAGGAATAATAGAGGAATGGCCACTTTCAAATACATGGTTGAAGATGTACATTAAGACTTCAGATAGTGTTCACTATCTTCAAATGTTGAGAAAGATGTGTAAAGATCAGTTTTTTTTTTCTATAAGAATGATATGGCCAATTATATTAGCCAGTTTTTAAGGAAAAGGCTTCAATTCCTTAGTTGTCTATCCAGACTGGTATTAGCCATTATGACCAAAGCACCTGAGAAATTTCACTAGGAGAGTAATTAATCATTGACTTTTATTTGTATTATCCAATGTATCAATCCATGATAATTTGACTTGGTTTCTGGGTCACTGCTGAGCAACATATTGTGAGGGGGGGAATGGGATTGGGGATCATGTACAGTTACTCTAAGAATGTGCAGCATATTTCATTAGAAAATATTAGTAAAGTTTTGGGCTGGAGAGGTGGCTCAGGGGTTAAGCCTCTGCCTTGCAGGCAGAAGGTCCTGAGTTCGGATCCCAGATCCCACGTATAGACGCCAGACAGAAGCGGGGGCGGCCTGCGCTTCTGGTCCTGGTAGGGCGGAGCCTATGAATCCCGGGGCAGAAGGAGGTGGAGGCGTCCATGGTGGTTCCTGAATTCGTCCGTGGTTCTACACACATACACACACACACACACACATGCGTGCACACATATATATGTACACACGCACAATTGAATAAATACTACTAATAATAAAAAATTAAAAAAGAAAATATTAGTAAAGTTTATTTGAAATGAATACTAACAAATGACCTATATTCCTATTTTAAAGTTTAACTTTGTAATTGGAATCAGAGAACACTTTTCCCCAAGGGGGAATCATTAACCTAGCATCTTATTAGGAAATCAAGTTTTAGGCATCATTTTGACATGGTTCTTGTTGTAAAAGACTTATGGAAATGGGTTGTTGCTACTATTAATATAATTATTTGGTTAAGTTCAAATATCTTCATTACTGGAAATAAAGCAACACTAACCATTGAATTTCATTAGAATGTCTCAGTTCTTCATTTAGTGCCTTAAGCCATGTGTTTAAAGACTGGTGCCTCCACTGGCTTCCATTATCTGCATACTTCATTATTCTAAAACGTGCTTTCTACAGCCATTACAGTGAGGGTTGGCATTCAGAACTTGATAGCTGCTCTCATGATATACCACAGACTTCAGGATATGTGTACCCTCTGAATAAAGCCTACAATCTATGTCACGGGGATCCCTTAGTGCATAGATGTTTAACCATGTAATCTGCTCTGAGCCTATGTAGTCTGATCTTTCAGTTGATATAATCATTTTCAGGCACTTATGGGTCTCTAGACGACACATCTAAGGAAGATAAAAAGACAAGGTGAACTTGTGTTTGCCCTCTCATTAAATTTTGCAAGCTGCTATGTTTAAGTTTCTACTTTATGGACCACTTAGACAACTATTAACCTTTAAAAATACATTAGCATTTTTATTTCAGACTTTGAAGAGGATACAGCCTAAAAATAGAAATAAATGATGGCTGGAAATTCTGACTTACAAATTAATGCTCCAGTGTTGAAAACATGTTACTCCTGGAAGATATTAATGAAATGTTTCAAATTATCTATCTATTGAAGCTTTTTATAACTAGTTTTGTCTATTGCTGGTATAACTTATAGTGTGAATGTAATAAGTACAATTATGTTTGTTGAAATCCAGCAATAAAGAAGAATTACTGACATTCTATTATATTTAAATTGAAAAATTATGAGTTAAATAAGTAGATAAGAGTCTCATTTAAGAGACATAAAATTGAATCCACTTGCCTTAAAAGATCATAATTAAATTGATTTTATCAAAGCTTTTTAAATTTTTATTTTAATTTGTATTGTCTGGAAATCATATTCCCTATCATGGATTCTTTTTGAAGAAAATCATGGCAAACATGTTAAAATACTACATGCTTCATTTTAAACATCATTTGGCTATCAAATTTTCTTGGATTTGGCATACTTCAGAAAATGTGCTTTTGACATTAACCCCACAGTATCTTAAATATGTTTTTAGCATACATAAATTTATTCTTAATGTTACACTTCGATTTAATGATCATTCACTTTGCTTTTGTGTAATGTGTCAGTATTTCATTGTGGCAATTAAAGCAGTCACTCACATATCTGAACACAGTCCTGCCCATTTGGAAGATCATGAAGTGCTCTTTTACTACTCTTTTCAGCAAATGTTTCCACACATTGTAAAGGACATGAAATATATTATCAAATATATTAACAAATATAAGTAAAAAAATACTATGGCTTCCTGATTACTTTTCAAAGCACATGATTCTTTCTACGTGATTGATATATAATGGTGAATAGGATCAGGTCCTGGTAGGTTCAGGGGTCTAGAAAGAGATTTGAAAGACATTTGAAACTCTTATGTACTGTTACCTCTATTAATGCCAATTACTTGGAGACAAATAATGGTGAACTAAACAGGTGACAGAGTGAGAAAAGAAGTTGAAAAATCACACAGTGGAAGTTATATATTATCTCCTTTGTAAGATATAATAGACATATACAAAGAAACTTTTTCTATTCAAGCCACTTTTGGTGCAGAAAATGTGATGGCAAATTGTGCGTGTGTGTGTGTGTGTGTGTGTGTGTGTGTGTGAAGTATTTACATATGTGTGCTGGCAATTGTGTGCAGATCAGAGATCAGATTGTGCTCTATCACTTTTTGTCCTACTCTTTTTTTATTTATTTCTTCTACTCATACAAAGTCGATAAATATCCCATTCCCCTCCCTCTCTCCACACCTCCTGGATCCTGTTGCTCCCTCCCCCTTTTCCCTTTCCTTTCCCCCCTCCCTCTCTTTCTCCCAGTGCTCTCCCCTCCCCCATTCCTGGATCATCCTTTAGAATGCATGTCAAACTTCCCTCTGGGTCCTCCTCTCTGATGAAATGGAAGGACTCAATGGCATTGCCTACAGTTCTTTTTTGTGTTCCCCTTTAGTATACGAACGCTATTGTGGCTGTTAACCCCTTGCCTCTAAGGATCGTAATGCCTGTGATCCATGCTAGACTTTTGGAGGTTCAACGATATGTTGGTCATTGCGCAGGTCATGCAAAGTCCTATTATGATTACTTCGGCTCTAATTTGTATGGAGTATCTTGCACATCGTTGCTCCTCCCATCTTTAGGCGCTTACAATCTTACCGCCCTCTCTTCTGCAAAGAGTTTCTCACTCAAGTTGGTACTAGACTGGTGGTCAGAAAGCCTTATTGATACCCTGGCTACTGTTTCTCTTACTTACATGTGTACTGAGTTTCTGTTTCTGATGCTTACATATCTAATGTTGTTATCTTCCAAGCCATTTTCTCAGCCATCGATAAGAAAATTTGGGATAATGATCAACTTTTAATGAAGCAAAAAGAGACAATGTTAATTCCCAAGCAACATGTATGTGAAAATTCTCTTAATTCCAAGATGAGAAAATACTCAAAAACTGAACTGCTCTTTCAGATAAATATGTGAATATAAAAATAATTTCCACAACTTTCATTTGCTTATTTCAAGAGATACTTTATCAAAAAGAAAGCAACTGAAAAAAATTATCTCTTTTCTTATTTCCTTAAATAAATATAAGAGGCTCACACGTTGTTCAATGACTCATGGTCCTGACTAAACAGTGTCTCTACTCTCAACCACACTTCATTATAGCAAATTTTGAGATAGGCAATTAAAATGTGGCAGTAGCTACTCTAGTGTTAAGTGGTGAATGACAGCTAGGATATCATAAGCAACAATGAATGCAACTTGAAAATTTATACAAATAAAATGTCTTATTATTGTTAGACAATTATGGTTCTGGTATTTTTGGACCAATAGATAAGATAATTAAATCTACCTCCTTTCAGGAAAACAGTAGGCTAGTAAACTGACTAATGTCAGTTTTTGATAGTAATATTCTAATTTCTATATAATTGTAAACAATAAAAATTTCCTCCTTTATTTAAATAAAAATGAGTGTTTGCTTTTGCTGTAACTAAGGCATGTAAAATTTAATTAAGTATAATTTTCCTTAATAAGACAATATCCAATTAGGTAGGTAGTTCATTGTAAAATATAGGTATAACCAGTATTTACTAGTTTAAAATTAACAAAAGCTCAATTTTTTTGGTATAAAAACCCAGAGAAAAATTGGAATATTCTTAATATTTAGTGATTAAGTTTCTGAATTTAAAAATTATATTTCCCTATTGTGGTTAGATCTTGTCACAGTAGAGAGGAAAGGCTATGAAGTGAGAAAATTTTTCACTGGAAACTTTAAACCCTCAGCACAAAAACGTTTTGAAAATTTATCATTGTTTAGTTTGGGTCCAAACAATTCAATATGGCTTTAATTAGCTTTCAAAGTTGCCAGCACAAAATAGAGTGGTGGCAGAAATAAATTGTTTAAAGGAAAAGTACAGAGTGTGCTGAAATACATAGCCGAGTCTTCAGAAAATGCTCCATTCTCAGCACAGCCTGGTGCTGTCCCATTGCCTTTGCCTCGATTTGATTTAGAAATGTGTTGCCTGCATTTTTTCCAAACAATATAAATTGCTTTAGAAATGTGAAGTTAACTTTGAAAACTAGCCAACAGTCATTTTTTATTCTTCAAGAGTTCCGTTTTGCTCTTTAAAGAAAAGGAAACTGTTAATTTGTTTTAATTTCTCATCAAAGTGCTGGATGTGGCATTTATGTATATTTAAAGTAGTACATAGGAATATGAATATGAGATGGGCAAAGAATGCTGATGGGATGAATTTCTGTTCTCTCTGAAGGAATTCTAAGAACGTGTTCAATTCTAAACTTCAAGACTTAAAGAAAGGGCAGAAGATACTAAACAAGACAGCATATAATGTAGTTAAAAATAAAAAAATTGTTTAGAATGTATATTTGGAGTATTCTTTACAAACTTTAAAGATACTTCACATTTCTTCTAAAACATATCTGAAAGTTATACTCTCAAGTTATGCCTGAATTATGCTATATATTCCAACTTATTAATATTAAACAGACCTCAAATTTCAAAAGAATAAGAGTTCATATTATCAGAACATTTTATGATTTCAACTGTATTGTAACACCTTATAGAATTTGTACAATTTTATGAAGGATAGTAAAACTCATAAAAATTTTAATTGACTTGCTATACTTTTGATGAATGACATACTTTTCCATATATACTTGCTATTTTTGTTATCATTTAAACAATTACTTTCTTCATATGATAATATAGTAGTGATATTTCTTCCTTAGGTATGGAAGCATTTTGGTTTGTTTGTTGTTTACTGCTGGGTCTAGGTAAGAGCATCTCCTTCTGACTCCGTAGCTTTATGATTTACAAGATACCTGGTGTAAAAATCCCTTGTATAAAACTACAGTATTTACTTGTAACTTTCTCAGTTCTTTAGATTGCTTCTTGAACTGAATGTAACTTAAATACTATGTAGACATTTATTAAATTCTGATATTTGAGGACAATGATCAGAAAACATCTGCTTCCACATGTTCAGTACTTGCGCATATTTTCCTAAACTCTTCAATCAACAGTTCACTCATGAAAGGTGGTATGCAAATGTATTGTTTCTCTATGCATTTATTTTTTTAAAAAATAATATTTTCCCTGTGAAGAATTAAAAGAATTAGATAAAGATGTATACATAAAACTGTAGAACATAGAGAATGCTCAATAAAATTTTTATTTCTAATATCCAAATTATGTACGATATGATAATCTTTTAAAATAATCAGAAAATGTATTTATTTATTTTTGATATCATAAGACAATATTGAATTTAAGCTTACTTTTCTCATGGGACGCATCATGCTTTAATTTTTTTTAAGAGAGAAAGGGAGGTTTATTCAGCTTACAGTTCCAGAGAGAAAGTACAGTCTCTCAAAGCAGAGGCAGCATGGCTGGCTAGCCAAAACTGAAGGAGGCTAAGTCACCGCAGACATCTTGGAAGCTCATGCTTCAAAAATTATTTGAACATGATAACTAAAGCAACCAATCAATTAAATCAATATAAAACATAGACAATTCATTTATCTTATTCAGTCATCTTATTAATTTTGCTAAGGAGCTTTCCAAAAATAATATATTAGGAAGCTATTCTCTCTAATTCTATGATTGCCAAGAGATTTTATTAACTGTCCAAGATCATAAAGAGTATAACCAATGGCAATTGTAACCAAAGCCATTCAACATCAATCAATAATTACAATAGATGGCTTGCATGTGCTTTCCATCACATTCTTATGGTTCTTTCTTTAATACACTCCCTGATATGATTTTCTCACACTGATTGTTAAGTATGTATGCAAAGACTGATAAAAACAATCTGTGTTAAAGTTGCAGATGTACGTTTCTCTATTTGTTCTCATTCTTTAACTTGTCCACAAACCTTCCAATAAATGCTAGTCAGGCTTAGAACTTTGTCATTCTATGAATGAGCCAGGGCAGTGCATACTACATTTTCTTTCAGTTAGAATACTAATTACTGGTGAATTTAATTATTTTGTCCACTTCTAAGAGACTATCTCTCCCTTCAGTGACTCAAGATTGTGTTTAAGTAGTACATCTTTCCTCTGAAACAGAAAATTGTTCCTTTTTGGGATAAATTATTCCTAACTGCACTTTATTGTTTAGTGAGTACCTTGAGAGTCATACTGAAGGATTATAAATCATAAATGTGATTAATTCAGGAAAAGTCAACATGCTGAACACCTTCAAAGCTTCTGTAATAACATAATACAGGGCTAAAAGTTTGAAATATGATGGCTATAGAAGACATACTTCAAATATGTAAATGGTATGTGTGTATATGTGAATTTATCTGTAGTTCACACCTGCTTTTAACATAGAGATCATTGGAACGTGAATATGACTAAGGTAGCAACTAAATGCAATTTGCTTTACTATTCATTCTAGAGGAAAATATTTGTATGCTCCTGTAAAAAGCATTTTCTTTCATTTAATACAGAGAGATCACCACATACTTCTTTCCAACTGAGAAGGAAAAACAAGTTGTTTCAAATTGTCTTCTGAATTAAGAGAGATGTGTTTCATAATTTAATATTTTTTCTTAACTTATAAGCAAAATGGAGTCACAAACTAGAAAGATACACTAGCTTAAGAAAAAATCTATATAATGTTAGATAAGTGTGCATTTTTATATTTATGAACTTACATCATTTAGAATTCCTGGTTTTGCAATTCTTATTAGACCATCTGAGTGCTCAATAACATGTGTACATTTTGCTAACTGATAGGTCCCATAAATATTGAGCTACAAGAATTGCAGTGTCTCTGTGCTTTGAATTCTCACTCTTAATTAAGTGCTGAGGCTCATAAATTTAGGGGAATGAATTGTCCAGGAAGACAGCAGTAAGAATGATGATCAACCAATCATAAGCATAAATTTCCTTTGTTATTTTTTAAATGAAATGGGGCTGCTAAGTAACTTTGAATGTGAAGGATTCAAAATGTTTGTTAGTTTGGTCTCTTTTGTTTTTGTATGTGCTAATATTTTGGAAGATAAATGAGACTTGATGCTTCATTTACTTTGATAGTTTTTAATCTCAGGATACTTTGCAAAATTTATTATGCAATAATACTTGAGTTAGCTACAACTTTTCTTATTCTGATCCAAATAAGCAACAGTCATCAAAACTTCAGTAATTCAAAAACAATGTCATAGCAACAAACCATTTCAGAACGAAACTAATTATCGATTATCCCTAGGGCTTCTGGGATCAAGTATGCCTCAGTATAGTTAATTATGCCCTCAGCTGCCCAGTTTTTACAATGGCAGGTTCAATTTACTTAGTAGAAATATTGCTTTGTAAGATTTGTAGATGGGTCAATTGGACAGTCATTAATTGGGTGGCCATTGGATATGTGGGGCTGCCTAGTTGGGAAACTGTCTACTGCAATGACTAATGTATATTAATGCCAGTGTTAATGACCTTTGAGTCTTTTCCCCATGCATTGAAGGGAAAACAAATTACACAACCATTCAAGGAAATAATAGATTTTGCTGAATTTCTATGTTTTCCAGGAGAGAGATTAAAATATTCTCATTGAAAGTATTTAGACTGAAAAATTTCAGAGCAACATTAAAAACTACACTTAAAAATGACTAAATGCTGAATATTTTATAATGTAGCATTATATTTCAAATAAGTGGATGAAAGTTACCATTCATTGCAGTTACTTTGCATGGTTGTTGATAAAATCATGACAAATCTGCTTAAAGGAACATGGGGTTTATTCTCTTATGATAGTCCAGTTACATTTCTTAGTTCAGATGGAAGAAGAGCTCAACCAACCAGGAAGGAACTGGCCACATGATTTCCACATAATGGCTGGGAGAGAGACAAACCCTACTTGCCAGACCACTATGTCTGGCCAGGTATACATAAGGATGACAACTTTCTCAACCAGCTCTCTATATTTTATTCATCTGTCCTGTTCCCACTCCTATCACCATGGGCTGGAACTTCCACATTAAGTAGACATTCTTCCACAAGATCAGTCGGGGATTAATTGAACAACTAGTTATCTACAAATGTGCTCAGAGCTTGAAACCTCAACCATCAACATGACATCTGTGTCTAACTATGACACCATTTGAATTAGTATACTTCATTACCAATTTATCTTCAAAAATATAAGATGCATATATTTCCTACTTTAGATTAATGGTATAAATAGTGCTAGATTACTTACCACCTATTTGCTTCATTTTATCTATTTAATATTTTCTTTGTAATTAGTAAGCTACCTTAATTGTACATAGCAGTGGGATTCCTTATCAGAATTCAATGGAAGATGCAATATAAAACAGGTGAATAAAATGACAAACTGAATATAGTAAAGAGACTATCAGGGATGCAAGGAGATTTCAGCTTTAAGGAACAGATAGAGAGAGGAGAGTAAAGAAAGCTCCTAAGTGTAACTAGAAGAGAAGCATTTAATTTCCAAATGGTTGATTGACATATCAAAACTACTTTGAACATGTTTTAATTTAACAGAATTATGACAAGGCTATATTTATTAACTTATGTAATAACACATGTTCTTAAATATGTTGTAATATTGTAGCACAACAATTTAAGCTTGTATGGAAGAAGCATTGTTAAGTCTGGAAAAGTCATATTCTAAAAAGTCTCTTATATAGTCATATTTTAAAACAATCATGTAACCAAAAACAAATAAGCAAAAACAGAGTTTGAATAAGAGGAGAATACAGCAGAAAAAAATAATGACAGACTTGAGAGGTATATAAAAAAGGACCATTTGTATTTTCTCAAAAAATACCATAAATTGTGTCTTGGCATTGTTTCCTAGTATTTTAGTAGGTTGCCAAACAGATTTCAAATGTGTGACCCAGCAATCTAATGGAAATTCAAAATAAATCATTTGCACATTGGGTTAACAGAAACTGAAAGCTTAAAGAACACCATGCTTATTAACATTATACAATTATGCAATATCTGTATTTACATGAAAGGGACATAGAATGGTGATAACCATTCCTTGTGCAAACACACACAGAAGAGTTCTGAAAAATAACCTGTAAGCATTCATAATTGCTCTGAGACTTACTATTTCCCTTGTAGATACCATTCTGGCTGCAGATGTGTAGTGGCTCTAATAAGATTCTTAGCAACATGTCTTATGGGCTATGGGTCAATGAGCATCAATGAAGGAAGAAAGTATTGTAGTCAACTATATCTAGTAAACACTGCATTAAACAAATCAAATAGATGGTCTTACTTCAGAACGTTTTCAGACCTCTGGAGATATTAAGTGAGAATTTTTAACACAGAGCTATGTTGAACATTCTAACAAAATTGTGTCTACCTAGTACAATTTTTTTAATGCACTGGGATAAACTCAAGAAATTCAGAGATGATATTTTGAAAAACTTAAATGATTTAAGATTTATTTGGAAGTCTTCTAACTGAATACATAATTTCAATTTGTGATATGTTGATTCTGGAATGTTAAATTATATATTATTTTTAAAATTTATTTATTTATTGGAGATGATGTCTTACATCTTGATTCTCCTGACATAATAACCCCCTCTGCCCCCAACCCTAGAGGGAGTTTGTCACCTCACCCATTTAACCATTAATTTTGGAATTGTGTGCAGTTAATGACATTTATACTATGTTAGATAATAGAAGTAAAGTATACAGTGAGTTAGAAGATATAAAATATGTCAATAGGGGAGACATCTGATTCAGTCCATAATCAGGGTCCTTCCTGTTCACTGGTGTTTGATTGGTTTGAAGCACTAGTCATGTGTTCTTCTCATGGGGGAGAGGGTTAATGGTTAGTAGATGGCAGAATGATGTCCGGAAGGTTGACCCCATCTGCTACTGTGCCCTACTCCTGATCCTCCCTCTTTCTTAAGCCTTCCCTTATATAAAGGCTTCTCTTCAACAGTTTTTGTATTGTGCAGTGCAAGAATAGCAAAATGGACAGCAACAAAAAACTTGAATCCAGAACATTGGTGAACCTACAATGTTCACCTGGAAGCGGGCCAGCCAAATCTTTCCCCATCCGGAGGCTCAATGAAATTTGTGAAAGAGAGTAACTCAGTGAACTTTGCGAAAGTGCAGTAAGACTGCAAAAGTTTAAAGATAGCGAGGTCCATCAGTGGACAGGTCGTTCCACTCGAGATATGGCAGCTGCAGCCAGGAACTGATGGCAATGGGACTTGACCTCATCAGACCTGCACAGTGGTGAACATATCCACACATCCCCAGGGACTGGCATGGATCTCATATAGTTTCAGATAGTAGGATCCTTAGGTGCACAGGTCAGACAGAGGTAGGGAAGTGCCCATATTAACAGACTGCCACAGAGGCTTGAACCCCCATGAGAGGAGATGATACAGAGGCAATCCCAGGACTCATAGAACCAAAGGACAAGAGAATAGGAGGAAGTAGACTGGACCCATGAAGGGAGGGGAGGAAGGGTGGAAAAGGATAAGGGTGGGAGAGCAGGGAGGAAGGAAAGGGGAATGAGGGAGGCAGGAGCATGGGTAACTAGGAATTTAAAATATTCAAAAATAATTCCAAAAAATAAATTAAAAAAATGAAACTACAAAAAAATAAAAAGTCAATTTTTTGTTAAGTAGATAGACTTTTCCATTTGAAGGAATATATTTCACTATCAACTATCTTCAAACATATCAAAACAATTATGTTTCTACTTTAAGTTAATTGTATAAACAGTGCTGCTACTTTTATAGACACACCAATCAAAGTCAAAGGATACTATTACATTCCTCACTGTTTCATAGTCTTGTTATTGGCAGCCGCAGCCAGGAACTGATGGCAATGGGATTTGACCTCATCGGACCTGCACAGTGGTGAACATATCCACACATCCCCAGGGACACTTTGAACACTCCTCCAGTTTATTTTTCTTAAACTACTTTTACTATAGTTGTACAATTGCAAATTTATTTTCAAGAAATGTATTATTTTTCTTTAGTCATTTCACTGTTCA
Source organism: Typhlomys cinereus (assembly GCA_023101885.1). Taxonomy (NCBI): domain Eukaryota; kingdom Metazoa; phylum Chordata; class Mammalia; order Rodentia; family Platacanthomyidae; genus Typhlomys; species Typhlomys cinereus. Next base: position 530,181 of record JALPQD010000356.1, on the reverse strand, counting down.
TATGTGAACATGTATAATATAGTTCTTGCTCATAATTTCTAACATGAAACTACATTGTTGTTGCATATCTACAATTAATTATGTATTTTAATAGCTGCATAGATTTAGCAAGTATCAGGTCAGTCTATTATTTCCTCAAAAATATTCAATTTGCTTATCTTCTTGAGAGAAAAAGACAGAAAGGGAGAGAAAGAGACAAACAGGCAGACACGAAAGAGAGAAAGACAGAGAACACACAGGCCATGATGCACAGGTGGAAGTCAAAGAATACTTCTCAGAAGTCAGTGATCTTCAGTCACTGGGGTTTCCAGGGATTGAACTTGGGTCACCAAGGTTGCTAGCATGCACCTTATCTGTTGAGCTATTGCACTGGTCCAGACATGTTCTTAAACTGAGAATAAATGCATTTGTTAACATTCTCTTGTCAGAATGGAACACATTCCTGGTACTGTTAACTAGAGCAAGAACTTAAAAAGTGGAAGTACAAAAAACTGCTCTGTAAATAGCTGCTATTATACATACAGATTTGAAGAACACTTAACACTCAACCCAGAAGTCTTCTTCTATGACAGAGGTAGAGAATCTCAACACCTGATAGAATGCAGCCTGAGGCAGTAGAAGAGTAGCAAAGTGGACAACAATGGCCAGTCATAATGCAGAGTACCTATGACCCAGCAAGGCTCACCCAGAATCATGGAAGAGGGGGCTATGAGATTGTAAGAACCTAAAGATGGGAAGATTCATGGTTGGACAAGACATTCTATTCAAGGCAGGACTGCTACATGTAGGAACTCACTACAGTGAGACTTGTCCTTACCAGAACTACATAATGACTGACATACCAATATGCCCCCACAGACCATCGAATAACTCAGGAGAGATAAGAACATACAGTGGAAACCTTGGGGACTGAAGCTGGATGAGTGAAGGGATATGCACTTATCACTTGGGTGGCTGAAGAGAGGCAAATTGATATGACACAAGAGACCTGAACCCCACAGGAGTAAACAAGTCAGAGGAAATCCTGGGGTCCATAGAAGGAGACAGTCAAAAGGGTGGAGGGAGTGGGATGGATTGATGAAATGGATGGGAGAGAGTGGAGATGGAGGGAAGCAGGGATAAGTACTCAATACACTTGTAAAACTATAAAAATAAAATAATAATTTAAAAATTAATGCATTTTGTTTTATAGATCAGATAGATAAATTGAAAGCCAATGGAATGTTGATGCTTTAGGAAAATCACATATTAGAACAATTATGTTTAAAATAGCTTTATAATCTTCATAGCACCATATAGATAACATTATTACTGTTGTCCGGCATGCGCGCAGTTCAGCGACGACACACTGCGCACTAGGTAAGCACCCCTTGCTCACCCCCAAGTCCCAGGTAACCCACTAGTCCCAGCTCCTCCCACCAGCCAGTGGGACAAGGAGGACCCCTGGGCCACTCTCCAGCTCCTCAAGTTAATTGCACCCGCCACCAGCACCTCTCCCCTTTCCCCACCCGCCCAGGATGCGCACAGTCCAGCAAGGACACACTGCACCCTAGGTAAACACCCCGTACTCACCCACAAGCCCCAGGTAACCTACTAGTCCCAGCTCCTTCCACCAGCCAGTCAGAGCAGGCACTGCTCCAGGCCAACTAAGTCAGTTCAGTAAAAAAACACACAGAAGAATCCTTACACCTCATCAGAGAGAAGGACCCAGAGGAAAGTTTGATATACACATTAAAGGATGCTTCAGAGATTGGGGGAGGGGGCACTTAGAGAAAGGGAGGGAGGGGGGAAAGGAAGGGGAAAGGGGGAAGGGAGCAGGGAGTTTCAGGAAGGGATGGAGGGAGGGAGGGGACAGGGGTACCTATTATGTTTGTATGGGGGGGACAGAAATTGAAATAAGGTCTTAAGAGATAAAAGGACAATGCCCAAGTCAAAGTGCAAATCCATGAGAAACAAAACCCAAGAAAACAAATCTCCCACTGAAGGAATTAACCCCATAATGATAGACTCCATCCAGAACAAATTGACAGAAAATAGCCAAGAAAGCCTGACCCAAGATAAGGACTTTCAAAACATGATCATTACCATGATCAATACTATGAAAGAAGAAATCCAGGAAGAGTTAAATAACCATCTTCTTAGAAATAAAATTCCCCTAGCTAATACTCATGCTCAAGTTATAAATAGCATAAGTTTGGTAAAAATGTGTACAAAAATATTGCATTTCAAATACCTATTGTAATGCCAAACACAATGTTGATCTTGTGACAGATGACAGGCAATACAGTACTACTGTATTATTCATCCCAGACATTTACAATATTTATTTTTTTATGTGTGTGTCTTTATGTGCACATGAATTTGTGTGTGTGTGTGTGTGTGTGTGTGTGTGTGCGTGTGTGTGTGCATGCGCATGTGTGTGTATACATTTGCACATTCTACTTTACATGGAAATCAGAAGACAACTGGCAGGAACTGGTTCTCATCTTCATCATGTGCATTCTGGGGTTCAAACTCAAGGCTTTCAGATTCATAGGTAATACTTTTGCTTGTTCAAACATTGCGCCAACCCTCCCCCAGCCTTTTGTCCAAAGCTTGGCTGAATTTTTTTTCCTGTTTGGGAAGGAGCAAATTTCCTACTGTTTATAATGGTTTCACTGAAAGAGACTTTAATTTATAATAAAGAACTGGCTGAGGAACTGAAAGGAGGAAAATCAGTTAATTTCCTCACTGTTGACATTTTTATTTTGTTTTACTGAGCTGTGAAGACAGGTATTGGAAAGAAATGTAGATTGGTAAGGTGAAATGAAAGCCCTACTTAGGGATCTGAATTATGGCATTTTTTCTTCAGAGGCCCAGAAACATGAGCTTTCTCATTGCACTTTTTGGAAAGTGGGATAAAGTGTTCACAGCCTGTGAGTGATGTTGAAATAGCTCTGAGTAAATCTTCTAGGGAGGCTCTGGCTTCTGCACCTCAGTTCTCAGCAAGGGCTTGGTTTGCTCGTTTATTTTTCATGCAGTGTGCTCCTGTACGTCCACCTAAAAGAATCAAGCTTATCTTGTACGCTGGTGGAATTTTTCTCCACTGCATTGGGATTTAAATACCATGCTTTCTCTTGAACTAAATTCCAACATAGAGAATGTGTGCCTGTGGGAATAATTATAATTAACAGACTCATATTTTAAGTTTAAAGAATTCACTATTATGCCACATGACATAAAATGTCCCTTTGTAATATTGAGATGTTGTCAGAGTAACCCATTTGCCTTTGAATCATATATTTTATTTAATTAGTTAATTTAGTTTGTGTGTGCATTATTTGTGTGTTTGAATATGTGCATGATTTGTGTGTGTGTGTGTGTGTGTGTGTGTGTGTGTGTGTGTGTGTGTGTGTGTGTATGACATATGTGCTAATGTCAGAGGAAATATTTGTTGAATGTATTCTCTCTTTTTACTTTTATGTGAGTTCCAGAGATTTAGGTTGTCAGATCTGTTCAGCAAGTGCTTTCATCCACCAAGCAATCCCAGTGGTCTCCTCCCTTAATTACAGAAACATCTACGCATGCATGACCATATAAACACGTATGCAGGCACACACCATACATTAACTGACAAAATGTCCACATATTACTTTAAGTTAGGTAGATTTAGGTGCTTATGTGATAGGACACAATACATATTAAAAGCAATTAAAAGGTAATGAATGTGGTGAACTGAAATCACTGCCTAGAAGGCTTTTTATGTATGTATGAAAATAGAGAAACTGGATAGATTTTTATGTCATTCTTATTCCTTGAATTAATGTCTTCAAGCAAAATGTCAATGTCAGCAGGTGGCTAAGACAGCTGCAAGACTATACATATTATTTTGCAATGCCTACACTAAGATTTATGTATGCTTTATTGATTCTACAGCAAGAATCATCCTACAAAATATTTATACATCATGTGGTACATTAAGAGCCAAACTGTCCTTGTGAATCACACAAATACAATATATGTTTTGAAGTACTGAATAACAGTTCTTAGTTGTCTGTTAAGAACTATGTATAAGCTGAGAATATAAGCTACCACCATTTCTGCATGGTGCTTTTATGAGGGATCTGGGATCCAAACTTAGTTCCTTCTGCTTGCAAGGCAGAGTCTTAACCCCTGAGTCATCTTTCCAGTACCCTGCATGTCTTTGTGTATGATGAGTATTCAATAAAAAGATATAGAATGAACTATGCATCCTATTATTGGAAAATATCCCTAAACTCACAACAAAATTACATGTGACTCAAGGTGTAGAAGCATAAAATAATCTTGTTCATGTGGCAAGATACTCGCATACATTGTCAGCATACTATTTAATTAATAAGAAAATAGTGCTGTTCTAGCAATCATTTCTGGTTCATCCTGCCATTATCTGAATATACAGTCCATAATGTATGCAATAGTAATTGTGCATTTCCACAAAAAAATAGAAATACTGAGTATTTTTAAAGGAATGATTGTAGTTCATATTTGCAAACTATCATAACATCTCTGTATTTTTCTTACTTTCCTTATGTTTATCTTATTTCCCTTGTAGATTTAAATTAGGAACCCCACACAAAAAGTTCTGATCAAGGAAAGCTAGATGCTTCTTCAAAAAATAAAGCCATTTTTTTCAACAGACTCAGAAATAAATTTACATATATATAAAGAGAAGCAATAAAATGCAATCTTAATAAAATTAATAAATACATTAGATATAGATATTTCATGTATATGATTGTGTATGTGTGTGCCCTCACTATTATCACTAAAATATACTTTTGCAATATAGAAGCAAAGAATAGGGCCTTATGGCTGATGGCCCGGAATATTCTATGTGTGTGTGTGTGTGTGTGTGTGTGTGTGTGTGTGTGTGTGTGTGTATGTGTGTGTGTAATATGTATTTCCCTCATACTTAGTCATTATGTTGCTGAAAATTTTATATTAGTCTGTTTATTACTGTAATAAAGTATCTTAATCAGGAACTTTACAATGTAAAGTCCTGAAAATCCACATGGGAAGGCACCAGCTCTGATGAGGATCTACAGGCAGATGGCAGCATGTAGAAGGGGAGTGATGCATGAGGAGTTAAATTAATTGGTAGACATCCTGTAATTGTTCTAAACCAATATATTTACAGAACATCTTCCCAATGAGCAAGTGAATTAGCTTTAGGCTCAACTGCCCTAAGGTTGTACCACTTCTTATTACAGGAGGATTGAGTGTGAATCACATACACCTTTGACAGACATACTAAATTCAAATTCAAGCTATGACAGTTGGGTATCCATCCTATAAACAAATTGCTTATTTCAATTGGAGAATATTGCAGCACAAACTGATGTTTCTCAAGTCCTCCTCTATTGCTCTCTTTGGTACATAAAGCAGTAAATGGAGTAAATATAAAAAATGTGTCCTCTCTTATACCAAATTAATTGTATCTTAGAGTAAATAGTATTAACTTTTATATTTTCTTCAGGATCTGGATTCTTTCTGTATTTTTGCATTTTGATAATTCTTTCAGACATGATCTGCATATGCTCAGTTAAACTAAACCACTGTGATTTCATGCATTGAAACAAGTTACAGAAAACCTACTGTGTACAAGTGCTGTAGATGTAAGTCCCAAAAGAGATCATGTAGAAATTATGCCAGTGATATCTTAATGTTACTTGGATCTTCTTTTGTTTTACATTAAATGTCAGTAAACTACAACCATTCTAGTCTAACAATTGACTTAAATAATTGATTTGATTGTATTTATATAATTGTCTAGTAGGTGAATATCAAGTAAACACATTCTAAATTCCACAGCAGGATTTGCTTTTATTTGAGTGAAGTGATGAGCTGGATTTACAAGTCCTAAACTTTGCACAATGTGCTGTTTATTTATATAGGCAAGGCAATAATTCTTCAAATGTGAGTTGGCTTTAAAACATAACAACTAGGTGGAAGGTCTTTCCAAGTTTCATTTTTGAGCAGCTTGTGGACACTAATAGTCAAAAACCAATTCCATAATGTCATTTGTGATTAATATAGCCTGAAGACTTCATTTTCTTCCAACATTGCCAACTAAATCTTCTGGAATAGGTTCATGGCCGACCTCACCTTTCTAGGCTGTGGACATACCCATTTACTGTGAATTCATACACTCGTCCATATTCACTCTACATGGAGCTGTATTGTTTGGAATACTTGCAAACCAGGATTCTTTAAACTTTTGAAAAGTTGACAAGCTGAACAAAATAGAAATATGAAACTCCACATTCAGGCTTTGCAAAGAGTACAATAATAAACAAGAATCAGAAGTGCAAAATAGAAAATGTAACAATCATACATGTTAATGAAAATAAAACAGCAAATATTCATATACACATAAGTATTGTTTTATATGTAAGAGGACAGGAGACTATACACAATGAGTGATGATAGGTAAGTAGGTAGGTAAAGAGGGAGATAATTTATCTAATGTAGATAAATAATTGATAAATAAAATTATAGTAATCACATATATTAATTAACTTAGAAATGTAATGAAATACATTCATTCATCAAGAAAAGAGTTTTTCCTATCAAATTTGCACATATGTCAATTTAGATACAAGCATATCTTTATTGAAAGGAATACAGTGTGAATTTTAAGGATTTGATAAGGATACATTTTAGCATACAGTGGGAAAGAGCACTAGATTACTTGGGAATGAAATAATTTATATTTCACTTCCAAAATTTGTATTTATTCACACAATAATTGAGACAGTAGAGCTACCACATCTTTGGGAATTCTGATGCAATGACACAGTGTTAATAAAACATAAGCTGTTACCTGATAAGCATTATGTATCCTTTGCTCCTACTTTTTCTCCTTATGGCAATTGGATATTACCATTTTCTAACCCAAGTTGTACAAATCTTTCTGAACATGTGTTATTCCTGCAGATAAGGGTCAAGCCATTAATTGTGGGAACATTCGAAAGCAGTGATTTATTCTGTTAATTTCTATATATTTTGTAAGTCTTTGTACATGTCAGATACTCAAAATAAGTGAACTCATTTCATTTCTTGTGTGGAATATGTGGATGTCTTTGTCAGGATGCTTAGTCAAATTCCAACTTCAGATTGAACTTCAGATTAATTTGAAAGTATCATATATTCTGTCTCACTTTTAAGTTTAATAAAGTAAGTTAGCAGTTGGAATAAGGTCTGGTGTGAGGACAAGGATGTTAAATCCATTATTTTAAGAGAAAAATGGTCTAATTAGTGGAATTGATAATGACTGAATTACTGAGTTGTGCTGCAACTTAACATCTCTCAATTGATACCATTTACTAAATTCTCAGCAATATTAGTTTATAGGTATTAGGTACTTTACTAAATATTTGAAGATATCATTTTAAAATCAAAAAGTTTGTACAAAGTTTTCTTTTAATAGGATCTTTGTTTTTAGGAATAGAATCAGTACATCTCTGAATAGGATAAATGCCACAGAATACAGACTTGTTCTAGTTGGAGTGAAAGCTGAAACTCATTTTATTTCTTCTTCTCATCTACTTCCTCCCTTTAATGTCCTTTTATTTCCTGTGCATTGACAGTGTCTGGTATGATGTGGAAACCACTTCATGAACCTTCATTATATATCTTTTTACATTTTTGATTCATAGATGAAACACAAACACTTTGACTCTTCCCATAATGGGAGAGCATTTACACACCACAAACGATGGCAAGTGGTGTAGGTCATGCATTGTTTAAAAGTTTGACTTTCAGACAGTTTATAAACATCTAAGAGGCACACCAATTTATCCATCTGTGAAAATTATCTGATGTGAAAACATCCAGCCCAAGTGCGTGAAACCATTATGCACTTGAAAGGTGGATAAGATGCAGGAAGGCAGTTTAGCATTCTGCAGACAGGGAAAGTAAAATTACCCCTCTCTTGGAAATTCCTGTGGATATAGCATAGCCTGTCCCATTAGTTCCCTATCATGCTGAGGAACAGTGATCAGATACCTTGAGTCACAAATAAACTCATTTCCCTAAGTTGTTTGGAGTCTATTCATTCAACAATGGGGTGATGAACATAACACAGCCTCTGCACATTCTCCCTTTGAATTTATTTTGTTTTAAATATGTTTATTTATTTTGCTAATATTACAAACAAAATGAATGGGTGTCCCTGCCCTTCTCTCTCATACCTCTTGTGTCCTCACTTCCTCTCTCCAAGCTCTTTTTATTGATTCATCCCTCTTCTCCCTACCACACTCCCGCCTGTCTGCTTGTGTGGGCCCCAAGGTTCCCTTCAGGTTGTCTGCATTAGTATGGGCTCAGGTCTTTGGGGGCAGATACAGTGTTCCTTCCTTAGGTAGATCCACTGATATGGCCACTCTCCTTCACCTGTCTAGCCCTATACCCTAAGAGTCTACTTACATGTAATTATTTATCCAGAGTTTCTTGCTACTCTATGGAGTAAATGTTGATATGTCAGTTATAATGAAGGTCTACTGAGTATTTCTCAATGCAGTAAGTTTCTAGATGCAATAGGCCTATCTGGAGTGGAATGCCCTGCCCCAAAGTTGACCTCCCCACCTTTAGACTACTACAATATTACAACCACCCCTCTTCCACAGGATTCCCTGCTAGCCCTTAGAACAGGGAGAGAGTTCCTTGGCCTGATTCTGGCTGTGTGTTTCAGGGTCACAGATACTTTGCACTCTGGTTAGCTGTTATTTCACTGCTCTTCCACTGCAATAGGCTGTGTGTTGTCTGTTTGTTGAGACTGTTTTCTTTTCTTTCTAAAGGAGAAACCTTTTAAAATACAGAACATAAAATAAAAATATAAGTTACATGTGTTGTCATATTTTTCTCATTTCCTCTCATATTCCTCCTTATAGTCTACAAGCAATAAACATATGTGTTCTAGGAGATTGCTAAAGTCTTTTGTGCCCTGGAAATCCCTCCATTTCTACGTTTGCAAAGTACACTGTTACTCTGAACTTATCAACACTCACATAATGATCCCAATGGACCCGTACAAATATCCTTTAATCCATTCTCTAATGGTAGATACATCAATGTTTTCAAAATATAAACAACACTTCATTTTTTAAACATTTTTTATTATTATTTCTGCTCATACAAACTTAATAGGTAGACCGGTTTCCTCCCCCCTCCTTCCTCCTCTGAACCCCCTGCTCCCCCTTCTTCCCTCCCCATTTCCCAGTGCCTCCCCCCCAATTCCCAGAGAGTCCTTTATTGTGTCTGCCTAACTCTCCTCTTGGTCCTCCTCTCCGATGACATACAAGGACCCAGTGGCATTTCCCTGAACCCTTTCTCGTGTTCCCCTTAAGCATAGGAACACTACTGTGGCTGTCAATCCCTTGCCTCTAAGGATCTTGGTGCCTTTAGCCGAGGTTAGACTTTGTGAGGTCAATAATGACAACACTTCATTTTTACATGATACTTAAATACCCTATCTTAACTAAGATTTTTTTATTTTTATGTAACAAATTCATATATACTTCTTGCTTTCACACAAATTAATGGAACCAAATTGCAACATATTGTTATCATCACTCCCCTTTATGCTATAGTTGATCAAAATTTTGTAGGTTCCATTTCAAACTGATAAATCCAGTACATTGTTACTACTGAGGGCAGTAAGTTAAGAGATCAGGAACAAATACTGAGGATTAGTATCCCAGAATTCGCTAGAATTCTGTCCATTTCTAATTTTTTGGCTTATGATAAAACACAGAAAGCTCAGACCATCAAAATTCCTTCATAAAATAAGCAATCTCATTGAAAAACCATAGGCATTTAAACTGAACTCATTACAGAATATGAAGTGAGAGTTATTAATGCTAAACCAAATTACTTTGGAGCAGACAAAATAGTGGTGCTTATTATGGATTTCTCTAGTCATATGTCATTTGGAAAGCTGATATTTTCCAGAAGTGAAAGAAAAGTGGGTTGGAGCAAGATCAGGGGAGGATTTCTCTTTTTAATCCAGGATTAATTCAATTATTCGGTGAGGGTATGTACTTTAGCATATGCTAAATATGGATTGATAACCCCATTTTGTTTGATATGACTCACATGTTTTAACAATTTTTTTAGCTGCCTCAAATCTTATTTAGAAAGAAATCTCTAAAGAAATACATCTTATTTATAGTAAAGGGTTTACAAGTACAGGTATCTCAGAATAATCCCGTCTTGACAACAAATGTTATCTCTAGTGCCCTGCTATGCTGTGTAGTCATAAGCTTCTCTAACTCTGATTCTGCACATTGCATATTAGAAGTCACTGCATGTGTTTGTGCTTCTGATACTTTTGACAAAATAGAAAATTGGATATGAAAAGAAAGAATATCATTATCTTAAGTGATGCTTATTCAGCTAGAAAACATTTAGCTGATGACCCTCCCTGCTAAGGAAGACAGGAGTTTCAAACCCTTAACATAAAATGTTGAAAGAAAAGGGGCAGAATTCTTAATCACTTTCTCTGAGACAAGCAATAAATTAAGATAGTAAGTCATACTGTAAAAGAAAGCAATGATTCTTTCTAGTCAAGAATAGATGCAGATGTCATGAAGTTGGAAAATATTGTGAATTGGAAGACTTTTTTAAAGGGAAAATAACTTTTACAGTGCACACAAAATGTAAGGAAAAGGAGATTTTAAAATGTCCAACACACTATTGACCTCACAAAGTCTAGCATCTGCTAAAGGCACCAAGATCCTTGGAGGCAAGGGATTGACAGTCACAGTAGTGTTCCTATGCTTAAGGGGAACACAGGAAAGGTTTCAGGGAAATGCCACTGGGTCTTTGTACGTCATCGGAGAAGAGGGCCCAGAGGAGAGTCAGGCATGCACAAGAAAGGACTCTGGGAATTGGGGTGGGAGGCACTGGGGGATGGGGAGGGAGGGGTGAGGGGAGGGAGAGCAGGGGGTTCGGGGGGGAGGAGGAGGGAGGGAGGGAACTGGTGTATCTATTAAGTTTGTATGAGCTGAAATAATAATAAAAATGTATTTAAAAAAGCACCAACAGGTAAAGGATCTCAAAGCTTAGATTTCATCGCCAAAACTATCGACCCTCTGTCTTGGTGCATGTGACGAAGCATTTGATTTAAGGCACATTGCCTATGGCACCAGTTAGAACCAGTGCTCCTGCTACTACAATTAACTTCTCAACTAAAAACTTTATTTGCAATAATTAATACATAGGATAAGGAGGACATGGAGGAAGGTGAGTATGCATTTCAGAATATGTCACTCAGTTAAAGATACTGTAGTATTGCAGCTGATTTTTATGTTATTTTGTATTTTATTTTCTGATAGCTGATTTACAAATTTTCCATGGGCCACACACAGCAGAAAAAATGGGTCCGAAGCAACTGGCTTATATAAACAGAGGCCATAAAATATTAGTCATGCTCAGTCAAGTAGTATCCTTAGTATTTCTGTGTCTTACCCCATAGAGATGCCATAGGCGATTTAGGAATAAATACACTAGGGTGTATTTCCCTGTGACAGATGGCATTTACTACTGCTGGCATCTCATTCACATATATACCATCTTCTCTCTGACTCCTTCAATTCACATGCATGTATACTAGGTTGAATTATTTTATTCTAGATCTTTTATTTTTGTTTTTCTATTAAGAGATGTATGCATATTCTTCATAAATATAGATTCACAGCTCAGTGATTCTAATGCTTATATTATCCTTTTTATTGTTTGAGGTAAACAAATGCCAGTGATTTTCATTTGATAAGTAGTCATTTTTACTCTTATGAATGGCACATTTATACAAATTTATGAGGTTAGTGTGAGTGTGCTTTTGAGAATTTAACTATGTAGGCCAAAACGCAACCTCCTGAATGCTGGGATTATAATCATGCACCACTCTACCCTTTATATCAAATTTTGACTCACATATTTATTCAAATTGAACAAAGTCATGGCAATTAGCATATGAATTTTGTCTTTCCATTAAGGTAAATAGTGAATAGTGGTAAAGGCATATTCTTTTTTGATACTGTCTCTGGTGCAATGGGGCATTACTCCTCACCTGCTGACTTAGTTGAAGAGACTACGTTTTAATAAATATCTGTAAGTATTATTTTCATGCTAGTGTATTGTGGTTATCATGAGGTGAGCATATTTGCTCTACTTCCCAATCAGAACTTTCTGTTTTCGAGGGGGAGTCTTAAACTCCTGAGCCATTTCTCCAGCCCTGCTTATCGTTCTTTTAAAATGTGTAGGTGGAAGTAATTGAACAATAAAGTGTTAGTCATTTCATTGTATTTTATATTGAAAGATTTAAAATTTTATTTCCAAAATTTTATAAGAATATCTTTAAGTATAATTTATTTTCTCATTTAGAAATTTATTTTCATTCAATTTATACATTTTTTTGTTATTTTTTAACATTTTTTATTAATTCTGCCATACAAACTTAATAGGTACACTGGTTGCCTCCTTCCCTCCTCCACCCCTCGACACCCCTGCTCCCCCTCCCCACACCCCTCCCTCTCCATCCCCCAGTGCCTCCCCCCCAATCCCCGGAGAATCGTTTAATGTGCATGGCAAACTCTCCTCTGGGTCCTCCTCTCCGATGATGTATAAGGACCCAGTGGCATTTCCCTGACCCCTTTCCTGTGTTCCCCTTAAGCATAGGAACACTACTATGGCTGTCAATCCCTTGCCTCCAAGAACCTTGGTGCCTTTAGCAAATGCTAGACTTTGTGAGGTCAATAGTGTCTTGGACATTGTGCAGGGCATGCAAAGTACAATTATGATTGCTTCGGCCCTAACTTATGTGGAGTATCTTGTAATCATTGTTCCTCCCATAGTTTTGCTCTTACCCTCTTACCGCCTCCTCTTCCACAAATGTCCCTGAGCTTCAGGATGGGAGGAGATTAGTCTGGCCTAGTTCTAGGTGGTTGATATAGAGTCTCTGAAGTTCTGGATTGTGGTATGTTGATTTTCTTTTGCAGTTTTGCCGCTCCTGCAATGCCCCTCACTCCATCCTGGTGGGCACTGTATGTCACCCCCTGGCCAGAGACAAAAAGCTGTTAAACTGGAGTCTTATTATAAGAGCACATTCAAGAGTAGATGTAATAAAAGTAGGAAACCACAGTGAGGGAGGGGCCCATCACCCATTTGCAAAATGGTTACTTTTTATCTGCCAGACTATATGCCCTCCCCTTCTGGTGAGATCACACCCCCTCAGTTGTAAATGATCAGGAACAAAAGTCTGTGAACTTAACCAGATGTCTCATTACTTACTTGCAGTCCTTGATGGTGGCCTATTTTCTCTGCTCTAACATGGTCTCCTCTCTCCTTGTTTCTAGTGTGGCTCTCCTACCCCATCCCTCCTGTTCATAGTCTTTGCAATTACTGTAGGTATTACAGAGATTTATCCTTGAGTGTTTCTAGATGGGCTGGGTAGGTTTGGTACTAGGAGCCACCTATAAGGGAGTACATATGGCACTTAATTTTCTGTGTCTGGGATACTTCACTCAATGTAATTGCTTCTATTTCCATCCATTTCCTGGCAAATTCCACTAATTCATCATTTTTGATGTCTGAGTAGTACTCCATTGTATAGATGTACCACATTTTCCTTATCCACTCATCAATTGTTGGACATTTTGGTTGATTCCATGACTATGTTATTGTAAACAGTGCTGCTATGAACATGGTCGTGCTTGTGCTATCGAGGTGAATTTTTGCTGGATGGAGGGTTATTCCCAAAAGTGGAATAGCAGGGTCATATGGCATTTCAATCTTTAATTTCTTTAAGAATCTCCAGACGGCTCGCCAGAGTGGTTGTATGAGCCTGCATTCCCACCAACAATGTAGGAGAGTTACCCTCTCTCTACATCCTCTCCAGCACTTGGTATTTGTATTGTGAATTTTTGTCATCCTGATGGGGTGAGATGATATCTCAGGGAAGTTTTGATTTGCATTTTCTTGATGGGTAAGGAAGTGGAGCATTTTTTAAGATATTTGTTAGACATTTTAATTTCATCCCTGGTAAAATTTCTTTTAAGTTCCAGGGCCCATTTTTTAATTGGGCCATTGGTTTCCTTGGTGTTTAGTCTTCTAAGTTCTTTGTGCACTCTGGACAGCAGAGCTCTATCAGATGTGTGGTTAGTGAAGATTTCTCCCATTCTGTGGGTTGCCTTTGAGCTTGCGTTACAATCTCTTTATCTGAACAGAAGCTCTTTCATTTCAAAAGACCCCAACTGTTAAGAGTTGGTAGCAGTGACTGTGCCATTGGATGTCTGTTTAGGAACTGTTGGCCTAGCCCAATCAGCTCGAGGGAGTTCCCTATCCTTTCAACTATGGTTTTTATAGTCTCTGGCCTGATATCAAGGTGCTTGATCCATTTGGAATTAAGTCTTGCACATGGTGACAAGTACGGGTCCAGCTTTAATCTTCTGCATGTGGAGATCCAGTTTTGCCAGCACCATTTGTTGAAGATGCTGTTTTTTTTTTTTCATTGGATTCTTTGGGCCCCTTTGTCAAAGACCAAATGGCTGTAATTTTGTGGGCTTATACCTGGGTCTTCAACCGTTATCCATTGATCTGTTTGTGTATTTTGGAGCCAGTACCAGGCTGTTTTTATAACTATGGATTTGTAGTATAGACTAAGGTTTGGTATGGTGATACTTCCAGCAATGTTTTTGTTACTCAGGATTGTCTTTGCTATCCAGGGTCTTTTGTGCCTCCATATGAATTTTGAGATTCTTTGGTCAACTTCTTTGAAGAAATGCTTTGGGATTTTAATTGGTATAACATTTTTTGTATATTGCCTTTGGTAGGATGGTCATTTTTACAATGTTTATTCTGCAAATCCAGGAACACGGGAGGTCTTTCCACCTTCTGGTGTCTTCTGCAATTTCTTTCTTTAGGGTTTTAAAGTTTTCATTGTAAAGGTCTTTTACCTCCTTGGTTAGGTTTATTCCAAGGTATTTCATTTTTTTAGAGGATATAGTAAATGGGATTGTTTTTCTCAGGGCTTTTTTACTCCTTTCATTCTGGACATATAGGAAAGCCACTGATTTTTGTAGATTTATTTTGTATTCTGCCACCCTGCTGAACTTCTCAATTAGTTCCAGGAGCTTCCTGGTGGAGATTTTGGGATCACTCAGGTATAAGATCATGTCATCTGCAAATAGGGATAGCTTCACTTCTTCCTTGCCAATTTGAATCCCTTCTATGCCCCTTTCTTGTCTTATGGCTTCAGCTAAGACTTCAAGAACAATATTGAATAGAAGTGGTGAGAGTAGACAGCCTTGTCTAGTTTCTGATCTAAGTGGGGATGCTTCCAGTTTTTCCCCATTAAGTATAATCCTTGCTGTGGGCTTGTTGTATACAGCTTTTATTATATTGATAAAGGTTCCTTCCATTCCTACTGTCTCTAGCGTTTTGATCATAAAAGACCGTTGGATCTTGTCAAAAGCTTTTTCTGCATCTATTGAGTGTATGATGTGGTCTTGGACTTTGGACTGTTTTATATGATGAATTACATTAATTGATTTGCGTATGCTGAAACAACCTTGTGTGCCAGGGAAAAAGCCTACTTGGTCCCCATGAATGATCTTTTTGATATGTTTTTGAATCCGATTTGCTAAGACTTTGTTGAGAATCTTTGCATCTGTGTTCATCAGAGAGATTGGCCTATAGTTTTCTTTTTGAAGTCAATCTTTACTAGGTTTTGGGATTAAGACAATATTAGCTTCATAGAAGGAATTTTGTAGTGTTTCCTTCCTTTGTTATTGATGGAACAGTTTAAGGAGTATTGGTGTTATTAACTACTTAAATGTCTGATAGAATTCTGTGCTGAATCCATCTGGTCCAGGACATTTTTGGTGGGAAGATTTGAGATTACTTCCTCAAATTCCTCATATGTTATCAGACTATTTAAATAATTCACAACTTCCTGATTCAATTTAGGTAAGTTGTGTTTACTTAGAAATTCATCCATCTCTTTTGTGTTGTCAAACTTCACAGAGTATATGCTTTTGAAATATGATGTTATAATTCTCTGGATTTCTTGGGTATCAGTAGTGATAACTCCATGTTCATTTCTAATTTTGTTAATTTGGGTTTTCTCTCTCTTGCTTTTGGTTAATTTAGCTAGGGGTGTATCAATATTATTGATTTTTTCAAGAACCAGCTTTTTGACTGGTTGAGTTTCTCTATTGTTTTCCCAATCTCAATTTCAGGTATTTCTCCCATTATTTTGCTAATCTCTCTTCTACTGTTTTTGGGATCAGATTGCTCTAGTTTCTCTAAAGCTTTAACCTGTATTGTTAAGTTGTTTATTTCTGATGTTTCCATATTTTTGATGTAGGGATTAAGAGCTATGAACTTACCTGTTAGGACAGCTTTCATTGTGTCCCAGAGATTTTGGTAAGTTGTATTTTCATTATCATTCATTTTCAGGAAATCTTGAATTTCCTTTTTAATTTCTTCCTGAATCCAGTTCTCATTCAGCATCATAGTGTTAAGTTTCCAGGAGTTAGTGTATTTTCTGTTGTTTGTTGTGTTGTGGATGTCCAGCTTTAGGCTGTGGTGGTCTGATATGGCACAGGTTAAAATTTAAACCTGTTTGTATATGTGTAGATTCATTTTGTGGCCCAATATATGTGATCCATTTTGGAGAATGTTCCGTGTGTGCTGAGAAAAATGAGTATTCTTTGGTGCATGGATGAAAAGTTCGATAAAGATCTGTAAGGTCCATTTCTTTAGGGGTTTGATTAAGTTCCAAAGTGTCTCTGTTAAGCTTTTGACCTGTTGATCTATCCCATGTTGAGAGGGCGGTGTTGAAGTCCCCAAGAATTATCGTTTGGGGGTTGATTTCTTGCTTTAGACGGTGTAGGGTTTTCTTAATAATTGTGCAGGGGCCCGTATTGGGTGCATATATGTTCAGTATTGTGAAGTATTCATGGTGACTAAAATATAGTATCCATCTGTGCCTCTTATGGTTTTCTTTGGTTTGAAGTCCACTTTGTCCGACAGCATAATGTCTACCCCTGCGTGTTTCCTGGTTCTATCAGCTTGCAAGATTTTGGACCAGCCTTTCATTTTTAGGATGTGCCTGTCTTTTGTGGTGAGATGAGTTTCCTGAAGGCAGCAGATTGTTGGATTGTGGTTTTTAATCCAAGTTTGTAATCTGTGTCTCGTAATCGGTGAGTTAATACCACTGACATTTAATGTTATAATGGAGAAATTCTTTTTAATCCTGGACATTTTTTATGTTTAGTGGATTTTGTAAGCATATTGTTTGATATTTATGTTTTGGTGGTATTATACTTTCCTTCTGTCTTCCTGGATACGCTTGTTCTTTTCTTCAAGCTTGAGTATCATTTCTAACATGTTTTGAAGGCCTGGTTTGGTAGACATGTATCCCTTCAAGTTGTCTTTGTGCTAGAAAACTTTTTTTTCTCCCTCAATCATGTCAGATAGTTTTGCCGGGTATATCAATCTTTTGCTCATTTAATACATGAAGTACGTCTCTCCAAGCTCTTCTTGCTTTTACTGTTTCCATTGAGTAGTCATTTGTTATTCTAATAGGTTTACCTTTAAAGGTGACTTGCTTTTTTTCCCTTGAAGCTCTCAGCACCTTTTCTTTGTCTCGAATGTGGAGTGTTTTGACTATTATTTGCCTCAGGGATTTTCTATTTTGGTCATATCTGTTTGGAGTGCGAAATGCCTCTTGTATTTTGATGGGCCTCTCATTCTTTAGTTGTGAGACGTTTTCATTTATGATGATTTGAAATATTTCTCAGGTGTGGTATTTTGGAATTCTTTTGCTGGTATTCTATGAAGGTGCATGTTAGGCTTCTTCAGGGTGTCCTATATCTCTTGAATGTTCTTCTCAAGTATCTTTTTGGCTTTAACAATCTCTTCCATTGAGCTAGTTATTTCTCCTACTTTGTCTTCAAGCTCTGAAATTCTATTTTCTGCTTCATTTGTTCTGTTGATAAGACTCTCTGTTGAGTTTTGGGTTGAAGATAACTTGTCTTTTCGTTCAATTTTAAACTCTGCCTGAGACTGTTTTAACTGCTCTGCTTATTTTTGTTTCTTGAACTGTTTTTCTGAACTCCTCCAAGTGCCTGTTGTGTTCCTGTTCAAAGTGGTTGATTCGGTTGTTTAACTTTTCTCAGATTTCCTCTTTCATAGAATTAATCATGGTAAATATTATACTCTGAAAGTCATTATGTTGGGTCTGGCTTTCTTGGTTATTTTCTGTGAATTTGTTCTGGTTGGAATCCATCATTATGGGGTTAATTCTTTCGGGGGGGGAGATTGGTCTTGGGTTTTGTTTCTCATGGATCTGCACTTTGACTTGGGCATTATTGTTTTGTTTCTTAGGACCTTTCAGTTTCTGTGTGTTTTTCACTGAACTGATTTAGTTGGTATTATTACCAACTAATACTCCAGATGTATGGCCTTTGTCCCTTAGAGTTTTGCTTGAGTTTCCTTTGGACTCTATTGAATTCTGAGTAGCAGTGTGTCTTCCCTGGACCACATGGGTAGGTCCCTGGTGGGCCAGAGAGGCAGAGGGTCTGATGTTGATGGCAGAATTCTTCATCTGGGACCTGGGACTTGGCTTAGGGCCCACCCAAGCTCCAGGGATGGAGGATTGTGAGCAATTCCTGTCTGGCAGAGGTGCGGGCCATAGGAAGAAAGGGGTTGTGGTCCAGGACGGGGCCCAGGCAAAGCCGGAGGCCACCTGGGTGCTGCTGGGACACGGGGGCACCTGGTGGGGGCATAGGCAGACTCACCTGGGACCTGGGACCTGGCCAGGGGGAAAATAGTTACTTTCTATCTGCCAGACTGTATGCCCTCCCCTTCTGGTAAGATCATACCTCATCAGTTGCAAATGATCAGAAGGAAAATCTGTGAACTTAACCAGATGTCTCATTACTTACTTGCAGTCCTTCATGGTGGCCTATTTTCTCTGCTATAACATGGTCCCCTCTCTCCTTGTTTCTGGGGGGTGACCCTCCTTCCCCATCCCCCCTGTTCATAATCTTTGCAATTACTGTAGGTATTACAGAGATTTATCCTTGAGTGTCTCTAAGTAGGTTTGGTACTAGGAGCCACCTATAAGGGAGTACATATGGCACTTAATTTTCTGTGTCTGGGATACTTCACTCAATGTAATTGTTTCTATTTCCATCCATTTCCTGGCAAATTCCACTAATTCATCATTTTTGATGTCTAAGTAGTACTCCATTGTATAGATGTACCACATTTTCCTTATCCACTCATCAACTGTTGGACATTTTGGTTGATTCCATGACTTTGCTATTGTAAACAATGCTGCTATGAACATGGTCGTGCTTGTGCTATGGAGATGAATTTTTGCTGGATGGAGGGTTATTCCCAAAAGTGGAATAGCAGGGTCATATGGCATTTCTTTAAGAATCTCCAGACGGCTCGCCAGAGTGGTTGTATGAACCTGCATTCCCACCAACAATGTAGGAGAGTTACCTTCTCTCTACATCCTCTCCAGCACTTGGTATTGTTTGTATTGTGAATTTTTGCCATCTTGATGGGGTGAGATGATATCTCAGGGAAGTTTTGATTTGCATTTTCCTGATGGCTAAGGAAGTGGAGCATTTTTTAAGATATTTGTTAGACATTTTAATTTCATCCCTAGTAAAGTTTCTTTTAAGTCCCATGGCCCATTTTTTAATTGGGCCATTAATTTCTTTGGCGTTTAGTTTTCTAAGTTCTTTCTAAGTTCTAAGCTCTGGATAATGAACCTCTATCAGATATGTGGTTAGTGAAGATTTTCTTCCATTCTGTGGGTTGCCTAAACAAAGGTCTTAATATAAGAGGCTTAAATATAGACATAAGAATAGGCATAGGATTCAGTAATGATTTGGGCCAGACACTTGGTTGCCAGTTGGTTACTTTCTGCCAGTCTCTATCCCTTCCTGGCTGAGTATGTCAGACCTGTCCACTCCTGAGAGAACAGAAAGGAAAGTGAGAGTGAACTACATCAGCTGTCTTACTACTTACATGCACTTTATGACTCTGGCCTAATTTCTCTATTGAAGTGTGTGTGTGTGTGTGTGTGTGTGTGTGTGTGTGTGTGTGTGTGTGTTATGTGGTGTGGTGTGTTTTGTCTCCTTTCTTTTGAGGTTTTCATTCCTCTTCTCTTCTAGTTTTAATCCTTTGCAGTTATATCATTTTGAGTATATCATTTAGTAGGTTTGGAACAAGAATCTACTCTTAAGTGAGAACATATGTTGTCTAACTTTCTGAGCTTGGGATATTTCACTTAGTACAATTTATTTTTTAATTAATTAATTTATTTATTTCTGCTCATACAAACTTAATAGGTAAACTGGTCCCTCCCTACTCCACCCCTCCCTGGAAACCCTAGCTCCCTCCCCTTTTTCCTTTTCCTTTCCCCCCTCCCTCCCTATCTCCTAGTGCCTCCTTCCTCCATCCCTGAAGCATCTTTTTATGTGTATGTGACGCTTTCCTCTGGGCCCTCCTCGTTAATGAGGTGTAAGGACTCAATGGCATTTCCTAAAACTCTTTCTTTTATTCTCCCTAAGTAAAGGAACACTATTGTGGCTGTTGATCCGTAGCTTCTCAGAATCCTAGTGCCTTTAGTTCAGGCTAGACTTTGAGGAGTCAATAATCTGTTGATCATTGCACAGGTCATGCAAAGTCCTATTATGATTGCTTCGGACCTAACTTATGTGGAGTATCTTGCATATGATTACTCCTCCCCATCCTTGTGCTCTTACAGTCTTACCGCCCCCACTTCCACAAATTTCCCTGAGCTTGAGGATGGGGAGAGATTAGGCTGGTCTGCTTCCAGGTGGTTGATATAGAGTCTCTGATGTTCTGGATTATGGTTTGTTAATTTTTTTTCAGTTTTGGGGCTCCTGCAATGCCCTTGGTTCCATCCTGATGGGTATTGGATGTCACCCCCTGGCCAAAGATAAAAACCTGTTAAAACAGAGTCTTATTATAAGAGTATATTCAAAGGTAAATGGAATAAAAGTAGGCAACCACGGTGGGGGGGGGTCAGTCTCCCATTTGCACAATGGTTACTTTCTAGACTATATGCTTTCCCTATCTGGTGAGATCACACACCATCAGTTTCAAATGATCAGAAAGGAAATTTTGTGAACTTAACCAGATGTCTCATTACTTACTTACAATCCTTGATGGTGGCCTATTTCCTCTGCTGTAACATGATTCCCCCTTTCTCCTTGTTTCTGGTGTGACCCTCCTAACCCTTCCCTCCTGTTTATAATCTTTTCAATTATTGTGTGTATTACAGAGATTTATCTTTGTGTATGTCTCTAACAAATATCTTAAAAAATGCTCCACATCCTTAGCCCTCAAGGAAATGCAAATTGAAACCTCCCTGAGATATCATCTCACCCATCAGGATGGCAAAAATCCACAATACAAACAATATCAAATGCTGGAGAGGATGTGGGGAGAGGGGAACTCTCCTACATTGCTGGTGGGAATGCAGGCTCATACAACCACTCTGGTGAGCCATCTGGTGATTCTCAAGGAAGTTAAAGACTGAAATGCCATGTGACCCTGCTATACCACTTTTGGGAATAACCCCCTATCCAGCAAAAATTCACCCCGATAGCACAAGCATGACCATGTTCATAGCAGCACTATTTACAATAGCAAAGTCATGCAATCAACCCAAATGTCCAACAGTTGATGAGTGGATAAGGAAAATGTGGTACATTTATACAATGGAATACTACTCAGCCATCAGAAATGATGAATTAATGAGATTTTCCAGGAAATGGATTGAATTAGAAACAATTATATTGAGTGAAGTATCCCAGACACCGAAAATTAAGTGCCGTATATACTCCCTAATAGGTGGATCCTAGTATAATTTGTTTTAATTCCATCTATTTAACAGCAAATTTCATTAGTTCATTTTTTTAATGGCTGAATAATATCCCACTGTATAAGTATACCACATTTTCATTATCCATTGATTAACTTTTGAGCATTTGGGTTGATTCATGACTTTGCTAATGTAAATATTTATGTAATGAACATGTCTGTACTCATGTCACTGTAGCGAACTGCTGCATTTTGGTGGATTATTCCCAGTAGTGGTATAGCAGAATCATATGGCATTTTAATCCTTAACATTGTTAGAAATCGCTCCCTTGGAAAATTTTCTTTTACGTTCTGAGGCCCATTTACCCCCCCCGACTGTTCCCCTTCCTTTCACCCCATCCCTTCCCTTCCCTTCTCCTAGTGCCTCCCCCTTCCTCCCTCCCATCTCCTGGAGCATCATTTTGTGTGAATGCCAAGGCTCCCTCTGAATTAAAATGTAGTATCCTTCTGTAGCTCTTATGAATTTTTTTGGCTTGAAGTCCATTTTGTCAAATACCACAATTGTTTCAACCACTTGTTCCACTGGCTTGAAGTATTTTTGACCAGCCTTTTATGCTGAGAATGTGCCTGTCATTTGTGGTGAGATGTGTTTTCTAAAGGCAGCAGAAATTTAGGGTTATAAATGAGAATTTACTATTGATTTGGCATTTGTGCTCTTTCATGACTTGAAGTATGTCTCTCCAAGTTCTTCTGGCTTCTACTGTTTCCATTGAAATATCATTTATTTTAATAGGTTTACCTTTAAAAGTGGAAGCTTTTTTCCTTTGAAGCTCTTAGCACATTTTTTTGCATTGTATGTATAGTATTTTGACTGTTATTTGCTGTGGTAATTTTCTATTTTGGTAATATCTGCTTAGAGTATAATATGCCTCTTATATTTGGATGGGCATGTGTATAGTTTTCCTTTACGATACTTTTAAAAATTTCCCCAGGTGTGGTATTTTGGATTTGTTGTTCTGGTATTCCATGAATGCACTGATTGGGCTTCCTTGAGTTATCCCATAATTCTTTAGTATTCAGCTCAAGTGACATTTTGGCTTTTACAATCTCTTACATTGAACTAATTGGTTCTTCCATTTTCTTCAAGATGTGATATTCTATTTTTGCTTCATTAGTTCTTCTAAGGCTCTCTGCTGTGTTCTGGATTGAAGATCACTTGTCTTTTAGATTGAATTTTATCTATCCTTGAGCTTTCTTTTTTTTTTTTATTTCAGCTCATACAAACTTATTAGGTACACCAGTTCCCTCCCTCCCTCCTCCTCCCCCCGTACCCCCTGCTCCCCCTCCCCACCCCTCTCCCTCCCCATCCCCCAGTGCCTCCCACCCCAATTCCCAGAGAGTCCTTTCTTGTGCATGTTTCATTTTCCTCTGGGCCCTCCTCTCCGATGACGTACAAGGACCCAGTGGCCTTTCCCGAACCCTTTCCCGTGTTCCCCTTAGGTATAGGAACACTGCTGTGGCTGCCAATCCTTTGCCTTCAAGGATCATGGTGCCTTTAGCAGATGCTAGACTTTGTGAGGTCAACAGTGTGTTGGACAATGCGCAGGGCATGCAAAGTCCAATTATGATTGCTTCAGCCCTAACTAGTATAGAGTATCTTACATATCATTGCTCCTTGCATCCTTATGCTCTTACACTCTTACCGCCCCCTCTTCCGCAAATTTCCCTGAGCTTCAAGATGGGGAGAGACTAAGCTGGCCTAGTTCTAGGTGGTTGATATAGAGTCTCTGAAGTTCTGGATTGTGGTTTGTTCATTTTCTTTTGCAGTTTTGCTGCTCCTGCAATGCCCTTCACTCCATCCTGGTGGGCATTGTATGTTACCGCTTTTTATCTGCCAGACTATATGCCCTCCTCTTCTGGTGAGATCACTCCCCCTCAGTAGTAAATGATCAGGAACAAAAGTCTGTGAACTTAATCAGATGTCTCATTACTTATTTGGGTCCTTGGTGGAGGCCTATTTTCCCTGCTGTAACATGGTCCCTTCTCTCCTTCTTTCTGGTGTGGCCCTCCTACCCCATCCCTCCTGTTCATAATCCTTGGAATTACTGTCTCTAGGTGGGCTGGGTGGGTTTGGTACTAGGAGCCACATATTAGGAAGTACATACGGTGCTTAATTTTCTGGGTCTGGGATACTTCACTTAATATAATTGTTTCTAATGCATCCATTTCCCGGCAAATTCCAGTAATTCATCATTTTTGATGGCTGAGTAGTACTCCATTGTATAGATGTACCACAGTTTCCTTATCTACTCGTCAACTGTTGGACATTTGGGCTGATTCAATGACTTTGCTATTGTAAACAGTGCTGCTATGAACATGGTCGTGCTTGTGCTATCGAGGTGAACCTCTGCTGTATGGGGGGTTATTCCCAAAAGTGGAATAGCAGGGTCATATGGCATTTCAATCTTTAATTTCTTTAAGAATCTCCAGACGGCTCGCCAGAGTGGCTGTATGAGCCTGCATTCCCACCAGCAATGTAGGAGAGTTCCCCTCTCTCCACATCCTCTCCAGCATTTGTCGTTGTTAGTATTGTGGATTTTTGCCATCCTGACCGGGGTGAGATGATATCTCAGGGAAGTTTTGATTTGCATTTCCCTGATGGCTAAAGAAGTGGAGCATTTTTTAAGATATTTGTTAGACATTTTAATTTCATCCCTAGTAACGTTTCTTTTAAGTTCCAGGGCCCATTTTTTAATTGGGCCATTGGTTTCCTTGGTGTTTAGTTTCTAAGTTCTTTTTGCACTCTGGACAATAGAGCTCTATCAGATATGTGGTTAGTGAAGATTTTCTCCCATTCTGTGGGTTGCCTTTGAGCTCACGTTACAATCTCTTTATCTGAACAGAAGCTCTTTAATTTCACAAGATCCCAACTGTTGAGAGTTGGTAGCAGTGACTGTGCCATTGGATGTCTGTTTAGGAACTGTTGGCCTAGCCCAATCAGCTCGAGGGAGTTCCCTATCCTTTCAACTATGGTTTTTATAGTCTCTGGCCTGATATCAAGGTCCTTGATCCATTTGGAATTAAGTCTTGTACATGGTGACAAGTACGGGTCCAGCTTTAATCTTCTGCATGTGGAGATCCAGTTTTGCCAGCACCATTTGTTGAAGATGCTATTCTTTTTCCATTGGATTCTTTGGGCCCCTTTGTCAAAGACCAAATGGCTGTAACTTTGTGGGCTTATATCTGGGTCTTCAATCCTTATCCATTGATCTGTGTGTCTATTTTGGAGCCAGTACCAGGCTGTCTTTATAACTATGGATTTGTAGTATAGACTAAGGTTTGGTATGGTTATACCTCCAGCTGTGTTTTTGTTACTCAGGATTGTCTTTGCTATCCTGGGTCTTTTGTGCCTCCATATGAACTTTGAGATTGTTTGGTCAACTTCTTTGAAGAATTGCTTTGGGATTTTGATTGGTATAGCATTGAATCTGTATATTGCCTTTGGTAGGATGGTCATTTTCACGATGTTGATTCTGCCAATCCAGGAACAAGGGAGGTCTTTCCACCTTCTGGTGTCTTCTGCTATTTCTTTCTTTAGGGTTTTAAAGTTTTCATTGTAAAGGTCTTTTACCTCCTTAGTTAGGTTTATACCAAGGTATTTCATTTTTTTAGGGGCTATAATAAATGGTATTGTTTCTCTCAAGGCTTTTTCACTTCTTTCATTCTGGGCATATAGGAAGGCCTCTGATTTTTGCACATTTATTTTGTATGCTGCCACCCTGCTGAACTTCTCAATTAGTTCCAGGAGCTTCCTGGTGGAGTTTTTGGGATCACTCAGGTATAAGATCATGTCATCTGCAAATAGGGAATAGCTTGACTTCTTCCTTGCCGATTTGAATCCCTCTTATGTCCCTTTCTTGTCTTATGGCTTCAGCTAAGACTTCAACTACAATATTGAATAGAAGTGGTGAGAGTGGACAGCCTTGTGTAGTTCCTGATCAAAGTGGGAATGCTTCCAATTGTTCCCCATTGAGCATAATCCTTGCTGTGGGCTTGTTGTATATAGCTTTTATTATATTGATAAAGGTTCCTTCCATTCCTACTGTCTCTAACGTTTTGATCATAAAAGGCTGTTGGATCTTGTCAAAAGCTTTTTCTGCATCTATCGAGAGTATCATGTGGTCTTGGACTTTTGACTGGTTTACACGATGAATTACATTTATTGATTTGCGTATGTTTAACCAACCTTGTGTGCCGGGGATGAAGCCTACTTGGTCCCCATGAATGATCTTTTTAATATGTTTTTGAATCCGATTTGCTGAGACTTTGTTGAGAATCTTTGCGTCTGTGTTCATCAGGGAGATCGGCCTATAGTTTTCTTTTTTAAGCGAATCTTTATTAGGTTTTGGGATTAAAACGATATTAGCTTCATAGAAGGAATTTGGTAGTGTTCCTTCCTTTGCTATTTGATGGAACAGTTTAAGGAGTATTGGTGTTATTAACTCCTTAAATGTCTGGTAGAACTCTGTGCTGAATCCATCTGGTCCAGGACATTTTTTGGTGGGAAGATTCGAGATTACTTCCTCAATTTCCTTATATGTTATAGGACTATTTAAATAATTCACAACTTCCTGATTCAATTTAGGTAAGTTGTGTTTACTTAGAAATTCATCCATCTCTTTTGTGTTGTCAAACTTCACAGAGTATAAGTTTTTGAAATATGATGTTATAATTCTCTGGATTTCTTGGGTATCAGTAGTGATAACTCCATGTTCATTTCTAATTTTGTTAATTTGGGTTTTCTCTCTCTTGCTTTTGGTTAGGTTAGCTAGGGGTGTATCAATATTATTGATGTTTTCAAAGAACCAGCTTTTTGACTGGTTGATTTTTTCTATCGTTTTCTTAATCTCGATTTCAGATATTTCTCCCCTTATTTTGCTAATCTCCTCTCTTCTACTACTTTTGGGATCAGATTGCTCTAGTTTCTCTAAAGCTTTAAGCTGCATTGTTAAGTTGTTTATTTCTGATGTTTCCTTTTTTTTGCTGTAGGCATTAAGAGCTATGAACTTACCTCTTAGAACAGCTTTCATTGTGTCCCAGAGATTTTGGTAAGTTGTATTTTCGTTATCATTCACTTTCAAGAAATCTTGAATTTCCTTTTTAATTTCTTCCTGAATCCATTTCTCATTCAGCATCATAGTGTTAAGTTTCCAGGAGTTAGTGTATTTTCTCTTGTTTGATGTGTTGTGGATGTCCAGCTTTAGGCCGTGATGGTCTGATAGGGCACAGGTTAGAATTTCAACTTTCTTGTATGTGTGTAGATTCATTTTGTGGCCCAATATGTGATCTATTTTGGAGAAAGTTCCGTGTGCTGCTGAGAAAAATTTGTATTCTTTGGTGCGTGGGTGAAAAGTTCGATAGAGATCTGTAAGGTCCATTTCTTTCAGGGTTTGATTAAGTTCCAAAGTGTCTCTGTTAAGCTTTTGACCTGTTGATCTATCCCATGTTGAGAGGGTGGTGTTGAAGTCCCCAAGAAGTATCGTTTGGGGATTGATTTCTTGCTTTAGACGCTGTAGGCTTTTCTTAATGAATGTGGAGGGGCCCGTATTGGATGCATATATGTTCAGTATTGTGAAGTCTTCCTGGTGAATTGTACCTGTGACTAAAATGTAGTATCCATCCGTGTCTCTTATAATTTTCTTTGGTTTGAAATCCACTTTGTCTGATAGCATAATGGCTACCCCTGCCTGTTTTCTGCTTCCATTTGCTTGTAGAATTGTTGACCAGCCTTTTATTTTTAGAGCGTGCCTATCTTCTGTGGTGAGATGGGTTTCCTGCAGGCAGAAGATTGATGGATTGTGATTTTTAATCCATGTTTGTAATCTGTGTCTCTTGATCGGTGAATTAATTCCATTAACATTTAGTGTTATAATGGAGAAACTATTGTTAATTCCAGACATTTATTATGTTTAGTAGCTTTTATAAGTATATTGCTTCGTTTTTAATGATGTTATACTTGCCTTCTGTTCTCCTGGATATGCCTGTTTTTTTCTTCACGCTTGAGTATCATTTCTAGCCTTTTTTGAAGGCCTGGTTTGATGGCCATGTATCCCTTAAAGTTGTCTTTGTGCTGGAAAATTTTTCTTTCTCCCTCGATCATGACGGATAGTTTTGCAGGGTAAATCAGCCTGGGTTGACATTTTTGCTCATTCAATACTTGAAGTATGTCTCTCCAAGCTCTTCTAGCTTTTACTGTTTCGACTGAGAAGTCATTTGTTATTTTAATAGGTTTACCTTTAAAAGTGACTTGTTTTATCTCCCTTGAAGCTCTCAGCACCAGTTCTTTATCTTGAATGTGGAGTGTTTTAACTATTATTTGCCTTGGCGTGCTTCTATTTTGGTCGTATCTGTTTGGGGTGCGGAATGCCTCTTGTATATGGATGGGCCTCTCTTTTTTTAGATGAGGAAAGTTTTCCTTGATGATCGTTTGAAAAATTTCCTCAGGGGTGGTATTTTGAGATTCTTGCTCTGGTATTCCATGAATACGCATGTTAGGCTTTTTCAGGGTGTCCCATATCTCTTGGATATTTCTCTCAAGTATCTTTTTGGCTTTAACAACCTCTTCCATTGAGCTGGTTAGTACTCCCACTTTATCTTCAAGGTCTGAAATTCTGTTTTCTGCTTCGTTAGTTCTGTTGATAAGACTCTCTGTGGCGTTCTGGGTTGAAGATAACTTGTCTTTTAGCTCAGTTTTAAACTCTGCTTGAGTTTGTTTTAACTGCTCTGTGCCACTTTTTGTTTCTTGCACTGTTTTTCTCAACTCCTCCAGATGTCTGTTGTGTTCCTCTTCAAAGCGATTGATTCGATTATGTAATTCCTCCCTGATTTCCTCTTTCATAGTATTGAACATGGTAATGATCATATTTTGAAAGTCTTTATCCTGGGTGGGGCTTTCTTGGCCTTTTTCCGTGGGTTTGTTCTTGTTGGAGTCTAACATTATGGGATTAATTTCTTCAGTGGGAAATTTGTTTACTTGATTGTTGCTTCTCATGGATTTGCACTTTGACTTTGGCATTGTCATTTTAACTCTTAAGATCTCTCAATTTCACTAAACTGAATTATTTGGCCTGAGGTCCTGGTGGGCAGGGCGGGCGGAGACTTACCTAGGTCGTGGGGTGAGGCCCAGCTGGACCGCTCGCGTCCTGACCGGCGGAGCGGGTTGGGGTGCAAAAGGGGGAATGGGGGCGAGGGCGTGGAGCTATTTAACCCGAGGGCAGCTGGGGCGGGGCCGGGCGCAGGGGGAGGTCCTCCTCGTCCCTCGGCCCCCGCGCGGCTCCGGCTGGATGGTGGGAGTCGGAGCCGGGTCCCTGTGGGCTGACCTGGGGTCCTGGTGGGCGGTGGGGGGGTACTCACCCACTAGGGCGCGGGGTTGAGGCCCGGCTGGACCGCGTGCGCGCGTCCCAACCGGCGGAGCGGGGTGGGGTGCAAAAGGGGGGCTATCCTTGAGATTTCTTTCAACTGTTCTATGTATAATTTTGTTTCTTCAACTGCTTTCTTCATCTCATCCAAGTGCTCATTGTGTTCCTATTCATATTTGTTGGTGGTTATTTAACTCCTCTTGTATTTCTTCTTTCATTGTTTTGATCATAGTAAAAATGAGGCTTTGAATATCACTATCGTGGGGATGGCTTTCTTGGCTAATTTTCATGAGTTTGTTTTCATGGGTTTGATACTTTTTGTAGATGTGTTGTCTTGATTTTTCATGAATTTGCATTGTGACTTGGGCATTTTCATTTTATCTCTAGTTTCTTTCTTGATGTATGTTTTTGACTGATCCATGTTAGATAGAATTATTGCATTTGAGCAGTTAGCTATTGGTAATGTTTACCTTGGTGTTGGATATGTCTGTCTCATGTTCCTTAGTGCTGTTTCCTAAATGAGGCTATTAGACTGTCAGTATTTCAATAGAGTGAGTTTGGTAGACAGAGATTGAATAGTAGCTTTACTTTGTTGGCCATGTGTGAGGGTGAGTGGTTATGTCACTGAAGTTGTATGGGTTTTGGATGGGCTATATGGAAATCTTAAACTATGGTGACTGTGATTTAAGAGTAAAAGAAAGGCGAAAAGGGATTTGCTTATCTTAGACCTGGAAGCAAAGATTCTTTCTTTTGAAGATCTTTTTGAAGATCTCAGTTGTTTGGTGTTGGTCTCTTATCCCATTGCTTGATTTTTCTCTGTTAAATTCTTGAAAAGTTATTTAATGATTATAGGGTAAGTGAAGAAGAGAGAGATAGAAAAAGAATATGACCCAAAGATGGGTAGACTTGATGGAGGCTGCCTGGTGCCCAGGTATGGTCTAGGGACTACTGGCCAATTTTACAACAGGGTGCAGGTCCTAGCTGTGATCATGACGGAAAGGAATTCAGGGCTGGAGTGACACACAAATGTGCTAGGGCCAGAGGCATGGGGCATGGTCTAGGAACTGCTGGTCAACCTTATAGTGGGCTACAGGTCCTAGCTGCAGTAGGAAAGGCAAGATGATTTTTTTAAGATGCAAGATAATTATTATTCTGTTTTAAAATTTACTACAGCATAACTTTCTAAGTTACTTATATCAGAATTTATAAATCATTTCAACAATTGTCATTTAACATACATCTGAAGTTACATAAGACACATTTCTTTATAAGTAATGATTATGTTTATGAAACCTTATTAGAACAAATCAACCATATTTGTAAACATGTGATTGTATTAAATTATTTTCCATGAACAACAAAGTTTTACTTTGGTTTTTAAACAATAAACCGATGTAATTTAATGATAAAACAAAAAATATTTTAATGCAAATTTATAGTAAATGATACAGCCTATTATGGACAAAAAAACTGATACACAGACATGCAAAATCTTTAGTCATTGTTGATAAATAATGTAAGCACTCTTCAACTCTTTCCATTAATATTTTCATGTTTTTGGCCTTTATATGACACAAATAGCATTAATAATAATAAATTAAAATATATGTTCATTTTTATTTAGTGGTATCACTAATTATTTGCAGTATCATATTTCTCAGTGCTTAAGATTGAACCCAAGGCCTTATGCATACCAGGCAAGCACTCTACCAATGAGCCAAATCTTCATTTTTCTTGAGATAGGGACTCATTATTATAATCAGAACAGATTCAAGCTTATGCTTCTTTTTCTCTAGCCTCCCAAACATTGTTTTGCAGACGTGCACCCCAAAGCCCTGTTTGTTTAGAAATTTAAAATGAAAGTCAGAGAGCTGGCTCAGGGGTTAAGTCTCTGAGTTATAAGCAGAAGGACCTCTGTTTGGATCCCACATCATAATGATGGTAGAAGTCTTCATTTCTGGTCCCAGAAGGCAGAGTTCAGAAAACCCCAGAGTAAAACAGAAAAGAGGTAGACTAATCCAAAATGATTACAGAAGTCACCCTTGAGAATTCACAGGAACACACATGCCTCTGATTCACACACCCACACAAACATACACACACACACACACACACACATGTACACATGCATGCACAAAAATGAATTTCAAAATGATGTTTTATAAGAAAATATTAGTTCTGCCCAATAATTTTGATGACAAAAGCATAAACAGAGATGCAAAAACGAAAACCAAAACAGTCCCAAGCAATACTGGAGCATAGCATTGACATATGATAGCTTTTCCGGCACACTTTACATAGCACTAGAAGATACTTGAGTAACTACCTTGACCCCTCCTCTCTTTTATTAGCCATAAGAACTAAGAGCTGTCTATGAAAAACTCACAAATTCACTTAAATAGAAATCTCCTGACTGCCCACCTCAGGCTTGCGGGAATTGGAACACATTAGTGACTGAATAGTAAGCTATCTCTTCATCAAAATACTCTCAATCTCTACATAGCACTAAGGGTGTATTTTAATATGCTCTCTAAGGTGTACTCTGAGCAGAAGATACCTTTCATGACATTCTAAAAGCCTAGGATGGTACTGCTGTAATTGCTGAGGTGAGAGATTTTATAAAGAATTATGCCTAGTTCTCTGCATTACTGTTCCCGTAAACCTTAGGGGAAGAAGTTAATTGTATTTAAACCTCTGAAGTGATTCTGTATTGCTTTCAGAAGATGATCCTTCTGAGAGTGGAAAGAACACACAACTTAGGAAATATAAGTGTGTCTATCTTGATATCTCTTGGTTAAATTTTATGCTCAAGCAGTTATATCGAAACTTGAAAACTATTAGGAATTATTATTTAAATATTTTTCTATGTCATATGTGTGACCTACCAGATGATTTTATAGAACATGAAATCCACTTAATTCTCATTAAAAAATAAGTTGACCATGACATAAATCACATTTGGACAGTCAGCTTATTAAGTGTCACCATTTCTGTTTCTTCTGCATCTCAATACCAGAGAGTTCTGGAGAAGGCTGTCTCATAATATCTCTAGAAGAAGACAATGTCCTGAAAGCCTTTAACAATCAATTAGACCAGAAGCAAAGTCTGGCTTTAATGACTTCAGACCCTTTACTAAGACACTATGAGTTAACAAGAACTTTTAAGATTTTTTCTCATGAGAATTAAATTGAAAGTTAAAAAGTATTATTGTAGTAGAATATATTTTAACAAGACAGAAAGGCTTAGCAAAAGAACAGGATGTGATCAGAATTTCTGTAAAGAAGTCTTATGCTGGCCATATATTTATAAAATTGAGAATAAAATCATATAACCTGAGATTTCAATCTAGGGCTAAAAAAGAAGAGAAGACTAACTATATTCACACTTACTTGTGAGTATTCTTCAGAGGTTAAGTGGATTTCATGTTCTATAAAATCATCTGGTAAGGTGACAAATAAAAATGGTTTGAAAACATGTTTACATAGTATTAACCAGTTTCTGTTATATCAGTAATATAAAACTATAATTTTTTTCCAAAATGTGATTAGAAAAAGTTTTGAGAAGAAAGCAAATCCAAAATTCTTAAATACATATTGTAGAATACTCAGTTTCTTGAATTTCAGAAGACTCAAATATAAGTAATACTAAAATACATAGTAGCATTTTTTGCCAGTTACAAATGAAAAAGAGATTTTTAAGTAGCAAATAAAAATATGATTCATAAATTCAAATAAGCCTTTATAATGTTGTAACCGAATTTATTAGCATGTACCTGCCAGATATGAAGAACTACATGATGCATTCAGCAATAAATGGGGAAAATAACCAACGAGTCTTTGGTTGGCCAAAAACGCTCGATAATGATATTTGCAAATGCAAAGAAATTAAGGCTGTGTCATAGATTTGTCATAGGCTTGCTTCATAAGGCACTCTAAAATGTGTTCTTAGCTTTTTCAAGTTGATAAAAGCATACCAAATGACAAATAAAAATGGTTTGAAAACATGTATTGCAAGAAAAGTAAATGCATCTATGCCAGTTAGATACATGTATCAAATTTGCAACTGACAACTGAGTGTCTAGGCACACTCATGAAAAACTGTGAAATTAGTACAAGCTCTGAGCAAGTCTGTGGGACATTATGTAAAATATTAGAAGACCTAGTCCCACAGTATACAGCACCATTTCCTGGGAAAATAGACATGATGGAGAGAACTGGCTCAGAATATTGGTTTACAGGCATATTGACACTCCAGAAAAGATATCCAAGGGGTGACATCCAATACCCATCAGGATGGAGCCAAGGGAATTGCAGGAGCAGCAAAACTAAAAAAAAAATCAATTGAAATATTGACTATGTCACTTAATAAACATATAATTTTATGTAGTTTAAGAATTAAAATCCATTAGAATGCAAATGAGCATTGAACTAAATCAAAATAGAAAACATAACTACACAAACTTTTCTTCAAGCTTGAGTATCTTTTCTGACTTTTTTTTATTATTTCTGCTCATACAAACTTAACAGGTACACCGGTCCCCTCCCTCCCTCCACCTACCCCCAACCCCCTGCTCGCCCCCTACCCTCCCCCATCTCCCAGTGCCTCCCCCTCCCAATCTCTGGAGTATTCTTTAATGTGCATGCAAAACTCTCCTCTGGGTGCTCCTCTCCGATGAGGTGCAAGAATCCAGTGGCATGTCCCAGAACCCTTTCCTGTGTTCTCCTTAAGCATAGGAACACTACTGTGACTGTCAGTCCCTAGTCTCCAAGCATCCTAGTGCCTTTAGTCCATGCTAGACTTTGTGGGGTCAATAATGTGTTGGACATTGCACAGGGCATGCAAAGTCCAATTATGATTGCTTCGGCCCTAACTTGTGTACAGTATTTTGCATATGATTACTCCTCCCATCCTTGTGCTCTTACAATCTTACCACCCCCTCTTCCGCAAATGTCCCTGAGCTTCAGGATGGGGAGCGATTAGGCTGGCCTAGTTCCAGGTGGTTGATATAGAGTCGCTGATGTTCTGGATTATGGTTTCTTGATTTTTTTTTTTTTAGTTTTGCTGCTCCTGAAATGCCCTTGGCTCCATCCTGATGGGTATTGGATGTCACCCCCTGGCCAGAGATAAAAACCTGTTAAATTAGAGTCTTGTTATAAGAGTATATTCAAAGGTAGATGGAATAAAAGTAGGAGACCGTGGTGAGAGGAGTCAATCACCCATTTGCAAAATGGTTACTTTCTATCTGGCAGCCTATATGCCCTCCCCTTCTGGTGAGATCATACAATGAATGGAATTAGAAACAATTATATTGAGTGAAGTATCCCAGATATGGAAAATTAAGCACCATATGTACTCCCTAATAGATGGATCCTAGTACCAAATCCACTTAGAGACACTCAAAGACAAATCTCTATAATATCTACAGTAATTACAAAGATTATAAACAGGAAGGATGGGGAAGGAGGGCCCCACCAGAAACAAGGAGAGAGGGGACCATGTTACAACAGAAAAAAATAGGCCAACATCAAGGACTGCAAGTAAATAATGAGACGTCTGGTTAAATTCAACAGATTTTCCTTCCTGATCATTTGCAACTTTTCTGACATTTTTTGAAGGCCTCATTTGGTAGTCACGTAAGCCTTCAAGTTGTCTTTGTGGTGGAAAATTTTTCTTGCACCCTCGATCATGTCTGATAGTTTTGCTAGGTATATCAGCCTGGGTTGACATTTTTGCTCATTCAATCCTTGAAGTATGTCTTTCCAAGCTCTTCTGACTTTTACTGTTTCCATTGAAAAATCATTTGTTATTTTAATAGGCTTACTTTTAAAAGTGACTTTTTTTCTATTGAAGCTCTCAGCACATTTTCTTTGTCTTGTATGTGTAGTGCTTTGACTATTATTTGACATGGCAAGTTTCTATTTTGGTCATATCTGTTTGGGGTATGGAATGCCTCTTAAATTTGGATGAACCTTTCTTACTTTAGATATGGAAAGTTTTCCTTTATGATAATTTGGAAAGTTTCCTCAGGTGTGGTTATTTGAGATTCTTTTTCTGGTATTCCATGAATGTGCATGTTAGGCTTCTTCACAGGTGTCCCATAACTCTTGAGTATTCCTCTCAAGTAATTTTCAGCTTTAACTAACTAGTTATTTCTTCCACTTTGTCTTCAAGATCTGATATTCTATTTTCTGCTTCATTAGTTTTACTGATAAAACTCTCTGTTGAGCTCTGGTTTGAAGATAACTTGTCTTTTAATTCAGTTTTAACCTCTGCTTGAGATTAACACACTCAACAAATGAAATCTTATAAAATTAAATAGTTTCTGTTCAGATAAAGAGATTGTAAACTGAGCAAAAAGGCAATCCACAGAATGGGAGAAAATCTTCAATAACTGCATATCTGATAGAGCTCTATTAACCAGAGTGCATGAAGAACTTAAAAAAATAAACACCAAGGAGATAGTCTATTTAAAAGTATAACTGGGAACTCAAAGACATTTTTCCAGGGACTAAATTGAAATGTCTAACAAATATCTTTAAAAATGCTCCACACCATTAGCCATCAGGGAAATGCAAATCAAAACTTCCCTGAGATATCATCTCACCCCTGTGAGGATGGCAAAAATCCACAAAACAAACAACACCAAATGCTGGAGAGGATGTGGAGAGAAGAGAATTCTCATGTATTGCTGATGGGAATGCAGGCTTATACAACCACTCTGGCAATCCATTTGGCAATTTCTATAAATGTTGAATATTGGAATGTCATATGATCCTGCTATATCACTTCTGGGAATAATCTCCCATAATGCAGCAATTCACTAAGGTGACACAAACACAACTATTCATATCAGAACTATTTACAATAGCAAAGTCATGGAATGTTGGGCCCACCCAGGGCATGGCCTAGCACATGGGACTAAAGATGGTGCTGAGAGCAAGGGTCTTGGGTGTGACCTTGATCACTTCACAGAGAGCCCTAATTGGCTTTCAGGTATCTACTTGCCCTCTGTGCTGATTGACATTGAACTTGACCATTAGCACCTGTAGGATGTGTTGACCTTGTGAAACAATTGGATGCCCGTTTCGTGCCTTGGAGTCTTTTGTCTATATAAGTCCTTTGTTACCCCCCAATAAACTTGAGATCTGCTGAAGACCAGACAGACTCCCTGTTCAGAGACTGAGGAATGGAGACAGAGGTGGGAACAGCCTCTTCATCAATGCAGCCAGCAGCTGTGTAATAGAGCGTGTGAATGACTGTGTGAATGGGCTGAAACACACCACACCATGGGTGAGTGGACACTACAGTGGAATCAACCCAAATGCCCTATCCTTGATTGGGGAGAAAGAAAATGTGGTACATTTATACAATGGAATATCACTCAGCCATCAAAAAAGATGAATTAATGATATTTGCCAGGAAAAGGATGGAATTAGAAAGAATTACACTGAGTGAAGTCCTACTTCCAAACCCACTTAATGACATATTTGGAAATGAATCTCTGTAATACCTACTGTAATTATGGAGATTGTGAACAGGAGGGAAGGGGAAGGAGGGCCTCCTAGAAATAAGGAGTGAGGGGATCATGCTTCAGTAGCAAAAATAGGTCACTTTCAAGCATTTCATGTATGTAGCAAGACATCTGATGAGGCTCACGCTCACTTCCCTTCCTTGTCACTTGTGACCGAGGGGGTTTGATCTCACCAACCAGGGAGGGTACAGGGACTGGCAAATACATTGTAACCATCCTGCAAATGAGACACTTACCCCTTACCTCAGCCCACTGCAGTCTCCTACTCCTATTTCATCTACCTTTGAGTCTCCTCTTATAAGTAAGATCTTCCTTTAAACAGCCTTTTTTCTTTGGTGAGGAGGTGACCCCATATCGACTGAGATTACGTCCACCACCAATAACCCAAAAGGCAAGCCTTTCCACATATGCACTGCTAATCAAATCAGTGAAGAATATTAATTACTCATTCTCATCAATCTGTAATCTTAGAATAATGCTGGCTGCATCACATGACAGCTGAAAAAATGTGAGGTTTCTATAGAATAATTTACATAAACCGTGATTTTAATGCTTTTGGAAGGTACATCAGGCATGATTTCTCTGCTTTCACATCTTCTTACTTTGTTGCAGAAAAGACTTCTTAGAAATAACATAAAAGCAGAATAAAAAACCAACATGGTATCAAGCAGGGATGGTAGAGAATATCAGCATAAAATGAGGAAGTGTAAGAAGTATGATACAATATTGCTTTGGAAAATTCCAGGTGTTTGTTCTGGAACAGGTTTTGTTTGCTATTTATCCACTTTTCCCTTTGTCTTCTTATAACATTTTTTACAGTAGAACCATCACAAAGATAAGTGTATAGTTAATGCATAAAGTTTAGCATCTTTAGGCATATATATTTATTGATGACAACATCACAATCTATTACACCTCTCTGGTGTTTTTGTGTTCTGTTCTTCTCAGGTTTTAATTTTGCTTTTCTATTTTAATTTAAGATCACTTCTCAGCAAATTTTGAAGTAGAAAACATACATAATAACTATAGTTACCACCATGGCAAACAAATCTCTAGAACTCAATGTTCATCCTTAAGTGAAGACATGAGACCTGCTAAATCATTCACCATTTCCTCTATCTATATCCTTTGCTTCTGAGTTTGACTATTATGGATACTGCAAATTACAAGAACCATACATTATTGACATTTTTCATACATTTCATGCAAATTCTAGAAATGCGTTGGTAATGTGTAATAAAATATTTGTATTTTTGTATGACCTTCATTCTTCTATGCAAACTCAGGTTCTTTCTGTATATGATTCTGTGAATGATGCTAAAGGGTAGTGATTAAATCTTACAGACATTTATTTTGATTCTTTGAATATGTAGCAGAAAATAGGATATGATATGCTAGCTCTGAATTTTTTCAGAAACTCATATATATTTTCAGTACTATTATACTAGAAATGTATAAGTTCCCATAGCCCTCAATCACCTTTCTATCTCTCTCTTATCTTTCTCTGTCTCTGTCTCTGTCTCTCTCTCATACACACACACACACACACACTCACACACACACTTCTCTTGGCCATTGTAATTGATGTAATTTAGTGTCTCATTATATCCATTATATCCCAATAATTAATGATGTCAACCACCTTTTCACTTTTTGTGAAGTATCCTTTGCTCAATTTTAACTTCTTTTGTTTTTATTTTTTGCTTTTGATGCATAGGAGTTCACTTCATATATAACATAGTAGCTTTGTCATATGAATGGTTTGAAGATTTCCTCAATCTTTAAATATTGTCTGTTCATTTATTTTTCTTGACTTTTCAATTCAAAAGATTGTTTTCTAGTCTAGTAAGTTTCACTTATATTGTTTTGTCTGTACGTTTGGGTCATATACAAAACATTATTGCTCAGATCAAAGTCAAGTACCTGTTTGTCTATATTAATGTCGATATTTCCATTGTGTTAAAAAGTTTTACTATTACAAAATTTCCTTTAATATTTATCATCTGTTTTGACTTAACTTTATACATGATTTAATGTAGGGACCTTACTTCATATTGTCCATGCTATACACTTATCTTTGTGATGGTTCTACTGTAAAAAATGTTATTATAACAAGATTCCAGTTTAACAGCTTTTTGTCTCTGGCCAGGGGGTGACATACAGTGCCCAGCAGGATGGAGTGAAGGGCATTGCAGGAGCAGCAAAACTGCAAAAGAAAATCAACAAACCACAATCCAGAACTTCAGAGACTCTATATCAATCACGTAGAACTAGGCAAGCCTAATCTCTCCCCATCCTGGAGCTCAGGGACATTTGCGGAAGAGGGGGCGGTAAGATTGTAAGAGCAAAAGGATGGGAGGAACAACGATTTGCAAGATTCTCAACAATAGTTGGGGTCAAAGCAATCATAATGGGACTTTGCATGCCTTGCGCAATGTCCAGCGCACTGTTGCCCTCATAAAGTCTAGCATCTGTTAAGGGCACCGAAATCCCTGGAGGGAAGGGATTGACAGCCATAGTAGTGTTCCTATGCTTAAGGGGAACAAGAGAAAGGGCTTATGGAAATGCCACTGGGTCCTTATATGTCATCGGAGAGGAGGACCCAGTGGAGAGTCAGGCGTACACAATAAAGGACTCTCTGGGAATTGGGGGGGAGGCACTGGGGGATGGGGAGGGAGAGGAGGGAGTTCGGAGGGAGGAGGGGGAAGGGAGGGAACTGGTAAAAAAATTTTAAAATATATAATTACATTTTTAATAAAAAAATTTAAAAAAAGAAGACAAAGGGAAAAATGAATAGCAAACAAAACCTGGTTCCAGAACAAACACCTGGAATTTTCCAAAGCAATATTGTATCATACTTCTTACACTTCCTCATTTTATGCTGATATTCTCTACCATCCCTGCTTGATACCATGTTGGTTTTTTTATTCTGCTTTTATATTATTTCTAAGAAGTCTTTTCTGCAACAAAGTAAGAAGATGTGAAAGCAGAGAAATCATGCCTGATGTACCTTCCAAAAGCATTAAAATCACGGTTTATGTAAATTATCCCATAGAAACCTCACATTTTTCATCTGTCATGTAATGCGGCCAACATTATTCTCAGATTACAGATTGATGAGAATGAGTAATTAATATTCTTCACTGATTTGATTAGCAGTGCATATTTGGAAAGGCTTGCCTTTTGGGTTATTAGTGGTGGTCATAATCTCAGTCGATATGGGGATATTGTAGAATAATTCCAAAATATTATTTTCTTCCATCGATTAATTTGTGAATTATTTAGAGTAAATGATTTAATAAGTCAATAGAAATGCTTGATTCAAGAACAGCTCTTTTTTCCTTTTCAATGAATCTTTTACAGTTTTATTTAGTTTTGGAGGAGATATAAAAAAACTACAGGGGAACAACAGAAAAGGGATCGATTCCAGTGTCTTTATGTGAAATGTTAGCTATCTCATTGCAGACACTTGTTTGATATCCTAAACCAGGTTAGAAAATCAATTTTCCCAGAAATCTGGCCCTGAAATCTTATTTACATCTAGCATTCATTTAATATCTTTCATTTTCATTGACCTAAATTTTGAGTTCATCTTTCGTTGAAATACTCTGACTGCCATTTGACAGTTTAATTTGCCATGCACACTATTTCCAATACTATGTTACTTTCCTATCTATGTAAATATGTCAGTCTGTATCAAAAATACCCTGCTGAAAACTGAAAACAACAACAACCATAATTTCATAACACCAAAGACCCTACATTAATCACCTGGAACCAGACCAGCCTAATCTCTCCCCATCCTAAATCTCAGGGAACCTTGCATAAGAGGGGCAGCAAGATTTTAAGAGCCTGAAGATGGAGAGGACCAATGATACACAAGATACTCCACACAAGTTAGGGCTGCAGTAACCCTAATCTGACTTTACATGACCTGCACAATGGCTGACATGCCAATGATCCCCCAAAGTCTAGCATGGCTCACAGGAGAGAAGGCTCCAGGCGCTAGGATTAATAGGGTGGAGGATTCAGAGGGAGGTTTGGCATTCACAAAAAAGGATACTCCATGGGGATGGGAGGGAGGAAGGGGGAGACACTGGGAAAAGGAGAAGGAGGGAGGGAGGAGAAAGGAAGAGGAAAAAGGGGGAGGGAAGGGGAGGATGGAGGGAAAGGACAGGAGTAACTATTGAGCTTGTATGATTGGAAAAAAAATAAATTGTGGTAGAAAAATATCCTGCTGAATTATCCTTTCTGAATTATTTTCTAAATCTTCATTTTAGCTAGCCGAAAATTTTTATTGTCAGCAAGTCACTACTAATTATCCACACAGCATGAAACTTTTATTTCACAACAATTAAAGGACTATAAGCTTTGGAATAATTTGACCAACTTGCATGAAATCATAAATTTGTTTTAGGCTATTAATATTTGTGAACACATCATGGACATCCTTCTTTGCTTTAACAACATATTTCAAAATATTATTATACTCAAAATTATTTATAAACTAACTACATTATTAATTATGTGTTTATATTAAATACCTATTAAAATGGATATTTAAAGTTGATGTTGAAGTTAATTATTTCTGCTAGCAAAAAAGAAAAGACAAGGGAGCACTCACATTAAGGCAGATATTTCAGTGTTATGAACATGCCCTACACTCTTTTTTGCAAAATATATAACTGGAGCACAGATAGAATGTGTAAGAAAAGTATATGCATACCAGGTGATGAAATATGAAATCATATAAAACAGCGACATAGAGTTGCAGATCATCTGTAACTACTTCAGAAATTCAAGCACAATAGGAGACTATTAAATGGCATGATGTATGTATACAAAGCTCAAATTTCCTTTTTTAAAATGTAATTTTAAATAAATGTATAGAATTAATAGAGAAAGGTGGAAATTTCCAAAATATTTTATATTGGCTAAGTCTGCATTTATGGTATATTATTAACATAAAATATAATAGCATTATTAATATGGGACAAAGTAGATGTCTAATGTCTAAGTAAAAGTTGATGTCAAAATACCTAAGATATGTTTAGAGAGAATATATATCTCAGTAACTTGGCATTGCAGTTACCCATTTCTTTCTCTCTATGACATTGTATTAGATTTAGCCAATAATCCTTGATATCTTATACCCAATATGAAGTATGACACGGTATATTATATTAACCCAAGCCGTGTTGCAATGGTAGGGTAACCATATAATAGTACAATCAATACCACTGGCAGACCTTATCAGTCTCAGATTTTAGCAATAATAAGAATATAATGAATAAATTTTAGGTTTATAGGATATATTCATTAAGTGTTTTTGCTGATTCAGAGTTTAAGTTTTGGAAACAAGCAAGCCAAAAAAAAAAAAAAAAAACTCTGTCATTCCTATATCTACTGTTTTTTGTAATACAGATAAAAGAATGGCAGGTCCTAAATAAAATGTTTACTCTTTGCTCTGCAAACCTATTATAAAGCAGCCAGGCAGGAAAATAAATAATTAATCTACCTTAACATTAGAAAAATAATGTAAGTGAAAAACTGAATTTAGCCTCTGCAACTCTCCAGATGGTTTATTCACTGAATTAAACAAAGTTGTTCTAATCATTTATCATTAGAGCACAGAGAAAGCGTATAAGAAATGGTATTCCTACCAAAAGGCTGTTGGCAGAGACAGAAACTAATTTCAACAACATGGTTAACATTTTCCAACATCTTCCTCATTCTTAAATATAGTTTAATGGCATGAATGAAGCACATTTGAGCAAATACAAAAGGAACAGATGTTCTAATTTGTTCAGCCAGAAGATATAATTCCACCTCTTCTGTAGAAAAATGGAAATGTCTACATGTTGATATGAATTCATTTAATTTCAGTTTCAGTTCTCTTTAAATGAGGGAATAGTTTCCATAAAATGAAGCATGGTTTTCCTTTTAAAATTTATTTAATAGGTATATACAACAAGAATGTTGGTTATTGAAAATATTAAGCAGTCTTTGAGAAATTATAGCCAATATTTTATTTTTGAGGGTAATTGTTTTGTTCTGTTTCAATATTCACTCTTTAAGTATGTTTGCTATGAATAAGGCCTTCTATGCATCATGGAGAATGCATGATTTCAGTCCCTTAGAGATAGCTCAGAGAGAAACATAAAAAAGTTGCATTATTTTAAAAAGCAGTAGTAGAAATCCTTTTGACTTGATATTATATTTTATTTGTCTTGCTTATCACTTGGATTCCCTTGCAGAGTTCATTTAATTATTTACTTTTAACAAGGAATCAATCATAATAAAATCTATGTCCTAGAAAAAAAGTACCATCCATACCCTCAATGTACTACATAGTGGCAGGAAATAAAATGAAATGGTCATGCCTGGGTCATACTTCCTGACTTTCATTACTTTCTGGACAAGTCTGTAAGAAAATTCCAGTTCAATTTCCATCAGTGGAAACACAGTGTAGCAAAAAATACATAACACGTTACAAACATGGAGGAATGTTTACCTGGAAGTCAAAGAAACAGGATAGGAGAACTAAATTCAGAGGATATCCTTCAGGGTTGTTGGTGAGTCTGGTAGAAGAAGTTACAACCAGTTTGTTAATACATATTAACAAACTGATAAATGTTTTGAAGTGATCCAAAGTAGTCTATATTTTTCGAAGAATTCAGGGACATTGGCACCAACTACTTTTTCCTGCAAGTAAATAGCTCATCTTTTTCATTTTGATTTCATCCTGCCAATGCTTATATCTTCTAAAATGATTACATAGTTACAAACATGTCATTATCTATCATCTATCTAGGTAATATCTACCTTTAAGAAATCAATCATCTTGCTAACGCATATTATCTATTTTTTATGATCTGTTTACCACCTATCATTTTCCATCTGTCCATTGTCTTTAATTTACCAATTTATTGAAATATCAGTCATCTACAATACTTCATTTGCTATCAAATAGATGAGTGGAAAGAGGAAATTGAAAATGTAGTTACAAAAAAAGTCTCTAATTTTATGACAAAATCAAAATTTATCCTCTTGTGTTTATTCACGTTATTACCCATTAGAAAAATAATACCACAAGGAAAATTTATATATAATAAATGTATAAACCTTTTTAAAAATTTAAAAATATTTACTAACATATTTTAAAACTTTTTTGCATCATTAATTTAGCATATTTCTTATACATTTTCTGTTTACTTATTTTGTGTGTGTATCAGAAAGCACTGTGTGTGTGTGTGTGTGTGTGTGTGTGTGTGTATGCCCCTTGGAGAACCAAAGGTGACTTCAGGAATCATCCTGGACTGCTTCTATCTTCCTTTTGCTTCTCTCTAGGATTTCCCACTCTGAACACCATGTCAGAAGTGTAAGCTGCCACTACTTACTTACACCTGAGATCCGAATTTAGGACCTTCTGCTTGTGAGGCAGCATTTCAACCCCTGACTCATCTATCTCTTCAGCTAAATTTAGCACATTTCTGTAAGAAAATAATGGTTTCTTAATTCCTTCATGACAATAAGTTTTTTTTTTTCTTAAGGGATTGTGCAGTGAGAGGGCAACTAGGAACACAAAATAAAAGTGAATTTCTAAGTGGGTTATTATGAAAGTGGAAGACCAAGACAGCTTGGGAGGAAATTTGTATCATTAAGTGAGGAATCAAAAATAAAACTGAATTGACAAGGTTCAGCAATTCAATTAATTCAACTAATTTAACCAATTCAACTAATTAGTACTATAATCTTATTGGGTTTATTTTCAAAGTAAATGATATACTACATTCATTGACTTGATCTGGTGCCTAATATAAATATCATACATTACCATACAACATCAGATATGAGTATACACATATATTTCTATTATTGTCTTCCGTATTG
The DNA here is from genome assembly GCA_023101885.1 of Typhlomys cinereus. NCBI lineage: Eukaryota > Metazoa > Chordata > Mammalia > Rodentia > Platacanthomyidae > Typhlomys > Typhlomys cinereus. Next base: position 485,448 of record JALPQD010000356.1, on the reverse strand, counting down.
GTGGGCTCATTTTGATTCATGGAGAGGAAGGAAATTTGACCATGGTTGGCATTGCTTTTTAAGGTTTCTTCAAAAGAATATTTGCTTGTGCTTTCTCTTTTGACAGTGATGATGAATGCTATCTGTTTCTGTAGAATTCTATCTACAGTGCACACAAACAGTGTGTCATTGTTGCTGCAGTTCTACCTGGCTGTTTGGAAACATTTGCACATATATTTTAAGTCAGTAAAAAAATATACATTCACACATATTTTAAGCCAATAAAAACACATTGATATTATAATCATAGTCAAAGATTACTGATTGCTTGATTAGCACCAGACAATGGTTTTTTTGAATGAATATCAATTATATCTTGTTGAAATGCTTTATAAGACTGCAGAATTGATATGTATCCACATAAAATAATTAACATAGAAAGCCACCAAGAAGTTTATATTACTAAAAAGTACTTTCATTTTCTGAATATGTAAAGTTTCTTTGTTCATATTTCACAATAAGAGTAATTGCTAAAATAAATAAATTTATTTTCTTAAATATTTATGTGAACAGTATTGATAAAGTTCAGCTATAATATGTAAAATTGACTGTTGTACTAATATTATTCATGTGTAAGTTCATGTGCAATAAAAAATTAACACACCAGAAAACATCACTGTTGTACAAAAATTTTAATAATCTGATGTTAAATAATCATTTTTCATTTTATGTATTTACTTGTAATTGCTCAAAATTACTTGAAAATAGTCTTTCTGTATATCAAATATGTAATTTGATAAAATATATACATTTTTCTATATAAAAATTTACTATCATTATTTTTAAATACCAAAGCAATGTCTATGAATATACAAAGTGAACTTTGTGATTGGAATATATGGTGTCTTTTTCTTCTGTATTTGTTGGTTTTCTTATTTCACACATTTTCTTCCTGCTTCTTCCTCCTTTTCCTATTATGTTGGTTTACAAAACCTTGAAGGCAACATAACATTTTAAAATAGTGTAAAATGTACAATTATGCAGCAAAGAAAGAGATGGAAAATACTATTGCATTGTTTTTTCTTTAGCTAATTGTTTTCCCTCTCTAATGGCACAAACTGCTTCACATTCCTATTTTTATTTTCAAAACTTTACACTTTGGATTGAAATATTCTAGTCAATTATTTTTCTATATCATAAGCACGCACTATGCAGCTAGATATGTACATGCTTGAAGCTAATAAGAATAGTCTACATACATTGCTTTAATGATTTTGGAATTCTTTCTTTTTCTTTTTCTTTTTATTTATTTATTTATTTTTCCGCTCATACAAACATAATAGGTACCCCTGTCTCCTCCATCCCTCCACCCCTCCCTGCTCCCTCCCCCTTTTCCGCTTCCTTTGCCCTCTCCTTCCCTTTCTACCAGTGCCCCTTACCTAATTTTGGAATTCTTTATAATTTTCTAGTATTTTCAAATTCTGATTTGAGGATATTGTGGTAATTTTAATGAAACATTTACCTTTGAATTTTATTGTTGTTTACATATTTATAGATTTTTCTGCATTACTTCTGCTTATGTTTCACAAACTTCTTGTTCCAAAACATTCTATCTATGCATGAATAGGGTGTTCAAACTCTTAATTACATCTATATATTCAATCTATAAATCCACACCATTAACTTTTGTGAAGATATGCATTGAGATTTTTGTCAAAGAGCTTCAAATGCTCATAATCATTTAAAAATGTATCTTATTACTAGAGATTTGTCTCCCATACTTTATTCCAGCAGTTAAGTAGTAGCATAATTATTATTACTAGAACTTTCTCTACTTCAAGTATCAAGCAAACTTCAGTTTCTTTTTTGCTTCAACTTGACACCAGTTCTATAACAGGAAGCATAACCTGATTTTGAGTGACTCAGACTCTCCAAAATGCGTTATATACATGCACCAAATCTTCAAAGGATAAATTTAAAAAATGTATTTCTTTTTCTCTTTTAGAAAGAAGATGTGCTGCAATTTTAACAGTTGGTATTCTTGCTTGGAAGGAAACCCAAGCAAGTTAAATTGGTCAAAATGAGGCCATAGTAGAGAATGATGGGGTCTTAATTCATTCGAATCTTTATCCAAACAAAAAGGTGAACAGACACACAGAGAATACAACATGCCAAGAGAAGTCAGTGTTAATTAAAAAGTATAGAGTATTTTCATGAGAAGCTCAGAGAAGAGATGAAGAGCTCTCTTTGTCTCACGGGATTGGTTTTGCTATCATCTTGATGTCTTTCTTCTGAGCACAAAACGTCTGAGGCAACTATCTCCATGTTTAAGTCAATTGTGTTGTAGTACCTTGTTAAGCACCTAGAAAACTGGTGCACATTTTGTGTAACTTATCAACATTTCATTATAGGAAAAAAGCCAGGGTGATCACAAAGGTTGAATAAATTATCTGAGTCTACCATATTGATGGTTAATATTACTTTCTAGTGCTGACCTACTACTTGGTTTCAATGTTAGTGTCTCTTATTACATTGAATATCATATCTAAATTGTGTAACATTTAGAAAACTCATGAAGTCTCATGTGATAAAATAAGCACTCCAGGAGTCTGAAGTAGAATTTTAGATGCATTCTCCCCTTAAGAATAAATAGCTTTCGAATGTTGTTTTCTTAGTAAGAGCAAAAGGGAATACTGACATTCTCTGGCAGGTCTAATTGGATACCATATGTTGAACTCTGTCAACCCTATTCATCCTTCTGCCCTCTGTGACACGTCTAGAAATCAATGAGAATGCAAAAATTAAGACAGACTGTATATACTCAGAGAATCATAAAACCTTCAGAATCCAGACAACTCTGGTTAATGACTGAGCATTTAGAAAGCACAGTAGAATTCTATTTATAAAAATCAATATCAGTCCTCATTTGTAGAAGTAACCTTTGATGTCCTTACTCTTGACATTGGCATCAGTTTTGAGGGATTTTTTTTAATGCAAGGTTTTTAGAAACAGTGTTCTGCTACAAGTTTTGAATAGATGCTAGGGCAGTCAGGGGATTGCTGTACTATGTGTGATCACAAATACAGAATGGGCCTTGGAAGGAGAAATACAAACACATGTTTTAAAGGAATAACTTTTAAAGGAACATTTAATTTTTCTAGGTCCAATGTAATTATACATTGTAATTATAAGGTAGACACCAAGAAAATGAGACTTTCTTGGGGTTTAAAGGAGGTCACCTTTTTTAACCTTTACTGTACCTGATGGAGCAAATTGGACATATAATTCAGCAATATTAGTAATATTAATGTCCTGTTATATATTAAAAGTTTCCTAAATATCCTGAATTAATTTGTGGTTATGGGTAGCATATTGTGTTACAAAAGCAAATGAAGCCCCATAGGTAATACAATAACCAGAAGGGAAATTGCATCATTTAAATTTAATTTTCTGTTACACCAGAAAGACTTTTCAGTTGAAAACATCACATATTCTAAAAATGAGTCTCAATTTTTTACTTTAATAGATTCTAAAATGAAAAATGTCAAATGAGAACCTCAAGTTCAGGACTCAGTGACTCATTTGAACAAATGTATTCTGCAGATAATTCTAGAGCTAAATTTTATTCTTATTTATCTTAACCTATTACTAACAAAAAGAACGATAACATGTTCAAATAAATAGTGGCTTTTTTAGAGTTGGAGAGGTGACTCACTGGGCAAAGATTGTGCTGAGCAAGTAAGAGAATCTGAGTTGTGACCCAAGACACTCATGTAAAAGCCTTGTGTGTCTATGTGTACCTGCCACCTCAGCACTGGGGAGGTGAGGTGGAGACAGAAGTCTAAGAACTCACCTTAGAGTCAGTTCAGATGACATACCAAGTGTTACCTTCTGAAAAAGAAAAATGTGAAAAAATAAGGAATAGTTCAATAGAAGATGCATGAAGACAACCTCTGATTCCCATATGACTTCACAGGTATGTGCACACTCATTCTACACACACACACGCACACGCACATGCACACACACACACACACACAAACACAGAAGCAAAATGTTAGGCCAATTAGTGCTAAATGAAGAACAATTCAAATGGACAGACTTCCTGTTAGTTGAATATATTTGTAAATACTATTCACACAAGGAATGCATCACTTTTGTACACTTCACTGTCTAATTGCTTAATGTGACAGAGATATTTCCCCTTGAAGTCTGCATACAATCATTCTGGCCGACACCTTCATCAAATCCTTGGCTTATGTGTCTTCTGGCTTTTACAGTAGATTCAAGAAAATCCTTCATTTTCTCTAATTTCAAATATCTTGATTCTAGATGCTTCTTGTAATCTAACTTAACTTTATATTGTAATGTGCTCTCTAAAATTGCTTTGAAATTGTTTATTGATTTATATTAAATGAATAAAAGTACCAATATCATATTTCTAGATATATTCATCCGAAACACTATATTTCAAATGAGAGAAAAATATAGATTTTTTGTTTCCCATAGTGATAAAGTTCTCATGTTCAATGTAGACCTCATGTACCTCAGTGATAAAGTTCTCATGTACAATGTAGTAAGCGCAGTCTTTTCTTCAGTCTGTAAACTCCATGCATTTGCTATGGGTTGGTTGTCCTCTTGGGGTATTTACAGAAGGAAACACCATTGGCATCAATAATTAGCTGCATGTTCAGAATTCATCTTGATGTCTTAGCAAACTTACCATTCCATCAGGCTCGTAATCCCTTATGATTTTATTAGTATTGTGTAGATACATTCAATCACCTAACTTATTTCCCTTTGTTCCTTTTCGAGGATTCCTAATAGCTTTATATGATCTTTTTATTACATACTGCAAGGAATAGAATGACTTCAGAAGAGCTTGACAAGTGATTTAAATGAAACCTTCTAGCACTGGTCAGCATGTGGTTCAGGAAGAACTCAAGCCAATAACCTAACTTTTGCTTCACAGAAACTTGACAAAGGAAAATGCAGACATTACCCATTTTATTTGATGTCAAAGAAGAGAGCTAAAAATATATATGAAAAAATGTGTTTAGTTCATGTGTGGAGGACAGCAGAACATGAACTAGAGAGGATGGGATTATTAGATTCACAATAATAAATCATGGACAGTCACTCTAGATAAGCAACCCCTGAGAGGAATTAGTCAATTGAATCATTACTGGAAGGTTGTTTACATCTTACATGGTATGCTGTATATATCATAAGATACCCTATTTTATTGTTAACATTGATTTTATAGCACTATCATTTTTTTTACCCAGTTTTTTTACTGAAGGACATTTTGTATGGTTCCAGAATTTGATTCCATTTAAAACGCATACTTGCTTTTTTATTTCTTGACTTCTTTTTGTTTTCACAAATAAATAAATATACAGGAGTATTGTTGCTGGATCATGGGTTGGTCTACACTTCCTATCTGTAATGAGCCATTGAACCGTTTTCTGAAGCAGCTGTGAGATTTTACAGTCACCACTCTGAGGTAAGCTCTCCTGGAACTCCACACTTTATTAGTAATATAAACTATTTAACCATTGTTTTAATTTGACAAATAAGCTGAATGAGCTGCAATGTTTTTTCTTATGGTTATTATCTTGGTATTTAAATTTTTCATTGTTAATACTGCAAGGAACTAGTAGTGTTCTGGGCAGTTAATAAAAACTGTGTGAATATTCAGAGTAGTGCAATTCCCAGAAGTTTCTCTCTCTGAGATGATCAATCTTGCTAAGTTGACTAGATTGGCTTATGACTGTCATTTTTTCAATTTCAGATTCTGTTTTGGTTTCATTAAAAGTGATTATAACACATTACCAAATCCAGACAGTTGAGGGGAAAGAGGGGTTTATTGTCTCCAAATTCCATAGTATAGTCCATCATTGCAGGGAAAATACAGTATTAGGAAGTTGCACATCCATCCACAGCAAGAGCAGAGAACCAGTACCTACATATGCAACCTCATTTGCTTTCTTGACAATGCTCAGATAATTCTGTCTTTATACAATACTTACAACCTGCCTAGGGTATGTTCCTGTCCAGTATGGATTTGTGTCTTTGCACATCCATTCTATAATTCCTCTATAGGCAGAACCTGAGGCAAAACCTAATCTAGACACTATCTGTTAGGTTATCTTTTTTTTCCTTGTCCTCCTCAAAGAGCATTTGGTCCCTTGTCTCATTCAGCTATAATAACTATCAGAATTCTAGGGATTTATAACCATTATATCAAATCAGAATTCTAGGGATTTATATCCATTATATCAAAATGTGAATATGGGAAACAGCCCAAAATAAATATTCCAATGAAATCTTAGAGGATTCTCTGTTAGTAGAAATGTGTTCTTTGAAAGCTCTCAGCACTCAACCAAGATGGGTTTTGTTGCTATGAAATACAAGTAATGTGGAAAGTCACAACTGGCCAGATGGCAGAGTATAGGTGATTCTGGAATGCTCAGACCTCATCAGGCCATCAAAATCACTCCCCATCCCAAGATTTAAGGAATCTGATGGAAGATGGTGTGATAAGATTGAAATAGTCCACAGGAGAAGAGGGGTACTCCTGCCATGATACTCTAGTCATTTCAGGGCTGGTGCATCTAGCAGTTTACTAGAGTGAGAACATCTTTGCCAGATTTGCACAATGGTTAACATAACATTCTCCATGGACAAGCGATCTATGGGGCAGGTGCCAGACAAGAGACGGGGATCTTTCTGATCTGAAGGTTTGCTCACTGCAAATACCACAGATGCCCAGACTCTTGCTAGTAGAGGTGTCCCAAAAATAGTGCTAAGGTCCACACATGTAGAGGGACATGAGAGTGGAAGGGAGATGGCTGGATTGGTAAAATGAAGGGAGGGCGGAAGAAGAGGGCTGGGAGGCAAGGATATAAGCTCATGCTGCTTGTATATAAAAAGAGAGAAAAATGATACATTAAGTACTCCCACAGGGTCCTAAATGTCACATAAGGTTGTCTACATTGCTCCCTAAAATGTTTGGTTTTGCTTTATTAAAAATGCTTCTTCTCATAAGTAAAAAAATCAAAACAAAACAAAAAAAAGAAATGTATACTTTGACTGTGAGTTTTCAGTGGTATGTAGATTCCAACTCCCATTCATGAAAAACATTCTGGACTATGAGAAAATCTCAGTTAGAATAAAATCTGACATAATATTTTGTTCTGGAGAATATTTTAGCAACTTAACAATGATGCCTTTATAGTAACATGCTAGAACACAAGTGCATTTTTTTTAGATCTTCCATGTAAGGAACTAGTGGTGTTCTGGGCAGTTAATAAAAACTGTGTGGACATCCACAGTAGTACAACTTCCAGAAGTTTCTCTTTCTGGGATGATCATAACTATTACTGCAGTCTGCATTCTTTTTTTTTAAATTTTTTTATTATTATTATTTATTCAACTGTGTGCATGTGCACGCGCACGTGTCTGTGTGTGTGTGTCTGTGTATGTGTAGAACCACGGACGAATTCGTGAACCACCATGGACACCTCCAGCTCCTTCTGCCCCGGGATTCACAGGCTCGCCCTACCAGGACCAGAAGCGCAGGCCGCCCCCGCTTCCGCCTGGCATCTATACGTGGGATCTGGGATCCGAACTCAGGACTTTCTGCTTAGCAAGGCGGAGGCTTAACCCCTGAGCCACCTCTCCAGCCCTGCAGTCTGCATTCTAAATCTCCAATAACTTTGGTTCCAATACTGTTGTCCAATTTATAATCTTTTTCTTGTTAATTCTCATTTTTCTTATATATTTATTATTATTATTATTATTTATTTAACTGTGTGCATGTGCGCGTGTATGTGCGCGCGCGTGTGTGTGTGTGTATCTGTGTATGTGTAGAACCACGGACGAATTCGCGAACCACCATGGATGCCTCCACCTCCTTCTGCTCCGGGATTCACAGAGGTGGCTCAGGGGTTAAGCCCTCTGCCTTGTAGGCAGAAGGTGCTGAGTTCGCGATCCCAGATCCCATGTATAGACGCCAGGCGGAAGCGGGGGCGGCCTGCACTTCTTGTCCTGGTAGGGCGGAGCCTGTGAATCATTTTTCTTATATATTTTGATTGAGATCCTGACACTGAATTCTCAAATAAAAAAAAAAAAACTATAATGGTTTGAGTCATGTGATAAGGCAATAGTTCTTGCTCTGTTTATTCTTGCTCTGTCAGTGTAGCCTAGGCACAGATAACATTTAATCGATCTGGGATGGGATGACTGGTGGACCCATTTCATTCTCTGTAATCACTATCCACTGCTAATTTTCCTTTACCACTCATGGTTGTAATTCGTGTATTCTTGTCATACAAGCAATGAACATACCCTTCTTCAGCCCATGAGTCCTCAGCAAAGCTATTCAAATATCCTTTTTCAGAAATGACAGTTACTTCTTTCAAAACAACAAAAAAGAAAGCATAACTTGCGTAACCTCTCTCCCTCTTGCATCTCAGTCCCTCAAACTTTCACTCTATTCTTAGCTCCAGACCAGATATTTTCATCCTTTTTTTTCTCTTTCAGATGCAAGATTTCTAGTTATTCTCATTAAGAAGGTGTTCCATGTAAAGTGATTCTTTCCTTGAAGCACCAAAATTTCTATCATTATTATGTATGCACGATGGATGTGTACTTTTAATTAAAATAAAAATACACAAGGCCTGCAAGGTAATTCAGTGTGCAAGGTACTTGTTAACAAACTTGACCATATCAGTCCAATCCCCAGCAATCCATATGAAGGAGAGAATTCACTTCACAAAGTTGCTATCTGACCTTCATTGTGCATTTTGTGCATTGCCTCACCTCCCCTATGCCATACCTCACTCCTTTTAAATCAATAAAGAATAAACTATTTTAAACAAATTTGTTTGTAAGTTTTCTTGACAAATACTGTTAAATGAGATTGCTTAACAGTAAGACTTTTCTATTGCATCCAGTTGGGTTGTTTTCTGAGGTTTTGGATGTGAGTTTTTAAAATCACCTCTTATTTTTCTTTTTATGCAGTGTTGAAATGCTTTATCCTTGAAATCATAATTCTGGTAAATCTGGAAATGCCAGAGTAATGTACACAACGATGCAAAGAAATCACCTTCATATAAATGTTGATGTATGATGCTTTTATAATATGCAAAAGTTGATTATTTTAAACTAGAGGACTGTGACAATGTATCCTGAAGAATATATTACAGGATCTCTAGCTTTCTATCAGAGTAAATTATATTTGCTAAAATGAGACTGGAATTACTATTGTTATTCTAATCATCAGTGTTTGCTTTTGTTAGAAATGGAAATTGTCCTCCACAGGTTCATGTGTTTAAATCTTTAGTTGTTTCTGAAGGACATGGTACCTGTGAGAGGTGGAGCTTTGCCAGAAGAAGGCAGTCATAGGGTTGGGCTTTGAGGTTGAATAGCTCCACCTTGCTTCAGCAAAAAAGCTTCTCTTAAAACTGTCAGTTTTGCAGCTCTCAGTCTCCTTGATAGATATGACTTAAACTACCTCCAGCTTCTGCAGCCATCCATGCCTTTCCTGACATAATGAACTGTATCTCCCTTCTGTGACTGCAAGCAAAATAAATCTTCCTCCCTTAAGTTGCTTGAGTTTGAGTGTTTCACAACAATAGAAAAGATTACTGGTACAGCACCCTTTGGTAGAATTGTAAGGGTTTATGCTTCTCAATTGTATAGTGATCGTATTATAATAAATGTTTTGGGTAACAAGATAAATGTCTGTCTTAAATAACCATGTCACCAGTGTACATTCTTGCTAGAACTTGGATAATAGTAAGCGTGATTGATTTTGTTATATATAACATGATGATTTCAGCATTGGTTTCTACCATTTTTCTCTGTCTATTCATTTGTTTGATCTTTAGTTTCCCATTTCAAAGGCTCCTTATCTGCCATTTCCCATGATAATAATTTGCTTTTTATGCTTTCAGCACTGATAGTGTGAGTCAAAGTTCTTCACATCGCATTTTATTAAATAGGCAAAAGACAAGGCTATATTCCAAATACTTGATGTATAAATAATGTTTCTAATTATTTTCTGTGATACATGTAGTCTATAGCACTTTTCATTTCTAATAGTCAATTAGTAAAACTCCACTTATATTTATGCATATTGCTTCTATTATCCTTTGTAAATTTGATGTAACAGATTAAAATCTCTACCTCTGTAATTTGTAATATTTTTCCTACTTCATTGACAGTTTTCTTTTCACTTCTGTTTATTTAAGTTCACTAAAAAAACAGAAATAGAAGGGTATGGAAGCTTAAAAATATATAAGTAATGAATGTAATTCTAAAAATGAAATTATATAATTAATAAAATGCACAAAAGAAAAAATAGCAAAATATTTCAAATTAATAAAATTATAAAAATGGAAAAGGAGGAAGGGAGCAGAATAAGTAAGTTTGTTTTATAATCTGTATGGATGAATGAACTCCAAGATGTGAATTCCCTTGTGAGCTCTTAATTCTGAGAAGGCGACAATGTGTTGTAAGTATTTAGGGCTTCATACGCAAATATGATTCACGACTGCTATTTTGTTCACACAAATACTTCAGCATTTTATGCACAGTATACTTCCTGATTATACATCCAATGGAGCTTAAATGTGAAATCCTGTCATAAAACTGTATGATAATAATAGGATCTAGAAACTTCTATATATTATCCTAGAGTGTAATTGCAAATTGAGTTAATATGGAGTGATGACATTTAACCCATCTTCACTTACTAAAACAATTATTTCTTCTAAATTTGCTTGTAGTAGTATGAGTGCATAACTGAAAATTCAGAACAGTGGACACTTGAGAGGTATTATGTATCCTTAAGTGGAAAAGTATAAACTGTAGACATGCAAGGAGAAAGTGCTATTTTCAAAATGTGAAAACACATGAATATTTCATATGCTGTCATGTCACTATTAGAAGGTGGCATACCCATATCTCATCTAAATGTGAAATGCTCTTTCTTTATCTATTTGTCAAGTGAGGGTATATTCAGGTTGTTTTCATTTCTAAACTATTATGCACAATCCTTTAATAAACACTTGAGTGTCAATGTTCCCTCAACGGACTGACTCGCCTACCTTGGGCAAATACACAACATTGGGAATGCTGCTTAATGGGAGAGGAGGTCAATTTTAAACTTTTTGAGGAACTGTCATACTTTTTTCCCATAATGATTGTATTAATTTGCATGTCTGCCACTTCCCTTTTCTCTCTTCCCTCTCTGGTACTTAGCTGCTTTCGTCTTATGAACAGCAGTTCTGGTTACAGTGCAAGAATGAGTAGTATTATTATGGTTTTGGTTTACTTTTCCCTGATGACTTATTTATTCACATATTTTAGCCATATATAGCTACTATGTACCTAATAGTTATTTGGGCTTTTTGAGTTTTTTTTTTATTCATTTATTTATTTAAAAACAAACTATGCTTATGTCTTTGCCCACATCCTCTCCCTACCTACTTTCCCTTCTCTCCCACCCTCCACATCTACATATTCTTCTCCCACCCCCTTTCATCCATCCAGTTCTGCACCCAACCCCCATTTCTCTGCCTGTATGTACCACAGGACTCCCTTTGAGGATCTTTGTTGATAAGGGAGTTAGACTTCTTTTGAACTTTTTGTGGCTCTTCAGTAAAGTCATATGTGAATATGGAAGTTCCTCTTCCCTTTTCCAGAACCTGTCCCTTAGACACTTTCTGAGAGCAGTTGTTTCTTCTAAGATCTTAGATAGTACTTGAGGGAAATGGTAAGTGGGTTACTGTATAAGTATGACTTTTAGAAGATTAAGGCAGAGTTTATTAGAAGAGAGAAAGCACAAAACTCATGGACATTAATCTGTGGGGGACAAAAGAGTCAAGAACTCATGGACTATAGACATGGAGTCCCATGAGAGACAAGGGCGCCAAAGATAATCTACAAGTTCAGGGATATCTATAGGGTTAGGCAACCCTGGGATACATGTCTTTTCCTCACTGGTTGTCTCCACTTTCGGCAAACCTTATAGGAACATTTGAGTTTCTACATTTTATTAGTCTATTCACACTGAGGACAACCCAGTTGATCTTGTGCCTGACCTTATGGTAGGGTTTAGCTACAATAGAGAACTACTCTTTGTATCTTTTCATGAAGGAATGATTGGGGGAAGGTGGCTGCTTTATCTCTGTGAAGGATTAAAAACACAATGTACCCCTTCAGGGTAATTCCAGCCCTGGAGATGACCTTCAAAGATGTTCAGAGACCATCCCAGTCAGCATAGCTACTCTTAAACCATCTAATCCCCCCCTTTTTGTTATGAGGACCTGACTGTTCAGGAAATGGGGGTGAATGATCACTATGACTACTTCCTGCTGAGTTGGAGCTAAGGAAGTGAGAGTAGTCTGGTGTCCTCATATATGAGATGCTGAGATGGTCCGAAAGTTCCCACATTTGAAGTTTTAAATACTAACATGGAAGAGACAAAACATATAAGATAAACCTACAAGATCTAAATGTAATAATTAAATCTTTGTAACTGGAAAGAAAAACAGAATAAGGAAAAGGAATTCAGAGGTATTACTATGGGTACAGGCAAGAGTTATTAAAGTAGACCTGTCATCTTTCTTGTAATAGTAACTACCATTGTCTTTCATAGAAATAAAGAATAGAAGGTAATCTACATACTGGAGGAGACCTCTTCCTGCTGTCAGCTACAAATCTTCAAGATCACATTCTGTCCCAAATTTTTGGTTTGTCCAAAAATACGTGAACTGTTTCTGAATCCTTGAGTCAGAACAATCAAAAGTTAGCTTTCCTTTCCTCTCTGGATTCTTCAAAGCAAAAAGTTATTAGCTTTCTGGGACCAGAAGAATGCAAAGGAGTGTGTATTTAAATTTCAAGTTGTTGGGAGTCTGAATCAGTCCTGTTTTAGTTTCTGATTGCAAGGGCCACTGTAACAGCATGAAAAATTTTGTGGGATCTCTGACCATTATCTTTGCTGGGATGCTTTATGGTTTGACCCATGTTTTGGAACAAAGCCCATGATCGAGATGTAGCTTGTATAAAGATATTCTCTGAAATATCCTGACTATCCATAACAAGGACAACTTTATAACAGTGCTAAAATATTCCATTAAGTATAAACCTAGGAAGTTCACAGGACGTTTGGGAATGTAAACAAAGGAATGCCTAAAGACCATATCATTAAGTATACAAGGAGCTACAGTAGTTACTTTGCTAAACCTGGCAATCCCCTAATCTTAACAGTTCCAGATAAATTGGAGGTTGAGGAGGGTCTAGGAAGGAAGTTGAACACTGAAACTTGTCTGCTGTGCCTATTAAATGAGGAACAAATAAGCTTCCCACTTACATGTAAACCCAAGACGCTATGTTATTCTGGCATTTCGGCTCCTCTTCTCAGGTGTCAGTGGCAAGTCTCTCTTTTCCCACTGGAGGGAAACCAAGAGCTTCAGGCCTTGTCTTTGATTTCCAGCAGAGGGGCTTGACCCCTGGGCCCTGGAGTTCAAGGGTCAATACTCCCTCCAATAGAGATTATCACAATCAGAACATGGGCCAGATAGAAGCTTTTTGTGCTTGGAACATTTTTATTGGAGATGCCCAACCTGGTTTCTTTTAAAGCAATTTTTTCTATTTTCCTATCAGAAGGAATTTTAGATCATCTACTTGGATATGCCTCATTAATTTTGTTATCACAGTAAGTCCAATATCAAACTTTAGTTGCTTTCTTTCTTGTTTTTTTCCTCCTTTCAGTTTAAAAAAAAGTTATGCATTTATGTGAGTTCTCTGAGAAACTCCTTAAGTCCTTTCTGATTTGGGTAAGAGCTTACAAGGAAAAGGGAAAATGGACCTAAGTTTACCCAAATATACTTGACATCATTGAAGATGGTGGACTAGTGCTGGTCTGCATTACAAGAACCCTGCATAATCTCAAGAGAATAGGATTTGGCTGAGGTGGATGGTCCTGAATAGGAGAGATGCAATACCTGTTATGTCTTAGTTTTGAGGACATCTTTATTGAGAAAAAAAGTTATATCCAGAACTTCTAACTGGTACTTTTGGCAGAGATCTCTATGGTCTCTTAGATAAAAGAAAATTTGAATCTAGGGAACTTCCTGCCATTTGCTTGCCCTTCTGCAGAACAGATCTAGTTAGATTATGGTAAAGTTCCTCTTGTAAACCATTTCTCCCCATTATCTAAGATATATTGAGGCCATGTATGAGAACAGAATATCACAAGATGATTCTTTTTCAGGTTAGTATATTTAAGCATTCTCTAGGTCTTGAGTATGCATTTGAGGATATTTCTTTAAGGGACAGAAATGGAAACTCCCATCTGAAACACAGGATACCACTCATGTCACTAGCTTAGTCCCTGCATATAGGATGGGGAAACCTCTCTTTAGCTAGGGTCTAGGGGACCTGGATCTGGGGAACAGCACCTGACAGGTCCAGCCAGTGCCAAATGATGCCAGTCTGGAGGAAAATCCCATGCAAATGGTGCCCAAGGAGTTGCTAAAAGGGGACAGGATACATAGTTCACCAATGACTGAAGCTTCCTGACAGATATGAGTTGCCTGTTTTGTTTAAACAGATAGATGGCCATCATCCAGACATGAAGCGTTTTTTTTTTCAATAGAACAAACACTACTAGAAAGTTTCCTCACAACTAATAAGACATAAAGCCAAAATCGATCCCCATCATTCTATGCAGATAAACAAAGGTTGGGTATCCCTCCAGCAGAGATCATACACGTGCACATCTGACTGTGTCTTGGGCAGGCTAATTGAGTGTGGCTTAAACATAGTGGGTTTAGCTGTTCATGACTTGCAATCAGATTTGAATCTGATTCCAACCTTAAATTAGATGCCATCACCACAGAACCTCAGAAGGAGCCCATTTGAATCCTGTGGCGGTGATGAGATCTTAAGGATCTCACCATGGGCCTGTAGATTCCAGCACTGAGGCATTACAGGTCTCCTGCCTCAGATCACTATTCACTCACACATTCACACAGAGTTTAAAACATTCCCTCCCCCATTTTTAGAAGTACCCTTCTCCTTCTCTACCCTGGGAATCCTGCTTAAGAGTTTACCTTAGCTGGTAAAATCTACCTCTCATCTCCTGCATTCTGTCTGTGCTCACCAAAATATGTTGCGGGATTGTTATCTTCTGGATCTGCTCATCAAAATGTTATGGGTTTCCTCTGGGGTCCTTATGTGTCCAGGTTCTTGTGTTCAGGAGTCAAAGATTGAACCAGAACATGTGTAGAAGATTGAGGCAGAGTTTATTAGAGGAGAGAAAAAATAGAACTCACAGACATGAATCTGCAAGGGATAAAAGAGCCCAGAACTCATGGACTCCAGACATGAGAGACAAGGAGCTGGAAAAGAACTCACAGAATCCAGACAAGGGATCCCATGAGGGGCAAAGGAGCCTAGATCTGGGTTTTTTTAGATTTTTGTTGACTCAATTTCTAATTTTTGTATATCCTAGATAGTAATGTCCTTTTAGCAATATACTTTTTATTTATTTGTATGTGTATAAGAGTTCACTTGAGGGGCTGGAGAGGTGGCTCAGGGGTTAAGCCTCTGCCTTGCAGACGGAAGGTCCTGAGTTCAGATCCTAGATCCCACGTATAGACGCTGAGTGGAAGCGGGGGCGACCTGTGTTTCTGGTCCTGGTAGGGCAGAGCCTATGAATCCCGGGGCAGAGTAAACAAGGAGGAGGTGGAGGAGGTCCATGGTGGTTCTCGAATTCGTCCGTGGTTCTACACACACACACATACATACACACACATATATACACACATGCGCACACATGCATAAATGCACAATTGTATAAATCATAAATCATAGAAAAAGAGTTCACTTGAGTATATGTGCTTGTGAATGCTTTTCCACCTTATTTTTTGTTCGTCAGTATCCCAGGTTCAGCCTGAGACTAGAATAACAGGCTGCTGACTCTGAATTCAGGTCTGTTTGTTATGATGAATAGGCATTTGTCCACCAGTAGTAGACACTGAATCATTACCCAAGTTCTCAGTAATATGCTTTTTAAAAATATGTTATGCTTTCCTATAGATTATCTCTTTATTCTGTTCATTGGCTTTGTTTATAGGACAAAAACTGATGAGTGAATCAATAATATGTGGTACCATATTCAATTGAATAGCAATCAACAAGGAAACATGAAATCTTGGCACTTATAGATACATGAATGAAATGGAAATCATTAGGTTAAATAAACCAGGCATAGAAAGACAAGTCTTATGTGGATTTAATCATGGGTGGAGCCTACAGAAGTTGATCATATAGAAGATGAATGCAGCATAGTGCTCACCAAAGGATGGGAAAGACCAGGATTCATTGATGCAGTATATGTGGATCCACTACTGGTAAAAACATAACATTCTGGAATGACACCACATGGATAGTAATTGCATTGAGGCTACAGAGAATATTTTTCCTATAAGCAAGTCTAAGGAAATAAACATGTTTATCCTTCTTTAAATATTATTCGATGTATACACGAATCAAAACAACATATGATAGCTTATAAATCCGTGAAACTATAGTGCTTTTAAAATAAAACTTAAAGGAATAATCTTGTCGTATTTTATTATAGCCTGAATGTTTTAAATCATCCATATTTTAGCATTTCATGCCATGGGTCTTTTCAGACCTTTTGGCTTACAGAACACTGCAAACTTTCATGAGTTTCCTTCCATTTCTGTCCTTGAAGTACAATTGGGAGAAAACTAAGAATCCTTAAGAAAAGTTTTCTTTTCTTCTTTTTCATTTCTGTATGTAAGTTATGTGATCTTTCTCTCTCTGTCTCTGTCTGTCTGTCTGTCTCTCTCTCTCTTTCTGTATATACATATGTGTGCAGGAGTAATTGTCTTGTAGATTCTGTCTCTACTTTCTGAAATAGAATAGTAGGTGACCTCTGCACTCACCTGGAATCAAGGGATCTGAACTCTAATCCTTCTGTTTTGGGGGCAAGCACTATAGCCTATGAGCCATCTTCCAAGTCCTGAATTTCTGTTACTAGTATACATTTTATTAAGATTTTTTCCAAATACAAACAAAATATACTTATGCCCAATGCTACTCTTCCCCTACCCTCCCTCTCCACTCCTCCTTCACTATCCCCTTCCTTTACCAACTCAGCCTCATTCCTTTGTTCTCATCTTTGGACATTAGAACTCCTTTTGGAGGCACATGAACTAGAAAAGGGCCAGAACCATTTAGTAGTGTATGGAGATCTTCAGTGGATAAACACACAGGTACACATGGCATAAGGTAGCAGTATTGTTCATGTTCATATCAGTACTATGGATACCATCAAAGCAGGCAAATGTTCTTCCTGGTCTCTGCTTTTCTTACTTGTTTCTGTGTTGACTGTGTATATAGGAAAACGATGGTTTACAATAACATTTTTTCAAGATATATCCAGTAGTTTATTAATGAATTGATCATTATAGATGCAACCAACTGCTTTCTCATTGTATTTGTTGTTACTACACAGAAAGGAGCTCATACCTGATACTGCTAACCTGTCAAGAGGACATGGAGACATGTCTAGTGAGGTCATAGACCTTAGTAGAAATTCTATAACTCTATTTTGTTAATGATCATGGTATTAACTTGCCTTCTAAGTAGTTACTTTATATCTGTACATAAATAATGTTTCAGCCTTCATTAAAGAAACTTTTATTTCCTGTAGTTAATACACAGAATCAATAATGAGAAAAGTTCTAAGAAAAAAATATTATATGCCTCATCCTAAACTGGACACTCATATCATCCAAGGCTTAAGGTTATCATGACAGAGATGATAGAAAGATGGTGTGGAATATTGTTACATTATCATTGTCTTCTGAATATGTCATGACCACTATACCTGTGAATTCATTGAATTTATTAAGGTTGCTTAATAATTACACAGTATTTGATTCATCACTATTCTACATGCATGGGGCAGGGTGCCAGGAGGATGTACCCATCACTGAAAAACTAAGGGCTTATTAGTTTTATTAATTAGCTTATTAACTAAGTTAATAAGTGCTAGGGAAGGGTGAGTCATTATCTTCAGGGGTACAGTCATAGATAAGTGGCCCATACACCACAAAATAACCCTTCACGAACTCATACACATGCAAATTATCATAACCTCAGTGGTCAAAAAAAAAAACCCATGAAATTAGGAGTAAAGACTGTTGTATAGAAGAATTTGACAGCACAGGGAAGAAAATGGACAGATCAGGTGAGTGACAAAAGCCAAAAATTCAGTATACACATGCATATAATTGCCTAAAAATAAAAAGAATCAAAATTTAGACTTACTTGGACATACTAGTTTTGTTTATTCTATTTTATTGTTTAGAAACATTATGGTCTATGATTTATTCTACTTAAAATGTAATTTTAGCTACATTAAATTTTGATCAAAAAATATGTGATCAGTACTAAAATTGCTCATTTATTTTGTGGAAAATATATGTAAATTCTTATAATACTTTGTGGAGCACAAAAGTAGCTTTTATTTTTTGCACTTATGGGTTATGCATTATTAAATGGATCTTTTTCTGGTTTTCATAATTCATTTTTAATATTTTAACTAATTATTCCTTACACAAGCTCAATGAGTGGGTATCCTTACTAGTCTTCTTCCTCCCTCCATGCTTCATTCCTCCCTCCCTTCCACCTCTCTCTTTGTGAATCCAATCTACTTCATCCTACTGTCATGGTTAGGCATAGGTGTCAACTTGATTGTTGAGAGTTTGAGGTCTGGGGACAATTGTAGAGAGATGATGTTTGATTTAAGCCCAGAGCAAACCTGAAGGAGATTGTCTAGCCGATGGGGAAGACCCAGCCTATGGCGGGTGGGATTAGGCCCTGGATAAATCACAGAGAGCTGGTTGAGAGAGTTGGCATCCTTCTGTTCACTTGGCGAGACATGCTGGTCTGGCAAGTAAGGATTGTCCATCTCTCAGCCATTATGCAGTGATGGTGTGGCCAGTTCCCTCAGCCCTGGTGTTAATGCATGCTCTTCCATCAAGCTGGACTAAGAACTGTAACCAAACTGTCATAAGAATGTAAACTTTTTGTTCCCTTAAGCTGTATGATGGTCATTTATCAGCAACCATGCAGGTGGACTGCAACATCTATTCTACCCTCTTGTCTGTCTGCATATAGGAGATCCAGGGTTCTTTTTGGATCATCTACTTTAGTGGGGGTTCAGATCTCTGTGGCAGACAAAGAGGCCCTACCTTGTACTGACCACTGATGTTATTATTACCGTACCCCTGTCCAACCCCTCACTCCTAAGGATTCTACTGAACCATTATTTCTCTTGAGATCCTCACTAGTCAATGGGGAAATATTGATATGTCAGCTATTGTGCAAGTCTGTAAAGTCAAGTCTCATTGCAGTGAGTTTCTGACTACAGCAGCCCTGTTTTGAATCAAATGTCTTATCCATCAGTGGATCTCCTCATCTTTAGACTCTTATCGTCTTACTGCCCACTTGTCCACAAGGTTCACTGAGCCTTACAATGGGGGGGGGGGATTTGGCTAATCTGGTTCTGAATGAAGATTGTGGGGTTATTAGCATTCTATTTCCTATTTTGTTGTTGTTTCACTGCACAATGCTGCATCCTCTCTGGGTGTTAAGATCCTCTTCTGGTATTAAGAATATTGTTTTATCATCTATGGCTTCTGGTAGGAGCATGTCAAAGCAGTTTCTATTTTCTCTTGTTTCCCTCTCTTTCTTTGATTACCAAAGAAGCTGATGAAATTTCAATGAAGTCCTCTAAAAACATTTGCATTATTTTCTTGTGGAGAGCTGATACAAGATTCCATAAAAGAAATGGCAGGAATGGACAAGTTTATCCACAAGTGATTTGTTACTTTGGGAATACATGAAAAATCTTCAAAGAAATTACAAAAGTGACACTAGTACCACAAGGAGGGCATAACCCCACAAGGACATTGGAGCCTCAGTGGTAGGGCAGAAATTTGGAAGGGTCATCAGAACTCCAGTAATAGGCTTTAGAAACCCAAGTTTTTTTTTTAATTTTTTTATTATTTATTAAATTGTGTGTGTGTGTGTGTGTGTGTGTGTGTGTGTGTGTGTGCGCGCGCGCGCTCGTGTACAGAACCACGGACAAATTCGGGAACCACCATGGACCGCCTCTACCTCCTCATTGTTTACGCTGCCCCGGGATTCACAGGCTCCTCCCTACCAGGACCAGAAACGCAAGCTGCTCCTGCCTTCGCCTGGCGTCTATACGTGGGATCTAGGATCCGAACTCAGGACCTTCTGCCTGCAAGGCAGAGGCTTAACCCCTGAGCCACCTCTCCAAGAAACCCAAGTTTTGTCCATGAAGTTCAATCAGCAAACCCCCAACAAGGGAGTAGCAAGTTCCTCCACAGATATAAATTACTACTGTACACTCACATTCTTATAAACTGTTTTTTTTCAAAAAAGATGGATATCACCCTTATATTGCAATCACAGTTTTATATAGAATAAATTTTAACATTGTCATCTACATCAATGATAATATTTGTTCCATTGAAAACAGGAACAAAATATTACAATAGTGGATTTGCATGCAGAAATATACTAACAAGGTATTCTCGTTCTTATTTGCTGTATTATGTTGATAATTGTCAAGATATCATCTTCTAACATTGATGGGCAATAACAATATTCTCACACATATTCATATGAGCTGTGTAGTTATGTTCTGTTAGAAATGATTGCATTATTAATATGCTACTGCATTTTATCTTTTGGAATACTAGTAATGTTAAATGACTTTCACCATTGATTTCCAATTACAGTACATGTTGTTTTAAAATAACTGATAGGATTAACAGGTTACTAAACTGGGTGTTGGTAGTTGCATGGATCATTTTGGAATGATTAAAACAGATTATTTTTTTACAAAGAAATAAAATAAAATGTTTAATATTCTTAGGAAATAGGAATTTCTCATTTTGATGTATATGCTAGGGCATAAGAAATGAGTTTCTGCTTTTAATAATGTCAGGTTTGTGAACAATGAAAATTTTAAAACTCTAAAAAAGATATTACAGAAGACACTAGAAGATGGAAAAATCTTCCATGCTTCTGGATCAGTAGAATTAACATAGAAAAAATGAACATTCTACATAAGCAACACACAAATTCAATGCAATAACAATCAAAATTTCAACCCAATTCTACACAGAAATTGTGAAAACAATCTCAAATTTCATATGGGAACACAAAAGACCCAGGATAGGAAAACAATTCTGAGCAATACAAACTGAAGGAGGTATCATCATAACAGACTTTAAGTATACTATAAATCTGTAGTAACAAAACCAGAATGCTAGTGACTCAAAAAAGAGATAAAATTAAGTGAATTAAAATTGAAGCTAAAAAATATAAGTGCTCTCACCACAATTAGCTGATCTTTGACATAGGTGCCAATAAAACCCATTGGGAAAAGGACAGCATCTTCAACCAATAGTGCTGGCAAAATATGGATATCTACATGCACGAGACAAAATTCAATTCCAAATGGATCAAAGTGGTCAGTGTTAGACAAGAGACTATAAAACTCCTAGAAGAAAAAGGAGAGAATACCCTCAAATCAATTTGCCTTGGCTAATGTTTCCCAATAGGATTGCAAAAGCACAGGAAGTAAGTCCAACACTAAACAAATGAGATTATCTGAAATCAAAAAGCTTTTGCTCAACAAAAAAGATTATTAATTGAGCAAAAAGATAACCTACAAATAAGAACTTCTTCATTAGCCATACCAGAGTACACAAAGAACTTGAAAAATTAGATACCAAAGTAGAAAACAATCACATTAAATGTAGGCTACAGAACTGAAAAGAAACTTCTCATAAAATGAATTCAAATGACTAAATGTTGGTGCAGGATGTGGGAAAAAGGGGACTTTCATATATTGCTGGTGGGATTGCAAAATCATATAACCCTTTTGGAAATCCATTTGGAGGTTCCTAAAAGGTTTAAAAATTGAAATCCATGTGATCCAGCTATATTCCCAAAGAACACTGTATCCTGCAACGCAGTCATGTGTACAATCATGCTCTTAGTAGCTCTTTTTACAATAGCAAAGAAATCTGGATGTCCAGTTGATAAACGATTTACAAAAATATGGCATATGCCATATTTTTGTATATATATTTATACAATGGGAAAATTATGGTACATACATACAATGGAATACTACTCAGTTGTCAGGAAAGATGAACTAATGAAATTTGCCAATAAATGAATGGATCTGGAAGAAATAATGAGGCTAGACACAGAAATACAGATGTCAAACAAAAAGTTCTCAACACCCAAACAAGATTCAGGCTGTTGCGATGGAAGAGCTGTGAAATAGACAACAACCAGTACCCTGGAGACCCTAAAATGTAAGCAAGAATCAAGCCAAACAAATCTCTCCCCATCCTAAGGCTCAGAGAAACTTATAGAAGATGGGGCAGTAAGATTATAAGAGCCTAAAAGTGGGGAAGTGCAGGGTGGCCCGGACATTTCACTCAAGGTTCATGGGTTGCATCCAGAAACTTACTGCAATGAGACTTACCCTCACTAGTATTGCACAATGACTGATATATCAACATTCTCCCATAGCCTAGTGCAGAATTCAGGAGAAATAACTGCATGTATTGGAACCTTAGGGGCTAGAGCTTGACAGGTGAAGGAGAGCACCATTATCAGTTGGTCTACCCAAAGAAGCTTCACCTAATCTACCAATGACTTGAGCCCATATGGATGCAGAAAATCCAAATGCATCCCTGGGGCCCACACAAACATACAAGTAGGAGAGTGGGAAGGGGAGGGATGGATTGCTAAAGGGAGTGGGGGCCAGAAGAGGAAGCAGGTAGGGAGGAACGAGGAAAGGAGGGGAGACCAGGGACAGCCACTCATTATGCTTGTAAAAATGATTTTTGCATTATCTTTCTTTTTTTAAATTTTATTATTTATTCAATTGTGCGTGTGTATGTGTGTGTGTGTGTGTGTGTATGTGTGTAGAACCACGGACGAATTCGGGAATCACCATGGACGCCTCCACCTCCTCCTTGTTTACTCTGCCCCGGGATTCACAGGCTCCGCCCTACCAGGACCAGAAAAATGCAGGCCGCCCCCGCTTCCGCCAGGCGTCTATACGTGGGGTCTAGGATCCGAACTCAGGACCTTCGGCCTGCAAGGCAGAGGCTTAACCCCTGAGCCACCTCTCCACCCTCGGCATTATCTTTCTTATAGGTTGATTTATCCCTTTTAAAATGTTCTAAGGACATTTTCATTCCAACACTAAAGGGTTTTATTTTTCATTTTTCTAATTTTGCAAGCATATTGCAAAATTATCTTATCTCTGCTTCCCTTCATTCCCCCCTTCCTCCCATTCACCTCCCTTCTCTTCAATCCATCTCAATCCCTCCCACCCTCCTGCCTGTCTGCTTTTATGGACCCCAGGGTTCCCTCTGGCTTGTCTACTCTTGTGAGGGTTCAGGCCTCTTGGAGCATACTTACTTGCCTTCGGTAGGCCACCTCACTGATAGGGACATTTCCCTTCACTCATCCAACTTTAGTCCCTTAATTTTCCACTGTATGTTCTTATCTCTCCTGAGTTCCTGGGTAGTCTGTGGGGACATATTGGTATGTCAGTTATTATGTAGGTCTGATAAGGACAAGTTTCACTGCAGTGAGCCACTAGCTGCAGCAGTCCCTCCTTGAATGGAATGTCTTGCAAAGTGGAGAACTTTCCCATCTTTAGATTCTTTCAATCTCATCATCCCCTCTTCCAGGAGGTTCCCAAGCCCAGTGCTCGAATTTTTTATCTTTTGTTTCTTTCTTCTATAGATGTTATGTTGACACGCTTTCTAGTGTCTATTTTAATTTACTTCATTGAAGTGAAAATACAGCTTAAGCCTCTAAATTTGATGTGCTTTTAATGTCACTCACATATGGTGAAAATAAACTATATATTAGCTTCCATTGACCTCTACTGTGATGATTTGTATATCTAACTATAAATAACTATAATGTACATTATATACACATAAATCAATTGTCTTAATCATAAAAATATATTTAGGTAATTTCACCTGATTAAATTTCTGAAACTGGATATACTGATTAATGCCACATATTCTCTTAAAATTAATCAAAACTGGATCACTGATTAAAGCAGAAATTACTATGGAAGCTTGAGTACTTTCCCTTCTAAGAAATTCATACATGGTTGACTCAATATATCACTCATGTACACATCTGGTTATGCTTGTCTTGAAACTGCTTATGTTACTAATTCTTTGCATATGATTGCTCATCTCGTATCATGTAATACAACATCATAGTTAAAATATGTGCATAACTAATACTAGCAAAAATATTAGTATATTAATAACAGTAAATATAGTACATTATTCTATTTTATTTTATTTTATTTGAGAGAAAGACAGAGAGAAGTACATGCTCAAACTCAGGTCAGCAGCTTTGTGAGCATGCACTTTGACTGTTGAGCTAAACATTGTAGTACACCATATTAAAAAGAATGCAGGTATAAACCTTTAAAGCAACATGTAAGCTAAAAGATACATGTGAATGTTGCTATAAATTAGTAAGATAAGTTCAGAAAATGAAAATTATTGCAAGAACATATTTTTATGCATTAGCTGACATGTGTCCCAGATTCTCTTTAATTTTAGCACAAACATCAAAAAGCCAAACTACTCTCCTGTTTTTTGAAGGGAAATATAATTGACCTTTTTTTACACCAAATTGAAAGGTAGGAAAAATGATTCATGTGTTTAATATTTCTCCTATTTTCACAGTTTTATTCTTCTTGTTCTTCTAAGATTATCCAAATGATTTTTGAAGTATTTCTAAGCTGTACATATTATAATATTCATTAAGCAGAAAGCAAAATGAAATGCTTTAAAATGTTCTGCGTATTTGCATGTAATTCTTGGGCATATCTTTGGTATATAGATCTCTTAGTCCAATTGTTCTGATCCAATAGAATTACTGATACTCGACAATTTATATTGAGCAAAAATCTGTTGGCCCACATCTTTGGAAGAGGAGAAGTTTAGATTACTTGATTATGGGCGATCTAGCCCCTCATGGCCCTGTAGTGCCATGAGTCTCTTTCCAGCTGCCTACTTCTCTTGGAGGCTCCCTAGCCCCTCATGGCACTCCACGTCTGGAGTCCATGAGTTCCAACCTTTCTCTTTAATAAACTCTACCTTAATCCTTTAAAAAAAAGATTACTTGATTATCTAGCTATATTTCCCTGCTGTATCACAGTGTTGAGGGGGAATAATTGCAAGAGTAGCAAAAACTGGACGTTACAATGCCTGTGTAAGCCATCAATCTGACCATGAGGGTGAAATCCTCATAATATAATCACCTAGAATTTGGTCTAACTCGTTATGACTATTACAAAAGGAATTAATTTGAACACATCTTTGAGTGGACACATTTGAGCCACAAAAAGTGAGTAGATATATTGTCCTTACTTGCTACTCTCACTTTATATGAAGTCTTGTCCTTCTCTGGTATAAATAACAATGATTTCAATAGGTGTTGAGTAAGAAAAAAACTGTGATTTGCTCCTGATTCAGGAAGAGTTGCTTCATGTTCAAGGTGAGTATGTTATATGAATACAATCAAATTTGTAATTTAAACTGCATGTAACATTGTGAATCAGTATGTTTTCTTAGGTAAATATTTTTAGTTTCATTGTGCATATATTTTATGAACTTTCTGTGAATCACTGTTTTTCCACATATTGAGTGTCAAGTAAATGGAAAACAGTAATGTTGTGCTAGAGAATATGAATATGTAAAACTCTACTAATGTATCTGCTGCTTCTAGTATTTAGGGCTCCCATGGAATGTTACTGACCTTGCACAAGTAAGGGACATTTTGTATATGGTGCCTAGGACAATAACATTCACTTCTATATGGTCAGACATGTTTTTTAAAGATTGCTAATTTGTTAGTAGTTTTTCAAATGTCAATAATTGCAAAAAGTTATATAGAATTCTTTTTTATTTGCTTATTTATTTATGTTTATTTTGTGTGTGTGTGTGTGTGTGTGTGTGTGTGTGTGTGTGTGTGTGTGTGTTGTGTGTGTATCAGAGGGAACTGTGGGTCCCTGTAGAGACCAAGAGTGACTTTGGGAATCATCCTGTATTGCTTCTACATCCTTTTTGCTTCACTTTGGGATTTCCCAGGCTCTGCCCACCAGGACTGGAAGTGCAGGCCACAGCTCTTTTCACCTATTATTTTTTTACATGGGACCTAGGATTTCAACTCAGGAGCAAGACAGAGTTTTAACCCATGAGCCATTGTACAGCTCTAGAATTCTTTTAATGCATTATATTCTGTGGTTTAACTCAAGAGTAGAATATGCATCACAATATACACTAAGTAAATATCACATAATGCCAATGCAGTCATCATGTATATAAAATTTAGAGTTTATACAGATTTGTGCACAAGCTTAAAGAAATCTGGTAGATGCTTAATAATGCATTCAGTAAAATATAATGTGAATACCTCATCATGGGTTCCAATGTGTCATGACTTTGTTTCAATTTCTAAAACATAATTTTTACCAAAATGGTTGAAATGAAGGGAATATTGCATTGTAAAAATGTTAAAGTAATAAAATAAGATCTTGGCACATCTTATTGAATCTCTTACTTTTTGTACTATGATATTTTTCAGTGGGCATATGATTCTGTAGTGCATGAGCTACTAATTCCCCATGTTTTTGAAAGATGGTACATTTTATTACAGTAAATAGAGCTACATTTGAAAAAGGATTAGACATTCGTGAAGGAGTCCAGCCCAATAATTTTGAATATATACTGAAACTTGCAATAAAGCTGCAAAGACAAATGTTATATTTTTCAATATGTCTTAGTAATAAAGTATCTGCCTAGCAAGAATGAGAACCAAATATGTCTATACCATCTAAGCGCTAAGCATGGATGTGATCATCTATACCCCTAAAACTTAATGGCAGAGGCTGGGGGATCCCTGTAGTTTCTATATCAGCTACCCAATTGCTGAGCATCAGCCTCTGTAGGAAGTTCTCTCTCAAAAGATAAGGTGGGAAATAGTAGCTGAAGATGCCGGACATCAACATTTGGACTTCATATGCATAACACACATGTTCATGCACATCCATATGCACACATATATACGTGCATACACATAAACACATGATCCCACATGTGCATATACACAATGTCAATTTTCAGTTCTGATGTAATGATACTTATTTGGATTTTGCAAAACTAATCTAATACTTTTATGTTTTTGCATATATTAAATACAGATAATGGATTTCTTACTAACTGCTTTTAAAATTTTTTTATTGTTATTTACTCAACTGTGTGTATGTGCGCGCGCGTGTGTGTCTGTGTGTGTGTGTATGTGTGTGTCTGTGTATGTGTAGAACCACGGACGAATTCGCGAACCACCATGGACGCCTCCACCTCCTTCTGCCCCGGGATTCACAGGCTCCGCCTTACCAGGACCAGAAGCGCAGGCCGCCCCCGCTTCCGTCTGGCGTCTATACGTGGGATCTGGGATCCGAACTCGGGACCTTCCGCCTGCAAGGCGGAGGTTTAACCCCTGAGCCACCTCTCCAGCCCCCACTAACTGCTTTTTAATATTTTTGTATTCTAATATATATATTGATTGTATTCATTCCCTATTGTCTCCTCCTGAGAAGTTTTCACACTCTTGATCCTTTACACTCTCCAACTATACTTCCTCAGTCTCAAGTGTGTGTGTATGTGTATGTGTATGCATACATGTTTGTGTATGCTATTGCAATTGTTTGTAGCCCAATTAGTGAATAAATGTCACTTATATACGCATGTACTAGGAGTTATTTACTGGAGCATGATCATGTTAGGATTGGATACAACACTGAAAAAAATGCCCCTCCCTCCTAGCTGCAATTACATAGTCAATTTCCTGTTCTCAGTACTCTGACTAATTACAAGTCTCTGAAGTTATGTTTTTAATTTTTTTATTATTTATTCAATTGTGCGTGCGTGCGTGTGTGTGTGTGTGTGTGTGTATGTATGTGTGTGTAGAACCACGGACAAATTCGGGAACCACCATGGACGCCTCCACCTCCTCCTTGTTTACTCTGCCCCGGGATTCACAGGCTCCGCCCTACCAGGACCAGAAACGCAGGTCGCCCCCGCTTCCGCCTGGCGTCTATACGTGGGGTCTAGGATTCGAACTCAGGACCTTCTGCCTGCAAGGCAGAGGCTTAACCCCTGAGCCACCTCTCCAGCCCCAAGTCTCTGAAGTTATTGATACCTACTGCAAAGGATGCTTCTCACAAAAACTTACAACTACATTAATTTATGAGCATATAAAATAATTCAGGAGGCCATTTTATAGGCAAATCATGTCCACTTCTCAAAATACCTACAGATTCCCCAAAAGATTCCTGTCATCTCCTAAACCACATAGTTGTGAGCATATTTATAGTTTTGAATGTGAACTCCCAACCGTGGCATGGACTGCAATGTCAATCAGAACATTATTGTTTAATTCCCTTGTAGGTCTTTGATTGCTATGCCAGTGGGTACAATTTGCCTTTGTTAGTTTTAGTTTAGCGCAGGCTGCAGCTTGGTAAGACTGCTGATGTCAGTTCATCCCCACCATTAAAACTGGCCATCAGTAAGGAGGCTTCCATCTCATTTCCAGCCTCATTGTTCTGTGTCCTACAAACATGGTGGTATCTAAAGTAATAAGAACTTCGTATATAATTTTGAAAGGCAACCCACCACAGGGGCAATTGCATGTATTTTTCGAGGGTTCAGGGGTTCCCTGAAAATTCAAAGGAAGGTAGCTTATCTTTGATACTTGGATTTTCATTTAATATACACCTTCTAGTAATACCATCATTGACACAATACACTGTTCAAGCTATTTTATTTCCAATTATTTGACCAAGCATCAGTTTTCTTTGAGTTTTCATATATAGTTTTGTTTTCCCCTCATATCCATAATGCTGTTCCATTTCCCATCTTTCCAGAAGCAGAAGCTCCTCTTTCACTTTCATATGAAATTTGTCTGAGATATTCTCCCTAATCACTAAAACTGGTTTATCCTGTCATTATCCATTGTTCAATCATTTTATTTTATTGCTTTTTTATTTCAGATTTAAAAAAGACTAGTTCATTTAGAATTGAGTGAGCCCATGAAATATCTAAAATTGCATGAAAAGATCCAAAAATTATTTTGGTAAGGAAGCCTGTGCAGTGTGAATTACATTTTATTTTCCTTATTTTTTGTATTTGATGAAAATGTGGAGCATGCTTTTATGTAGTTCATATTAGAAAACTCATGAAAACATTAAAAAAACTGTTGTGTTCTACATGATTTAACAATTGCTTGAGTAATTATAAACTCCAGTTTATGAGGGCTTATTCAAATAATGCTTCAAAATGTACTTAATTAATTTATATTATTTGATGCCTGAATTACTTCTCTTCCCTGTAACTAAATCTTATATTTTATATTTTTATATCATTTTTATCATAATTAATTTTTTCCTGTATCTCTTTTCCTGTTATTCAGTATCTTTCATTATGCAGTTAAGGTATTAGCAATTTTTAAATTCCTGTTTGATCTCAATCAATATTAATTTTTCAGTCATTTTTTCTGAATATTTAGAACTTACTCTGTTTATAGAGATTATATTAACTTAGTTTTCAACCCATTTTTCCTTAATAATTTTAATTTTGAATGCAATAAATAAATATTCGTTTTCATTAAATAAATAAATATCATTGCAGAAATGAGTTCTATTCTAAGATTTTCCATTGACATGTACCTTTAGTATGACAATATCAGCAAAACTTAGTTATCATATATTCATCATTTTCTTTTGTATTTCAAAAGACAAACAAATCTTGCTTACTCTGAACTCACCAGGTTATTGAAAATAAAATGTAACATAAAATAATGAATTTAAAACTTATTAATATTAATATATTTCATCCACAGACATTGATCTTCTAAGAGCTAGAAAAATGAAGTGGATTAGCCATAAAATTAACAATTAGTCGATTCAGAGAGAAAGCACTAGTGACAATAAAATCAGATTTATTTTTTTCCTTTCATAGAGATTAATATAGTATGTCCTGCAGAATTTCATTTTGATTTTTTTTCAGGCTTGCTTTAAGGTTCTCCCATTGAGGATTCCTGTTACAGCTATCTAGATAAAGCAAGAAGAGTGTTGGAATATAGTAAATCAGTTTCCTACTTTAAGCATTTGGAAATGAGAGATTGAGCTGCACTGAATCAGTCTGAGAGGATTCAAGTCTGCATAATTTATAGTATAAGTAATCACGGGGAAATGGAAAAGTGAAGTAGGATAGAAATGGGGAAATCATAATCACTTTTGAAGTGAGTCTCTCTCCAGCAGGATCACATGGTAAACATTCCAGAAATATAAATCCTCTGCACAAAGGACTGCCCTTCATTACACGTGTGTCAATGTACATTTGGTTAAAGATTTTAAATGTATGTGTTTTGCTGCACAGATAAGGATGCCTTTTCTTCTGTCAAGGACAAACTTTAAGAGAACAAGGCAGCTGTGAGCTGTTAGCGATCAGCACAAGCCAAACCTGAACAATCATCAGTGTTCTGTTGACATCCGTGACTATATCTGCTTATGAGTTTCAGCCTGACATTTGGATCCTGAGAAACAAGTCATTGTATATATTATACAATGCACCTACAATACTGTTAGTTATTTTTTATACTTTTTAAATATGTTTTTAATTTGAGGAAAGCACACATGTCAGCATTTGCACATCTATAAAATATATCATAATAATATTAATCCTGAAGAAATTTTAATTGAATGCTTGTTTTCATCTTTAAATATATATTACATTTACTTATTGTCTTTCTAGTGAGGGTCAGGTGTGTTAAGCTCATTCTTTCATGCCTTTAAAAATATTTTTAATGATTATATTCTTTGGTAAAAACAAGTTGGTCATGCATTATTTTATTGCTATGGACAAGATAGAAACCATACTTTAATATTCAAATTTATGGGATTAAATAGAAAAAGATCTAAGAAGATACATGCATTTTCAAGATCAATACATGAGTCTCTTAATAGTTCAAATCAAACAATTGAAAAGCTTCAGACATCTAAATTTAAGCATTCAACTAATGAAATTCATTAAGATGTGTATTTTACTGTCAGATGAGCTTTAAACAACTGAACATTATTTGGATTTAGTTTTAGTTTCTTCCTTCAAATATTTAGCACTTACTAAGTGCTTGAAGTTATTGTTCATTATCCCCTTGCTCTCTTTCTTCTCTCTCTCTCTCTCTCTCTCTCTCTCTCTCTCTCTCTCCCTCTCTCCCTCTCTGTATGTGTGTGTGTGTGTGTGTGTGTGTGTGTGTGTGTGTGTGTGTGTGTGTGTGTGTGTGTGTGTGTGTGTGTATCAGCAGAGGACATTGTGTATGCCTGTGGAAGCCCGAGGATGACTGAGGTAGTCATTATAGATTGCTTCTACACAATTTTGCATTTTAATCTGAGATTTCTCAGGCTCCTACTATTTCTGCGTGGCAGTTTTATGTGCTGGACTCAGGTCTTTCCTCATGGAAGGCAGAGTCTTGACTCCTGAGCCATCTCTCCAGCCCAATATTTATCATCTTAAATATTGATTTTAAATACTTTCTATTAAGTTCAGTAAGATAAAACAATATGAAATCTACAGAAATGAAAATTTTTGAAAAGAGAAAATTACAGTTTTAAATCAAAAGAGTACATATTTTCAATTAATACACCAACTTATTAGAAATAAAGTAATACATATGACTTCAGAAGAGAAAGAATATCTGTTTTAAAATGCAAAAATAAAGACATAGTTCATATAAAAACACTAATGAGTAAAAGTGTATGTCAAAATTGCTTTATAGGTGAATTCCAAGAGTTGATTTAAAAACATTTAACACTGAACAATAGGGATCTCATTCTAATTCATTTTATAATGTCATTGTTATCAAATACTGTCCTCACTGAATAATGTCCTCACCAAACAATGATGTGCAAATGGATTTGAATGAAATGAGTACCATACCTTAATAAAACACATATAAAACTGAATTTATAGTATTGGAGAAATCTCATCATATGACAATAAATATAACATACCATCCATACCACTTAGTCTTCTCTCTTGCTGTGACACTACTGAGATTCAAACAAACTTAAGGGTAGACCAGGAGATTTACTCAGCTTATGGTTTCAGAAGGAAGATACAGTCCATTATGGTGAAAAAAGCATGACTGACAGACAGAAGCTGGAGGCAACTCAAGTCATTTCACACATCATGGAGGCCAAGGAACTGCCACAAACTGCAAGAGCAGAATTCTTCCAGAAACATGATAGGGCTAACCATCCTTAAGGTCCACCCACTGTGATTTCAGTCCTCTAGTGAATCTCCACCTCCTAAAGGTACTATGATCTTCCCTAACAACTAAAGTTTGAAACCCATGAGCCTGTGTGGCACAATTCACATTTCAGACTGTGACATCATCTTAAACTGAATAACATGATTAAATGATGTGATCCTTAGAAAGGATGATAAAACACATATTAATAAGTTAATAATATTAAAATTAAAGAAACATGATAAAAATTACAAATCAAAAACAGAAACAATGATTTTATGAGTAAATCAGAAACAAAAGTATAATTCTGAATAATATTCAAAATTGAATTGCTTGTTTTAGCAAAGTGAATTTGTCAAAATAAAGAACAAGACCATCTGACTATGAAGAATACATCAAAACTATTATAACTTGAAGATAGCCTAAGATTTTCATAATAAATCTTAAGATCCATCCATACATATATGCATCTCATTCTCAGACACTTTTAAGTTTGTACAAACAGCATACAAAATCAAGTTTTGTTTGTTGCTCTAGACAATGTAAAAACTAATCAGTAAAACAGTCACTTCACATAAAATAAAAAATAACTATGAATTAACAAAATAATCCTTAGATTTTACAAGTTATCAATATAAATGTGATTGTACTATAAAACATGATTGAAATAATTTGAAGAATCATCCAAATGTAAAAGGCTTGTGTACATAGCTTTGAAGAATTTATATTGTTAAGATGTCAACAGTACAAATTTCAATTTAATGATCAGAGATTGTCATAATCATGTCTTATAAATTTATGTTTCTTCCACAAGTGCTCTCATGAATTAAGGTATTGTTTTACTTTATTTCAGAACAAAAACGGAATGGAAATAAATACTATTCTATATTATAGAATGAATTAAGGTAAACACTTGTTTTTAAATGTGCATTACAAAGCTTAATTTGATAAATTGAATTTAAGAGATAAATTTAAGGATGAATTTAAGGATAAATTGAATTTAAGAGAAAGTTGAAGAGATTTAAGCCAGATTACTAAACCAACTCCCCTAAAAAAAAAAAAAACCCAAAATCTGAACTTTTACTCTTTTGCTAACCTTTGCTAAATATCTTGTGATTAGATAACAATGGAAATTGTATACTGTGCCTTGTTCATGTGAAGAAAGTAGTTCACCACTGTGGCATATTCCCGACCATTCATTTTATGTCTATAAAAACTAATAGCAACATTTCTAATAGACTTAAATGACTCTAATTGTGTTATCAATGATTGTTGTATATTATAATTATTTAAGCAAAAATATTCATTCACAGATATCTGAAAATTTCATAATCCAAGAAACTTCAATAATGAAGACCAAAAGACTCTTTAATCAGCAATAAATTAGTAATCTTAGTCATTTCCATTAATCAATATAACCAATAAGTGTTAACTATGATTCACATTTTTGATTATATTAAATGAAATCAACTCAGAATTCGGATCCCAATTTGAAGAAGAAAATATTCATTCTCAAACAAAAAGATTGAGCATATATTTTTCTTCTCTCTATTCTTTGAAAGGTTCACACACTTTGCCCTTCCCCCTCCCCCTTCCCACTTAGCACTCTCCCACCCTTCTTTCCTTTACAAATCTAACCAGGTAACTCCTGCTCTCATGTTTCTCTGCATGTGTGAACCATAGGGCTAATTTTTTAATACCTGTACTACTAAGACTCTGAGCATCTGTGATAGTGTTAGTGACCTCAGTGGGAAAGTCTACTAGTAGGAAAGCTTTCCTTCTCTTGTCAACCACTGCCCTAATTATACTCTCTGACTGTAGCTGTACTTCTTAAGATTCTCTCAGCCATGGGGTAATGCTGCATGCAGATATGGTGGAAGTAGATCTCATTGAAGTTCTAGTGACAGAAGCCTGTCATGACTGGAGGGTCCTGGCCACCTCTCTACCGTTAGGCTCTTATAATCTTATAGCCTCCTCATCCACTAGGTTCCCTGAGTCTTGGGATGGGAAAAGAATTTTTATGGCCTGGTTGGGGCTGGATATTCCAGGGTCTCTTATATTTTGCACTTTTGCCAGTTGCGGTTTTCAGTCTCTTTAGTCTTCCATAGCAACAGAATGAATATTGTTTGAGTGTTGAGAACTTTCTTTTAAATAACAAACAAAATTCTTTATTTACTGTGTGTGTGTGAGAGAGAGGGTGTGTGTGGGTGTGTGTGTGTGTGTGTGTGTGTGTGTGTGTGTGTGTGTGTGCACTGTGTATCCCTGTGTAGGAACAAGGATGACTTCAGGAATCATCCTGGATTGCTTCAACATCCTTTTTGCCTTGCTCTGGGATTTCCCAGGCTCCTCCCACTAGGGTCAGAATTACAGGCTCTGGGCCTTTCTGTGTTACATTTTTATGTGGGATTCTAGCCTAAGATATTAACTCAGGATCTTCTGCTTGCCAGCAGTCTTAAGCTTAACTCATTTCCCTAGCATGAGAGCTTTTTTTTTTTTTAAATCAAAGGGTATAATACAAAGTGTTTAAAAGGTATCTAAAGTATTTGTATTAGAAGTATTTGTAATCAAAGTATTAGAAGGTATCTATCAAATGATGTTAATACTAATAAATCTCCCCTTCCACTGTTAGTTTAGACAGGTTTATAGTACTAGTCATTTGTTTCCTGACAGTAATGGCAGTATTAAAACCCATTCAGAGAGTAATTGAATACACAAGTACATTAAGTACTACCACTGAAAAAAGGAAAATATATGTTTGCATCAAAGTATATCATTCAGATTATGAAACCCATCAAGTTGACAAATCGTGATTAAACATCACAAATATGTATCAAAGAAATGTTGTTCAGCTATTATCAAGGTCATTTGCATTCTACTGATAATAATAAGATGTAGTTTTGTTCTTAATTAATTTTATTCTTCCATACAAATATGAACATTTATAACTTTAGTTTTTTAAACATACTATAAAGAGAGACGCTGCTTCAACGAGATAGAAGAAGAAAATTTACCTCCCCAAAACTGCCCTCTGCTCTCCAGATGTGCAACATAATATGCATATATACATTACCTAGCACATTCAACACATAGAGATATATAAATAATAACGTAAAAATGAGAAAAGAGTGACAATTTTTTTACATACCTGTAACATTCCTTAAAAGAAGGAGGGAACAGGAATAAAAGTTACATTGATAGGAAAAAAGAGTCAATTACCTTAATTTGCAGATGCCACTATCCTCTTAAATGTTTTAAAGTCTTCACCAGAAAAATTTTAGAACTGATAATAACTTTCAGCAAGTTAGCAAGGTACAATATCAGTAACAAAAGCTGGTATCTTTCCTACATACCTGTAATGAACTTTGAAAACTAGAATCTCTGTAAGCATCTGGTCAAAAAATAAAGCTTTTCAGATATACAGTGGAGGAAATTTATTTTGGAATCACACTTACACGAAGGGTTAGAAAACTGAAATGGCAGCTCAAAAGAGAAGGCAGTACCAAGCTTTAGGGCTGTAGAGTTCAATTTCAGAAGCAAACAGAGAATGAAAAAATTGATGCCAGGGGTTCAGAGTTCTGTGTCGCACTGCAGAAACCAAAGACCAGCAAAATAGAATCAGCAAAACAGAATTAAAGAAAGGAGAGATGTCTGCCAGGGCAGAATTACAGTAAGCATTGCAGGAGGTGGGAAAGAGTTTGTCAGAGGAAATTCTTTATCTTGCCTCTAGTCACACAACACACTCAGTGTACTTCCTCCATCAGGTTTGGGAAGTTCAGAAAGTTTATTTTGCAGCATTTTTGTGATATGGAACAGAAGACAATAGCGAAGAAAGGTTCCAGGGACCTACATCAAACTGGTAAACGAAAATGCAGTTAACTACAGCTAGTCCTGGGTGGCAACTCAACTGGTAAAAAGTTTGCCTTTCATGCATGAGGACCTGAATTTCATCTGTATAAAAGAAAAAGACAGCATGAACATGGTGCTGTGCATTTAAAGACCCAATTATGGGAGGAGAAAGGTACTCTTTCCTGTGAACCACTGTTCTGCAGTCTAACCTGTGCGGAAAGGCTCAGAAAGACAATGCAATATATTTAAATATGTGGAAGGCAGGGAGTACTTTCCTCAGTGAGACATTCACTTATATATTCATGCTCCAGCAAGTGTTTAGGTACAGGCCAGTATAAGCAGCCCAAATAGGGATGGGGGGAGGTTTGCACACTCAAAGATGATGAGAGAGTAGAAGGGAGATTGGTTAGGAGGTGGGTATGTGATTGAGTAATAGAGATGAGGATGATACTAAATTATCATTTTCATGTTTGAAATGCTAACAGACAAATGTTTAAATAAATAAATGAAAAGTGCAGAAAAATAAGTGACTAAATAAAGTGGGACGCAGTATCTGAGGTATGACAGTTAAGATTTCAGGGCATTGCTTGGTCTCCACAGTCACATACAAATGCACACACACACACACACAAATGCACACACACAAATGCATGCACACATATAAATGAATGCACACACACACAAATGCTCTCTTACATACATACACAAATGCACACTCACAGGCACTCAAACATATGCACACCCACACACATACACCAACACACCAACACACCAACACACACACACACACACACAGGCCAAAAGGTAGTAAGATTGATTTGGATATTTTTAGTAGTGCTACTATGTCCAAACATATCCACAAAATTCTGTGTACTATTAAAAGCCAGTTTTCAAAGGATGGGAATTTTGATGATCCTAGTCTGGAACAGCATATAGAGTTATAAGAAATATATTTCTATTGTATATAAATCACCCAGTTTATACTTTTTGTTACAGAAACACAACTAAGGTATATGCTCTGAAATGAAAATAGTAGTGTCTCATTAACTTAGAAAGTTAACATTAATGAGATCTTTACATGATGAACATATAATGATGATGATTAGCATAATTCTATTTTTAAACTTTTTATATAGCCCATTGTGTGATACAAATTATATTAATATATTTCACATAATGTTAAAGGTAGTTTTTTTCTCATTTTTCACTTGAAGAAGAGAACCACAGACACATTACAAAATCTTTTTCCAAGGCAAATAAATTTTAGTATTTTTTACCTAACTCCCAATTGAGTTTGCTTTCTGAATTTAATGACAGTATGAAAATAAACTTTAATTTGCTATTTTGCGGAGAATCATCACCCTAGATTTCTCAGGGAATAATATAGTTCTGTTTGTTGATAACTAAGTATTACATAGCCATGTATGAAACAGAATAATTTTAAAAAGTAATTCAATTTACTCTAGGTTATGCTTAGATTAGACATTGAAATTTGAATTTTGATCTTAACTTTCTGTATAATCACATGTACTTTGTTCAACATATGAGATTTAGTTATCTAGAATGATGGATGCATATAACCTTGTGTGACAGAATTATTTTGAGCATTTCAATATGTTGTATATTGTATATAATTGATTACATATTAATGCATCTTATATTTGGTGCATGAAGCATTGAGGGAAAATGATGGTTTTGAAAAATGAGGCCAATATTTTATTTATGTGTAATTGAGCATATCTCTATGAGCATATTCATTAAAGGTTTGGCACAGTCTTTTCTAGATAAGTTGTATTTTGGAGCCCTCAGAGAATTGACATAAAGTGTGGGTTTCTTTTTTTTTGTTGTTGTTGCCTTCCTTTTTGTTGCCTTCCTTGTTGAACTTTGAATAGTAATTTTCCAATTCTATTTCAAAGTTTCTGTTTGGCTTGGTTTTCTTCAGATTAGTCTACTCATCCATCAGGTTTTTTTCTTTTCATTTCTATTTTTATTCAGTTTTGTTTGGACTTTTAGCTGATTTTTTTTTCTCTCATGAGGTTTAAAAGTATTATTTTTTTCATAGGCTTATGGAATCATGAGGATTTTTCCCCATTCTGCTTGAAACACTTTCCTTTGTTTTTTTGTTTTGTTTTGTTTTTGCAATTTTTACTTCCAGAAAATCCTAGATTTCTGTCTTGATTTAGAAACATATTCTGTACCAACATTGAAATAAGATCCTACCAGTTGTTTTGGTGATGTCACAGAGACTTGGTTATTTTAATAAAAAATATTTATAACACAGCAATTTATTAGCAGTTGCTAAAGCAGGAGTAATCCAATAATATGCATGGTCTTATAAAGAAGCCAAAGTTAGCAGAGAATTACTATGAAAATCTTGATTGCCTTTTCAAAACTTTTTTGTTGGCATTTCTATTCCTGAAACATTAAGCGATGAGTTTCTCTAGTAACTCTAAATAGAAATTATTTCTTCTCATTAGCAATGTGTCCTTTAGTTGCAGATTTGGAACTTACTTTGCAGAGATCTGGCAACTCAGGTAAGCTCAGAAAACTTAAAGATTACTTTGACACCATGTAGTTATAGCTATCATGAAACTCATGCAACAGAGAATGTTGAAGAAAGGAGAGCTGGTTTATATATATATATATATATATATATATATATATATATATATACCCTCTTAGAGCACACCTACTCAACTTTGAAGCATCTGCATATACAGAAGCAAGACTTTTTAAATGTCCATTAGGTACACAAATTATAACATGCTATATTACTTGTAGAAATATGAGGAACACAGTAAGAGATGCAAGTGGATTTTCCTTAGAAGAAGGACAAATGGGATTTTCCTTAGAGATGTGTTTTCATCTTTACTATGGAGGCTATCACATTATTTCTCAAAGGCAAAACAAACATTTCTTTAGATAACAAACTCCCTGTCCTGAAACATAGAAGATATACTGTTTATGTTTTCTCTAATGTAGATACTATCATGAATGATGAATGATGAATCAGAGCATTTTCTTAGCTGTCAAGTTTTGTAATCCCATTCAGTGTACAGGTATATCTTGGGGCATAGCAGATCTTTATCATTAAATAGATAATGTTTTAAAATAAATAAAATCATATGGTTAAAAAACTTTAGTGTTCCATTTTAGCAGAATATTTATAATTTTGACAATGGGTACTTGGTAAGTAAAAAAAAAAAAAAGAAATTGAGGATTCCAGAGAAATGCACTTCAGCTTATTCTTACATCTGTTTCCTCGTGATATATATGCTTATATATATATATATCATTATAATAAAAGTACTGCAGATTGAAGTATTGATGTACTTCCAAAGTTTTACCAAACATGAAAGGAGCTAGATACATGGCAAAAATATTAAGCAAGATATGAGAGCAATAATATGACCATAATTCCTTGTGTGGCAATGCTGAGATGTTTTAGAGGGGGCCTGGCTTTTAAACTTTTATGGGCTTCCTCAAAGCTTTAATTAGCTAGAGAGCTAAATAGTAGCTGACAGCCAGCAGAATCTCTTTTCCTGAGCTAAAGTCATACTAATTAAATTCCAGGAGGGAAGCATTTCTTTCTAGCACCCTAATCATTCATTCTTGCTTAGCTGTAAAAAATGTAGTCTTGTGATCTGATAGTAATAGAAATGGGCAGATGTTTGAAAAAGTGGCCAATACATTTTTAATAAGGATTTTTCCTTCTCAGCCAATATCCATAGGATAGTAATGTTTAGTTCAGTTAAAAGTATGTTTTGGGAAAGCAATAATTCAAGAGGTTCAGCTATACTGCTAGAATTCTTATAGAAAGCTATTTCATACAACATATAGAAGTATTACAGTTTAATAGCAATACATTCTATTGAACATTGTATTGATAAAAACATTTACACATTGACCTTATAAAAACATGTTTACATATAAGGTTTAGGAACTTCTTTAAAAAGTTTTAAATAAGTTATTTCATATTAATATAAACTGTCATATCCATAAAATACAACAAAATATAATCAGTGTATGTATCTATATCAAAGCATGAAGCAAATCTTTTTAAACTGTGATATTTACAGTGTCTCTCCAATAACATTGAAAGGTCTGTTATTTTTAAAAAGGAAATTTCATATTAGTTGGCATTAGAAATAGAACAAGTATATTTCAACTGTTAAAAATATTGACCAGTATTTAGCTGTGAGATATCTTTAGCAAATATTGCCTTTGTTTTCTAGTATTACTTTTAAGTGAACTATCTATTATCATCTGGCATTATGGTCTACATATGCTATGTGTTAGCAACACAGTAGACCCCAAAGCCATGGGGAAGCGAGCAAAGTTGCTGTCTATCTATTAGAACTTGTTGATCAAACAGTAGACGTTAACTCTAACCTGGAGATGATGTAAGATTTACCTGTAAAAGTAACACTGAACAAGGGCATGGAATGTAGAAAACTAAAATCAAAGCTTCATAAGCAAGGAAGGATAATGTTCTAAATTCAGGAATCAACAGAAATTGGAAATATTGGTAATGGGTGGAGAAAAAGAGCATTATTAAATAATGTTTTGGCATTAATGTTTTCTCTGTCTCTTCTCTTTTGCCCTTATATCCATTTTGAGCTTTAGTGTAGTATGAGTCTCAATTTATAATATGTTTATCTATCTATTATCTATCGATATATTTATAATCATTTTTTCTATACTATCTTATTATGATTTATCATCTATATATGAATCCATGCATCCATATTCTGTGTACCTATCTATAATCAATGCCTTTTTTTGTTTCCCTTTAATTTTTTTATGCTAAAAAAGATTAAACACACAAGACCATAATTCAGTTTTTACTGTTGCCACTGATATTAGACTATTTAATATTTTCAATATTTTCCATCCCTAGGTCAACAATTCTAGTTTCTTAGTAGTGAAAATATTAGGTTTTATTAGAAATATTTAATAATAAATATTTAAAATAGAGTTAAAAATTCAAAGTAGAACATTTTTTGAACTTTAAAAAAGAAAGTACAGACTTCACAGGGGAGATGGCTTCAGGCAGTAGGATCCTTAGAGGCAAGGGATTAAACAAACAAAATTGAGTTTCTATACTAGAAGGCAGCCCAAGAAGGAGCCAAAAGCTATGCCACTAAGTTAGACTACTTAGAGGAAAATTCAGCACCCACATAAGCAGATGCTCTGGAGGATGGGAGGGAGAAAGCAGGAAGCACTAAGGGAGGAAGAGGGAAGGAAAAGTGGTGAGAGGGAGGAGGGAAAGTGGGAAAGGAAGAGAGTGGAATAGGGAACAACAAGGGGGAAGGGAGGGTAAGGAAGAAAAAGAGGGGTACCTATTGGGCTTGTATAATTAAGCAAAAATAATGTTATAAAAAAGAAAGCAAAGTCTTCAATATGGACTAGGATGCAGAAGTGTGCTTTAGGCATTTGTGAAAGTAGAAGGAGGCAAAAGCAAGAAAAGCAGAGAGGTAATGCAGGAAAGGAAACATGAATCTACTTTGAAAACATGTTCTCTAACTAATCAAGAATAAATTTTTTTTCTATGTGAAGCATACAGACTATTTCCTATATTAATCCTGTTTACTGAGAGGAAGAAGTTCATTCCAGGATGAGTTTTTCCTGCTCCTTCATAGAGGTTAACTGCAGGCATAATAAGCTTCCTCACTAATTCTTGATTTCACCTGAATTACAGGTGAATGATATCCTTTGTGTGTCTCTGGAAAAGCATCCCAAGGGAAACTTACAGAAATAATACAGACTGAACACTTTAGTATGGATTAAACTGAGGCTACAGGATCAACTGCAGCTGCAGCTGAAATGCCACTAAGCTGAAAGAATATCTTGGGGAAAGTAAAAGGATTTGTCAGATCCAAACTTCCATTAATAGACAGCTTTTAGTACATTGTCTTCAAAATGCAAGGATAGCCTTAATTAGTATGATTAATAGAATGAGTTATAGTTATTGCAACTTGTTTGAAAGTCTTAATTAAATTTTACTGAATTTCTTAGAGTTTGTGAAAACTTTTTTAAATTTTAGCTGGCTGACTTTGCTGGATGTAAGTTAGCTTGTCAATGCAAGTCCACAATCATTACCAGACAACGTTCAAAGACAACACTATGGATTCTTTGTGCTGAAGATCTGTTTATCTTGCTCCTCTTCCAGCATGGAGCAGGAAGTCTGGATCCACAGCTTCTGTTAATCCCTTTCACAGAGCAATTGCTTTTACCTTGTTGTCTATAGCTTTTTTGGAAATTTTCTCCTTAAGAATGAAGGCTTGTTAGACCTTTGAGTCACTAAAAGGTAAGATGCTCACATTAGTATGTAGACCATAGTGGCAGTTAAAGTAGCCAGTGCAACTTTGGGTTGTATTTCTTGTGCATGTTCAGCATAGCTATTAAGAGCTTTATGTCACATACTGTATATCTGCCCCATGCCTCCATGGAGAAAAGACATCTTCTCTCACATTGTCAAAATGCACCCAAGATTTTTAGCTGACCATTCCAATTTTCTGTAAGAATGAGCACCTTTGAAGAGGATGCACACATGGTCCATGTGTCCTGTCCTTGTGCTATTTGGTATCTCAGAAAAGAATGTGTCCCTTGGTTGGGGCAAAATTCCACAAATGTGAATTACACGTGAAATCCTGTGAATGGAATACAGACTTTCTTCTGGTCTTGAATTGTAATATGGAAAGAAAGAAAGAAAGAAAAATGGAGTAAGAGATTTGTCTCCAGAATAAATGCCAGTTCTAATAAAGGCAAATCAGAGGAACATCATAGGACCAAAGGCGACAGATGCATTGAACCTATCTGTCCATCATGGGCTCTTATTTGCACAATATGTTAGCATATGATGGAACTGACATCATTCATTTTTAGTGGCAGAATGAGCATTATTCAACAGCAGGAGCAATTAAATCAGTCTTGCTGTCGAAGAGGAGGCTGTGCTGAGCATCTGTAGTTTCTTCTCTTACAACAAACAAATATTTGTTGTCCCTGGCTAAAGCATTATGATGCTCCCAGACAGGATTCTAGGCAACACAAATTTAATTTAATCCACCACTCACTCAAATTATTCAAATGAGTCAGATGCTGTGCAGTAAGATTTTATAGTGATATGAAAATATCCAGCACTTTCATTCACTTCTATAGGTTTAATAGCACTTATTTGTGTATGTGCACATGTTGTGCAACTTAAGCTTTATGTTTCATGTGCCAGTTCTACCATCCAAATTATTTGCTAGCACCTCCAATGTGCAAGTCAATCTCAGACTAATCTTTTTTCTATAAAAAGTAGGAGTTATATATGGACAGCTTCTACTGCTATTCAATTATTTGTCTTCTGTTTAACACTGTGTTTTTCATGCAGCAATGAGTCAGCCTCCCTTGAGGCAGTATTTCATTTTTAGCAACATCAGTATTTCAAGAAGACACTTTTGTAAGCTAGGACCATTGTTTTCCCTCCCCTTCTAGCCAATGAAATTATATCTTCTACCAGACAAAAGAAATCGAGCCAGAAATACTGATATGATCATGAATATGATATCCATAACTCCTTCTTGTGTGATGCATACTCCTGAAATTGTTAGGAAATAGAGAGAAGGAACAAAGGAACACAATTCTTCCCTGGACTTTGGACAGGGATTAAAAACCCCTGAAGCATTGGTAAATGCTGTATCTATTTGATCAATGCTGGTGACAACATCAGTTTAGAGTTGGTGCTATTTTAATTTTCATATTAGAAACTTGTTTTAAAATCTGGAATGAATACGATGTTTGTAAGAAGGTCTTGAAGTCTTTGAATGTTGACTGACATATCTCCTATTGTCTAGCACCCTGAAGCTGGAAACTCAGAAATGTAGCCTCCTTATGGCAACATTATCAAACTGCTTTCATGGAATCCCAGCTCTTTGGATATTTTATGATCATTTTGCAGTCATTTGCAACAGAAGAAATTATTCCTATTCTTGGAGAACTTGTTCCTATCATAATCATCGAGGACTGTTTTGTTGACTTTGGAATCAGCACTCCAGGCAAGCAGAGATTTGAGGAACTGTGGAATGACCTTGCTTAATATTCCCATTCAAGGTGGGAGAAGTCATTAATTCAGTAAGCAGCCATGCTCAGCAGATCTGGGAAATGCTTATGACTGGTATAAATGCAATCCTTCATTTACATTCCA
Source organism: Typhlomys cinereus (assembly GCA_023101885.1). Taxonomy (NCBI): domain Eukaryota; kingdom Metazoa; phylum Chordata; class Mammalia; order Rodentia; family Platacanthomyidae; genus Typhlomys; species Typhlomys cinereus. The sequence continues at coordinate 440,903 of JALPQD010000356.1, read as the reverse complement.
CCCTTCTCCTCCTGGCTTTTGAATCAGCTAGGAGACAAGTTTTGTACTGCCCCCTGGTGTTGCAACATTAGGTCCAATAAAGCCTTTTGTGGATAAAGATCAAAAAGGAACAGAACATTGCAGCAATAGTATCAGAAGATGGCAATAGTGACAGCATGGGAAAGTAGCAGCAGAGAGGGGAAAGAGGAAGAAAAGGGAGGAGGGCTAAAGAGGTGTGGGAGAAAGTGGAGGATATGGAGTGGTAAGAGGGAAGGAAGGGAGAAGGGGAAGGGAGAAAGATGGGAGCAAAGGCACCGACCCATTGAGTATAACTAGGTAAAAAATAAAATAAAAAATAAAAGAACAAAAAATTCTAGGCAAAGAGATACAATAAAAAAATAATTAGCAGCACTGGAAGGAGGCTGAAAACTTCCAGAGAAATGTCGGAGAAAGGCTGAAGTACAGAGAAAGTGAAAGAAGCCTGAGAGCCTCTACTTCAGACTGTTGATAGAAGGGTTCCTGGGAGCTGCCAAGCCTGGAACACAACCGGTTCTGACCACCGAAGCTAGAGAACTAGTGCCAGCTTCTTTCAAGGCCAGTATCTAGACAGTCAAAGTTCTAGAGCTGTGTCTGTAGTCAACACCGAGGAATGTTGACAGCTGCTACAGTAGTAGATGATGCTTAGAAGTACTGATCTCACTAGCTGATCAATGCTGGGTTCCTGGTGAATTAAACCTAGATGTGTAGTTCTCTTTCCCAGGTGGAACATGCCCTGTGTTTTCTTGAGTCAGGTTAACTGTGATCACCTACAGTAGATTCTCATGACAATGGGCTTATTTGCATTCCATTGTAGAAGGATCATGAAGAGTCACTGGTCTTGGGCATCTTTTTGAGATCTAGGGACTCAACTGAGCTAGGGCTTTTTGCCTCTATGTTACCCATGTTTCTGACAGTAGCATAACAAATGTATTGGATCACCAAAGTGAAATTAGAGAAAATCTTTCTTTGACCTGTTAATTTTATATCTATGCAATGTGCTTAAATGTTCTTTCATGTGTCCCCAGGAAAATACACGTAACACAAAACCATTAATCCTCTAACCTAAGCAGCTAGTACTATTGTAAGACTCTGAATATATACATTAGCAGGGAAATAATATGAAGGGAATAATAAGCAGGGAAAAGTATGAAGATAGTCACCATGGGCAAATCTAACGTGTAGATTTAAAACAAAGTGAACGCTTTTCAAATGTGTTTTGTGGAAGATTGTATTATTGGCAACTGTGGAATATTATGTGCTACATTTTCTTTCTTGTCTCTTTCAATATCTACTGCAAAGATAAGTTACAAAAACAAACATTTTCCAAACGTCTTTTTCATTATATTGTTTTCCAGTTTTCTGTTTATTTAATGATATTACTTTCCCCAGTCAATCATGATTATGTGCTCCACCTTCTCTCAAACAAGACTTCGATGAGAGCTATTATGAAATGTTAGGTGGTTTTCTCTTTCTCATTCAGAGCATGCATTTTATATATTTCTATTTGAGGAGCTGAAGAAAATACTCAGGGGTTAAGCCTCTGCCTCTCAGGCAGAATGTCCTGAGTTCAGATACCAAGTTCCACATAAAAAAATGACAGGCAGAAAAAGTGGCCGGTTCCTGCTCTAGTGGGCAGAACCTGGGGTATCCGAGAGCAAAGCAATAAGGAGGTAGAAAGAATACAGGATATTCCCCGATGTCACCCTTGGTCCTCCACAGAAACGTACGTGTGTGTGTATGTGCAGGCAAAATAAGCTAAAAAGGGGGAGATCTATTTCTATTCAAAAAACAATTCTGTATGCTTAAATGTAGGTATTTGAATCTCACTCTGAAATTACTGTTCTAATTCTTCCTTACACTGTGTGAAAATTGCAGTTAAACTCAACTGAGGATGCATAATTTTATTCAATCAACTACTCCTTTTGGTTATGTTTGGTGATCCTGTTAAATAATTCAATTCCAAGGCTGCTGGTGAGAAGCAAGAAATCATTTGCTTTCTACTTACACCTAACTTGTCATGGAGCTTTACAGCTGTGTTTCTTTCTAACACCTAACCTTAAGTCACATGTTGCATTATGCTGATGACAATTTGTTTGATGTATTCAGTTGACTAAGCTCAGACCTATAATTCATGTAAATCTTAGCTCTAATTTTGGCTGTCTTCTTTGTTATTTCTACTATGTAATTCTTTAAATGTTACTGAAATAATTTCCTTTTCCCAAACTTATTCAAACTGCCATTCTTTCTTAGAAGCTTAAAATCTGTATCTCTGTCAAGTGAAACATGTATGCTAAATTATCATAAATATTAATTATCTGCCTAATTATTATATAAAATGATGACATGAAAATACATCCTTGTATGCCAAACAATTCTAACTATGCACATGATAATTCACACATGTGTACTGTTTTATCTGTGTCTTCCATAAAAACAAGAAACTCAAAAAGCATGTCCAGTATCTTTTATTTCCATATAGTATTTAACTTAATTCTCTATTCAAGGCAAAACATGTTAAACCAATTGACTGTTAAAATTCAAAATAAAGTCTGTTTGGAACAAAACATTGTATAAAGATTCTATTTCATAATTTTCATGATTTACCAACATTTTAGTTATAGAAATTATTAACGCTTATTCACAACTCTGTGTGTGTGTGTGTGTGTGTGCGTGTGTGTATTTAGCAGACATGACTTGTACTTTTCCTAGCCTGACTTACCTTATGTCCATTGCCTCAGTGCTTTTAATTTATCTTGCTCGTTTGTATTCAATGACATCTTAATTAATGAGCCTTACCCATTTAAAGGAATTCACTGAAACATGAATGATGAGACTAATTTAAGGGATCTAACATTTCTACTAGCAGTTATATAAAGTAATTATGTCTCTTACTCTTTTCCCTTTAGGTCATGTTACAATACAGACTTCATAATATAGACAAAATTATATTCTACATGATTCTTTCATATATTATTTGTTGTTCTATTCGTAGTCTAGTACAATGATAGCTTCTATTGTTTATAACAAAATCTTTACATCTTGCTTTTCTCATGCTACTTTAGAAAATTTAGCATCAGTTTTCAAAGGTAATGTCTAATTTCTTAATTTCTAATATCTATTTTTCGCAGCTGCTATACCTCCTACTTATCAATCATATTGTTTGGACTCCATCTGGGCAATGATTTAGCTAAATGTACTGGCTTTCAGAGAGTAAAGTAAAAAGGGGGATTTACTTCTGCATGCTATCTATACATGAACAATCACTATATTAAATAACATGTTCTGTTATTTAATGTAGTGATTAATATAAATAATTAAGTATAGCTCACCAAAGAACTATGGACCTGTGCCTCCTTATTTTTTTATTTTTATTTTTTTATTTTTCTGCTCATACAAACGTAATAGGAACCCCTGTGCCCTCCCTCCCTCTACCCCTCCCTGGACCTCTCTGTTCCTTCCCCCCTTTGCTCCTTCCTTTCCCCCTCCCTCCCGTTCTCCCAGTGCCCCTTCCCCCCCATCTCTGAAGCATCCTTTAATGTGTATGTCAAACATTCCTCTGGGTCCTCATCTTGATGAGGTGTAAGAACTCAGTGGCAATTCCTAGAACTTTCTTGTGTTCCCCTTAAGTATAGGAACACTATTGTGACTGTTAATCCCTTGCTTCTAAGGATCCTAGTGCCGTTAGTCCATGTAGAATTCGAGGGGTCATCGGATTCAAAAACATATCAAAAAGATCATTCACAGGGACCAAGTAGGCTTCATCCCCGGCACACAAGGTTGGTTCAACATACGCAAATCAATAAATGTAATTCATCATGTAAACCAGTTCAAAGTCCAAGACCACATGATGCTCTCGATAGATGCAGAAAAAGCCTTTGACAAGATCCAACAGCCTTTTATGATCAAAACGCTAGAGACAGTAGGAATGGAAGGAACCTTCATCAATATAATAAAAGCTCTATACAACAAGTCCACAGCAAGGATTATGCTCAATGGGGAACAAATGGAAGCATTCCCACTTCGATCAGAAACTAGACAAGGCTGTCCACTCTCACCACTTCTATTCAATATTGTACTTGAAGTCTTAGCTGAAGCCATAAGACAACAAAGGGACATAAGAGGGATTCAAATCGGCAAGGAAGAAGTCAAGCTATCCCTATTTGCAGATGACATGATCTTATACCTGAGTGATCCCAAAAACTCTACCAGGAAGCTCCTGGATCTAATTGAGAAGTTCAGCAGGGTGGCAGGATACAAAATAAATGTGCAAAAATCAGAGGCCTTTCCTATATGCCCAGAATGAAAGAAGTGAAAAAGCCTTGAGAGAAACAATCCCATTTACTATAGCCCCTAAAAAAAGGAAATACCTTGGTATAAATCTAACCAAGGAGGTAAAAGACCTTTACAATAAAAACTTTAAAACCCTAAAGAAAGAAATAGCAGAAGACACCAGAAGGTGGAAAGACCTCCCATGTTCCTGGATTGGCAGAATCAACATCGTAAAAATGACCATGCTACCAAAGGCAATATACAAATTCAATGCTATACCAATTAAAATCCCAAAGCAATTCTTTAAAGAAGTTGACCAAATAATCTCAAAATTCATATGGAGGCACAACAGACCCAGGATAGCAAAGACAATCCTGAGTAACAAAAACACTGCTGGAGGTATCACCATACCAAACCTTAGTCTATACTACAAATCCTTAGTTATAAAAACAGCCTGATACTGGCTTCAAAATAGACACACAGATCAATGGATAAGGATTGAAGACCCGGATATAAGCCCACAAAATTACAGCCATTTGGTCTTTGACAAAGAGGCCCAAAGAATCCAATGGAAAAAGAACAACATCTTCAACAAATGGTGCTGGCAAAACTGGATCTCCACATGCAGAAGATTAAAGCTGGACCCATACTTGTCACCATGTACAAGACTTAGTTCCAAATGGATCAAGGAACTTCATATCAGGCCAGAGACTATAAAAACCATAGTTGAAAGGATAGGGAATTCCCTTGAGCTGATTGGGCTAGGCCAACATTTCCTAAACAGACAGTAAGTGCTACCAACTCTCAACAGTTGGGATCTTGTGAAATTAAAGAGGTTCTGTTCAGATAAAGAGATTGTAACACAAGCTCAAAGGCAACCCACAGAATGGAAGAAAATCTTCACTAACCACACATCTGATAGAGCTCTACTGTCCAAAGTGCACAAAGAACTTAGAAAACTAAACTCCAAGGAAAACAATAGCCCAATAAAAAATGGGCCCTGGAACTTAAAAGAAACATTACCAGGGATGACATTATGATGTCTAACAAGTATCTTAAAAAATGCTCCACTTCTTTAGCCATCAGGGAAATGCAAATCAAAACTTCCCTGAGATATCATCTCACCCCAGTCAGGATGGCAAAAATCCACAATACAAACAACAACAAATGCTGGAAAGGATGTGGAGAGAGGGGAACTCTCCTACATTGCTGGTGGAAATGCAGGCTCATACAGCCACTCTAGCGAGCCGTCTGGAGATTCTTAAAGAAATTAAAGACTGAAATGCCATATGACCCTGCTATCCTACTTTTGGGAATAACCCCTCATGCAGCAGAGTTTCACCTCGATAGCACAAGCATGACCATGTTCATAGCAGCACTGTTTACAATAGCAAAGTCATGGAATCAACCCAAATGTCCAACAGTTGACGAGTGGTTAAGGAAACTGTGGTACATCTATACAATGGAGTACTATTCAGCCATCAAAAATGATGAATTACTGGAATTTGCTGGGAAATGGATGTCATTAGAAACAATTATATTAAGTGAAGTATTCCAAACCCAGAAAATTAAGCGCCATATGTACTCCCTAATAGGTGGCTCCTAGTACCAAACCCACCCACCCCACCTAGAGACACTCGACGATAAACCTATGTAATACAGTAATTGTAAGGAGTATGAACAGGAAGGATGGGTTTGGAGGGCCACACCAGACACAAGGAGAGAGGGGACCATGTTATAGCAGAGAAAATAGGCCTCCATCAAGGAATGCAAGTAAGTAATGTGACACCTGGTTAAGTTCACAGACGTTCGTACCTGATCATGTACAACTGAGGGGGTATGATCTCACCAGAAGGGGATGGCATATAGTCTGGCAGATAAAAAGTAATCATTTTGCAAATGGGTGATTGACACCTCCCTCTCTGAGGTTTCCTGCTTTTATTACATCTACCCTTGAATGTGCTATTATAACAAGACTCCAGTTTAATAGTTTTTTGTCTCTGACCAGGGGGTGACATACAGTGCCCATCAGGATGGAGTAAAGGGCATTGCAGGAGCAGCAAAACTGCTAAAGAAAATCAACAAACCACAATCCCAAACTTCAGAGACTCTATATCAACCACCTAGAACTAGGCCAGCCTAATCTCTCCCCATCCTGAAGCTCAGGGACATTTGTGGAAGAGGGGGTGGTAAGAGTGTAAGAGCAAAAGGATGGGAGGAGCAATAATTTGCAAGATTCTCCACACCAGTTAGGGCCGAAGCAACCATAATAGGACTTTGCATGCCCTGCGCAATGTCCAACACACTATTGACCTCACAAAGTCTAGCATCAGCTAAAGGCACCAAGATCCTTGGAGGCAAGGGAATGACAGCCACAGTAGTGTTCCTATGCTTAAGGGGGACATGAAAAAGGGTTCAGGGAAATGCCACTGGGTCCTTGTACATCATCGGAGAGCAGGACCCAGAGGAGAGTTAGGCATACACAAAAAAGGACTCTCTGGGAATTGGGGGGGAGGCACTGGGGGATGGGGAGGGAGGGGAGGGGTAACAAGAGGTTCAGGGGGAGGAGGAGGGAGGGAGGGAACTGGTCTACCTATTAAGTTTGTATGAGCAGTAATAATAAAAAATGTATAAAAAAATTTAAAAAACATAAATGTTCATCAAGAATGGAAAAAAATAAAGAATTTGAGGGGTCAATGATATGTTGGTCATTGTGCGGATCATGCAGTGTCCTATTATAATTGCTTCGGCCCTAACTTGTGTGGAGTATCTTATAAATCATGACTGCTCCCATCCTTGTGCTCTTACAATCTTACTTCCCCCTCTTCTGCAAATTTCCCTGAGCTTCAGGATGGGGAGCGATTAGGCAGGCCTGATTCCATGTGGTTGATGTAGAGTCTCTGATGTTCTGAATTATGGTTTGTTGATATTTTTTTCAGTTTTGCTGCTCCTGCCATGCCCTTGGCTCCATCCTGATGGGTATTGAATGTCACCCTCTGGCCAGAGATAAAAACCTGTTAAATTAGAGTCTTGTTATAAGAGTATATTCAAAGGTAAATGGAATAACAGTAGTAGACCATGGTGAGAGAGGGGTTAATCACCCATTTGCACAATGGTTACCTTCTATCTGGCAGCCTATATGCCCTCCCCTGCTTTTCCATTCATTCCAATACCTTTCTGTTATCATATACTCTGTCTCTATAATTATTTATCGTTCAAGTATTCAGGAGCTCTTTACACTTTGTTTGCATATTAAAATAAGTGTTATGTAGTAGTATTTATTTTCTCTTCTGGTTATTTTTTCCTTATTTTTATTTAAGTAATAAACATTGATTCTTTGATAGTTCTACAAGAAATCTTCACAACAAATTTTTCTTTCCACTAATGTACAACTCAATCATCTGCTTATAAATCTGTAAATTTGAGGTGATTTTGAATACTTCAAATTTTAACACAATTCAACAATGTAGAGTGCTTTCTGTTTTTATTAGGGTAGAATATGCAACTTACAGCAGAGCATAGCATATCAAGTTGACAATAGAAAACATTCTGACAAAGTACATTTCCCCCAAATGAACAAACCCAACAGAATTTTTGGGTGAAAATATAGGGAAATTGAGTCAATATCTCAGGATATTGATAACAGTTATCACTTAGATAATTTTGAATATTTAATATTCCCCTTTAGGCTACATTGAAGTAAATGAATGAATAAGAAAAGTTTTCTTTAAGTTTAAATACCTTTGTAAAAATGAAAGGATTTGCAAGCAGAAATAAATTTAAATGGCAGGGCCTCCTGGCCTTCATTATAAAAGAACCAAGTAAATTAACTGGGAACACAGCAGGGTTTTATTATCAAGGAAGAAATTAGTTCGATGTCTTTTTAAACATAATTTCAGGACTGAGTTCACTGGAAGGCAAAGTAAAAAATATATTTGACTGTCAAAAAGAAGTATTCATTAAAGTCTTGTCGTCTCTCTAACATCCTTTTTAAATTCCCTCCCCTCTTCTTTTCTTTTTCCTGCTTCAGTCTCTTATGACACTGCCTTTTAGTATTTTCCATTTAGTGCACAGACTTGAAGTAGAAAAGTCATCCAAAATCATGTAGTAATTATGTTTAATTACCTTGTGTTCTAGGGATAAATATTAAAGCTCTCTTAATTACATGCACTACCACTTTATATGTCTATAGTAAAATGGAAATGTCATAAGTTAAAACTGAGTTTAATGTGTCTAACCAGAGCATGAGTTTAAGAATGCATATACACTGCAGTTCTGGCCCTTCACCCTATTTCACGTGACTGATGAGAAACTGTTGTTCACTACTGTACAGAATATGACATCCTATCATACGACATAATGGTACTGCTGGGCAAGTTTAAGGTTGCAACAAGGCTACACTGAACTCATATTGCTTCCATAACATCCTAAACCCAATATTGCTTCCATAACATCCTAAACATATTGAGATATTTAATTCAGATATTTTAAGCATTCTATGAAATAGTTTTTTTTAAAGATCTCACCATTTGTTCATATTCTTGCTATTGTTTTATACACTTCAGCATCATTAGTCATCCTACAAATATAAAGCAAACTATCTTTGTTCAGGTTTTCAAATAGTCTTATGTGGAAAAGTCTAACTGTAATGATAGATTTCAAATATCACTTGTGTAGCCCATTTACATGTGGTGACTCAAAAATCTATGGGAGTAGTATACAGTGATTGTATTTTCTGAAATATTCATAATTTAACTTAGTATTTTCCAAATGAGAGAAATGAGAGAACAAATCACCTGGAGAGTAGAAATAAGCTAGTAATTCTGATTAAAAATTCTGAATGAAAAATCTGGGACTTGAAATAAGCACTTGATTATGTCCTTTAGAAAATACAATATTGAATATTCATGTTATCTACAGACACCCTTGTAAGCCAACTTTGATTAAAAAATGGGATGAACTTCATTTCAGTAGGGTCTATAGTGCCAAGCGTGCAGAGCATTTTATATTATCAGAACAAATGTACCTTACACTGAGAGAGAGTAGATTTTTTTACTTTCTTTTAATTAAGAGTTCCTCTTTTATACAAACATAATTAGTGATTGCTCTTCCCCTCCTTCACCACCCATCGCTTCCTCTCTCATCCTCCACTCCCTTCATCAATCTATCTCTCTCTCTCCATCCCTTTGCTTATCTGGAGTCAGCATGTAGAAATTGGTAAAGCTGTGTTTTGAGTTCATCAAGTTATGTTTCAACCTAACTGTGGAAATTGTCAGCATCCCCCATGTGGTACTGGTTTTGATGCACAATTAAGGGGTTCAGCGTGAGCAGCAGAAACTTGGCACCAAGTAGCAGTTTTGGAACCCAGAATTTTGGTGGAGGTAATACAACCATGGGATTGTATGCTGAGGATGCCAGCAAGTGGAAATTCAACCTAATCCATACAAACTGTGCTTAAAAAATTTCGAGTTACAAAGCAAGACTAGGATTGTCTAGAATCTTTGAACCACTGTGACTATGTGGTGAGCAACAAAAACTGACATTGATCGCTTCTTGGCCTTTTGGCTAAGATCAAGTGTAGAAAATTGGCATTGAAGTATGGATGTGGTGTTTGATTTTCTAGATATGGCCTTAATTTCATGCTTTCTAATTGTCATGATCTTCTATTTTGATAGTTTTTCTGTGTTGAAATATTTAAATTATTTTGACTTGATAGACTCTTATAGTTAAAAAACTTGGGACTTTTTTAAAAGAGATTTTCAGTTTCAACACTTTACTAACTGAATGTTTAATGACAATATTTTAATATTGGTTTATGAGAACTTTTAGAGCTTTAGAATTAATAAAATTAATAAAATTTATATTATAAGATAAATTTAACACCTGCGGGGACAAAAACTAAAGGCCACTAAAGTGTTTAGTTTCATATGTCAAGTTTACAAAGGATGAGGTGTCATTGATGGATACGGATGTCAACTTGGTAGTTAAAAGTTTGAACTCTGGGAACATTTTCAGAGAATTAGCAGTAGAGCAAACCTGCAGAATTGTCTAGCTTATGGGAAAGGCCCATCCATGGTGGGTGGTACTACTCTCTGGATATGTGAATAAAATAGAACTGGTTGAGGAGGATGCATACTTGAACAGACATGCTGTTCTGGCAAATAAGGATTATACCTCTCTAAGCTATTATGTTCAGATGATGTGGCCAGTTCTCTGGACTCTAGGAGTTTCAGTGTGCTCTCCTATCAAACTGGAATAAGAACTACAACCAGAATACATAAGAGAAATAAACCTTGTTCCCTTACGCTGATCTGTCATGATTTTTATCAGCAACAATGCAGCTGAACTTCAACAAGATTCTTAAAATTTTACTGCTCCTCTTCCTCAAAATTCCCTGAAACTTAGGATGGGATAAGGTTTGGTTGGCCTGATACAGGCTGAGAACATTAGGATCACAAATACTTCTGTGCTTTGTTTGGTTGTTGATATTTATTTCATTGGTATTCCATTACAATAGACTGTGTCTTGTTTGGGTGTTGAGGTCTTTCCTTATCTAAAGATAGAATAAGAAGTGTTTGGATGGTGGTTTACTATTAGATGTTTATGGTTAGTATTGAGATATCTGATCTTGTCTAGTGTCAGTTTTCTCCCTGTCCGCTGTGTATACTGGTTTACATGACAAGGCATATGTTCCTTGTTATTAAGGGTTCCGAAGCAGGTAGTTGGTTATCAGGAGTCTACCCCAACTCCTAAGTCCTATTCTTGTTCTTCCCCCCATTTCAAGACTTTTCTTGAATAAATGTCTTATTTATCTGTTTGCTCATGTTTTTCTGTATCCAACTTTTGGGTTCTTCTCATACACCCTATCTTTTCCTTTGTGTTTGTGGGCATTATAAGAATTTCTGTTTGATTACATTAAAGTGAAAGTTTAATGCTAGGATCCACTTATAAAGGAGAGCATATGGTGTCTGTCTTTCAGAATTGGAGATATTTCACTCAGTACAATTTCTTCCACTCTCATCAACTTATTGACAAGGAGCTAAGACAAACCAGGAACCTTTAATCTAAAATATTATGTAATACAATCTTAGTGCATGACTTAATGAAGTGGATGCTGTTTAACAGTGTTTAACTAAGCAAAATTTGCATGTAGTCTGTTTACTTTCAATAATAATGAGGATTTCCTTTACTTTTAATGGTTAACTCTCAATATAAAATTTCATGATTGCTTTTATTACCATTCTAAATACAAGATATTTCTCAATTGCTCTTCAGTTACAGAAGACTCTCTTTTGCAGACTTTATTCTCACTGTAGAGCTTCTGTCACAAATATTATTCATTAAATATTTATTCCACGTTAATATATATTGTATGTCTAAATGTATATGTGAATATTGGTAAAGTTTAATCTATATCAGTGCATTTACAAATATTTAAAAAGAAATGCCAGCTGTAAAACTTGCCCTAAACAGCAGGGTGAATAAGTAATATTATCACCTACTTTATACTTCGTCTTTTTAAGTTTATGATTGATTATTCAAGTTTTTTTAATGTTTCTAGAACAATTCATCATACTCTATAAAAGAATTCATAGTTCAGGGAATCTTAGTGATGTGAATGGAAGCTTTTATTTTTGTTTAAATTGAAAGCATGAGAAAGTTATATACAGCAATCCTAAACAGTATTATCCAGGCATGGCTACAGTAGTTAGAAAGCATGAGTTCTAATTGAAAACAAATTATAGGAAACTTAATAATTTTAATAATTTAAAATTTAAATTTAATAATTTAAAAATACTTCATCTAACTAAAATAATTCAGTTTTGTGTTCAATATATTAAAATCATTCGACCCTTCCCTCCACTCCGCCGCCCAGAACAAGCGCGGGAGGTCCAGCCTGGCCTCACCGCGCAACCTAGGTAAACTCTGTCCCCGCCCACCCCCAAAACCCCAGGCCGCCCAAGGGATCCAGCTCCTCCCACCATCCAGCCGGAGCCGAGCAGGCAGGGCCTGAGAGGAGGAGTAAGGCACCCCCTCTGCACCCGGGCCCCACCCTCAGGTCCCCCAGGTTTAAATAGTGCCCCGCAAATGCCCCATCCTCCCTTCCCTCCACTCCACCGCCAGGGTCACAGGGTCCAGCTTGGGGTCGACCTAGGTAAGCTCTGTCTCCACCCATCCCAGGCCAAGTAATTCAGTTTAGTGAAAAACGCACAGAAATTGAAAAAAGATCTTAAGAGTTAAAACTGACAATGCCAAAGTCAAAGATGCAAATCCATGAGAAACAACACTCAAGTAAACAAATCTCCCACTGAAGGAATTAATCCCATAATGTTAGACTCCAACCAGAACAAACCCATGGAAAATGGCCAAGAAAGCCTGACTCAGGATAATGACCTTCAAAATATGATCATTACCATGTTCCATACTATGAAAGAGGAAATCCGGGAGGAATTAAATAATCGAATCAATCGCTTTGAAGAGGAACACAACAGACACTTGGAGGAGTTGAGAAAAACAGTGCAAGAAACAAAAACTGGCATAGAGCAGTTAGTTAAAGCAGACTCAAGCAGAGTTTAAAACTGAGCTAAAAGACAAGTTATCTTCAACCAAGAACTCCACAGAGAGTCTTATCAGCAGAACTAACAAAGCAGAAAACAGAATTTCAGATCTTGAAGATAAAGTGGGAGTATTAACCAGCTCAATGGAAGAGGTTGTTAAAGGCAAAAAGATACTTGAGAGAAATATTCAGGAGATATGGGACACCCTGAAGAAGCCCAACATGCATATTCATGGAATACCAGATAAGAATCTCAAAATACCACCCCTGAGGAAATTTTTCAAAAGATCATCAAGGAAAACTTTCTTCATCTAAAAAGAGAGAGGTCCATACATATACAAGAGGCATTCCGCACCCCAAAGAGATATGACCAAAACAGAGGCTTGCAATGGCAAACAATAGTCAAAACACTCCACATTCAAAATAAAGAACTGGTGCTGAGAGCTTCAAGGGAGAAAAAACAAGTCACTTTTAAAGGTAAACCTATTAAAATAACAAATGACTTCTCAGTCAAAACAGTAAAAGTAAGAAGAGCTTGGAGAGACATACTTCAAGTATTGAATGAGCAAAAATGTCAACCCAGGCTGATTTACCCTGCAAAACTATCAGTCATGATCCAGGGAGAAAGAAAAATCTTCCAGCATAAAGACAACTTGAAGGGATACATGTCCACCAAACCAGGCCTTCAAAAAATGCTAGAAATGATACTCAAGCATGAAGAAAAAAACAGGCATATTCAGGAGAACAGAAGGCAAGTATAACACCATTAACAGCGAAGCAATATACTTATAAAAACTACTAAACATAATAAATGTCTGGAAATAAAAATAGTTTCTCCATTATAACACTAAATGTTAATGGAATTAACTCACCGATCAAGAGACACAGATTACAAATTTGGATTAAAAATCACAATCCATCAATCTGCTGCCTGCAGGAAAACCATCACACCACAAAAGATAGGCACGCCCTAAAAATAAAAAGCTGGTCAACAATTCTACAAGCTCATGGAAGCAGAAAACAGGCAGGGGTAGCCATTATGTTATCAGACAAAGTGGTTTTCAAACCAAAGAAAATTATAAGAGACACAGATGGATACTACATTTTAGTTACAGGTACAATTCACAAGGAAGACTTCACAATACTGAACATATATACACACAGTACGGGCCCCTCCACATTCATTAAGAAAACTCTACAGTGTCTAAAGCAAGAAATCAACCCCCAAACGATAATTCTTGGGGACTTCAACACCGCCCTCTCAACATGGGATAGATCAACAGGTCAAAAGCTTAACAGAGACACTTTGGACCGTAATCAAACCCTTAAAGAAATGGACCTTACAGATCTCTATCGAACTTTTCACACACACACCAAAGAATACACATTTTTCTCAGCAGCACACGGAACTTTCTCTGAAATAGATCACATACTGGGCCTCAAAACGAATCTACACATATACAAAAAAGTTGAAATTCTAACCTGTGCCCTGTCAGATCACCACGGCCTAAAGCTGGACTTCCACAACACAACAAACAAGAGAAAATACACTAACTCCTGGAAACTTAACAATATGATGCTGAATGAGAACTGGATTCAGGAAGAAATTAAAAAGGAAAATCAAGATTTCCTGAAAGTGAACGATAATGAAAATACAACTTACCAAAATCTCTGGGACACAATGAAAGCTGTTCTAAGAGGTAAATTCATAGCTCTTAATGCCTACATCAAAAAAATGGAAACATCAGAAATAAACAACTTAACAATGCAGCTTAAAGCTTTAGAGAAACTATAGCAATCTGATCCCAAAAGTAGTAGAAGAGAGATTAGCAAAATAAGGGGAGAAATATCTGAAATCGAGATTAAGAAAACGATAGAAAAAATAAACCAGTCAAAAAGCTGTTCTTTGAAAAAATCAATAAGATGGATACACCCCTAGCTAAATTAACCAAAAGCAAGAGAGAGAAAAAACCCACATTAACAAAATTAGAAATGAACATGGAGTTATCACTACTGATGCCCAAGAAATCCAGAGAATTATAACATCATATTTCAAAAACTTACACTCTGTGAAGTTTGACAACACAAAAATGATGGATGAATTTCTAAGTAAACACAACTTACCTAAATTGAGTCAGGAAGTTGTGAATTATTTAAATAGTCCTATAACATATATGGAAATTGAAGAAGTAATCTCAAATCTTCCGACCAAAAAATGTCCTGGACCAGATGGATTCAGCACAGAGTTCTACCAGACATTTAAGGAGTTAATAATACCAATACTCCTTAAACTGTTCCATCAAATAGCAAAGGAAGGAACACTACCAAATTCCTTCTATGAAGCTAATATCATTTTAATCCCAAAACCTAATAAAGACTCACTTAAAAAAGAAAACTATAGGCCGATCTCTCTGATGAACACAGACACAAAGATTCTCAACAAAGTCTTAGCAAATCGGATTCAAAAACACATTAAAAAGATCATTCACAGGGACAAAGTAGGCTTCATCCTCGGCACACAAGGTTGGATCACCATACGCAAATCAATAAATGTAATTCACCATGTAAACCAGCCCAAAGTCCAAGACCACATGATACTCTCGATAGATGCAGAAAAAGCTTTTGACAAGATACAAACAGCCTTTATGATCAAAACGTTAGAGACAGTAGGAATGGAAGGAACCTTTATCAATATAATAAAAGCCTTATACAACAAGCCCACAGCAAGGATTATGCTCAATGGGGAACAATTGGAAGCATTCCACTTCGGTCAGGAACTAGACAAGGCTGTCCACTCTCACCACTTCTATTCAATATTGTACTTGAAGTCTTAGCTGAAGCCATAAGACAACAAAGGGACATAAGAGGGATTCAAATCGGCAAGGAAGAAGTCAAGCTATCCCTATTTGCAGATGACATGATCTTATACCTCAGTGATCCCAAAAACTCCACCAGGAAGCTCCTGGAACTAATTGAGAAGTTCAGCAGGGTGGCAGGATACAAAATAAATGTACAAAAATCAGAGGCCTTCCTATATGCCCAGAATGAAAGAAGTGAAAAAGCCTTGAGAGAAACAATCCCATTTACTGTAGCCCCTAAAAAAATGAAATACCTTGGTATAAACCTAACCAAGGAGGTAAAAGACCTTTACAATGAAAACTTTAAAACCCTAAAGAAAGAAATAGCAGAAGACAACAGAAGGTGGAAAGACCTCCCTTGTTCCTGGATTGGCAGAATCAACATCGTAAAAGTGACCACCCTACCAAAGGCAATATACAAATTCAATGCTATACCAATTAAAATCCCAAAGCAATTCTTTAAAGAAGTTGACCAAACAATCTCAAAGTTCATATGGAGGCACAAAAGACCCAGGATAGCAAAGACAATCCTGAGTAACAAAAACACTGCTGGAGGTATCACCATACCAAACCTAAATCTATACTACAAATCCATTGTTATAAAAACAACCTGGTACTGGGTCCAAAATAGACACACAGATCAATGGATAAGGATTGAAGACCCAGATATAAGATCACAAAAGTACAGCCATTTGATCTTTGACAAAGGGGCCCAAAAAATGCAATGGAAAAAGAACAGCATCTTCAACAAATAGTGCTGGCAAAACTGGATCTCCACATGCAGAAGATTAAAGCTGGACACGTACTTGTCACCATGTACAAGACTTAATTCCAAATGGATCAATGACCTTGATATTAGGCCAGAGACTATAAAAACCATAGTTGAAAGGATAGGGAACTCCCTTGAGCTAATTGGGCTAGGCCAACTTTTCCTAAACAGGCATCCAATGGCACAGTCACTGCTACCAACTCTCAACAGTTGGGACTTTGTGAAATTAAAGAGGTTCGGTTCAGATAAAGAGATTGTAACACGAGCTCAAAGGCAACCCACAGAATGGGAGAAAATCTTCACTAACCACACATCTGATAGAGCTCTACTGTCCAGAGTGCACAAAGAACTTAAAAAACTAAACACCAAGGAAACCAATGGCCCAATTAAAAAATGGGCCCGGAACTCAAAAGAAATTTTACCAGGGATGAAATTAAAATGTCTAACAAATATCTTAAAAAATGCTCCACTTCTTTAGCCATCAGGGAAATGCAAATCAAAACTTCCCTGAGATATCATCTCACCCCGGTCAGGATGGCAAAAATCCACAATACAAACTACAACAAATGCTGGAGAGGATGTGGAGAGAGGGGAACTTTCCTACATAGCTGGTGGGAATGCAGGCTCATACAGCCACTCTGGCGAGCCTGCATTCTTTCTTAAATTTAATTTCTTTCTTAAAGAAATTAAAGATTGAAATGCCATATGACCCTGCTATTCCACTTTTGGGAATAACCCCCCATACAGCAGAGATAGCACAAGCACGACCATGTTCATAGCAGCACTGTTTACAATAGCAAAGTCATGGAATCAACCCAAATGTCCAACAGTTGACAAGTGGATAAGGAAAAGGTGGTACATCTATACAATGGAGTACTACTCGGCCATCAAAAATGATGAATTACTGGAATTTGCTGGGAAATGGATGTCATTAGAAACAATTATATTAAGTAAGTATCCCAGACACAGAAAATTAAGCGCCGTATGTACTCCCAAACCCACCCAGCCCACCTAGAGACACTCAAAGAAAAATCTGTCATACCTACAGTAATTGCAAGGATTATGAACAGGAGGGATGGGGTAGGAGGGCCACACCAGAAACAAGGAGAGAGGGGACCATGTTACAGAACAGAAAATAGGCCTCCATCAAGGACTCAAATAAGTAATGAGACATCTGATTAAGTTCACAGACTTTCATTCCTGATCATTTACTACTGCAGGGGTATGATCTCGCCAGAAGGGGAGGGCATATAGTCTGGCAGTTAAAAAGTAACCATTTTGCAAATGGGTGATAGATCCCACCTCACTGTGGTTTCCCACTTTTATTACATCTACCTTTGAATGTGCTCTTATCGCAAGACTCTAGTTTAACAGCTTTTTGTCTCTGGCCAGGGAGAGACATACAATGCCCACCAGGATGGAGTGAAGGGCATTGCAAGAGCAGCAAAACTGCAAAAGAAAATCAACAAACCACTATCCAGAACTTCAGAGACTCTATATCAACCACCTAGAACTAGGCCAGCTTAATCTCTCCCCATCCTGAAGCTCAGGGACATTTGCGGAAGAGGGGGCGGTAAGAGTGTAAGAGCAAAAGGATGGGAGGAGCAATGATATGCAAAATACTCCATACAAGTTAGGGCTGAAGCAATCATAATTGGACTTTGCACGCCCTGCGCAATGTCCAACACACTATTGACCTCACAAAGTCTAGCATCTGCTAAAGGCACCAAGATCCTTGGAGGCAAGGGATTGGCACCCACAGCAGTGTTCCTATACTTAAGAGGAACACGGGAAAGAGTTCAGGGAAAGGCCACTGGGTCCTTGTAAGTCATCAAAGAGGAGGACCCAGAGGAAAATCAGGCATACACAAGAAAGGACTCTCTGGGAATTGGGGCGGGAGGCACTGGGGGATGGGAAGGGAGGGGAGAGCGGAGGGGGAGCGGGGGATACAGGGGAAGGAGGAGCGAGGGAGGGAACTGATGTACCTATAAAAATATAAAAAAGTTAAATAAAATTTAAAAAATCATTCGAAATATAAAAATTCAAAAATTTACTTTCTTTTCAAGTATATTTCATTATTTTCTTTTACTCTAGGTTTTCAGCACAGATTCACATATATAGTAGCCAAATAAACTAATAATCATAGAATAACTTTTAAAAATAATAATGTCAAATAGTAGCTTTTGTATCCACAGCAATGAATATACTATGGTCAAATATGTTGAGAAAACAACAAATTAATGTCATAAAATAGAGAAAAGCAATCTTAGAAGAGCTTTTCATATTTTAAATGAATTTTCCAATATTGGCAATGTAGAATAACTCCTAATATATAAGTACAGGATCTATAATAGAAAAAGAAATCTTGTCTATGTGATCTATCTATTATCTTATTCATGACAACAGAGTTATAAAACAAAGAAACCATCACAGTTACAAGAAAAAAAGGAAAAGTAAGAGAAAAACAGAAAGCAAAACCTGTTCAAGGTCATAGCTAGTCTATAATAGCGGTAGTCTAACAAGTTTGTTGATGTGTTTACCATTGTTCAGATTTCCAAGCAAGCAAAAAAAAAAAAAAAACTTCATTAAACACAAAGCAATTAATTTAAAAATGCTTCAAATTGCAGTTAATGAGCGTACAGGATTCATTACCAGTGAAGGTCACAGAAGTAACCAGTCCTGCATTTATCTTTATCTCTGGTTGTGGGACCCAGTGAGCTGGGCATTGTGAGGTATGTCAAAGCTGATCCATCAGACTGCCAGCAAACAATGGATTGCTGCAGGCATGGAGCTCCAAATGTCAGACAGGACTTTGTGGAACAGGTGAGTGGCAGCTTTTCCCGATTTATTTTATTGCCACTGTCTCAAACAAAAAACAATATTGACAATATAAAGTATAATAAAAATCTATTGTCCTTACATTGGTTGTATCTTTTACTAAAATTTACAGGAAATAAAGTTTTATTTTCATAAATTGATAAGATGCTGAAGGAAATCAGACTATGAATATGGATATTTAACATGATGAAAGTTTTAAAAACATGAAATGTAACCCAGATTTGGCCCTAGTCACTTGAAAATTTATTAAGTCGTGTTTTCTGTGGGTTTCTTCATTATAATTATTGTATTTCTCTGAGACTAAGAGGAGAAAAAGAGAGAGAAAGAGAAAATATCAGGCAAATATCATGCAATGATACATGAGCAGGCATCAGAAATCAGTTCTCTCCTATCAGGTGTGATTTGGGGATGAATCAGATGTACTTAGACATATTTACCTTTTGAGATATGAGAAGTGTTCTGTGGTCTTATTTGATATTTATCTGTTTGGTTTTTCATTAATGCCTCAAATTATTCTTATAGAATCCTCTATTTTACCTTCATTAATTTAACATTGATTTCCAAAATACTTCAAAAATTTTGAAGTATAAAATCCTTTACTTTTAGTATTTTTCCAAATAATTCAACAAAAAATTACATAAGTTATAAATGTGTTTTTAATTGCTTATTTATTTTTCTGTATTCCATGCCTGTGTCTGTGATAGATGAGGCAACACAAGAGTGCTTCCTGAATTACACCTAAATTAATATTAACAGAAATTTTCTGCATTAATCTTTCTTCAGACATAGCTGTTGGCACTTATCTACTCTGCTCATTCTTCTCATATTTTCTCCTGATTCATAGCAAGACTGGTTACAAAGAGAAAACCCACAGCTGTACCTTTCTGGATGGATTCTCAAATGATGGTAAGGAAAGATTTTAAAAAAGTCTTTTCCAAATATTCCTTGCTATAACAGCATTTCTATGGTGTTTAGGCACTATTTTCTGCTTGCTAACTCTTCTCCCAAAGATTTAGATGTAAATGATACAAGAAAAAGAAAATACTTTGTTCTCCAAGTTGGCAGAATCTTCCAAACACTTGCTACTAAAAGTATTTGATTAGGAAAAAATAGTTTAAATTGATAATATTGATGATTATTAAAAGCCTTGTTTAGTTACCTATCTTTTAGTTACAAACATCTATAAATTTTTTTTAATTCATATAGGTCTCCAAACTTATCAACTATAATTTCTGCTTACCATCTTCTGCCAGTCCCACCCAAATAATGAATGATCTGAAGACATACTATTGCAAATGTGTCTTATGTGGATTCATGTGTTCATCAAAGTCTTTGTTAAGGTTTACAAATTCACCATCCTTCACAATGTCATATGTTTGAATGCCAGTTTTCTACTGGTGGCATTGTTTAGAAGAGTTGTGATAGAAAAGTGGGTTAATAAAGGCAGATTCTGCTTTTGTTGTAATCTAAAGCACAAGGGTACATCCCAAATGGGCAGAACAACTTACACCATATTGATATTGCTGGCTTTTAAGAATCAGAGTTACAACAAATGCAAAAGCAACCCACAGAAAGGGAGAAAATCTTCACCAACCACATACTGATAATGCTGTATTATCCAGAATCCACAAAGACCTTAGAAAACTAAACACCAAGGAAACAAATGGGTCAATTAAAAAGTGGGCCTTGGAACGTAAAAGAAACTTTACCAAGGACAAATTAAAATGTCTAACAAATATCTTAAAAAATGCTCTACATCCTTAGCCGTCAGGGGAATGCAAATCAAAACTTCCCTGAGATATCATCTCACCCCTGTCAGGATGGCAAAAATCCACAATACAAACAACACCAAGTGCTAGAGAGGATGTGGAGAGAGGGGATCTCTCCTACATTGCTGGTGGGAATGCAGGCTCATACAACCACTTTGGTGAGCCATTTAGTGATTCTTAAAGAAGTTAAAGATTGAAATGCCACATGACCCTGCTATTCCACTTTTGGGAATAATCCCCCATACAGTAAAAACTCACCTCGATAGCACAAGCACAACCATGTTCATAGCAGCACTGTTTACAATAGCAAAGTCATGGAACCAACCCAAATGCCCAACAGTTGACGAGTGGATAAAGAAAATGTGGTACATTTATGCAATGAAATATGAATCAGCCATCAAAAATGATGACTTAATGAAATTTGCTGGGAAATGGATGGAATTAGAAAAGATTATATTGAGTGAAGTATCTCAGACACAGAAAATTAAGTGGCATATGTACTCCCTAATAGATAGATCCTAGTACAAAACTCTCTTAGTGACACACTCAAAAATAAATCTCTGTAATACCTACAGTAATTGCAAAGATTATAAGCAGGGAGGGAAGGGGAAGGAGGGCCCCACCAGCAACAAGGAGAGAGGGGATCATGCTACAGTAGAGAAAATAGGCCACCATCAAGAACTGCAAGGGGCGACATCCAGTACCCATCAGGAGGGAGCCAAGGGCAGTGCAGGAGAAGCAAAACTGGAAAAAAAATCAACCAACCATAATTCAGAACATCAGAGACTCTACATCAACCACCTGGAACTAGGCCAGCCTAATCTCTCCCCATCCTAAAGCTCAGGAAAATTTGCAGACGAGGGGGTGGTAAGACTGTAAGAGCCTAAAGATGGGGAGGAGCAATGATTTGCAAGATACTACATACAAGTTAGGGCTGAATTAATCATAATAAGACTTTACATGACCTGCACAATGACTAACATATAATTGAACCCCCAAAGTCTAGCATGGATCACAGGCACTATGAGCATTAGAGGCAAGCGATTAACAACCAAAATAGTGTTCCTACTAAAGGGAAACACAAAAAAGAGTTCTAGGCAATGCCACTGAGTCCTTCCACCTTATCAGAGAGGAAGACCCAGAGAGAAGTTTAACATGCACACTAAAGGATGCTCCAGGAATGGGGGGGAGGGGGACTGGGTGAAGGAGAGGAAGGGGGGAAGGGAAGGGGCAAGACCGGGAAGGAGTAAAGAGATTCAGAGAAGGTTGGAGGGAGTGAGGGGAATGGGGTACCTATCAACTTTGTATGAGTGGAAAAATAAATAAAAAAAAAGAAATAGAGTTATAAAAGTGAAGAGCCACAGGGGTCATCCGCCAAGGTCTGAGAAGTCTGTTGAGGCCTGATCACTAGAACACAGAAGGATTCTGCTCTTACAGTTCCTCACTGGCCTAGATGGGACCTAGTAAAGGTATAGCCTAACATGCAGTAGAGGACCCAGGACAGGGGAGATGCCAGAATAATAGCATAGGCTACATTGTTAACATCTGGACATTCCTAAACCTGCTGGAATCCACACAATGACACTAAAGTCCCAGATGCTGGGCTGGAACCATGAGATTTGATTCATCTTCTGCCTTTTTTCAAGACTATTTTGGTCAAATATGTTACACCTTTTTTTTTTTTCTGCTCATACAAACATAATAAGTACCCCTGTCCCCTCCCTCCCTCCACCCCTCTTGAACCTCCTTGCTTCCTCCCCACCTATGCTCCTTCCTTTCCCCCTTCCCTCCCTTTCTCCCAATGCCCTCTCCCCCCACCTCTGAAGCAACCTTTAATGTGTATATCAAACTTTCCTCTGCGTCCTCCTCTCTGATGAGGTGTAAGGACTCAGTGGCATTTCCTTGAACTCTTTCTTGTGTTCCTCTTAGGTATAGGAACAGTATTGTGACTGTTAATCCCTTGCTTCTAAGTATCCTAGTGCCTTTAGTCCATGCTAGATTTTTTTTTATTTCCACTTCTACAAACTTAACAGGTACACCTGGAA
Source organism: Typhlomys cinereus (assembly GCA_023101885.1). Classification (NCBI taxonomy): domain Eukaryota; kingdom Metazoa; phylum Chordata; class Mammalia; order Rodentia; family Platacanthomyidae; genus Typhlomys; species Typhlomys cinereus. The sequence goes on along the minus strand of JALPQD010000356.1, from coordinate 417,780 downwards.
CTAGGCCAGCCTAATCTCTCCCCATCCTGAAGATCAGGGAAATTTGCGGAAGAGGTGCAGTAAGATTGTAAGAGCACAAAGATGGGAGGAGTCATGAAATGCAAGATACTCCACACAAGTTAGGGTAGTCCATGCTAGATTTTGAGGGGTCAATGATGTGTTGGTCATTGTGCAGATGATGTAGAGTCCTATTATAATTGCTTTGGCCCTAACTTGTGTGCAGTATCTTGTGTATCATGACTCCTCCCATCCTTGTGCTCTTATAATCTTACCACCCCCTCTTCCGCATATTTCCCTGAGCTTCAGAATGGGGAGAGATTAGGCAGGCCTGATTCCAGGTGTTTGATATAGAGTCTCTGATGTTCTGTATTATGGTTTGTTGATTTTTTTTTCAGTTTTGCTTCTCCTGCAATGCCCTTGGCTCCATCCTGATGGGTATAGGATGTCACCCCCTGGCCAGAGATAAAAAGGTGTTAAAATAGAGTCTTATAAGGATAGATTCAAAGGTAGATGGAATAAGAGTAGGAGACTGCGGTGAGGGCTGGGTCAGTCTCCCATTGCAAAATGGTTACCTTCTATCTGCCAGACTGTATGCCCTCCCTTTCTGGTAAGATCATACCCCATCAGTTGCAAGTGACCAGGAAGGACAGTCTGTGAGCTTAACCAGATGTCTCATTTCTTACTTGCAGTCCTTGATGGTGGCCTATTATCTCTGCTATAGAATGATCCCCTCTTTCCTTGTTTCTGGAGATGCCCTCCTTCCCCTTCTCTCCTGTTTAAAATCTTTTCAATAACTGTAGGTATTACAGAGATTTATCTTTGAGTGTGTCTCTAAGTGGGTTTGGTGCTAGGATCCACCTATTAGGGAGTACATACAGTGCTTAATTTTCTGAGTCTGGGATACTTCACTCAATATAATTGTTTCTAATTCCATCCATTTCCTGGCACATTGCATTAATTCATCATTTTTGAGGGCTGAATAGTCTTCCATTGTATAAATGCAACACATTTTCCTTATCCACTCGTCAACTGTGTTGGATATTTGAGTTGATTTTATAACTTTGCTATTGTAAACAGTGCTGCTATGAACATGGTTGTGCTTGTGCTATCGAGGTGAGTTTTGCTGTATGGGTTTTTTTTTTTTCTCAAGAGTGGTATAGCAGGGTCATATGGCATTTCAATCTTTAATTTCTTTAAGAATTACCAGACGGCTCGCTAGAGTGGTTGTATGAGGCTGCATTCCCACCAGCAATGTAGGAGAGTTCCCCTCTCTTCACATCCTCTCCAGCATTTCATGTTGTTTGCATTGCGGATTTTTACCATCCTGACCAGGGTGAGATGACATCTCAGGGAGGTTTTGATTTGCATTTCCCTAATGGCTAAGGATGTGGATTATTTTTTACGATATTTGTTAGAAATTTTAATTTCATCCTTTGTAAAGTTTCTTTTAAGTTCCAAGGCCCATTTTTTTAATTGGGCCATTTGTTTCCTTGGTGTTTAGTTTTCTAAGTTCTTTGTGCACTCTGGATAATAAAGCTCTATTAGATATGTGGTTAGTGAAGATTTTCTCCCATTCTGTGGATTGCCTTTGTGCTCAAGTTACAATCTCTTTATCTGAACAGAAGCTCTTTAATTTCATAAGATCCCATCTGTTGAGTGTTGGTTGTATTGACTGCACTATTGGATTTCTGATTAGGAACTGTTGGCCTAGTCCAATCAGCTCGAGGGAGTTCCCTACCCTTTCAACTAAGGTTTTTATAGTCTCTGGCCTTATATTGAGGTCCTTGATCCATTTGGAAGTAAGTCTTGTACATGGTGACAAGTATGGGTCCAGCTTTAATCTTCTGCATGTGGACATCCAGGTTTGCCAGCACCATTTGTTGAAGATACTGTTCTTTTTACATTGGATTTTCTGGGCCCTTTTGTCAAAAATAAAATGGCTGTAATTGTGTAGGCTTATATCTGGGTCTTCAACCCTTTTCCATTGATCTGTGTGTCTATTTTGGAGCCAGTACCAGGCTGTTTTTATAACTATGGATTTATAATATAGACTAAGGTTCGATATGGTAATACCTCCAGCAGTGTTTTTGTTACTCAGGATTATTTTTGCTATCCTGGGTGTTTTGTGCCTCCATATGAACATTGAGATTGTTTGGTCAACTTCTTTAAAGAATTGCTTTGGGATTTTAATTGGTATAACATTGAATCTGTATATTGCCTTTGGTAGGATGGTCATTTCTATGATATTGATTCTGCCAATCCAGGAACATAGGAGGTCTTTCCACCTTCTGGCGTCTTCTGTAATATCTTTATTTAGGGTTTTAAAGTTTTCATTGTAAAGGTCACTTTATTCCTTGGTTAGGTTTATACCAAGGTATTTCATTTTTTTAGGAGCTATAGTAAATGGGATTGACTCTTTCAGGGCTTTTTCACTTTTTCATTCTGTGCATATAGGAATGTCACTGATTTTTTGTATTTTTACTTTGTATCCTGCTACCCTGATGAACTTCTATATTAGTTCCAGGAGCTTCCTGGTAGAGTTTTTGGGATCACTCAGGTATAAGATCATGTCATCAGCAAATAGAGATAACTTGACTTCTTCCTTGCCAATTTGAATGCCTTTTATCTTCCTTTCTTGTCTTATGTCTTCAGCTAAGACTTCAAGTACAATATTGAAGAGAAGTGGTGAAAGTGGAAAGCCTTGTCTAGTTCCTGATCGAAGTGGGAATGCTTCAAGTTTTTCCCCATTTAGCATAATCCTTGCTTTGGGCTTGTTGTATACAGCTTTTATTATATTAACAATGGTTCCTTCCAATCCAACTGTCTCTAGGGTTTTGATCATAAAAGGCTGTTGGATCTTGTCAAAAGCTTTTTCTGCATCTATCGAGAGTATCATGTAGTCTTGGATTTTAGACTGGTTTATATGGTGGATTACATTTATTGATTTGAATATGTTGAACCAACCTTGTGTGCCTGGGATAAAGCCTACTTAATAACTGTGAATGAATAACTGTGAATGATCTTTTTTATTTGTTTTTGAATCCGATTTGCTAATACTTTGTTGAAAATCTTTGCATCTGTGTTCATCAGAGAGATCGGCCTATAGTTTTCTTTTTTAAGTGAATCTTTATTAGGTTTTGGGATTAAGACGATATTAGCTCATAGAAGGCATTTGGTAGTGTTCCTTCCTTTGCTATTCAGTGGAACAGTTTAAGGAGTATTGGTGTTATTAGCTCCTTAAATGTCTGGTAGAACTCAGCGATGAATCCATCTGGTCCAGGACATTTTTTGGTGGGAAGATCTAAGATTACTTCATCGATTTCCTCATATATTATAGGACTATTTAAATAATTCACAACTTCCTGATTCAATTTTGGTAAGTTGTGCTTACTTAGGAATTTATCCATTTGTTTTGTGTTGTCAAATTTCACAGAGTAAAAATTTTTGAAATATGATATTATAATACTCTGAATTTCTTGGATATCCCTAGTAATAACTCCATTTTCATTTCTAATTTTGTTAATTTGTGGTTTTTCTCTCTTACTTTTGGTTAATTTAGCTAGGGGTGTATCAATCTTATAGATTTTTTCAAAGAACCAGCTTTTTGACTGGTTGATTCTCTGTATTTTTTTCCTAATCTCAATTTTGGATATTTCTCCCCTTATTTTGCTAATCTCCTCTCTTCTACTGCTTTTGGTTTCAGACTGCTCTATTGTCTCTAAAGCTTTAAGCTGCCTTGTTATTTAATTCTGATGTTTCCATTTTTTTGATGTAGGCATTAAGAGCTATGAACTTACCTCTTAGGACAGCTTTCATTGTGTCCCAAAGATTTTGATAAGTTGTATTTTCATTATCATTCACTTTCAGGAAATCTTGAATTTCTTCCTGAAACCAATTCTCATTCAGCATCATAGTGTTAAGTTTCCAGGAGTTAGAGTATTTTCTGTTGTTTATTGTGTTGTGGATGTCAAGCTTTAGACCATGGTGGTCTGATATGGTACAGGCTAGAATTTTAACTTTCCTATGTATGTGGAGATTCGTTTTGTTGCCCAATATGTGATCTATTTTGGAGAAAGTTCTGTGTGCTGCTGAGAAAAATGTATATTCTTTAGTGCATGGATGAAAAGTTCGATAGAGTTCTGTAAGGTCCATTTCTTTCAGGGTTTGATTGAATTCCAAATTGTCTCTGTTAAGATTTTGGTCTTTTGATCTGTCCCATGTTGAGAGGGCGATGTTGAAGTCCCCAATAATTATTGTTTCGGGGTTGATTTCTCGCTTTAGATGCTGTAGGATTTACTTAATGAATGTGGAGGGGCCCGTATTGGGTGCATATATGTTCAGTATTGTGAAGTCTTCCTGGTGAATTGTACCTGTGACTAAAATGTAGTATCCATCTGTGTCTCTTATGATTTTTTTTGGTTTGAAGTCCACTTTGTCTGATAGCATAATGGCTACCCCTGCCCGTTTCCTGGTTCCATTAGCTTGAAGAATTTTTGACCAACTTTTTATATTTAGGGTGTGCTTATCTTTTGTGGTGAGATGAGGCAGCAGATTGATGGTTTTTGGTTTTTAATCCAAGTTTGTAATCTGTGTCTCTTGATCAGTGAGTTAATACCATTGACATTTAATGTTATAATGGAGAAATTCTTTTTAATCCTGGACATTTTTTATGTTTAGTGGATTTTGTAAGCATATTGTTTGATATTTATGTTTTGGTGGTATTATACTTTCCTTCTGTCCTCCTGGATACGCTTGTTCTTTTCTTCAAGCTTGAGTATCATTTCCAACATGTTTTGAAGGCCTGGTTTGGTAGACATGTATACCTTCAAGTTGTCTTTGTGCTAGAAAACTTTTCTTTCTCCCTCAATCATGACAGATAGTTTTGCTGGGTATATCAGTCTGGGTTGGTATTTTTGCTCATTTAATACATGAAGTACGTCTCTCCAAGCTCTTCTTGCTTTTACTGTTTCCATTGAGAAGTCATTTGTTATTTTAATAGGTTTACCTTTAAAAGTGACTTTTTTTTACCCTTGAAGCTGTCAGCACCTTTTCTTTGTCTTGAATGTGGAGTGTTTTGACTATTATTTGCCGTGGTGATTTTCTATTTTGGTCATATCTGTTTGGAGTCCGAAATGCCTCTTGTATTTTGATAGGCCTCTCATTCTTTATTTGAGGGAAGTTTTCCTTGATGATAATTTGAAAAATTTCCTCAGATGTGGTATTTTGGATTCTTTCTCTGGTATTCCATTAATGTGCATGTTAGGCTTCTTCAGGGTGTCCCATATCTCTTGAATATTCCTCTCAAGTATGTTTTTTGGCTTTAAGAACCTCTTCCATTGAGTCGGTTAATTCTCCCACTTTGTCTTCAAGATCTGAAATTGTATTTTCTGCTGTGTTAATTCTGCTAATAAGACTCTCTGTTGAGTTTTTGGTTGAAGATAACTTGTCTTTTAGTTTGATTTTAAACTCTGCCTGTTTTAACTGCTCTATGCCTATTTTTGTTTCTTGAACTGTTTTTCTCAATTCCTCCAAGTGTCTGTTGTGTTCCTGTTCAAAGTGGTTGATGTGGTTGTTTAACTCCTCCTGGTAATGATCATACTTTGAAAGTCGTTATATCGTGTCTGGCTCTCTTTGCTCTTATCTGTGAATTTGTTCTGGTTGGAATCCATCATTATGGGATTAATTCTTTCAGTGGGAGAGTTGTCTTCCTGGGTTTTGTTTCTCATGGATCTGCACTTTGGGCATTGTCATTTTGTCTGTTAAGATCTTTCAGTTTCTGTGTGTTTTTGACTGAACTGATTTAGTTGGTATTACTATTCTCAGGCAGTTATTGCTACTGCTTGCCTTGTAGTTGGGTTTGTTTGTCTATTAGTATTATTTCCTAGATAGATGCTATTAGGCTGTTAGTATATCAGTTAAGTCAGGTTATGTAGATAGGGGGTGAATATTAGTATGGTAGTGCACTTTTGTGATTTAGTATCTTGGTGATATGTGAGTGTGAATGGTATAATCCCTGGAGTTGTATATTTTTGGGGGTGGCTGTATGGAAAATTTAATCTACAGTGATTAATACTAAAAAGGAGCAGTATGGTTAAAAAAAAGATGTTTACTTATCTTTGGTCTGGATGTGAAGAATCTCTCCCATGTGATAGGATGATTTTAGAGGACTTCAGATGTATGGCCTTTGTCCCTTAGAGCTTTGCTTGGGTTTTATTTGGATTCTGTTGAGTTCTGAGTAGTAGCATGTCCACCATGGACCACGATCGAGGGTCCCCCATGGGTGGGAGGGGCAGAGGGGCTGATGGTGATGGCAGAACTCTTCACCTGGGACATGGGACTTGGCTTAGTGGCTCACCCAGGCTCCAGGGATGGAGGACCCAGAGCAAGTCCTGTCCCAGTCGGTTGGGCAGGTGGGCGGGAGGAAAAAAGGGGCTGAGGCAAACCAGAGGCAGCCTGTTCTCGGACTGGCTGGTGGGAGATGCTGAGACAAGGAGCGACCTGAGGGCTGGGTAACTCACTTGGGAAGGAGGACCGACCAAGAGCGAGTCCCGTGTTGGGCGGGCAGGTGGGTGGGAGGACATGTTACACCTTTTTTGTTTTTCCTTCCTTTTCAAAGGGAAGTATTTCCTTGGTATTATTCTATGTTGGAAGTGCATAATTTGTATTTACTGCATTACATGCTAAGGCATTAAACTTTGATCTTTTACTAATACTTTTACTCCTCATTATCGGTAATTTTGAACTTATACACATAGCTGTTTGGCTACACATCCCTATTTACTGTCCTCCACATTTGCTCTGCTGTCTTGTACAACTATTCCATTAATATTCTGTTTAGTAGTTGAATGATTGTCCACTCTAGACCAGTTTATTCTTTAATCAAATCATAGCATTTTGAAATTTCTTGACAACACATATTTTATTGCTCTCTTTTCTTACATATTTGTTTATGTGTAGCTATTTGTATAATCAGAACTGGGGAAATATGTTACATTAAATATGAAAAGCCTATTTTCCTTATGGAATATGTTGAACTCAATATGTTAAACATCTAAGTATAACCCGTAAATTTAAATTTTTGCATTAGGCTTTCACTCTAAATAAAAAAGATGCACAATGATTAGAGGTCAACTTTGAGTTAAGCAATCAACATAATCCTTATATCCTAAGTTGCTGTGTTCAACTCACTGGACTGAACTGAAAATTTGGTAGATTTGGATGAGGTTCAGAAATAGAGACAGTTTTGTAATTGCTTTGAGCTGATATCAAAGCTTATGTTTTTCTTTGGAGCACATCAGCACATCAGGCCTAAAGAGTCTTTATTTGTCAGTAGCAGATAGAGGTCATAACTAAAAGTATTAGAATTACTCATGTCCCAGTATTTTGATCTTAGAATTGCTAGCCTCCAGAATTTTGGCAAAATTGATATTTTTAATAATCTTCCCAGTTCAAGTGAGTTTTTTAAGACTATACAATAAGGATGCTGTTATACATCAAGGAGCAAACAGAATGCAATATTATTCATATTTGCTTAATCTTAAGATATTAGTATCATGTTAAAGAGAATTGTGTCCTTGTGGTCATATGTAATTGAATTTACAGAGTTCTATCTAGACTTTCATATACATGAAGTGCTTTTGTGTTAACCTGTGTCACACAGTACCTAAAGATTTTCGTATTTCAGTTCACAGACAACAACATTTGAATTGGTTGCACCAACAAATTAATCATCATCCTCACTGTAGGTCAGCTCCACCCATTCTGTTCATGTCCAGAAGAAAATACACTAGGCTTTAAATCTAAATTTACACCATTTCTGTTCCCTCTTTACAGAACTTTGGAATGTGAGTGGAAATTTTTATCAAGGATCTTTTAAATTATTAGCTCACAGCTAACAGTGCCTGCAGATGCTTAGTGTACAGAATTGTATATCAAAACCCATATACATCTTTTTTGATTTGTTTCTCTGGAAGCATGACTGATGTAGCACACTTCTAGACATTTATGGTAGGACAGGTTTATGATACTGCCAAAGAAACAGGGCATTCTACCTGCAGGTTTCCTGAAGTATTATTTGCTTTCATAATCTAAATATGTACTGTTTTGTCTTTAGACTCAGACTATGATGTTTTATAATGGTTCTCTTCTACTGACTCAAGTAACTTTAATACAGTCACAGTGTTTAAAAAGGTGTTGTCTTATTGTTGAGGATATGGGACACAAGCATGAAGTCTGACAGCAAAGCAGTTCACAACCACAAGTGATATCTGATTGTTGAGGATACATGACACAAGCATGAAGTCTGACAGGAAAACAGAATTCAAATTAATATTTACATTGTGTGTTTGTGTGTGTGTGTGTGCAAAAGCTTCAAAACTACTAATTTCAAATAACACCATGATTTACCTTGAACAAAAATGAGTGATATTCTCCTGCTGTTCTAAAATTATAAAATCTAAAGTGTGGCTTTGCTTGCACAATATCAATTTTATAAGCTACCCATTCCAAAAGTAATTAAGATTGTATTACTTTGTAATTCTTCAGCATCTCCAAATCAACTAATAATGATTCCACATAAAGAAAGAACTTGATTTGTGATTAATTTTGGAAGCATAGAATATTCATGAGTCATCCTGTTATTATTCTTACACATTCAAAATTGTCCTAATAACTACTTTTGGAAAAATAATTGGCTAGGTCATTTAATCCAAACATACATTTGATAGTTATTAAACCTAGACACAAGTCTACAGAATTCAAATATCCAATTTCCATTATAATTAAAATATGAAATCAACATCCTATTCATAACATAATTGTTCTGTGTTTTGACAAGTGTATCATCATAATCCAAGCATCAGGTTGGAATGTGCAAATATATTTTTCAATATCCAGGAACATATTTTCCCTTTTCTGATATTATCTGCTCAGTGCAAATGTTTCCTGTGCCCATAATAAAAAATTCTCTCAGGCTGGTGACATGACTCAGGGGTTAAAGTCTTTGCCTCTCACACAAAATGCCAGGTGGTTATGGCAGTACCCTATAATTCTAACCCCAGAAAATGGAGCCTGGTAATCGCCAGGGTAAGCTGACTGGCCAGGCTAGCACAAATGTCATGGATTTCATGTTATCCATGTTCACAAGCATGAGGTGAAAGAGTGATCAAGAATGATCACTATTGGGCTTCCACAGAATCATATGCTCAAGTGCATTCATCTACATACACTCACACGTGAGTATGCCTGCTCACAGATAAAACACGGACATATACACATGTATGCATGCATGAAACAAATGCATAAATACACAAAAGATAATCTTTCAGAAATTGAAGAAGTCCTCAAACTATTTGGTAACATAGTCTTAATCCTGAAAACACATTATTTAAATGATTAGTGTATTCCTGTAGATGTATCTACTTGAAGTGAAATGATTAGTGTTAGAAGAAATAGCATGACATTAAAAATATGGGAAAGCAATGTTGTAATGGAGTTGTACCTTGGAAGTTACTACCCTGTTGCACAAAAGACCATGGAAATAATTATGTACTTGGAATAGTGTCTCATTAGTTAACTGTAAAACTTCTATTTCTTTGAGATTATTAGGTACTTATTTCATTTATTCACAAGTATATTCCAGTTCTGATTATATATAAAGACAATGCTCTATAATGGAAATGAAGATTTAGATTAACTAAGAGAGCTCTAGGTCTTGCACACTTTCTTCCAAGTGAAAAGAAACACGATATGATTATTACAAGACTAATCATATGACAAAATTTAAAAGTGCAGAAAACAGTGGGCACATTAAAACAAACAAATGAAGAGCCCTGATGTAGTATGTAATGTCAGAAAAAAGGGTATCTCTTCACATTCTGTCATTCAATCACCATCTAAATAATAATTAAAGGTAAGGAAATGAAAACGTGGTAAAGAAACTGGTTCAGGACATGTCACATAGGACTCAAAGATTTTATGAGCTATCTGAAAATATGAAGGGGAAATAAAACATGCATGCCTGTACTCTGAGTAGTTGGAGATCAGTTTCTGACATTGCAGGGCTGAGAAATGCTGGTGCTTGTTGATCTCATTAAATTTCCTGAATTCTATTTCAAGAATAATTGGAATGTTTTCATAAAGACCGGTTACAACTGAATATGAAACATAGCAAAGCAGCTCAGGAGACTAGCTAGACAGCTCAGGTTATGTGCCTGCTGCCAAACCTGGTAACCTGAGCTCAGCAATGTCCACAAGTTCACATGGTGGAAGGAGAGAAATGATTTCCCATAGTCATCCTGAACCTCCTCCACCTGAGCACAATGACATGTGTGTGTGCATATCTATCTATCTATCTCTCTATCTCTCTATCTCTCTATCTCTCTATCTCTCTATCTATCTATCTATCTCTCTATCTATCTATCTATCTATCTATCTATCATCTATCTATCTATCATCTATCTGTCTGTCTATTTATATCTCTCAAATATATTTATATAAATTTAGAGACCTTTAGAGATGGTTCAACATTGAAGAACAGGTTCTCCACAATTGTGAGGACTGGTATTCAGAGCCTAGCACCCATGAAAAATTCCCTGGGTTCATGCAAATCCCTGGAAGTCCAGCTCCAAGGAGGGTGAAGACAAGAGAAAACATAGGTTTCTACCCTAGCTAAGAAAATATAAGCTCTAGATTTAGGGGTGAAACGCAGCTGATTCTAAGTGAAATCCCATTTCTGTTCTTCCACCATGTTTACAGGCATATGAATATACACACAGGTACCTAAATACACACATGAGCATTCATATACTTCCTAGGAAACATGCACATAATTTAAGAAATCCTGAAGTGAAATGCAGACTGTAAAGTCCAGACAAATTGTCACCAGGCATGCAAAGAAAATCAGCACCTTTATCATAATGGGAGAATTCTCACAGGATTTTTCTACAATATGCTTATTATCTCATATTTGTGGAACTAGAGGTTAATAAATGATAGTAATAAGCTCAATCTTAGTGAGGGAGGGTGAGAGAGAGACTGGCATCTCCTGACTGAAACCAATATCTCTTTTTTTGTTATCTAAGGAAAGTTGATGACCAACTCACAAAATAAATGCACATCATATTTTCTTACTAAATGACCTTCTTGCCTGCAGAGTTTTAGATGGCTGTACAGATAAGAGAGAAATACTTTTATCACATTGATAGGTCTATTATTGTGTCAGCCCATATATATATTTTTGTTTTTAATTTTCTCTTATTTTTAACTTTTATATTTTATTAACTATCATCCTATCAAAAATTAATCTTAGATACATCACACCATTTTTTCTACTTTGAAGTACATGTTAATGTAGTTTTAAATTTCTTCACATTAGTAAAATTCTTCAAAAGTAGCATTTCATGCCTATTTAATTTTTTTTGCGGTTGCATGTAAAATGCTAAGGATGTAAATCTGTAAATTACTTGTCTATATTTCTTTTTTTAAATTTTTTTATTATTTATTATTTATTCAATTGTGCATGTATGCATGTGTGTGTGTGTGTGTGCGCGTGTGTGTGTGTGTGTGTGCGTGTGTGTAGAACCACGGACAAATTCGGGAATCACCATGGACCGCCTCCACCTCTTCCTTGTTTACTCTCCCTTGGGATTCACAGGCTCCACCCTACCAGGACCAGAAATGCAGGCCGCCCCTGCTTAGGCCTGGCATCTATACATGGGGTCTAGGATCTGAACTCAGGACCTTCCACCTGCAAGGTAGAGGTTTAACCCCTGAGCCACCTCTCCAGCCCCTTGTCTATTTTTCTTAATTGTCTAGTAAACAGAGACATTCCTAATGAAGGCTATATTCTGAGAAAAGACACAGTAGGGCTGAATGAAAACCATGGTTGTCAATCAACTACCCATGCAGGTGAATTTGAAGACAAACTTCATTCAACTCATGAAAACACTTATACCTCATCAAGTGCCAGGAGAAATATCTAAATTTATTGTCAGAAATGTAGTAGAGGAGCTAGTTTAGCATGTGCAATTCAGCATGGACAAAAATTGCAATGCTTTATAGATATCATCTCCCAGGAAGAAGGAAACTACCAAAAGGGAGAATAATTACTTGCAAGTATATACTTCCCCCTTAAATATTGTGTTTCTTTATGGACTTGTCATGGAGCTAGCACATATTTTTCTCTCTATCACAATATCTTTAACAGTGTTTGACTTACTGAGATATGATTAGGAAAGATGTGGGCACTACATATTATAGAAGTAAAGAGACTTTGTGGGTTCCAGCTGTACAGATTAAGAAAAAACAGAGAAATGGTATATTTGCTGTAAACTTTCTGCTAAATCTGCCATGTTGGTGGCTAAGCAGTAACAGAAGAAACTTGCCCTTCTAGAAGTAGTTCATCGATCCAACTGAGGGTAGGCACCGAACTTTCTGTAAAAATGATCTTCAGTCTTTTCCCACAAACTAGGTAAAACAAAATCTATGGATGTCAACCAACAAGAGATTGAAATTGGAACCCCAACTCTTACCACATTCAAAAGTAGATTCAGAATGAATGTAAGATTTAAATAATAGGCTGGAGTCCATGGAAATACTAGTAATTAATCAGAATGAAACATTTCAAAATATACTTAAATTTTCATCACCTGAATGGGAATAAAATTACTTGTTAACATTATTCATCAAAATATGAGATAATCATACAATAACAAGTACTGTAAGATTAGTGCACTTTATGGATAAGTATAATATGATTTACTCACTATAACCATTTTAATTTATTCATTTGTGTTTGTAAATTAAGCTTCTCCCATTTTTTAAAGAAAACTATTTATTTATTTGAGGGAGAGAGAGAGAAAGAGAGAAAAGAGAGAGAGAAAGAGAACATGCATGCATGTCTTGGCACACGGTAAAAATCAGAGGACAACGTTTAGAAGTCAATTTTCTCTTTCCACCATGAAGGCTTCTAAGAATTGAACTCAGGTTATCAGGCTTGCAAGCATTCATCTTAACACATAGAGCTATTTCATTGACTCCTACATTCAACTTTTTTGCATTTATTTCACTCAAGATAAACATTGCAAGAAAAATATGTTTAAGATATATTTATATATATCTTGTTTAAAAGTTGGATATGATTTTTTGGAGATGGGTTGCTAAACTGATTGAAAAGACTCTTAAAAGTGATCACTATATAAGAAAGTATTGTAAGTCTCAACAAAACATAAATTATGATATATAAATTCTTGTAATAGGTAAATGTATATGTAGAAAAAAAAGGCCAATGTGGCTTTGACGTATCCTTCTAAATTACGTAGCTTCAGTTTTAATTTGCAATATTGAAACCAAATTGATCTTCTTTTGTTCAAAGACAAAGATTGAAACCAGAACACGTGGAGAGGCTAAACAAGGAATTTATTGCAAATGAGAGAGAAGCGAAAAACTCCTGGATGCTGGATTGAGGGAGTAAAGGAGAAAAACATATCTTCAAAGTAGGAGCACATTAGATCAGAGGAGATAGCTTATAGTCAGAAAGAACAGGAGGAAAAAGATGACAAAATGAGGAGAAGCCATGACATGACTATACAGTGGAAGAGCAGGAAGGGATTGAAAGAGAATGGCTGGTGCTACAAACCTTTACAGATCTGGGCTTTGCTAAGGTGTGTGCCTGAGTTATTAGAGAAGTAAGGTAAAAAGAATGGGTGGAGTAAGGATTTTTTGTAGTCTGGGGCACTGCAAAGGAGTGGCCCAGGAATAACTAGGGAAGTGAGGTAAAGACTGAGAGGTGGAAGGTGTGGTTTCTACAGGACCAGGCATCCCTACCCTATACTATCTGTCCTATAGAAATTATTCAATTATATGATCTCAGAGTGTATAATTGACTATTGTTTTCTTGGAAATGAAAGATTCCACCTATTTATAAAACTGGTTGTGCAAGTTTTTTTAAGACATTTTTTCTGTCCTCAAATAATAATGTGAAATTGTCATAATTGTGTAAAATATTTATAGTTCTGCTGTACACTTAGTAAGCTGCATCTGATCTATCGTTTACTATTTGATATATGATGTCCTACTGAGCACACAGAAAGAGGAGCTTGTTTTGTCAGGTAAGGTAGTAACTTAAAACTATTGCCAAAAATACTCAATGTTAAAATTTGTTTTTCTGAAATGCATATGTATATAAATATGCATTTATATATAGCTTCTTAGTTTTCTTTTTGAAGAAAATTTGGGGAAATATAGTTTAGAGTGAATTTTTGATCTGTACATTACCAAGTTTGTTATCTAAAGCCACACTAATATTTCTTCACCTCTAACAAGAAAACTGTTGGTAAATAGTGTTTTGGAATATTTGAAAATCATTTCATTAATATTGGAAGGAATTTTATTCTATGTGGACAAGAATGGGAGTAGATTAAAAAGAATAAACTGAAAACCCCAATGGTCTATTTTATACTCAATATCTGTTGGTTAGGAAGATTGAAAAAGCATTTTACATCTCACCCTGTTCTGGCATCAATGGCTATCTAATATGTTGCTGTTACTCAAACAGGAAGAACTGAGCAGGACTATGTCTTTATAGTCAGAAGCCCTTAACTCCCTAGGGGGAGAGAAAAACTGAGAACTAACCACCTGATGTGCTTTAGTTCTTCATCCTTATCTTCGTTTTTTATTGCATTTCTTTTTGGCTAATCATACAAACTCAATACATAACCCCCTTCTTCTTCCTCACCCTTCTCTAACCCCATTGTCCCCCATTTCATTCTCCCCTCCCTTCCCACTCTCCTTCCCTTTCACCTCTTTTCTTTCCATTCTTGTCTCCTGGTGCTTACTGCTTTCTCTCTCTCATCCTCCTGTTTATGTGGATGTTTAATTTCCCTCTGAACCGTCTACGCTAGTGTTGGTTCAGGACTCAGTGGCCCAAGTATGGGAACTTCATTATGACTGTGTAATCTCTTGCCTCTAAAGATCTCACTGCCTGAAAACATCTCCCCTGTGATCCCTACTACACTTTGGGGAGTTGTTGACATGTCAGCCACTGTGTAGGCCAGACAAGGTCCAATCATTGTGGGTATATCCTGGCTGCTGCAGCACTGACTTGTGTGGAATATCTTGCATGTAGTTGGTCCCCCATCTTTAGGCTCTTCGATCTTGCTATCCCTTCTTCCACAAGGTCCCCTGAGCTTCAGGATGGGGAAAGATTTTGCTGGTCTGGTTCGTGGTGAATATTGTAGGATATTTGATGCTCTGAATTATGGTGTGTTATTGTTGTCAGTTTTGCTGTTCCTGACTGCCGTAGACTGCATCCTGATTGGTTGTAGAGGTCATCTCCTAACCGAAGATAAAAGACTGTTTAAAGGAAGATGTTACTTTTAGGAGAGACTCAAAGATAGATGGAAGAATATGAGCAGGACACAACGGAGAGGGGTCAGTTTCATGTTTGTCTGTTGGTTACTATCTAACTAGCAGTCCCTATTCCTTCTCTGCCTGGGGAGATCAAACATATTCAATCCCAAGTGAACAAAAAGGGAAGTGAGAGTGAGCTGTATCAGATGTCTTGCTGATTATATGCAGTACATGGCCATCGCCTAATTTCTAAAGGAAGCAAATTATGTTTCAGGCTTACTAGTTAATATCAAGTAACAAATCAAATGTATTTGTAAAATGAATTAATGAAAAAGGATCTGTAACCGATCCAATCTGTATACATATGCATGTGTACATTTGTATTTGTTGAATATTTAGTCTTCTCAAACATTTTAAATGAAAGATTGAATCTCTATTTTCAGTAACTTTACGTGTTTCCAAAATATAGTATATATAGTTTCCTAAATATAATTTACATGTGTACATAAATATTCATATGAAGAGAACTAGACAGCAAAGGAGAGAGAAGGAAAAAAATTCAGTTTACTTATGAAAAAATATATTTAATATTATTAAGAACATCATTTGTGCCTAAATTTCATTGTAGTCCTAGTATCAGTTTCATAATATAATACTTTTCATAATCCATATCTACAATAAAATAAAATTCTGTGTACTTAAGTGTATAAACACACATTTTGTTTGGAAGCTTCTTTTACCTTCCACTTTATGGTGTCTGAGAAAAACACACAAGTAAACAGCCATGGCATTGACATTCTATATTAAAAAATAGAAAAGCAAGTGGTACAAAGAAAATGTAAAAGTAAATAAGATAAGGAACATATCAATCAGTAAAATAGCAGCCAAATTTGGAAAGATGAATAGGAATTGTTCTTATAAAATGGCAGATGTCATTCTGAACAGGATATGAAAAATCACAAAAGACAAAAGGATGAAATGTGACTGGTAGGAAATTGTTTGCCAGAGCCCTCTTTCTTTGTAATCTTTTGTGTTTAACGAGATGGCAAATATGAATTCTCTGGATTTATGTTTTAAATAATATTTCTATTATAGTAAACACAGTCATTTCCTCATAGTTTTCCATTACCATGGCTTAATAAAATCTTTGAAGAATTTCTAGTTCTCAAATATTTCATATGCTAAACATCACTAACAGTTGAAACAGTGTTATTCTTAGTACAAAAATGTGGAAAAATAAAGGGAGAATTCAATGTAAATCTCTGTAACCCTCAGTCATAGGTCAAATGTCGTTCTGATTTATTTCTTGTGATATGAAACATTATTACTATTTAAATTCAACACAGGTGACATTTTCTCCCAAACCGATAAAACATCACCTTAAATTATTTTTTAACGTAAAGGAACCATAAGTGAATAAGCATCCTCCTTGAGTCAGATTTCAAGAAAAAGAACTCTGTAACATACAAACGAATATAATTTACCTTGGCACAACATCATTACTTGTTAAGATAAATTAATAAACAACACCTTTGGGTGCACCCAATCTATTCAGTTCCTGTCACTGTTGATTAGAATATCTGTCTAAGCTGTAATAAACTGTGAATGTATTAATGTATGATAGTGTCTTTTGTTTCTTTAATGTGAAGCAATTACCAGTTACTCATTCCTCCAATCGTGATTTTTCCATGAGTGATTCTGACCCTCTCCTGCAGTGTTGAAATGAGCAAGACCATTAGTCACATTTTATGGTTGCTCACAGTCGTTATTTACAGTGGATTAAAGAAAGAATGCTGACTTAAACAAGTAACACAGCACCTTCATTACCAGAATTTTTAACAGATTCATGAGTATTCACATCAGAGAGAAAAATATTACAGATGAAAGACAGCATTAATTGAATCTCATGATTGCATGAGCTGATTCAACAGCATTTGATTATAATCCTCTGAATGTTTTTGCAATAATTAGTATAGTTTCTCATTTACTAATATATAGTTTTATAAGAAGCATTTTTCTGCAAATCATTCACACTCCAACTGCATCATATTAATCATAATTATCTTACTTTTTAAATTATGACTTATATAACATGCTATTTTCATTCCTTATTCTATTACAATTTTTCATTTTCTGAAGACTAGGTAATTTCATTTACAGTAAATTGCCATTTATTATATAATATCTTTGTATTTTATATGTGTTTTATGGATGCATTTTTAACTTTAAAGTTTGCTTTTATGGAATATTAACATAATTGAAATTTATTTCATTAATTTCATAACAATAAGTGTACTTGGATATCTGATTATTTGTACAAGATTTATTACAGGAGAAAATAAGCAAAGATATGTTAAAAGTTTATTCGAAATACTCTCAGATCTAGAATTATGTTTGATTTGATATATTCAAAATATTTGTCTTATAGTTCTCTGAGTGTTTTAATTAAATATCAAATCAAGTGAAGACTGTTTAAATGATCTTCATGAAATAATTTTTTAGGTAGGTGACTATAGATGACGTACCATATAGGTTGATAATCAGGTAATATTTTTAAAGAAATGTACTTCTGAAAAATATTTCCATTCTGGCATTAGCAAAGACAAATGAGCTTTATGTTGCTGTTAGACAATATACTCATGCCATTTAAAATAAAATCTCTATTAAATAAAAGCCCAATATCAGAAGACCTTTACTAAAGCATTATTCTAAACCTTCAAAGAATTAAATCCAATCCTTCTCATTCATTTCCAAGGAAATCAAAAAGGAAAACAATTCCATAATGTATTGTTTAGGCCAGAATTACTTTCCCAAATTAAAGAACTATATAGGGTAATATCCTTGATGGATATTGACGTGAAAAATCTAGCTGAAATACTAGAATTGGATTTAATAACAAAATGGAAGAAACACATATCAGGAGCTGGTAGAATTTATGCCTGGAAAAGTAAAATTTTCATCGTTAAAAAAAAATCAATGAATGGAAAATATACCACAAAGGAAATGAAGGATAGCAGGATATCCTCTCATTTGATGCAAAAAAGAATTGAACAAAATATAACATGCTTTTATGACAAACGTTTTCAATAAAGTTATGTAGAAGAAATTATCAGGGGTTGGAGAGGTGGCTCAGGGGTTAAGCCTCTGCCTTGCAGGCGGAAGGTCCTGAGTTCGGAATCCAGATCCCACCTATACACACCAGGAGGAGCTGGGGCTGCCTGTGCTTCTGGTCCTGGTAGGGCAGAGCCTGATGAATCCTGGGGCAGAGTAAACAAGGAGAAGGTGGAGGCATCCATGGCGGTTCCCGAATTCGTCCATGGTTCTACACACACACATACATACACACACACATGCACAAACACACACACACAATTGAATAAATAACAAAAAAATTAAAAATGTTAAAAAAATAAATTATCAGGACTTAAACATTATGATATATAATCTTCATCCATTGGTGTCGCATTAGGTAAGATTGAAATATTTTCCTTCTTATGATCTAGAGGAATCAATGGCAATTATTATCCTCACAAATATTCAACATATTACTTAATATAATCAGTGAGAAAAAGATAATGAATAGCATCTAAATAGGAACGGGATTCTTTTTGTTAATGGATACATGATACTATATTCAGAAAACTCTGAAATAACTCTTTTGATAAGCTCAGTCAATATATTTCTCTTAATTTTAGGATTTATCCTTCTATTGTGAATCTGTTACTAATGCAAAAACTCTGCTAACAAATTACATATTTCCAACTTATTTTTCTAAAACTGACTCATATGTTATACCACAGTAAAATTATATAAAAATTATCTTACAAAAATATCTCTCCCAGAACAAGTGGCTTAGCAAGATTAGATAAGCCTCATTGATGAGTACAGCATTTTATTGAAAATCATAGTCTCAAGGAATAATGATGAAAAAGAGCCAGTGATTCCATTATCAATGATGGGCTTGTGCACAGATGTGCACATATGTGCATATATACATGCGCATATTTAAAACATTTTATATGAATTACAAGATCTTCAGAAATAATATATCACTTATTAGACATTTGTGTATTATATATTATATAACATAATATTATATAATGGATAAATAATAGTGCATTATATATTATATAACATAGTGTTATATAATGGCTTAGCTTAAAATCCAAAAAAGTAAATTGTGATTTCTAGAAAAATAAAGTTATTTTAAAAATAATGAATGACAAGCAGAAGTCTAAGATAATTAAAAGCAGAAAGTGCAGACTCTGGATCTGGAAAGATTCACTGGAGCCTGGTGGGCTAACTTATGGATTAAACAACAGAAGAATAACTGTAACTTCCCACAGCAACCTAAGAACAATTGTTCATCAGAATGTTTATCTTAATGAGGTAAACATGGGTCCCAAGTTTGAGGAATCTTTCCACAAAGTAAACCACCTCTTACTACAGACACATTGTAATATCTTCCTAGAATGTGGATATGAGGGTATATATACATTTCATTGTAGTAATAAGAAAATGTTTTAAATTTGTGTGAAAATTAAAAAATTCAGAAGAATTAATAAAATACTGGTGAAACAATGTTTGGGGCTCAACGTGCCTAATTTTATGTCATATTAAAGCTACACTTATTAAAGAAAATATGAATGAAGAGAAAAGGAAGCCCAAGAATTGACCTCAAACAAAATTTCCTGATTTGAATGTGAGTTTTCCTCCACAGGCTCCTGTGTTTGAAATTTTTTAATTTTTTATTCAAGTGTGTGTGTGTGTGTGTGTGTGTGTGTGTGTGTGTGTAGAATCAATGGTGAATTCTGGAATCATCGTGGACTGCTTTTCTACCTTACCTGCTCTGTCCCGGGATTCACAGGTTCGGTCCACCAGGACCAGAAGCGCAGGCCGCCCCCGCTTCCGCCCAGTGTTTGTACGTGGGATCTAGGATCCGAACTCAGGACTCTCTGCTTGCAAGGCAGAGGCTTAACCTCTGAGCCATCTCTCTATCCCCCTCTGTTTGAATTTTTATCTGACCTTAATGTTTAAGAACATCGGGGCACGTTTAGGAAGTGGAACCTTGTGAATGAAGACACATCACAAGGGGTAGACTCGAGGTTTTGGTAACCCTGCCCTGCTTCCTTTTTCAGTATGCTCTTGCATTTGCTCCTTGCTTCCTTGTCCCCCATAATGACTGCTGTGACCTGAGCCTCTATCAGCTTCTGCCACTCTTTATGCCTTTTCCACCTTAGTGGATTATGCCAAATAAATCTCCCTTTTTCGCTTAAGCTGGTTTTGTAAATATTATCAGCAGCATAGAATAACTACAACACACTAGTACTCTGATTTTGAAAAGAAGAAAAAATATTAAGTCAAGATGAGACATTTTTAAATTCATTGTCTGAAAAATTAATGAGTTTATATCCTTAGTTCTGTCAGTCAAATCTGTGAAATTATTAATGTCACTGGAAAATATTAAAATTAACTTTGATCCCAAGATTCACCAAAAACTAACAAAACCAGGTTCAGTCTAAAATTAATGTTTTTAAGTTTTATACATACCGTATACACATGCATAATATACACAGTTATATATGCATGCATTGCATGCACATAGAGTCTATGATCATGCATTATTCAGTGGTTTATTCCTTTAATTTATGGTTGACAGGGAAAAGATATTTGATGAAGAAAAGTCACAATATCCTGACTTTGTCAAAACTTAAATACAGTTTGACCCACTGTGCACGTGGGCAGCATGAGAACAGTAAATAAAGTAAATAATTTGAATTTTTATTTTCAACCCACTGCACTAGCAACTTCATGATAGTGGCATCATTTTATTATCTGAATCTAGTTGCTGAGTCACAGGATGGCTCTGTTTAGAGGGGGTGAACATTGATAGCATGTCCAGATGTGAGTGTTTTCTTTATCTAGAATACTCTATATAAATACCAATATTTATGGAATCCACTACATAGTGGATTCAATCTGTGAAATATAATAAAATAGAAAACAATAAGCAAAAGAATATATATGCAGTATATACATTAGATATTACATATTATATACTGTATGTCTTCAATGATAAAGACTAAAGACAGTTTTAAATAGCAAAGTGTCTTTCTGAATTCATATTTGTACCTGACATATGAAAGTATTTCAATTAAATACCATTCCCAAATGATATGTAACCTTAATGAATTATCATGCATTGGACACGTTAGATTCTCTAGAAAAATCTATGTCCTTCAGTAATCTATCATTGTATCCAATAATGACAGAACAGAATTGTTCAAATCATTTTCTTGCTATTTGTACCTCACTGTTTTCCGCCCTTTCACTCTCTCATTATTTCATAGCACATTTCTAAAAGAACAAGAAAAAATATTACATTCAGCGAGGGTAGTGATGTTGTAATTATAAATAAGAGCTCACTGAATATTTACTAAAAAACAGTGAATAAAGGAGATTAAAGTTGTTTATATTATGATCTAGGAATAACATATTCATTACATATATAAAGCTATATGTTACATTCCCGTGAGTGTCTACAAGTTTGTTCTCATTCACAAGTCCATATCTTTTACTATTTATCATGTTTGGTCTCATACATGCTATTCATGCTGTTTTCTGAGAATATATGGGGCAGACATTTAGCATGATTCTAATAGATACCAGACCCTGCATGGAAGTTTATTTGTGCTATGCATTCAGTTAATCAAAGATAATTTTTTGAACTTAAAGATTCTGATATATACATCTATCAAACACAGATTCTGTTTGTCTACCTCATACATATTTACATGGATATTGTTCTTTAAATTGAAAAAAGTCTGATTTAAAAGAATTTTACCCTTGTAACTATTTATTTTTGATAAAATTGCCTTTATGATCCATGCAACTCATGAAGGTTTGCAAAATTATTTCCTGAGCTATAAAAAGAATGGAATTCTTTTAAACACTGGCAAAACTGTAAGAGAAAAAAAAAACCTTGGAAGTGAAAGAAACTTACAGGCTTGTTTTTATTTTAATAGAAGTGACACATTCTGCAAATTCATGTTGGTTTATTAAGTAGTTCCTATATAATTTATACTAGAGAGTACCATGTTAGAAATATAAGTTCATGAAAGACTGCCTTATACATAGTTTAATTATGGAAACAGAGAATTCTTTTTGTTTAAAAAAGAAGAATTAAGCTAGAACTTACAGGGAAGTAGAGAAAAAATGTCATTTATAAAATGTCAGTGTCCATGATACTGAAAAATTTCTTCAAAGAAATGAACAATTTCCATCCCTTCAGTAACTATCATCTTGCTTGTTCCAGTAGACCTTCAAAATTTCAGTTTAGATGTAACAATGGAGAGGATGGCTAGGGGCTTGAAACATAAGAATGAAACGGAAATAAACCTGAGACTACATTTAATTCTTTGAAGTTAAGGTAAGGTAAGAGAATGCAGATCTGGCAAGAAACTAGAAATGCAAATGGGATGCCCTAATGAGAATGGTCATGGAATATTTTGATCTTAATGGGAAGATACATTTGACTTGTAACAAAAAATAAAAAATACAAGAGATAAGTGCAGAATGAAATTACCCATAGTCTTTAATGATCAGATATTACTTTAAAATAATATTTTAAATCATCAGTATTTAAAGGCAATGAGTAATGCTTTACTCTTTTCATTATGAATGGAAAACAGGAAAAGTTGAGTAGAAAAATGCCTTGGGAAAATAGAAGTCTTAAAATATGAACCTATTGCTTTAGCTAAAGATAAATCCACTCTGGTACTAGAAAAAGGATGAAAATGTTAACGTAAGAAAGAATCAGTTATTATAACTGCTTCTTTCTAGATATCATGTAATCACAACATTTCAATAAGATCATTTATCATTTCAATTTCAATTTGAACCATTCATACATGAGAATATTTTAAATGTATGTTATAACAGCTTTGGAAGAGTTATATGCAGTTTGTGAGGCAAACTGTAAAGATTTATATTACCCAGTGGCATTATAGAAATCAGGTTGGCACCTTAGTTAATTAAAGGCTTGCAGCAGCTGAATATTCAGTTTTTAATGAATTTTGTTTCCAAGAGATTCATATAATTCACAGGTACTAGTGAATCACATATCAGAAGAGCATTGATGATATTATCACCATCACAATTCAGATCTCAAGATTTCTTTAGGTTTCATCAATGTTATCCTAATAAGTTATAACTAATATTTACTGAGAAACTTGCTCATGTTTTTATGCTAAAGACTGTACATGAATTCATTCATTTTCAAAAGGAAAAGAAAAGAACAACGTGCATTGATCTATCTGTATAAAATCACAATGCAGTCTAGTAGTTTTTATGCTAACTAAAGACTTGTAAAACTTGAAGAAGAAACAATAAAAACCAGAAATATTAGAAACATTAAAGCAAAAATGCTAATGGAAACTCTCTAAGGTTTCATTTCTAGCTTGTAGTCAATTTTATGTTTGAGCTCTGGATTCTTTCAATCAGACAGAATAGATTGTAGCTTTATCATTGTGTCCTGCCCACAGAATGTGTTCTGTAAGTAAAGAGAAAGTGCAATATTTAATTGAAGATAAATGGAGAAAAAAAAGTTTGGGGAAACATTGAAGTTCCCTTTCCTTCACTATTATAGCTACAAGTTCATTGAGAATTTACTACATGGCACATATTTATGACTAATCCTTGCCTTGAAAAAATACACATATTGAAACAAAGAAAATTTAGCAAATCTTAAAATCCTTTAATAAATATCTGAGGTTTAGATTGTCATGATAATAATTGGCATGATTACATTTTGACTAAAACAAACTATTGTAAATGGTGTACTTGTCAGCATAAAGCAGGTTTTGAAAGTTCAGAAGCAGACACCATAAGAAGGGGGTCATGGGGAGAAAGGGAGGGAGGGGTTGAAAGGAAGGGGAAAAGGGGGAGAGGGTGCAAGGGGGATTGGGGAGGGATGGAGGGAGGGAAAGGACTGAGGTACATATTAAGTTTGTATGACTGGGAAACATAAATAAACAATAAGAAAGAAGAAGGTAAAGAAACAAAACAAAAAGTTGCAAAAACATCAGAACAAAATCTCATATTCAAAAAATAAATTTCTTCAGCAGATGTCATCAACATAGTAAAGTATGATAGATGCACCTGAAACAGCAAAAGGAGCGATGAGAAAAAGCAAATCTTCCTTCCAGTAGATTTAGTTTAACAATGTGAAAGAGGCTTCCATATAGCAATTGGGATCACAGTCAGGACACAATATTCAAAAAAAAAATCTCACTTTAGAACAACCAGAAAATCAAATTAGAAAGCTACATAAAACTATTTACTTAGAATTTAAGTGCACAGGAATCCTTACACAATGATCATGACAGCTACAGACAATCAAAATCATAACTTCTCACTAAAAAATTCTTCAAATTGGTTACCAAACAATGGCAAGGTACAATCCTGGTATTGTTTCGAGGAACTCTCTCACATAAGAATATATAAACATCATTTTTATCATTATTTTGTACGTTGGAGCTTGCAGACAAAATGTAAAGAGTAACAGTAATCAGATACAAGATTAAAAGGTATTTCTCTTTGAAGAAAAAACAACGTAATGACCTATATAAACAAGAAAAAATGGTTAAAAGACCTTAACATTCTATTGTTTTCTGTGCTGTTGAGATATCTCAGTAGTTGAGACACGTTCTACCAGACTTGAAGAGTTTGAGTCTCTGCATTCCCACGTGGTGTAAGGAACGTTGTCCTCTGAACTTCACCCAATCTCTCTTTCTCTCTCTCTCTCTGTCTGTCTCTCTCTCTCCTTTTCCCTTTTTCTTTTTTTCTCCTCTCTTTCTCTTGAATAAATAAAATATTCAGAAAATAAACATTGGCCAGTTGGTCAGTTCCCTATTTCAGAGATAAGAAAAGAAAAACATATTAACATATTCCTGTCTCCTACAGAAGAGTGAGAGTGAGATATCCAGATGATGATAGGGAGAAAATAATTCAGAAATATATATGTTGTTAAAACTAGAGGTATAATTATTGATTTTCTGCTTTCTACTGCTTGGCTTTTGGGTTATAAATATGAAGGAATGTGAAATTTAATCAATTGTGTGATACAGGGAACCAGGTATAAGTTGGCTGCTTTTTACAATATATTACATATTGCCATACAATGTACCTAGTACTGCAAGTAGTGCATATATGTGTGTGTGTGTGTGTATGTGTGTGTGTGTGTGTGTGTGTGTACTTGTGCTGTAATATTTTTCTATAACTGTTGCAAAGAAATCCTGGAGAAAAGGTAGAAGGAAAGATGGAAAGAGAGGAAGGAAAGAAGAAAGGAAAAGAGATAAGAGGGTGGAAGGTTGAGTGGCAGAGAGATATTGAGGGAGGACTCATAAATAGACAGAATATCTATTCAGATTTCACAAACATATGCAACAATAAACCTGAGTCACTTTCAGGCATAGTAGTGCCCAGAAATTAGTGCATCATGTGACTAGTCTGTCATAATTATTTCAAGAGCACCACTCATGTATATATATAAGCAATATCTTAAACTCTTATTTCAGGTACATCTTTGCAGAATAGCAGACAATTGAACAATTGTTTTATATTTTCTGCCAGTATGCAAAGGGACAAAACATGAGAGGGAGCCAGTCTAGAAAAGTAGACGCGGAGGAAATATGCTTAAATGATTGTTGAATTATAATAGGTTAAACGTTCTTGAAAACTTGCTTTAAAATATTAAAAATGATAATTTCTTCCATAAATCAAAGTCTATGTTGGCAAAGTTGAAAATTCTGAGTGAATGTCACTTGAGATTTTAAAGTAGACCAATTAGATATTAATTTAATCTATTTCAATATAATAGTTACAACAGAAATGAAAGCTCATTTTTATATAGTCCCCAAGATTTTATACAATCCCCATAAATTGTTTCAATTTATGTATTATAGAGGCAGCATGGAAAAATGATTATAATTATTTTTATAGATATATGAAAAGCTGGCTCAACAAACGTGTGTTTCTATTAGCTATCAGAGGAGTTAAGAACAAAGCAGGTTTCTGAGATTATTGTCCACTACCTTGATACATGAATGAAATTAATGACTTTGAATCCCTATCTGACCAAAGGAGAAATATTGTGTTATCACACCTGTGGAATACTGACCAGTTGTGAATTAATCTTTATGAGACACTCCATTCCCCAATCTTAAACTGGAAGACATTGGTGGCCTATAAACAATGACAGATTAAGCACCATTTAACACATCCCAGATATTCACAGATCTTATATGCAGCCTCTGTCAAGTGAATATATATATATGCTCTGGCAAGCTAACCTCTGAGGAATGTTTGCAGAACTGGGTGACATGTCAAAATATAATATCATCATGACTATTGATATTTATAGGAACTATAGTATGTATGTTTATAATATAGCTCTGTAATTTAAGGTTCTAAAACACAGGTATCTGTCTCCAATGTTGTAATAGTAGTGAAAATGAACTTCAATTAACATGAATACTTGACAAAATTAAAGTCACTTTTCATATATGTGTTGATTGTAGATACACTGGAGCCTAGAATTGTCATTTTTTACCTGCGATCAAATTAAAAGACACTGAACGGGCCAATATTAAAGAATAACTTACTTGAAGAGTAGTCACCTAAGTTAATAATTAATTCAAGAGAAATAATAATGAAACTAAAATATGCAATTTTTTATTTTTCTTATTCTGCAAAATATTCAGTAAAGAATATATGAAATGTAGGGGCATTGGCATTGCCACTTAGTCTGAGCAATTTTTGGACAATATATCGATTATTCTTCATGAAGATTTATTCCTATGTATAATTGACTCTGGAATAAAATTATCCTCAATAATTTCATGAAGATAAGTTACTATAATAAAATTTTCCTCGGGCTGGAGAGGTGGCTCAGGGGTTAAGTCTCCGCCTTGCAGGTTGGAAGGTCCTGAGTTCGGATCCCAGATCCCACGCCAGGCGGAAGCGGGGGCGGCCTGCGCTTCTGGTCCTGGTAGGGCGGAGCCTGTGAATCCCGGGGCAGAAGGAGGTGGGGGCGTCCATGGTGGTTCGCGAATTCGTCTGTGGTTCTATACACACACACACACACACACACACACACGCGTGCGCGCGCACGCGCACGCGCGCACATACACACGCATATGCACACAGTTGAATAAATAATAATAATTAAAAAATTAAAAAAAATTGTCCTCAATAATATTTTAGAAAATACATGATTAAAATAGGAAAGTACTCATAGTTTAGAATAAGAGGACTTCTTTACTATAATTAAAACAAAATGTTTTTATTATTTCAAAAAATACTAAATTTCATATAAAGTTCTAGATGAGTTTTGAAAGCCAGTAACAAAAGTATCAAGACCCTGTTCCAATGATAAAGATTAGGCCTCTTACTGAATATGTTATCAGAAAATTTTTCTGGAAATGAGTTTGGTAACACTTCTCTAGAAACTCAACTCTCAGAATGTTGAAGTATCTTCGATAAAACTTTTGAACCACTGATATGCATTGTAAATTTGAAAATTACATAAAAATGCCCTACATGTTAAAAAATTGTGTTCCAGACCTGGAGAGATGCCTCGTGTATTAAACCTCAGCTTCATAAGCAAAAGGACCTGAATTCTGCACCCAGATCCCCAAGTAAAAACTCTAGGCAAATGTGTTAGTCTGGCCCTGGAAGGCAAATACTAAAAAATCCCAGAGTAAAGTAAAATGTAGATAGGACAATGCAGAATGGTAGTCAAAGATGCACACAGTACCCTCTGATACATACAGACATATGCGTGCATGTAGACAAACATATAACAAAAACATCATTTTCCATAACTCACCTTTGTTCATACTACGAGGTACAATCTGGCATTTAATTAGATAATTACCAACTTAGGGTTATTAGAATGTTTATAATATTAAAATTTTATCAATGCTACACTTCAAGTCCCTTCAAGGCACCCTTTTCTCTTCTATGTTTAATACACTAAAGTGAATTTCATCGATCCTCAATGCCAAACAACACAAGAATAATCTTACTTTCTTCTTTCTTTTGCAATCTGTATTAAAGTCTTCACTTCCATAAAATCTCTTAATATTTTATGATGTATGGTTACATGATTTCTTATTACATATTGTTAATTGCTCTGAAGTTCTGAATAGACAGTTGTCAAAAGATGCATAAATCACCAACAAATGAAAAAGTGTTCAATATCTTGGATCATTATGAAAATGCACATTGAACTATTATAAAATACTACTTTGTTGTAATGAGAATGACTGCAATCAAAGGCATAAAGATGAGAGATGTAGACAATTGAAGCAAGTGTTAGATGAGTTTTTTTTTATCAATTGGAGAAAATAACTTGATGGAATCTCAAACCCGTTAAACTGTGATTGTCAAATGTGTAAATGTATAAAATCACATGTAGGCAATGATATGCAACTAAGTGGGAGAAAGTTGGCTGGGAATACAGCCAGTCGGTTTCTGGCTAAGCAGCTGAACTCAAATACACCTTTCTACTGTGATGTCCTATGTCACCGCAGGTGCACAGCGTTAGGAAAGCTGACCAGTGACTGAATATATAAAACAATTCCAGGAACTTCCTACAGTGAGAAGTTTATTCTGTTCCATCACAGGATAAAGGTGCTGAGTCAAAAGCCAGTGAATAAGACTTCTGACCATCGTATTTAGGTGCAATGTAAACTGTGTTGCTGAGAAAAGATCTACAATATAGAAGAATGATTTTAATTTGCTAATTTGCCTTTTCACTCTATGGAAACTAATATGAATTTTACCAGTCTTAAACATTGGAAAATATAGTTCAGAACAGCATTTTTTGCATGATAGTATGTTTTCTAAATACCTTTAATATTGATTAAATGTTGGACTTGAGAGATGGCTCAGGACTTAAGACTGCCTCACAAGCAGAAGATCCTGAGTTGGGATCCCAGTTCCCACATAAAATCGCCAGGTAGAAATGGTGCAGCCTGTTACTTCTGACCTTGATAAGCAGAAGAAGCAACCAAGGATGATTCTGGAAGTCACACTTGGTCCTCCACAGGGACACACAGTGCCCTTTGACACACATACATACACACTCTCTCTCTCTCTCTCTCTCTCTCAAAATAAATAAATAAAATATTAAAAATAATAAAACAAAAATCATTAAGATATATAGTATATTTTGACCTGTGAGACAGGGCAGCATATAAGAAACCTATTTGCAAACCTAGGTGACTGAGTTAAATTTTCGCATACCCATATAGTAGAAGTACAATGTATGTTGTTTTCTCTGACTTTTACCTGTGTCCTTGGCAGTCTCTCTCACTCTCTCTCATAAATAAAGCAATTAAAATGTTACATTTAAGGTATGGTGTATTTCATTTTTTTTCTATACCAGTCCAAATAGTTTTGTACAATATCTGGGTTAAAGCACAAAGTTTTGCAACTATTACCACAATTTTGAGGAGTATAACAAATTGTAAGTTTCCAGTATTTTATTTGCTTGCAATTTTTGTCGAATCACTTTTGATTTATTTGGAAGATAGTATAATTTAGAGCTTCATTCTTTGAAATATACAGAAATATAAAATTAGAAAGACCCATTTGCTTTTTTTTCTTCAGTTTTAGGTTATAATCTTTCCTGAACCCTCTTGGTGCTCATCATTGTAACACTGTGCGATGACCTCCAATAGCTTGCTTCAGATGCACATCTCAACTTTCCAATGCTTATGCAAATTTTACCCTAATTATCCAAAAGTTTTTCAAGCAGTGACCCCAAGAGCATGACCCTTTTCCATAAACATCGTCCCCTGCTAATTGTCCCTGGACACCTCTTTCTTCTTTCCTCCCATGTGAATAAAAATGCTAAACTTCTGTGCACTTTAATGTTATTAAAAACCAAAACCAGTGGGGAATCTTAGCAGAGGTTTATGAATTTCTGACCTGTTGAATAAGAAAAATGCCTAGGGCATGATTGCCTCTATCTTCTCCTTAGCAGAAAATTTATCAGAGAAGTAAAATTATACTACAGTAGCTTTAAGAGACAGTATATACAAATTTTATAATTTCAGAATTAGTATTTTTAATTTATTTTATTTTAGTGAATTTGTCATTTACATTTTCCATTTCATAAAATTATTTGCAATACATTTCAGAATATTTTTAAGGTAGCTATCTAACTGGAGTTTAAGTGTTTATAGTTAAAATATTAAGGCATTTGAAGGAATTTATGCCATTCATTTATTTCAGATAAGGTTATTATGAATATTTTAGGTTAATATACTTTTCACAACTACTTGTGCAAAAACACATTTGTGATGTGCATATTCCTTTATGAATATGAAATATCATTATAATCTTTAAGCATAAGTAAAAATGCAGATTCCTAAATGAATGAATTTTTAAAAAATACTAAATTATTTAAGCATATTCTACCAATTTAAAACGAAATTTTACAGTTCTATCTTATTTCATAATATGAAAATTAAGTTAAAAACCTAGGTAATGGGTTTGAGAGTTACTCAACATTTTATTAAATAAAATATAAAATCTGATACTGTTTGCAATAGTGAATAAGCTTTGTTGGTTTCCTGTTGTGTTCTGATGAAAGCAAAATACAGAAAGAAAATCCTGATTGATTTTCTTCAAAATTAAAGAGATTTATCAAATTTTAGGCAGTGTTAACACACAATTAACTGATTGATATTAGAACAAATCATCCATTCATTAAATTTGGGAATAATATTTATGAAAACATAAAAATTGATAAAAAAACTTATAAAGAAAATAAATGTTTTTTCATCATGGAAAGGATTCTCTGTTATGTCATAATATATCAACTAATCATTTGGTTTTTATCTCCACAAATCCAAACTACATAAATGATCATGAAACTTTGTAGATTCCATAAAATTGTTTCTCCAACAGTAGAAATTTAAAAACTCTCTATGGAATTATAAGTTTGAAATTGCCTGTTCAAAAAAATTCATGATTTTATTATAGCTACATATTGACTATTCATCTAGCAACCCGCAGGCATAAAGTAACAGTTTATTTATTCGAGCTGCAAATGAAATTGGGCAAGAAAAGTAATTAGCATACAACAACAAAATAATGGAAAAAACCATAAAAGTTGTTTGGAACTTATATTTGATTTTTGGATGTTTAAGAAAATTATACTATAGTTAAAAAAGCAAGAAAGGAATTGCACATGTGCATAACTATGCATAAATCCATTTCATATATATCGATACTGTCATATACAGTAAATTATGTATATATACATATATATAACAGATTATTTTCCATATTCAACATATAGTACATTGGAATCTGTATAGTAATAGAATACATTTAGATACCTATGATACATTAAACAAGGAATTTTTCATTGCTATTATGCTTCAAATGAAAAGCTTCACTAATATTTTGAAACTACCAAGCCAATACTTTGAGATGGGCAATACAAACTTTAATGATTACATGTACAATTACATTATGCTGTGTTCACATCAATGTTACTGGGTTCTGAGATTTCGCCATTTGTGATATATGGGCACTATTTGAATTTACATTAAAAATATATGTTACCAGACAAATCTTAAAGCAATATATGTATTCATCCTTTATTATTAATACAATTCAGTATTTTACTTATAATACTTATATTAAAGCTTTTGATCAAAGACATTTGGAGATTCTACAATATACAGAAATACAGGCCATATCATTTTTCAGCATGGTTAAACACATTTTTCAGACTTAGTTTGTTTCTTTCTCATTTTCATGAAAAATCTTTAAAAACCATCAAATTTCTTAAGGAAGCATACTGGAAAATATAAACATTTTCAGCCTGTTTGTCAGTCAATTTTCTCTGTCTCTCTCTCTCTCTCTCTCTCTCTCCTGAAGACAATATTGAAAACTCAA
The DNA here is from genome assembly GCA_023101885.1 of Typhlomys cinereus. Classification (NCBI taxonomy): domain Eukaryota; kingdom Metazoa; phylum Chordata; class Mammalia; order Rodentia; family Platacanthomyidae; genus Typhlomys; species Typhlomys cinereus. The sequence continues at coordinate 385,452 of JALPQD010000356.1, read as the reverse complement.
TACAAAACTCAGTTGTGCTTCTGAATTCTAAGATTTACCATCCACTTTATATTTTGATGTTTTTGCTCTTGATATTTTCTTTCTTTAGAAGGTACTCTAACTTTATTACCTTCCTCTATCTTTTTATCTTTTCTTCCTTAATCATATTGCTGAGTTGTTTAATATTCCATATTGTTAATGTTAAGATGTTTTAATCACTTGGTAGACATGCACATTTTCCGTTCCATGAAGAATTATATTGGCCATATCTTTAGCAACCCTCGTAGAAGTGGAACTAGCTATGGTAAGATCACAGGCAAAGCAGTGGATAAATATTTCTCAAAGTAATAAAAGCTTCTGTATTCAAGAAGCTTCCACTGTAAATCATTTGATCTATATTTGCTGGTATAGAATTTGTTTTCCTAAATTTATGTTTGCTTTTTTCCAGATGACAAATGATATTAATTCTATAATAATGAATGGATTAAGTATACCACACAGATAGAATATTCTTCAACTATCAAAGGCAGGAATCTAGTATGATTAGTGTTTGTATACTTTTGGAATAATACTAGGTTTATGCTGAAAATTTAATACCACTGCATGAGATTTTATTACTTTTTAGAGAAGGTATAATAATATTATAATATCACATTGTGAAAATCCCCTTAACATATACTTGTGCATGTATCTACATTGTCTGTTGGTTAGATAGTTTGACAAAAGAATTATTGGATAAGCTATGATATGGCCTATTTATATTAATGTGATAATACTATTACCCAAAAATCACATATAAACATTGATATACAACCAAAAGCAGAAAAATGTGAACCATTCACTTTCATTATTAGTGAAGGAATAAATTAGTTAATGAAAGAGATGTATAACCTACTCTACTACTATTTGCTAATTAAAAAGATATTGAACTGATTCTGAGTCATTTATACTTTGAATATTTTACAAGTTGTTGGATATATATTCACACTAAAAAAGAAAATTAGCAATTTAAACAATCATACATTAGTAAATCAATTAGAGAAAATATTATATTGAAAAAACTTAATCATGTAAATGATTATTGATGGATATAAAATTTAATTTTTAATAATTTTAACATTTGAATCTGACTTTTGGAATTTAATACATAGTTTATGCTCAGCTGTGTAGGTGCAGTTATTCTTTCTGCTGCTGTGAGACAGCACTCAAATTCATGCAATTTAAAGCTAGAAATTAAAATTTTTGTGGTTTATGTTTCCAGAGAGGAGATGCAGTACATTATGATAGAAAAGTATGGCTGACTGCCAGAAGCTGGAGGCAATTTAAGTCACTGTAGACATCATGGATGCCAAGAAAGAAAAATATTTTTTGCAATAGCAGACTTTAAGGGAAGCCTGAGGAGGCTAACCAACCTCCTACCCCCTCGAAAACACCTTCATCCCCAAGGTTCTACTTTCTAAGGTTGAAACAACCTTCCCAATCATCAAGTAAGTATACAAACACATGAGCTTATGAGAGACAGCTCACATTCACCCCATAGACCCATTGTTCTCACTATGTAAACCATACCCAGTCCAACTTTTAAAGTCCTCATAGGCTACGTATGTAATCTTAATACGGTTCAAAAATCCAAAGTCCAACTCCTCTAAAATCCGAAGACAATTTACATATTTCCAACATAACAATGATACAGAACAAACATTCTCATTCAAAATGGAGAAATAAGGGAATATACAAGAAATAGAAGCCTGTAACAAGAGTGAAAACTGGTAGGACAAACTTCAAATCTTGCAGTTCCAAGTTCAGCTGATGAACTTCTTGTTGAAATCATTTAATTTCCAAAGGAGTTCTGTTCTACCCCTTCAACACTGCAGCCCACAACACACACCATTCTTGGGCTGGTCCCTCTCAAGGATACAGTTCTCCTTGGTAGATGTCCCATATTAGCTCTGACAAATCTAACATCTTCATGTCTCAAGTGAAGACTTGGCTTCAATTTCACAGCACAAAATGACCTTTTTGGACCTCCATACAGGTTTTCCAATCTTGCCAGGCATTGCCTGTGTTCAGTTGCTCTTTGAAATTTTGCAGGAGGGATTCAAACCTCCTCACTCTTACATCTTTAATGACTCTAAAATCAATACCATATATACACTGTTGTCAAGTTTTACTGTATATTTGAGTTTGGGACTGGACTTCTTGAATTACAGCTGGTTAAACTCTTGACTCTGGGCCTTTGCTTTAGAGGAGTGGAAACAGAACATCCCTTCGAAGTTCTCCCCTTCAGCTAATCCTCTCAAAAGAATTTGCATTTTCATGCATAGAACCCTTCTCTGAAGATTTTATCTTCAGGTTTCAGATTGTTTTATTATCCAAATGAAGATCAGGTTTTTATTCACTAATGTAGCTGATCTTTTCAACAGTAGTGTAGTCACTATTTAGATGTCTGCATCCTCTTTTTTTTTAGATTATTTTTTACTTTTTTTAAATTAATTCTTTCTACTTTTTCAAGCATATTGAGTATTCATCTCAATTTTCCTCCCTGCCTTCTTCCCATCCTCTCCCTTCCCTTCACAACTCCTTCCCATTCCCTCCCAACCTTTTGCCCACATTGATGTCTGCATCCTCTTTAAACTTTCCATCACATTTTACTTCATTAAACCTTATAGTTTTCATCTTTTCTTGCCAGGTTCCTTGCTTTTTCATCAAAACTTGAGCAAGTAGACACACCATACTGGCAACACTACATTACCTTAAAACTTCCTTTGCCAACCACTTGTATTTAACTTCAGGCAAGCTTTCAGGATGAAGGTAAGTATTGATCAAACTTTCAGCTAATGAATAATTTCTTCTGGCCCTTGTCCAGTTCCCAGTAAATTCTCTGTTCCCTTCTAAATCATCTCAAGTTGGGTTTCCACTGTCTTCATCTCTCACAGAATTGCTGTCTTCCAAATTCTCACTAGAAGGCTCTTTTGACTCCTTATCCACAACTCAGATGTTTTCCTATCACAATGTCCCAAATTTCCTAATAGTTTTTCCCAACACATTTCCAAAGCCACACTAGGTACATCACAGCAATGAACATATTTCTTGGTTGATTGAACAGTATCCCTTCTTTTTCTGATAACAGATATCCTTAGTCTCACAGCAAAACCCTACTTCTTGGTACCAATTTCTGTTGCAGTTACTATTTATATGACTGTGAGACACCACTGAGACTCATGCAACTTAAAGGGAGAAAAGGAGTTTTATCTGGCTTATGATCCCAGTGTTCAGATACAGTCAGTGGTGACATGACTGTTCATCATGGTGGACAACGTATGACTGAAACTGAAGGCCATCCTAAGTTATTACAGATATCATGGAGGCTAAGAAATCAAACTGCTTACTATAAACACAGACCTTTAGGGGAAAGCAAGACACTGGCTAACCAGTCTCAAAACACATCACCTGAGATATGCCTTCATCCAACAAGATTCCAATTCCTAAAGTAGAAACAATCTTCCCAAACATCATCTAAGGATTCAAACACAGATCCTGTGCCTCACATTCAAATCATGACATGCATTTTTATTAGTACAGTACATATATATTCATTTACATGCAGAGACTAGAGTTCAAAGTCAGATAATTTCCCCAATTACCTGTCACTTCATTTGTTTAGCCTTACTATCCTTTCAAAATAAATATATTAAAGTTTTCCTATTTGCTTAAGATTACTGATCAATGAGCCCAAGTATGCTATCACCACTCATTCCAGTGTGTACTACCTGACTCCGCATTTTTTACCTGAGTTCTACATAATGATTTATCTCAGTTCCTTAAGCTTCTGTGATAGACATTGCAGTATCTAAGCTATGTGACCCATTCTGCATGTTGCATCTTTTAACTTAAGATGCATAGTTATCATCATTACAACTACTATTTAAATAGTTTAAACTTCATCGTCTAAAATCTAGGTGCCCTTCATACAGTTGTTTCCCATATAATTATCACTAGGAAAATAATTTAAAATTAACCTGTAAGTCTCAAAGCAATAAAACTGTTACAATATCTACTTATATGTAATTTTGTCACAACCATCTGTACAAACATTTAGAAAGCAAATAATGTTGTCAGTAGTGTGACAATTTCCTGGTAGACTTTTACCATTACATCTTTTGGATTGCTGGGATATTTTGGGAGAAAGAAATATGTAAATAAATAAGTAAATAAATATATATATTTACATGATGTACATATATTATATATATTATATATAGATATAGATTGATATAGATATATATAGACTGAGAATAAAATTGTATGAGTGCAATTATTTTCAATAATTTAAATTGTTTATTTATATAGCTTTTATATGCAGGAAGATATGTCATGGTCTCCAAATAGAGATCAGCAGAGCACCTGTAAGAGCTCCACAGTGCTGACATGTCAACAGGCCCCCAGGGACCAGTGAGGATCTCAGGAGAAACAGCTACACTCAGAGGGAATCTCTGGAGCAGGTGCTGGACAAGGGAAGAAGAGCCACCTCACTGGGCGCTACCCACTGAAGGACAATTTATATCACTGAAAAGACCTGGTCTCTTATTAGTACAAGTGCTCTGAAGGGAGCTGTATAGTCCACACTTGCAGAGGGACATGAAGGCTGAAGGGGGCATGGCTAGATTGGAGTCTGGGAGAGGAACAGGGTAGAAGGGAAATGGGTATGGATATAATCTCTTAATAAAGATGATTTTGAAAAAAGAGTTTGATTACTCCTGTCATGGAAGTATTTTGAATCTAATTCATTCTTGGCAACCCTTATCCTCTGAACCTGATCAAAGTTCATAGAAAAATCTAAAAATACCATACCATCATTGATATATAACCAGTATTGAACTCCCCTTTAATGCTACTCATTTATCAATATAGGTAAGCAATATATGAGGATCTGTATGTTGTTCCCATAATATAAGTTATCATGCTTTTGTCTCTGATTTACAGAACAGTTTGCTGTACTGTCTCCTCCTCTATCTTATGATAAGCTAAATATCTGAACATGTTGTAATTCTTGCTCAATTACTGTTTTTTAAATTGTAATCTTTTAAATGAATTTGTAATTATATTTCTGAGGCAATGTTTATCTGTTTCTTCTCAGGTTTAAGTAACTTACTATTTTAATGATACACAACAGACTAGGGAGCTGTCTCTAGAATGAAGATTTGCCTTGTAAGAGTTTGTATTGCCAGATTCTAGAGCTGAATTATTTGTGAATAAAATGAAAGTCTAAAACAGCTGTGAAGACTATTGTTCTCTCTGTCATACTTGGGATAGTGCCAGTTTTATGACAAATACCGAATGAAGAGTTGCAAAATAAATCAATAAAGAAATAGTTAAATGTTGACCTTGAACATTGAAAATGAATTGTTTCTACCCATGTGTGATTGAAATCTAACATTTTAAATTACAAAAGAAAAGGTTACTGATTCACTTTCTACACAGCTAAAATATCACACAATCAGAAAGGAAGTGCTATGGTGCAGCATAAATACTTGGTTTGTACTAGGTTTCTAAGAATCAGAGAGGTACACTTGGAAATTCTAGAACCAATGAATATTCACTCTGATTATTGTGATGGGTCAGTAAAATTAGCTACATGCACGCACACACACACACACACACACACACACACACACATGCACATACACGCATACACATAAACACATACACGCAAACACAATTGAGCCAGTGGAGTTTTGAAATTAGCTTGAGATGTTGTGTATAAGTTGTGCAGTATTCTAGTCTGAAGATATATTAAGTCATTGCTGCTGAAAACTTTTCTGAAATCATTTTATACTTTTTAGAATTCCAAGGTCAATTCTTCGAACAGTGTTAAGACAGCAAGTGGGAAAACACAAAGAAGGGCAATTTCAGCATTTCTTTTGATTTCTGTGGCTTTGAGAAAGAAAAGAAGAGTGGGTCAAAGGAAAGAAGAAATGTCATCTGGAGGTGACTCCGGTTTTCAGCATGAGATAAAACCAACCATCCCCCAAATGACATGGTCTCTTTACTCTAAAATAGAAACTAAGCCACTGAGGTGAGAACAGAGTTTAGATAGCAAAAGACATGGGATTTCTCTGGCGTTGAAAGTCTTACTAGTTTAGGTTAGGTCGTAGCAACAGGGCCTTCTGTAAGCAATTCAAAGAGATTATATATATATATATATATATATATATATATATATATATATATATATGTTGCCTGTCTCTGTGTGAATGTTTAATGTCACTTGCACTGTATTATGGTGAATGTAACAAGACAGAAAAATGCCCTTGAGAGTTAAAATCATTACTGACACTAATATCTACGCTGTTTTCTAAACTATGAAAGAATCCTCTTTTCTCCCTTAGGCAGAAAGAATATGTCCACTTAGCTGAGTCTCACTTCCCTGCATCTCAGCAATAGATACCTTTTTTCCCTGTCTATTTACCAAAAATAAATTTTTTCTTCCTCCCTCTTCTTGTTTATAGATTATATAAAACCGAAAATTGAATTTAAACTTCTCACTTATCCTCACTTATCGTTACTTTTCACATTTTAGCTTCTTTTCCTTTTTCTGCCATTTTTTCTTTGAATCTTCTTTTCACTTTTCAGTTCCCATGTTTTATTTATTATATCTCTCAAAAATTTTTAATTTTATTTTTTAACATTTTCATACTATGAGAACAAATTGTTTAAATGAAAAGAATAGGTTGTTTTGTCTATTTTTTGGAGCAACACTAAGAAAGAAATCATAGATAAGGAGTAAATTTATTGAGATAAGCAAAACTGTTGTCCAGTGTGGCAGCACGAGTAGACTAAGCAATGTCCGCAGGACCAGTATGATATTTATTTGTATGGTCCAAATAAATACTCTAGTTGACTAGTACTAGTTGACAAGTAAGAAAGTTCTTCCTCACATTTGAGGACTAACATCTTCCTATCATTGTAGACTTAGGAAAGAAAAAAAAGGGGAGAGTATGGACAGATACTTCTCTCAGCCTTTTTTTAAAAACTTAAATTTTAAAATTTAAGTTTTTTTGTCTTTCTAATTTTACAAGTGTATCAAGTTCTTATCCCCACTTCCCTCCATCAAACACCACACCCCTTCCCTTCTTTTCTTCAATCCATCCCATTCCTTCCCATATTTGCATCCTCCTGTTCCCTTTGCTTTCATGCACCTTAGGTCAGGCTGCTTTTGTTTTCTTTTTAAGACAACCATTCTTTTCACTTTATCATCCTATTTTACTCTTCTCAATATTTGAGATTCACTATTATATTCTTCATTCTCCTGCTACTACAAACAGATACTGTCACGGTTTACTTCCTAAAAGAACCAAGAATGCACCTTGGTATTATGTAATTTTGCCATCAAGTGAAAAATTGAATCTTAATGGTATATTGCACTAAGTTTCTTTTCATACAAACATACATGTTCTTTTGTAATTCTAACATTCTCATATACTCAGGAGGAAACTTTAAAGAAAAAACAAGGACTGCTGAGAAAACTCATTTTCCGTTTTTGTTAAAAACAAAAAATACAATTTATGTTGCTTTTTCTCATGAATAGTACATCTTTAGCCCAAGCACATTGGTGTGTAGTCACACAACAATTTAATGACATAAATATGACAGGGAGAATTCACTTAACATTGCAAGTGAAACTTTCAGAAACCATAGTTTATCAAAATATTTATGCCTGAACTCATCAAACTCTGAAATCAGATAAATTCACAGATTGAAAAAAAAAAAAACAAATCTTGCTTATTGATAGAAGAGACAACTAAAATGTAACATACACAATGAAAAAGCCATTATGTCTTAATCTTTGTAGTTTATTTTTCATTTTTTTCCTGAATAAGTGGTCAGGGAATATTTTCTTGTACTTTTAATGTGTATCAGATATTTGGTTATAAAATTTCTTAAGCATACATTGGTATCAGAATGTGTTGGTAGTCAATGATAAGACTTTAAATAAATACAATACATAATAAATTTATGTTCAAATCTGCCTGTGTGGCTTGCTGTGGCCACTATGTAATCTTTCATATTATTAAGAAGACTATCTAGAGATTAAATGAGGCAGATTATATGGTATTGAAAATTTGGGATAACTACCTTTTGATAAATTCAGAAAACTATTATCATTTTTGCTGAACTTTCAGTGAAGAAGTGGATAAATAAACCCCATCTCTTTTTGATACCATGAATTCACACGGGCTTATTTAAATCAGTAAGAGCACACTGCAAAAGAACTATAAAAACATAGTCTAAGTATCTAAGCCAGTAATATAGCCATTTATTATCGCCCGAAGCATCATGTAGTTTACATAATTTTATGTGCTTGCATTTATATAGCTGGAGGCATAGTAAGTTTATAGCAACATTGTCAAAGTTGGAGAATCCATTTCACCTTTTCTTCAGTACAAAGATTATATCATTCAATGGTAGGAATTTAATATCCCCAGCAAAGATTTTTCAGACTAGCATCACACATGCACTCCAGTGAAATGATATGCGACATAGCATTGCTTTCATTTTGTTGCATCAGAGGTATTATGTATCCAATTTCAGCCAAACTGAGTTCTCATCTTTTCCTCTATACCTTTTTTCCTGTTATATTTCTACCATTAATAAAACCAATTTATAGCCATACTGTAGTTTATTCAGATAACTTGGTGTTACCTTCATATATCCATCTTAATCCTCATGTTCACCTGGTTCTAATTATTTTTGTTTCTGATTTTGCTCGAATTGATTCACTAAAATATCTATGTCATAGTTTTCTTTCACATTTCCTACTTGTAGTATCTGCTTAACTAGGTCTCTAGATTCTTTCCCTAGCACTTTCCAAGCAAATCTCACATTCTAGCAAGCGAAACAAAATATGAGGGTCTGGGAAGATAGTTCAGGGGCTAAAGCCTTACAATAAAAGGACATGAGTATGGATCCCACAGTCCATGTAAAAATGACAGACAGAAATGGAAGGGCATGTAAGGTAAATCAGCATATAAAGGTGTTTACTGACCAGACAAAATGCCTTTTTCTTCAATCACAAAAAGCCATATAATGTTGTCCTCCAATTGGCATATGGATACTATGACATAGGGTCACCACCCATGCACATTTATTATCAATTTTTCATTAATAATGGCAAAATACTAGCTAAATAATAAATATATATAAATAAATAATAAATAATAAGTGGAATGTGACTCCATGTTATATGTACATGTTCTCTAAGGGACCAGTGGCCTTGGGCAACATGAATATATTTTACTTTATGTAAAGTGAAGGCCAGTATCATATAGCCTTTGACCCATTTATTACATCTTCTTCCTCAAGACTTAAGAGTTATAATTCTATGAACTCATTTAATTTCCTCAGTTATCCTTACGGATATGCAGATATTTTCTCTGACTCTCAGATCAATCAGGTTACTTTATATTACTAGAACTTCTTATAAAAATGAAAACCTTGCAAGAATATAAACTAGATAAACAATATATTTATGTCTGCATTTCCAACATTTTGCACATAGCTTAATATAGTGGTTATTTTATAGAAATTGACATAATGAATAATTTTCACAATTCCTAATATGAAGCCACAAGCCACAGTTCACTTATATTAAGAGAACTAGGCTCTAAGAATGCAATTAGGGTTAAATAAGTCATAGAAGGGATTGCGATTTTTCATGGACAGATGTGTTTTATATTTGCCAACTAAATATGCTATTGAAACCCATCAATATTTTTGCAATAATGGTCTTTTGCATTTGGAACTCCTGCAAAGATATGAAACATACTGAATCACTAGTAGAATTTTCATATGCTATCTTTTCAATCATTTTAATAAATATTTGTACCTGATAAGTAAATGCTGTATCATTTGTCTTCTGCCCAGGAATAAATGTGGCTAAACAAAATAAGAATAGTGAGTAAATTCTAGTGAAAGAAAATATATCAAAACCACAGGAAAGGCATTATGGAAACACTAAGGTCTGCAAAGCTGCTGGATTTAATTAAATTTGAAAATCCCACTTTGATTCCAAGAGCCCCATACAGGCTGAGCAGGCTGCTAGAATCAATCGCGGCTTTTAGTTTTGATTAAATTTAACTTTCACTGCATAGATGCAACTGAAAACAATCGATATAGGCAAAACATTGGACAATGGACACAAAGGTGTCCATGGTCTACATGTTTACACATATGTGTAAAAATTATTATCCTTGATGTAAACTTATTTTGAGCTTGACATTTATTCTGCCCTATAGCACCAACATGGTCACATCATCTTCACAGAAACAAACAAGTTCTCAAATCCCACTATTATGGAAGCAAATAGCATTAGCTTTCCAACACCCATATTTTTAACCTTTTTCTTGCATCTGCACAATTATTGCAGGGCCCGTAGTATTAATTCCAAATGATTTGTTACTCTGATTCCCAGAATCATAAAAAAGGTGGTAGTGGTTGGAGAGTTTCTATGTCTCAGCGTACCTTTCTCTGTTTTTAGTTAGAAACAGACTTTATTTTTTTTTCTGAACAAATACTTTGATGGATTAGTAAGATGAGACCATATTGTTGTAGACAAGCAAACATGTATGTATGGCCCACCATAACAATTCCTGGTATCTTAATTCCTGTCTTCCTTGGGCTCTATCATACAGACTTGCTGGGCACTTAAAGTAAATGATCTTAACCTCTGCTCTTTCTCAGAAGCCAATCATGAAAAGTGTGAGAATAAATTAAAAATAGACCAAATCACAAACAGTAAAGGATAGAAAGAGTTTGGAGAATTGAAAAAGGAAGATAAATGATACCTGAAAAATTCAGAAGCAAAGACTGGTAAATCAGAGAAGTGGAGCAAAGTTCCCTGGTAGTTACTGTGAGAGCACATTAAAGCAGAGTATGTTTTCTTCTTACTTCATGGCGCTGATAATGGAGTATTCAAAGGTAAGGCTACTCAGTAAGAATATCCCTCCCAGACAGAAAGGGATAACTTCCCAACTAATGCACAAGTCCAGACATGGACATATGTGGACATATTTCATTTGTTTTACCTGTCTATCTGTATTTACTAATACATTTTACATTATCTATAGAAAAATAAGTTGCTTATATAAAACTGGATCCATCAATAATATGTTGTTCAAAAAAAGAAGAGCAGAGGAAAAAAATATGGTGGTAAAGAATCTTCAGCTCTTGGAACTAAGAAGAGAAAGTAAATAATTCTTATTATAAGAAAGCTTTTAACATATCAGTCGAGAAGAAAGAAGAAAAGTAAGCAATCTTTTGTAAGGAACACTTTTATGATAGTGATCATTTTTATGAAATTGCTTCACATAAAATTCACACCTACATTAAGGTGCTCACAACTCCATTTAACAGGAAAAATTGATAGGTTATATGATTTTGCTAGCCAGTCTAAGCCATTGAATGAATTGGTAAGTAATAGATATATACTTGTCCAGTGATCTTATGGGATAATGACCCCATGAATATTATCATATTGTTAAGCGCTTTTTGAAACGTTACTACCTAGCTTCTGTGTTCATTTGTAACTTCTTTTCCAAAATTCTAATATTTGAAAAAAATCATATTTTTAACTCTGTTACAATAAACATTCTCATTAAGTCAAAAAAATCAACTGCTATGTACATTGCTGATAAATGTGCATATGTATTTTAGAAAATGTAGCATTTATTTTTTAAGATCATACACAAGATTGCTTTGCTTGTTCATTTTTGTTTATTCAGTGCTAGAGATAAAATCCTGGGCTCTCACATCTACTCAAGATCTTTATCATTGGACTTCATCCCTTGAAATTTAATTTTTCTACTTAAATTCTTTATATTAATACTATAGAAATGTAAATGTTTATCTTTGTACTTTACTATTAGCATTTAAATAATAGGAAACATAATTTATAGTATTATCGATGAATTAATTATAATATGAAAGGTCCTTATAAAATTTCTCAGTACCAGCTAAACTTATATTGGATTGATCCTGTTAAGTTTAATCACTATCTGGCTAGAGAGGTGGCTCAAGGGTTAAGCCTCTGCCTTGCAGGTGGAAGGTCCTAGACCCCATGTGTAGACACCGGGGTGGGGGGGGCTTGCGTTTCTGGTCCTGGTAGGGCGGAGCCTGTGAATCCCCGGGCAGAGTAAACAAGGAGGAGGTAGAGCTGGTCCATGGTGGTTCCCGAATTCACCCATGGCTCTACACACACGCACACACACATATATACACACACACACAATTGAGTAAATAATTAAAAAATTAAAAGTAAATAAAGTCTTTTTTAAAAAAAGTTTAGTCACTGGGGCTGGAGAGGTGGCTCAGGGATTAAGCCTCTGCCTTGCAGGCGGAAGGTCCTGAGTTCGGATCCTAAACCCCACGTATAGACTCCGGGCAGAAGCGGGGGCGGCCTGCGTTTCTGGTCCTGGTAGGGCGGAGCCTGTGAATCCCGGGGCAGAGTAAACAAGGAGGAGGTGGAGGCGTCCATGGTGGTTCCCAAATTCGTCCATGTTTCCACACACACATACATACATACATACACACACGCGCACACATGCATACATGCACAATTGAATAAATAATAAAAAAAACAAGTTTAGTCACTATAATTTTTATTTTTAGAAATATCTTCGCCCAGTTCTCAGAATATCCAAAATTATTTCCATTTCATGCAGCAGTTTTTAACTACTTAGCTTGTGAGTGACTTTTTCTTTCTAGATAGCTGTAGATCTCAAGTCATAATATTTTGGAAAATTATCAAAATGAAACCATGTTATAAATAATCACTTATGTTTGTCGACTTTATTTCTTATTAAGATGTAAAAGTAATGAAATGTTAGTGCTAAATCACAAAATGTTGCCTAAGGTAAATATATCGCTTAGCTCGTATGACGGAAAAATAATTTTTCTTCATATATTTAAAATAGGGGAAATGTAGATAATAGAGGGTAGGAATCTGACTCAAAAGCACTTGCTGTAAAAGTGTGAGGACCAGTGTTAGGATCTCTAGCAGTATGTAAAAATGATTGGAAGGCATGCAACTGTTCTATAACCCAGTCCACGGAACACAGATATTAGAAGGTCCTTAGGAGAAGTTAGAGAGTTGCCTAATGACCTTCATGCTCAGTTAGAGATCCTGTCTCTAAAAACATCAGTCTTGGACCTCCACAGGCATGTGCACACATGTATTTGCATACTCACAGGTGTGCCATATGTGAGAAATTATGCAGGCAAACCTATGCACAAATATGCCCCACTTGCACATGCTATAAAAAGGAAATAGCTGAATAAGATGTTTAAAATAAAATTTCACTGCAACAAACCCTAAATATACAAGGAAAATCCAGGACAAATAGCGCTGGTATTCTTGTGGAGGTGCCAATGAAAGCAAATAATTCTTTGTAATAAGATTGAAAAGAAATCTTGAGGAGGAACTGTGAATTTTTGATATCATCATCTCTTTGAATGGACTAAAACAAAGAAGGTCTGAAGTGTATTTTTCATTCTTGAAAGGAATGACTTTAGGAAATTTAACCTCTTTCAAAACTTTATCTCCTAGTTTTTGATACTAAAACACCTAAATTTTTATGCTTCATCACAAATTGAAAGGAAATATTTCCTAGTTATAATTTCTTAGATATCTTAATGCAAAACTCTTGTTTTCCTGCAAGCCACATATATTTAATATGATTTTTGAATTGTGTGTGTGTGTGTGTGTTTTCTGTATGGGAAAGTATAAATATATGTTGAAGCGTGTGTGTGTGTGTTTGTGTGTGTGTGTGTGTGTGTGTGTGTGTGTGTATGAGAGAGAGAGAGAGAGAGAGAGAGAGAGAGAGATTGTGCCTGTAAAGACCCAAGGGTGACATGAGGAACCATCCTGGATCATTCTGGATTCGTTTTCCACTTCAGCACTTTGTTCTGAGGGTTCCCATGGCCAGAATCATAGGTCACTACCATATCCCATTTTTTATATGGGATCTAGTGATTTAATTTCAAGTCCTTCCTATGTTAAGCAAAGGTTCTAACCACCAAGCCACCTCTCTAGCCATTTAATAGAATTTTAGACAGCAAATCTAGTCCTGCAGTTTAACTAACCTAAAGATGTAGCTTCTAAGCTTAGCTCTCCAAGGTGTGGTACACTGTTCAGCAGAGACCCATCTTTGAGACTTGATATAGATAATAAAGCTGGCTATCAAATCTCCATGGCCCTTTTAGGTTCTGTAGAAAGGAAGTCACTGAGGCCAGAATGCCAAGACACACAAGTAATGAAATGAATTGAAAAAAAAAACCTACAAAATGTTAGCAAGAACAATTAATTTCTAAGTACCCTAAAATACTGCAGTGAAATGATTTTGATTACAACATTAATAAAGAGCTAAATAAAAAATCCTGCAAACTGCATTATTTAGCAGTCCAGAAAATTTTAGCTTTTTTTTTTTTTTTTGGTCTTTGATCCATTTATTTTATTTTTTTAATTTTTATTTAATTGTGTGTGCATGCGTGTGTGTGTGTGTGTGTGTGTGTGTGTGTGTGTGTGTGTGTGTGTAGAACCACGGGCAAATTCGGGAACCACCATGGACCGCCTCCACCTCCTCCTCGTTTACTCTGTCCCGGGATTCACAGGCTCTGCCCTACCGGGACCAGAAATGCAGGCTGCCCCCCGTTTCTGCCCGGCGTCTCTATGTGGGGTCTAGGATCTGAACTCAGGACCTTCCGCCTGCAAAGCAGAGGCTTAACCCCTGAGCCACCTCTCCAGCCCCTTAGCTTTCATATATGCATATTTTCACTCTCACTTCTTTCAGGAATTTAAAGACAGGCAGTAACATCAGGATGCCCTTCAGATTTCCTGCCTCTTTCCTATAAAGTGAAAGTAGAATGATCCTTGCAGGAACTGTATTTTTTTTCTTTGCTTATCTTCTTTTTTTTTCTCCCACATTTTACAGGTAGCTGGTCCTCTGCCTTCTTCCTCCCTTCCCCAGTCTTCCCTTACTCTAACCCCCTTTCCCACTTCCTTTCACCCCCTCCGTCCCTCCCTCTCTCCCAGTAACTCCCACTTGCTCCCTCCCATCCCCTGAAGCTTCCTTTTGTGTGAATGCCAAACTGCCCTCTGAGCCCTCCACCCTATTGAGCCATAAGGACTCAGTGTAATAGCCCAGAGCCTCTTAGATTCCCCATCAGTATAGGAATTCTATCATGACTGTTTAATCCCTTGCCTCTAAGGATCCTACTGCCTAGAGCTTTCTCCCCTGTGATCCATGCTAGACTTTGGGGGGTTGCTGACATGTCAGCCATTGTGCAAGTCAGGAAATATCCAGTTTTGGCTGCTGCAGCCCTAACTTGTTGCTCTTACAATCTTGCAGCCCCTCTTCTGCAAGGTTTCCTGAGGTTTAGGAGGGGGAGAGATTTGGCTGGTCTGGCTCCAGGTGATTAATTGTAAAGTCTTTGGTGATCTTAATTATGGTTTGTTGTTGTTTTCACTTTTGCTTTTCCTGCAATGCCTTTGGAATTGGTCTCAAAGGTCAACTCCTAATCAAAGATAAAAGACTGTTTAAATGAAGATCTTAATATAAGAGGAGAAGATTCAAAGGTAGATGGAAGAATAGAAGTAGTATGCAATAGAGGAGGGGGGTTCAGTGTCCCATAGCCTGATGATTACCCCCAATCTGCCAGGAGTTTCTTACATTGGAAAGTTTCTTTTGATGTGGAAATGTTCAGCATGACAGAGTTGACCATTATTTATTGTCCAGTGTTCACTTTCTAAAGACACATATTCCTCTGAAAACTGCATACTTAATTTTATTGTCAACTTTTCTTTATTTATGGTTGTTAATGAGTTTTGGCAATTCCTTATATATTCTGCATCTTAATCCCCTTTCAAATAGGCAATTCTCAAATATTTCTCCCCTTCAGTGTCTATTTTGCCCTGATAGTGCCCACTGCTATGGCAATGTTTTAGTTTGATGTAAAGACAGACGCATGGATTAGTAGAACAATGTAGAAAGCTGAAGAAAAAAAAAAAAAAACACAGGAGTAGACAAGCCAGAGTGAGCCCTGAGGTCCACTGAAGCATGTGAGCAGAGAGTGGGAGGAAGTGGGAGGGAATAGTGAAGGGAAGGGAGGGCACAGGACTGGGGAGGCAAGGAGGGAAGCTGGAATGAATACTCAATATGCTTGTAAAATTAGAAAAAAATAATAAAAAAAGAAAAAAGAAAAACAAGTTTCCACAATGAAGTAAGCCTCTAGCCAGGAACATGCCTATATCTTAGGCAAACAGAGAATTACTAACAGTTAATGAAAATCCTGCATTCTCATGCAGTTCACTTGTTGCCCTATAGCAGGGCCTCGAGGATCAAGGCGAATGGTCCAAGCGGTGATGGGGTCACCAACCAGACCCCGGGAATCTGGTGAGAAGCAGCAGTGGATGAGATGCCACAATTCAGAGTCATTAAGGGGTTTGGGCTTATGCAGGGTCGGGGTCCAATCAGGTGTTGCCATCCCTCCTGGGGGGGGGGACAGCCACCAGTCATTTAACTGTCTACTAGGTGTCCATTGCAGAGGCAGGTTAGACGGACACTTCTCATATGGTTGTTCATCCTTCACCTTGTATGGTTCCTCTTTTGGGAGATGTTCTGGGCATGTCTGTATGTGTCCAGGCTTGTCCGAAGCCGGGAGCCCAGGCTAGGGCCTCCCTGAGTCGGTAGTGCCATATTCACTGACTCATTTCCTTCTCTTGTTGATTTTCTTCCCACAGTACTTGGTTGTGCCTTGGCTTCATAATAAATGTAACTATTCTTTTCTTCCGTTTCTCTTTCTCTCTCTCTCTCTCACACTTTCTCTCTCTCCTCGCTCTCTTTCCACTCATTCCAGGGCCTCTACTTTAATGGTAGAAACAAAGGCAATTAACTATTAATTGAAGTAAAAGGCCCTGCTGATAGTGGCAATTGGCAAGTGACCTGGGGAAGAGCTGATCAACTGTCTCATTCACATTTTTAAATGCAATTGCTTTTCTCCTTCTTTCTCACTATTTTCCTTTCTACCTGCTTTCAGTTTATGGCAGTCACTCTCCAATACCTGTTTCTGTTACTGCCTATTACTACTTATTAATTGCTAATTCACGAAATGATTCACAAGCTATTATTAAATCACACAGGTAAGCAGAAGACAAATGTAAAGAATGAAATTGCTAGTAAAATGAAGATATTAAAAATAGCAATAAAAAAACAAAAAATTTAAAAATGCATAGCATATATCTTTCAACAGACTATTTCATATTTTGGAATATGGTTGGTTTCTTTTATTTTCTATTCTTTTTCTTACTTTTTTCAGTTTTTTTTTTTTTTTTTTTTTTTTTTTTTTGCTGGGTCTTGCTAAACTGCATATACTAACCTGGATCTCACAATCTTTCTAATAGCCTCCTGAGTGCTCATGTTACAGGCATGCATCACCAAAGTCCACTATTAAGATATAGTTTCCCTATTTCTAGTTGCTATGAAGATTCCATAAAAGTATTTTAAATAATAATTTTAATATACATTTCCATGTAGGGAAATTGTGAGTTCATGCATCAAATAACAAATATATAGATCAAATATATAAATTTAGGAAGTATTTTGTGGTTTATGCTCTTTCTCTCTCCTGATTATTCATGTTAATGCTTGACTCTGAAGGGTGCCTCATAGATTCATGTCTTGAAACTTGTTCTTGTTCTTGGACTGGAACTGTTCAGCCTTAATCAGCAAATACAAATTGCTCTCCATCCAAAGGCTCCAGGAGCCTTGTGGAAAAGAGGGAGGTAAGACTGTAGGAGTCTAAAGACGGGGGAAGGTGTACTGCGGGCCATAAACCCTCCAGTCATGACTGGGCTGTTGTACCCGGGAGCTCAAGGCAGGGAGATCCACAACCACCAGATCTACATAATGACTGACACATCAGGATTTCCCCATGAACCAGCCAGGATATCTCCAGAGAAATAGCTAAACTCAGTAGGAATCTTAGAGGCAGGTATCAGACAAGTGAAGGGAAGCTTATATACCTGTGGACTTATCCACTGAAGGTCCACTTACACTACCTTACTAGTACAGAGAGATATGAAAAAGGGAAGCACAGGAATGGATGTGTGAAGTTAGAGGAAGGTGGGAAAGTAGGGTGTGGGAGTGGAGAGAGAGGGGGCATAAACAGAAACTCATTTGGTTTGATATAAAAAATTCTTAATAAAACATGAAAAAAGAGACAGTCTTAGCTAACAAACTTGTACAGTGGTAGCCTGTGTCCTGACTCTGCCTGGGTTTTTGCTTCTTGGGCCCTGCACCCAAGCTGCCCCCACCATGATCTGGGCTGATGTGTCTCACCTACCTCATAGTGATGAGCTTAAACCTTGAGAAATATTTTTTCTCTTCCCTTCACTAATTTCTGTCAGGTTAAAGTGGTACAAAAACAGCCAATATATTGCCATGAACCATATGAAAATTACATTTTAAATAACTTACTAGTAAGATAACATAAGTTGTAATTCACATTTGAATGAAAATAAGTAATATAATCACATTTGAAGCCTAATCTCAAGACCAATCTCGTATAATATGAACATAACATTTAAAGACACATTCTAAATATTAAATATGCATGATGATTTATAGACAGTAGGTAAAAAATGATGTAATACAAAACAGACTCCTAAGTATATGAAAAGAAACAACACAAAAGTGTACTCATGAAAGATATCATTTGCATTCAATTTGATTTTAATGTACAAGAACTACATCTGAATTATTGATAAAACAAAAATCAGAATATAATATATGAATAATTCTTGGTTATATTGTGTAAAACATAAATAATAATTACATTTGAAAATACATAAATTTATATATTTACATATATTTTAGAATATAATTTAAGAAATTTTCAATAGTATATTTGGTTATGATGACACTAGTAATTTGTTCTAGCAGTTAAATGTATAGATTAAAGGAGCCATGAGTTCCCTTGATTACTCTACTGTATATCAGTTTCAGTCTAAGTGAAACTTCTAAAAGCCATTTTTTCTTATTGAACAATAGGAAGGAGTCTTACATGTCTTTGTCCCCAGAGGAACTTCAAAAAGGTTACAGTCTATTTTTGTTATTGAAGCTTTGTGGAGATAAATACCTGTGATCCTTTCAAAGTCCTGGATAGATAAGCATGTCTGTCAAATTGCTGTCAGTATCTGTCATACTGAAACATGACACAATCTTTTAATATGCTTTTTCCTATAGTACTTTTCATGTAAATTTTGTACACATTTTGCAAATTGTGTACATATTCATGCAAATTGTGCACATATTTTGAAAGCCTGATTTTAGTGCAATCAATGCTAACATGACTGTGCAACTATTTTCTTTAAGATTTAGATACTTAGTAACACAACTCTGAGTATCTTTTTCTCCTATAAAGAGTAGGCTTCAAAATAATGCTATAACACATGTCCTTGCTGGTAAGGATATATGTTACAAATATAGATTCTTACAATAGCATCATATTCCTTTGGAAACTTAAAACTAGGCTCAAGAAGAAATTGAGTGTGTGAAGAAATTGAGTCTCTAACAGTTGCTCAAGCTGTCCTGACCTGAAGCATACAATGCATATACTTCTGGAGTAACAGTGTTATAGGTGTGAAAAAATGTGTCTTAGTGTTCATTTTAAAAAGTCCTCCTGTAGGAATTTTCAGCCTGCAGCTTCTTCACTTTTATAACTTTTGAAACTAAATTTTGGTTAAACAGAACTCTACAATTGTTTGTTGATTCCCTTAAAATGATAACTTGTTCCACCATAGTTTAAATATCCAATCTCCATGCATTTTTTCATTTCATTCCAGATTATTTTTTTCCATTTTCATGCGTACGTGTGTTTAAGATGTGTTTGTGTTTAAACATGACCATGTGACTGTGTGTGCGTGTGTGTGTGTGTGTGTGTGTGTGTATGCCTAGGACTGTTTGCATTTCTGTGCAACTGGAAGACAGAGAATGACATCTAGAACCATTCTAAATAACTCTTCAACTTCATTCTTTGGAGAGAGGATCCCTAATCCAACCAAGAGCTCATAGATCAGACAAGTCTATTTAGCTAGTTTTCTCTGTATTTTTTCTCTGGTGATTCCAATTCTTTGTCTCCTGAGACTAGAACCATGGAAAAGTCGGTATATGCACCTGACATTTATATAAAATCTGGGAATCCAGACTCTGGTCTTTTGTTCTTTAAACAATCACTTCAAACATTGACCCATGTCCCAAATCCGAATTCCTGTTTTAAAAGACCTGAATTTTCCCTTGCTTATCAAATTCTTTAGTTTCTTCTTTAAGTTTTTTTTAATATTCTTTCTATAATTCCTTTGGCTTTTTACTAGCTTGAGTACCATGCATCTATCTACCCTACTGCATTTAAATTCATTACATTCTTTTTCCAAGGTGCATGGTCCACCATCTTTTCATCCTTTTGATTCTCTCACCTAAATCACAACTAATTTGGAACATTTCCTTCCAGAATCAAACACTCTATTATATTTATTTTTTATTTATTTTTCTTTTTTTATAATACATTTTTATTATTATTTCAGCTCATACAAACTTAATAGGTACACCAGTTCCCTCCTTCCCTCTTCCTCCCCCGAAGCCCCTGCTTGCCCTTCCCTCTTCCTCCCCCGAAGCCCCTGCTCGCCTTCCCCTCACCCTTCCCTCCCCATGCCCCCGTGCCTCCCGCCCCAATACCCAGAGTCCTTTATTGTGCATGTCTGACTCTCCTCTGGGCCCTCCTCTCCGATGACATACAAGGACCCAGTGGCATTTCCCTGAACCCTTTCCTGTGTTCCCCTTAAGCATGGGAACACTACTGTGGCTGTCAATCCCTTGCCTCCAAGGATCTTGGTGCCTTTAGCAGATGCTAGACTTTGTGAGGTCAACAGTGTGTTGGACATTGCGCCGGGCATACAATATCCAATTATGATTGCTTCAGCCCTAACTTGTGTGGAGTATCTTGCAAATCATTGCTCCTCCCATCCTTTTGCTCTTACATTCTTACCACCACCGCTTCTGCAAATGTCCCTGAGCTTCAGGATGGCCTAGTTCTAGGTGGTCGATATAGGGTCTCTGAATTTCTGGATAGTGGTTTGTAGATTTTATTTGCAGTTTTGTTGCTCCTGCAATGCCCTTCACTCCATCGTGATGGGCACTGTATGTCACCCCCTGGCCAGAGACAGAAAGCTGTTAAACTGGAGTCTTATAAGAGCACATTCAAGGGTAGATGCAATACTTATACCCAAAAGTGGGATCGCAGGGTCATATGGCATTTGCCAATGGGAGGGGTCAATCACCCATTTGCAAAATGGTTACTTTTTAATCTGCCGGAATATATTCCCTCCCCTTCTGGTGAGTTCATACCCCCTTAGTTGTAAATGATCAGGAACGAATGTCTGTGAACTTAACCAGGTGTCACATTACTTTCTTGCAGTCCTTGATGGAGGCCTATTTTCTCTACTGTAACATGGTCACTTCTCTCCTTGTTTCTGGTGTGGCCCTCCAACCCCATCCTTCCTGTTCATAATCCTTGCAATTACTGTAGGTAATACATAGATTTATCTATGAGTGTCTCAAGGTGGGGTGGATGGGTTTGGTACTAGGAGCCACCTATTAGGGAGTACATACGGTGATTAATTTTCTGGGTCTGGGATACTTCACTTAATATAATTGTTTCTAATGACATGCATTTCCCTGCAAATTCCAGTAATTCATCATTTTTGATGGCTGAGTAGTACTCCATTATACAGATGTACCACATTTTCCTTATCCACTCGTCAACTGTTGGACATTTGGGTTGATTCCATGACTTTGCTATTGTAAACAGTGTTGCTATGAACATGGTTGTGCTTGTGCTATCGAGGTGAACCTCTGCTGTATGGGGGTTTATACCCAAAAGTGGAATCGCAGGGTCATATGGCATTTCAATCTTTAATTTCTTTAAGAATCTCCAGACGGTTCGCCAGAGTGGCTGTATGAGCCTGCATTCCCACCAGCAATGTAGGAGAGTTCCCCTCTCTCCACATCCTCTCCAGCATTTGTTGTTGTTTGTATTGTGGATTTTTGCCATCCTGTCCAGGGTGAAATGATATCTCAGGGAAGTTTTGATTTGCATTTCCCTGATGGCTAAAGAAGTGGAGCATTTTTAAGATATTTGTTAGACATTTTAATTTCATCCCTGGTAAAATTTCTTTTAAGTCCAGGGCCCATTTTTTAATTGGGCCATTGGTTTCCTTGGTGTTTAGTTCTAAGTAGAGCCCTATCAGATATATGGTTAGTGAAGATTTTCTCCCATTTTGTGGGTTGCCTTTGAGCTCGTGTTACAATCTCTTTATCTGAACAGAAGCTGTTTAATTTCACAAGATCCCATCTGTTGAGAGTTGGTAGCAGTGACTGTGCCATTGGATGTCTGTTTAGGAAATGTTGGCCTAGCCCAATCAGCTCGAGGGAGTTCCCTATCCTTTCAACTATGGTTTTTATAGTCTCTGGCCTTATATCAAGGTCCTTGATCCATTTGGAATTAAGTCTTCTACATGGTGACAAGTATGGGTCCAGCTTTAATCCTCTACATGTGGAGATCCAGTTTTGCCAGCACCATTTGTTGAAGATGCTGTTCTTTTTCCATTGGATTCTTTGTGCCCCTTTGTCAAAGACCAAATGGCTGTATTTTTGTGGGCTTATATCTGGGTCTTCAATCCTTATCCATTGATCTGTGTGTCTATCTTGGAGCCACCATCAGGCTATTTTTATAACTATGGATTTGTAATATAGACTAAGGTTCGGTAAGGTAATACCTCCAGCAGTGTTTTTGTTACTCAGGATTGTCTTTGCTATCCTGGGTCTTTTGTGCCTCCATATGAATTTTGAGATTGTTTGGTCAACTTCTTTAAAGAATTGCTTTGGGATTTTAATTGGTATAGCATTGAATTTGTATATTGCCTTTGGTAGGATGGTCATTTTTACGATGTTGATTCTGCCAATCCAGGAACAAGGGAGGTCTTTCCACCTTCTGGTGTCTTCTGCAATTTCTTTTTTAGGGTCCTCTTCATCCCTCAGCCCTGCGCCCGGCTCCGGCTGGATGGTGGGGTAGGAGCTGGGTCCCTTGGGCTGACCTGGGGTTCTGGGGGGGGAGCGGACGTGGGTGGAGCTTACCTAGGATCATGGTGAGGCCCGGCTGGACCGTGCGGCGTCCCGGCTCGGTGGAGCGGGTTGGGGAAGGGAGACTCTATTATATTTAAAAGTCTCACTGCATATACTCTTTGCAACATTACCTCCACCATGTGACCCACATTATATTTTAATTTGTCACCATACTGAAATATATATTGTCACATACACATAATTTTTCACCATATAAAAAATATATTTTATTTAATATTCTTTCTAGCCATTTTTCAATGCTAGAAATGAAAGACCCCAAGTCTTTCAGTCAGGAATGGGCCTCCGAGAGAAAGACCAAGACCCTTCTTGCTGCAATAGCATGAGGTTTTATGTAAAGATGCACTGGGGGGCTCCAGCAACCACTCACGCAGGAGAGACTGAAAGGGCCCCTAGCGACTGAAACAAGTGGTTTATAAAGGGGTTTTGGGTGGGGGTCTCATTGGTGAGGAGTTTTTGCAATCTCTGGTCAGCAAGAGCTCCAGGCCTCTGTGATTGATGCAGTCTACTTGCTTAACTGCAGGAAGTTTGCTCCGGATGGCAGTTATGCTACTAACAGAATTTTCTTGCAAGACTTGTTTTCCCTAGGGCTGGTCATTCCCATCATCAAGGGTTACAGCTCTTTTCCCCATCACCAGGGGTTTCAGGGAAGTGAGGGAAGTAGCAAGGTGCATAGTTTTAGACAATGGTTACTAGTAGCTTGGCTAGTAGTAGCTATGCTTGAATAGCTATGAGCAATAGCTAACTATAGCTATGCCTGGTCAGCTATGAGCACATATCTACACTGTGGGCCTGGACTGGCCCATTCTGTGAATTTTCTTTTTATGGCAAGGGTCTTTCATTCCTTCCTCTTCTTTAGGCACACTCCAATCATGGAGTGTCAGTTACAGTTCTCATGGTAAATTTCTGGAAGGATTGGAGTCAGTTCCTCAGCAGTGGTGTCCCTTCCAGGCGATTCCAGCAGCAGGGGATGTCTCTTTGGAATTCCAAAGACCTTTAGAGACCCATCCCAGCATGGCTGCTCTAATCATGCCTCACTTTCAGATAAACCTATTTGAGAATTCAAACTGCTGAATTCTCAAACTGCTGTGGGGATAAAGGGCGATGATTCGCACTGGCTGATTCCTGCTGAATCGGGGCGAAGGAAATAAGAGCAGTCTGATATCCTCATCTATGAAATGCTGTGTTGGTCTAGAGGTCTTTGATAGATGGCTTTATTACCTCAAGGTTGGTCTAAAAGAGACAAAACACAGGTAAATTAAGTCTCCAAAATCTACAGAAGGATTAAACCATTGTAATTGAGAAGGCACATGAGATAAACCAAATAAGCTTAGTAGTCTTGCTGTGGGTACAAGCAAGCAGGAGTTAGTAAAGAACACGTTTGTAAGATGTAAAAGCCGGGGCTGGAGAGGTGGCTCAGGGGTTAAGCCTCCGCTTTGCAGGCGGAAGGTCCCGAGTTCGGATCCCAGATCCCACGTATAGACGCCAGGCGGAAGCGGGGGCGGCCTGTGCTTCTGGTCCTGGTAGGGCGGAGCCTGTGAATCCCGGGGCAGAAGGAGGTGGAGGCGGTCCATGGTGGTTCGCGAATTCGTCCGTGGTTCTACACATACACAGACACACACATACACACACGCGCGAGCGAGCACATACACACACACATGTACACAGTTGAATTAATAATAATAAAAAAATTAAAAAAAAAAAGATGTAAAAGCCAAGGAGACCTTTATCCTCTGGCTATTGTAAATTTAAGATCACATTCTAAAACTTGTCCAAAACAATGTGAACTGATTCTTTGTACAGAACAATATGAATTAATCCTCCTTTTTGGGTTCTCAAAAATAAAGCAATATGTCTTTTTGGGACCAAAGGGATGTAGCACCATTTCTCTGATCTACATGAAAAGCCAGCATTGATTTGCTAATGGAGCTACTCTGTTTAACACCTGGAGTTTTGCTGTTTTTCCTGGTTTACTCCTTAAGTTTGCCATTGCATTTTCCCTCTGTCAAGCACTAAGTTAAACTTTAGGCAACCTTTTAGGACAAGGGAAAAACTTTTCGCCAACCTATGTCTCTGGCTTTAACTCTACAGCATAAACTGTCTTTCTTGGGTGCCGCAGGCCAGAGCTGCAGCTTGGAGACCAGGGCTCCCCTGGATCAGGTGAGGCAAAGAGTCAGCAGAATGGAGAACAAAAACAACTCTCTTGAATCTGGATCTGTTTACTGAAACTTCTGTGACAGCTTTTATGCAGAAAATTTTGGAGTAAAGATTGTTGCACCTACAAATAGACATATATGTGCTTCAGACTACAAATGTAATAACCAATGACTCAAATGTCAAGCACTGTGGGACAGCTGAAGGTAAAGATATAAGCTTTTTGAAACACTATATATAGATTATATCTATAAAATTTACAATACCCCTAGACCATACCAAAAAGACAGCATTTCCATTCTTGCTTTAGTGGTATGGTCTTCTCTAAACATTTTATTGGCATTAGTTTACACCAAATGGACTCAGTGCACAGACTGTGAAAAAGGGTTCTCAGCTTCACCTTCAGGAAGGACATTTTTTTCAAGAACCTACCCCATCGCTTGAGGGTAGAGGCACGTAACAGAAATATTCTCTCAGTATTTCCAAATCTAGCCAGTCTATAATGCTCCACCAGATAGCTAAGAGGCTGAGCTCACATAGTTGTAACAGAGACTGCATTTTTTAAAAATATACAGAGAAGGATTGAGCTTCTTTTGATTTCAGTAAGGAAAATATTTTACAATTAACTATATGTGTCCCCAACATTTTGTAAATCCCAGCATGAGCTTAAGCAATATAATTATTAAAAGAATAATTTCTCCTATGATAGCATCCTTTCATTTCTCTGCTTTGTGCTTCAATCCAGGAATTTTGATTGGATTTTAGGCATAGCATCTTTAACATTCTTGCTTGCAAGTCCTAGATAATGATCTATCTGCACCTGATGTCGTTCATAAATAACAGGAATACTGACAAGTGAAATCAGCTAAAATCAGTGGTGTCAGACCATTGAACAAGGCACCAACATAAGTAAACACCCACATCAACACTGCAAACTTCAGAGAATCAACTAAATCATCAACTAAAAAAAGGCGCCTGAGTTCTTTTATTGTGCAGTTCACATGACTGAGAGCAGAATTACTGTACTTCTGAATCAATTCCTCGGATATAGCAACATCAGATTCCAAATATGCCCTGAATGGGTGGCCTTCATCTGATTTCTGGATTGCTTGGATCACACCCTTATATACTCTAAAGCTGATAGTCACGGAGAGCAGGGCCAAAGCAATGTAGGCCATCAAACTCATGATGCTGAGTACTGTCAAGGACAGCAA
Organism: Typhlomys cinereus; assembly: GCA_023101885.1. Classification (NCBI taxonomy): domain Eukaryota; kingdom Metazoa; phylum Chordata; class Mammalia; order Rodentia; family Platacanthomyidae; genus Typhlomys; species Typhlomys cinereus. The sequence goes on along the minus strand of JALPQD010000356.1, from coordinate 358,856 downwards.
CAGGAACAAGCTGGTGCTAAACACCACTCCAGTTTTCTTAATATCTCTTCAGTAGAGGAGGTCAACAACCGCAGAGGCCAAGCCTCTGCACCTGGGCGTGGCTGGGGTGGAGGGGGGCAAGGCAGGGGCAGATGGAGTCCAGGCGGGCTTGGCCTGGGGGCTCATGCCAGTAGGGGCAAAACATAAATTTACCTAGGCAAGAATGCTTAGCACCTGTCCATGGGCGTTACTGTGACATACCAAGAAATTCCTAGCACCTGCCCATGGGGTTACTGTGACTTTCCCCAGGCAACAGGCTTTAGGCCTGAACCGGGAAGAAACACCAAGACCTGACAATTTCTATATTTTTTTATTTCTCCTAAATAAAGCCATGTCTTTTCTCCAGAAAATGTTTCCTTGAAATAATATCTTATCAGGTTGGGATCTTATCCACCAGAATGGTTGGATAAAGATGCAGCATTTAAAGTCTTTAAACTGCAGACTTTTGTTGCACATTATCTGGCATTTTCTGTAATCAATGATTTTCTCTTTTAACATCTTTGGTGTGTCTAAAACCAGAACCACGTGGATGACTTTATAACAGTGCTAAAATATTTTATTCTATTAAGCCTAAACCTTGAATATTCAGGCATTCAGGCATGTAAACAAAGGAATGCCTAAAAAGCATTCTCAGTAGGTACTTTGTGAGTGCAATGAACCTGTCATTTTCCTGATCTCAAACATTTTAATAAAATCAAAAGTTGACAAAAGCCTAGGAAGGAAGTTGAGCACTAGAATTTTGTGCTCCCTTGTCCATTAACATAGAAACAAAGAGGCTTCCCATTTGCATGTTAAACCCAAGGTTCTCATGAGATGCTCAACCTGGCATTTTGGGGCTTTCCTTTGCTGGATATCCATAGCAAACTCCTTTTCCCGTCAGAGGGAAGCTAGGAGCTTTAGGCCATTCCATTGGGCCCCAGCAGAGTGCTTGACACCTTGGCCCTGGGGTTCAGGGGGCAATATTCCTCTAGTGGAGATTCCCATAGTTGGGACATAGGCCACATGAAAGTTTCCTGTGCTTACGACCATCTCAAAGCACCCAGTCTGGTCATATTTATAGCATCTTTCCATCTTTCTCCTGTCGGAAGGGGTCCTTGGTTGGTCTGCTTGGGCGTGCCTGGTGGTATTCTACCTATCCCCTTAGGCAAATGTCAGTGTTGATTTGTTTGTTCCCTGGTTTTTTATTAAGTCTTAGGTCACCTGTCCTATTTTAAAGTCCTTAAAATAGTCTAAAAATAAGTTTAAAGAAGTTGTCTGCATCCATCATCCATCGGTCGGGCCACAGAACAAAAAGAAAGATAAACAGAAACAAAGGATTCTACTTCTAAGACAGAAATGAAAGCTTCCTGACAGTGGACTACTTAATCACAGTGTGCCAACCTCTCCCTTACAGATGAGGATGCTATCCTCCAGATGGGGCCTATTTCCCCCTAACAGATGAAGACCCTGTTGTCCTCCACATGGGAGTTTGGCTGAGGTGGAAGCTAGATGAAATTCTTGTTACACCTTAGTCTTGAGGGCATTTGGAGGCAAAGATTTTCCTGAGTTACTAGCTGGTACTTTTGGTACAGATCTCTATAGTCTCTTAACTTTCTGTCATTTGTTTGCCATTGTTTGTCTAGTTGGATAATATTATAACTTAAAGATCTTCCTGGGGTCATCTCTTGTCTAAGATGTATACAGAGCATGTCTAAGAATATGCTACAAGTTGACTCTCTTTTAGGTTGGTAGAACTAAGCATTCACAATTTCTAGATAGTCCCTGGACACAAGAAGGGGAAATCTCTCTTTTGGCTTGAGGAAAGGACGCATGGCTTAGCAGAGTTCTGCCAATTACGATATACACAGTGTTGTCAGCAAAGACATTCACTGACATTGCCTGTGGTGTGGTCAGGGGAGGCCAGCACTCCACCCAATGCCACCAGAGCACCACCTGATGACACTAAAAGAGGAGAGTCCATGATCCACACATACCTGAAGCTTCCTGTATTCCCTATGCTATTTAATCAGCATAATCATTGTCTCAGACTTGAAGTACTTTCCTTCAGGGCAAACATTTCTAGGAATTCCCTTCCATTGACTAACAAGAGGTAAAGTCACATTGATCCCCACTGTACTACTTAGACAAAGAGCTAGAGTCACATTGATTCCCCACGTGATGCAGATAGACAAAGGTTGGGCATCCCTCTAGGAGAGATCATTCAAGTACCAGTCTGGCCACACTCTTTGCAGAGTCATGGGTGATAACTTGGCCATAGTGAGTTCAGTGATTTCATGATTTGTGATTGGATTCTAATCCGATCCCACCCTAGACCATATGGTATCATTGGAAACGCAGAACTGGCCCAATCGAATCCCGTGGCTTTAAGAGATCTTAGGGATCTCACCGTGGGACTACAAACTCTAGCCAGAGGTGTTACAGGTTTCCCACCTCAGGTGACACTCACTCATGCATTCACACAGAGGTTAAAACATTCCCTCCCCCATTTTAAGGGTGCCCTTTTCCTCCCTCACCAGGAGATGAGCAGAGATTAGTTTAGCAGAGTCTCTTTTACCATGAAGTCTAAGATTTAGAGAAACTCCCTAGCTGGCTTTGAGTCTGTTCCAAGCTGCAGCTGAAGTGAGGCCTCAGCACCCTGCTCTCTAGGAACCCACCTCCCTGGGAGTGGGGAAGGCCCTGCCAAGGTTGCTGCAGGCCCTAGAGTAACCAAATTCCTGTTTAATAAAAACAGACAATTGAAATACATTTGAATACATGAACCTTAATTCTTAGTTTCTAATTTTTGAGACTCAGTGTCTTTTCTTTTATAGCATGGAAGAAGCATAACATACAATACTTTTTTTAACTGTCATCTCTAATTTTTAGTCTTCTCATAAATCTAACATCTCACAAAACCTTCACAACATACTTTAACGTTCTTTTAGAAAGAATTATATTAAGTGAAGTATCCCAAACCCAGAAAATTAAGCGCCGTATGTACTCCCTAATAGGTGGCTCCTAGTACCAAACTCACCCAGCCCACATTGAGACACTCAAAAGTAAACCTATGTAATATGTAACACAGTAATTGCAAGGATTACGAACAAGAGAGATGGGTTAGGAGGGCCACACCAGAAACAAGGAGAGAGGAGACCATGTTACAGCAGAGAAAATAGGCCTCCATCAAGGTCTGCAAGTAAGTAATGAGAAACCTGGTTAAGTTCACAGACGTTCTTTCCTGATCTCACCAGAAGGGGAGGGCATATAGTCTAGCAGATAAAAAGTAATCATTTTGCAAATGGGTGATGGACGCCTCCCTCAGTGAGGTTTCCTACTCTTATTACATCTACCCTTGAATGTGCTATTACAACAAGACTCCAGTTTAACAGCTTTTTGTCTCTGGCCAGGGGGTGACATACAGTGCCCAGCAGAATGGAGTGAAGGGAATTGCAGGAGCAGCAAAACTGAAAAAGAAAATCAACAAACCACAATCCAGAACTTCAGAGACTCTATATCAATCACATAGAACTAGGACAGCCTAATCTCTCCCCATCCTGGAGCTCAGGGACATTTGCGGAAGAGGGGGCGGTAAGATTGTAAGAGCAAAAGGATGGGAGGAGCAACGATTTGCAAGATTCTCAACAATAGTTGGGGCCAAAGCAATCATAATGGGACTTTGCATGCCCTGCGCAATGTCCAGCGCACTGTTGCCCTCATAAAGTCTAGCATCTGTTAAGGGCACCGAGACCCCTGGAGGCAAGGGATTGACAGCCATAGTAGTGATCTTATGCTTAAGGGGAACAAGAGAAAGGGCTTATGGAAATGCCACTGGGTCCTTATATGTCATCGGAGAGGAGGACCCAGTGGAGAGTTAGGCGTACACAATAAGGGACTCTCTGGGAATTGGGGGGGAGGCACTGGGGGAAGGGGAGGGGGAGGAGAGGGGAGGGAGGGAACTGGTAAAAAATTTTAAAATGTATAATTAAATTTTTAATAAAAAAAAAGTAACCAACTCATAAACCTCCTGAACATACTTTAACTTTCTAAGTAACATATCTCATTTCATAAAACTTTTGTACATCTAAGTACCATACATATTTTTTTCTACTAGATGGTTTCCTGCTGTTTTCATGTTAGTTATCCTGTAAGAAATGTCCTTTAAAAGAGGCAGTAGACCTCATCTTAAAAATCATTATATCCAAATTAAGTTTGCAAGAATACAGAAGTACACTTGGTAATAGGGAATTAGAAAGCAGATTTGTCCTCAAGAAAGGGAGCTCATACATACCAGGAGAATGAAGAAATTCCAATGAATTTCTCAGAAATCGGTTTTTCTTTTTGGCTGTTAGATATTAACATTACACATGTGAAAACAAACTTTCCTAGGTAAAAACACAATACCATCTCTTGTGAAGCTTCATAAAGGTCAAGATATTTTAATCAGTATGTACTCAGGCCTTTTGATGTTCATTTTTAAGTGTGCACGTGCATTTAAATCGAGCACGCCAAATAATAAACAGTCAAAAACCAAAATGTGATTTTAAGCTTGCAATAAAATTTGAAGTGGCCATAGCTTGCTATTTTGAACCATAAAACACACATATTATAAGAAATCCAGGTAACCAAACAAGTCGAACATTTTAAGTTCTTTATCATCACAGGCAAAATTTTTCTACCTCAGGTTTTGGGTTCTTTTCCTAATATCCTTTCAGTGACTCAAGACAAGATAGACAAGATACAAATACTGCAGACTGCAGATCAGACAAACTACAGGCAGCAGATTCAGACAAACTAGAGACAGCAGATTAGACAAACTCAGGTAGGAAGCGGACACTTCTGTCCTTTCCCCTACAGATTGAGGACACTCTGGTTGTCCCACTGAGAGCATCCTCCAGGACCCTTGTGGTCTCAGTGATATGACACGTCTGTCTTGCAGTTTTTGACCACCCCAAACCTAATACTCATATGAGGAAACAAAACTTAAACACAGTCTTAGACCAAACATAAACAAACATAGACTTAGACAAAGCACAAGTAAACACAGTCAAGAGCGATCACGTACCTCCGAAGCTGGTGTTGGGGCAGTCTTTCAGGAGTCTTGTATCCCAGATGAGCCCCCAAAATGAAAGACCCCAAGTCTTTCAGTCAGGAACGAGGCCACCGAGAGAAAGACCAAGACCCTTCTTGCTGCAATAGCATGAGGTTTTATTTAAAGATGCGCGGGGGGGGGGGCTCCAGCAACCTCTCAGGCAGGAGAGATTGAAATGGCCCCTAGCGACTGAAGCAAGTGGTTTATAAAGGGGATTTGGGTGGAGGTCTCATTGGTGAGGAATTTTTGCAATCTCTGATCAGCAAGAGTCCAGGCCTCTGTGATTGATGCAGTCTACTTGCTCAACTGCAGGAAGTTTGCTCCGGATGAAAATTATGCTACTAACAGAACTTTCTTGCAAGACTTGTTTTCCCTAGGGCTGGTCATTCCCATCACCAAGGGTTACAGCTCCTTTTCTCATCACCAGGGGTTTCAGGGCAGGGAAGGAAGTAGCAAGGCGCATAGTTTTAGACAACGGCTAGCAGTAGCTATGCTTGAATAGCTATGAGCAATAGTTAACTATAGCTATGCCTGGTCAGCTATGAGCACATATCTACACTGTGGGCCTGGACTGGCCCATTCTGTGAATTTTCTTTTTATGGCAAGGGTCTTTCAGAACTACTGTTATGCATGTCATAAACAGAGGTGAAAAAATAAACTTGTGGGAACCAGTGCCCACTCACACACTCATTCACTCACTCAAACACACAGCTGCTGGCTGTGATGAAAGCAGGTTCCAGCCGTCCCCACCTCCGCCTCTACCCCCAGAGACTTGGCATGGGATGGGGAGATTGTCAGAAGCAGATCTCAGTTTATTGGGGGGAGAAAAGGAACTTTTATAGACAAAGGCCACCAAGGCACAAAATAGTCATCCAATTGTGTCACAGTTCAACACATTCTACAGGTGCTAATGTTCAAGTTGAATGCCACTCAGCACAGGGGGCAGGTAGATACCTGAAAGCCAATTAGGGCTCTCTGGTGAAGTGATCAGGATCACACCCAAGACCCTTGCCCTCAGCGCCATCTTTAGTCCCATGTGCTTGGCCATGCACTAGGACTAATCCTGGGTGTGTCCAACAAATTGTTTAATTAAAACTCGATTGAGTGAATGAAAGTAGGAAGTCTTCTTCTACAACAGAGGTAGAGGATCTCAACACCCAAACAGGATGCAGCCTAGGACAGTGGAAGAGCAATGAAGTGACAACAATGACCAGCCATAATGCAGACTACCAGCAACCCTGCAAGGATCACCCAGAATCAGGCCAACCTATTCTCTTCCTATCCTAAGGCTCAGGGAACCTTGCAGAAGAGGGAGTGGTAAGGTTTTAGGAGCCTAAAAATGGGAAGATTCACCCATTGGACAAGACATGTCACTCAAGGCAGGGTTGCTGTATCCAGGAACTCACCTTAATGAGACTTGATCTTACCTGATCTGTATAATGACTGACATATCAGCAGTCCCCATAGATTAGCAGGGATCACAGGAGCAATAACTACATGCAGTGGAAATCTTAGGGGCTAGGGCTAGATGGGTGAAGGGGAGTACTCCTATCAGTTGGTGGTTCCAGGAGGGGTCACTTGATATGCCACACTAAATATGAACTTCCAGTAGAATAAACCATCCATAGAGATGTCTTGGGCCCAAAGAAGCAGACAGGCAAGAGGGTAGGAGGGAGTGGGATGGATTGATAAATGGAGGGGAAGGAGGGAGGGGACCAGGAAAGGGAAAGAGGAGGGAAGGAGAGAGTTAGGGGTAAGTACTCAATATGCGTATAAAAATAGGAGAAAAATTTAAAAATTAAAAAACTAAAATAAGGGGTCTGGAGAGGTGGCTCAGGGGTTAAGCCTCTGCCTTGTAGTAAGCAGATCCTGAGTTCGGATCCTAGACTCCATGTATAGATGCAGGGCGGAAACAGGAGTGGCCTGCGTTTCTGGTCCTGGTGGGGCGGAGCCTGTGAATCCCCAGGCAGAGTAAACAAGAAGGAGGTAGAGGCAGTCCATGGTGGTCCCGAATTCATCAGTGGTTCTACATATACACACATACATACATACACATACATGCACACATGTGCACACACGCAAACACGCACACATGCACAATTGAATGAATAATTTAAAAAAACTAAAAAAATCTAAAATACATAGAGGTGGATAAATAACTGTTGAATTAAAGTTCAAATGAGTGAATGAAAGTAGGAGGCTAGAAAGGCATTACTCATTCTAAAAGAAAAAATATAAAATCTGAATGAGAGCCATCACAAAAATAGATGGAAACACAGATGAAAATTTGTGTGCAGAGGTCTCAGTATAATCAGGATCAGAGTTCTCATAGCTGTGCCCCTGTTGCTAATTCCATATAAGAACAATGCTTTGTTAGATACTTGTCTTATCTGTATTTTTTGCTCCAAATTTGAATTGATATGTTCTTTTTTTTCTTTTCAGCATATTTCGTTATATATCTGTGCTTACAAGTGTGGGTGATTGTGTTTACACAATTGTGTTCACATCATGTGAAGGTCAGAGGTTGACATCAGCAGTCTTTTTTGTTTACTGAAACAGAACCTGGCCTTCACTGATTCAGTTAATCTAGCTAGACAGCTTGTTACGAGGATCCTCTGTCTATGTTTGTAGAGTGCGGGATTACAAGCGATCATTACACCTGCTTGACTTTTGGGTGGGCTATGGGGATTTGATATATGATACTCATTCTTTTTCAGAAAGCATTTTGTCCCCTTAGACATCCTCTAACCCAAGTTTTTCTTCATTTTTAAATAAAATATAAAGGGAAACAAAAATAGAGTCAATCTTTCTTTCAAGGTACTTTGATCTTAGTTAAGAGAAAGACTTAAATTCACTAATTACAAAACAAATAGGAATCCAGACTATGGCAAGCATGATAAAAGTATGAATAGATCTGTAACCTTACATAACTTTGTAAATAGAAAGGATAAGGTATTTTCTGCAGAGATATTCTTAAATGTTTTTGGAGAGAGAGAGATAGAGAGAAAGCATAATGTGTTCTTTCACTTAAGGTATAGTATTAAAGAAATCATAAGTAAAAGTGCTCAGTTGGTGTTTGGTATCCATGTTGCTTGAGTTTTTTCAGCATTTGAACATCAAGCTTATTTTAGAGTCTTGTACCAATATTATTTTTGATGGAAAAAATTACATATAAATTACTTCGAGTTAAAGAATCCAAACAGTAACAGAATCTTTCACCTTGATATTGTTTTAACAATGAATCCACATTTAATTTGGAGAGAGATAAAAAGATCATTATCTTTTCCATCATTGTCTCACTTCTCTGTAGTGGTTTGTGTTCACTTTCTAAAAGTTATCATTTAAAATTTAAGAATATCTCTCGTTTGGGCTGTAAAGTTGACTAAGAGGTTAAAAATTTTGCCCTGCAAGCAAAAGAACCTGAGTTTGGATCCACAATTCTCACTTAAAATGCAGGGAAGAAATGGCAGTGGTCTGCAATTCTTTCCCTTGAGTGAAGAACCTGGAACACACCAGAGCAAAGCAATAAGCAGGTAGAGCAATCCAGGAAAAGTCTTGATGTCATGCCTGGACCTCCACAACCACACATAGTGTATTGCTCCACAAACACACACACAAAGAAAAATACACAACCAAACCTACATTTACAAAAATAAAAGTGAAAAAAAACAAAAATAAAAGTGAATATTTCTTTTTAGGAAATGTCCCATCCTTTCTATTCACCTATTAACCTAATATATATGATGTTTTATGAAAACCTTATTTCATATTAAAGGTGGAAAATATTCTGTGGAGGCTCTTTAATTATATATCACTGAGAAATTAGTTTGCATCAAAACCCTTTAACAATATACCTCTTATTTTTCTGTGTGGTTTTCCTTGCTCTGAAACCTAATATCAAATGTTGGGGTTGACATTTTGCCAGCTTCCACAAAACAAGAGAAAACTTCATATTAGATTTTTAAGTAAGAGAAAAGAGACAGCCACAATGAAGTATTCCATTTCTTTGTTTATTGTCCAAAAGCAATTTTCAAATTTTATTTATCAAATATCACAGTGGTCCAATGATGTCCTTCTTCACTGAGTATTGGATGTGATAGCATCAGGATTCTGAAAGGACACAAAAGGGCATTTCCTGCAGCAGCAGATGACCTTTCCTGAATCTTGCTTGAATCCCCAATTCCCATAATCACCAGGGAAGGAATTGAGGAGGTAATAACCTGCAGAATTGTGTTCTTTTCCTTTGTTGTCCTAAACTAAATAACATTGATCTCTATGCATCTGTCTCATTGATTTTCTTAAATGATATGCAAAGAAAAGTAATTATCAAATGTCTATTCTGTCATGGTGACTAATCAGTTCTTCCTTACCCTGTATTTTACTGCTTGTGGAATGCTGTGTCAGTGATAATTTTTATTAACACATTTAGCACATGTCGAATGTTCCACATTAATGGTCAGATAACCTTTACAAATGGGAGGACTTTCAGTGAGCTGCTTAATAAACAACAATAATCAATGAGTAAAGCAGGTCATGAAAGCAAAGTTAACTTTGCAAAATGGTTTTCTCACATGGAGAAAATGCAACTATAAACATTTTATTCCTTTGGAAAACATTATGCAACCATATATTTTTGAATCTGCTAATTTATTTACATCTGCATTTTAACTAGTTTTTAATATAATTAAAAACAAGCTGTGAACTAATTATAAGATTTTCATTGGATCAGGGTGACAGAGATTTTTCTTTACTTATGCAATAACTGGAGATCCCAGAGACTGAAGTTGAGTAGTAATAAAACTACCCAGTCAATTTGCTAGCTGTGATAGATTTTTACAGATGCCATTACTTATTTCCAAAGAACACTGGAATGAAAGAGGTGGAGATTTGGAAACTAAGTGCCCTATTCCAGGTGTGATCAATCATTTTAGAAGGAAATTCTCTAAGTTCTCTAATTTGTAGTTTGGCTACATTATATTAGAATTTACACAACTGAACTAAAAAACTATAGGACCATCAGGATGGAAATAGAATGATGAAATTATTACACATGTTGCCTCTGAATTTAGCAATAGTCTTAATGAATGTCCTCCTATCTAAACCTTTTCTAAAAAGACAAATGTAATGGACGGTGGTAATCAGTCATAGTGCTGTGTGAATTCACTGCTAACGCTTTTGCCTAAACCCTCATATACAAATACACACAATAATTGCATTTTTTCTCTGAACAAAGTATTTATTTGATTTAGAAATTAATTTTATCGAACCTCGCACTTATTTGATAGTCTCACCTGAATAATGCAAAGTAACTGAGTTTTAAATTTCTAATAATAGTTTTTGAAGCTATCTGTGAAGAAAAGGTAAAAGATGGTTTTCTCTACAAGACTAATGTGGAAAAGAACATGAAGACAAGTTGTGGGATTTTTTTTAAGTTGTGGGGTTTTTAATAGCTTCATTTCTGTAGTGAAATGTAAATTTTCATAGACAAATTTGAAGACTATTACTTGAAGCTAAACTGTGACTTGTATGTGTTTAGTGATTAAGTCTTCAGTTCATGACATCAGAATAGCTTCAAAGTATCTTCATATTCCTTATTTCTGTATTATGCTCTAGAATTCTGGTGGATTTAACTATGAATGCTGGAATAGTTTGCAGATAAATTAGAAGAAAGGGGCAGACATCCTGTACAAAACAATGGACAGAACATATAGTAGGAAGTTAATTTATGAAATTTAAATTTCAAACTAAAAATCAATATGTATTTATGTTTTGCATATATTTCAAAGCCAAAATAATATTTAGACTGTTTTTAAAAATCATGGAAAGTTAAAACTTGTCAGTTATATGTTGAGGGCACAAGAGAATTGGTAGAACGAAACCCTTGGTTCAAATCTTATCAGTTAAATAAAACATGAAATGCAGAGTTAATGGGTGAAGGCAATGATGCCAGAGTTAAAATGACCAATGTGCAAATAAGATTGGAGTTCAGATCCTGAGAAATGCTGAAAGTAACAGCAGCATGTCTTGTGATTGTAGTTTCTGAAGTCAGAATTGAGGCCATGCCAGTCCTAAGAGTAAGGTCTTGGTTTGATTAAGAAATCATTCCTCAAAGAGTATGCTGGAAGAGTAATTGTTGATGATTCTCAACAGCAATCTCCATTATTTACATATGTGCTTACACACTTGCATGCACATACACATATGTACCAACACACTGGGGACACACATACACATATATGAATGCATACATGAAAAATGAAAAAAAACATTATTTATTTAAAATGAAAAAATTTGAAATCTTACTTCTACATATATATGTAATTTTGTGAAAATCAAAGCAAAAAATCATAACATGATCTTAATAATAAATATTTAAACTCCAGAAGACTTATATGTATAAACAAAATGCAAATGCAAATTGAAAAATATAATAAAGTAATACCAAACTGAGAGAAAAGTCATGTATTTAATTTGAGTCAGGAAGCAAGAATAGCATTTAATTTCTCATATAAATATACTGAAGTAACTACCTAAGATAGGTAGGTATATCTAGACCTGAATATCTTAGTTCTAGACAAAATCTATGAAGATCTTGATGAGGTCTGTGAAAAATCTGTTTCATGATATTGAGCATGATTCTGAAAAGGACGGTGAAACTGAAAGAATCATACAATTCCCCTAGTCATGGAGGTAGTAGATCACATAATTGAGAACAGGGGATCCACGCCAGGCTCCAGGGAATAAGGTGGAAAAGCAGTCATATGTAATCCTTGATAACAATCTTGGAACTCCACATTCACATTCACCCATCCACATGCATTCACATATATGTGCATGTGCATCTAAACCTTTGTGCATCCAACCACATACAAACATGGATACACATGCATACAACCATGTAAATACATGAAAATTCTAAACAATAAGGGGCTTCAAATACATGCAAATTTCTCCCAAAATATGGTAAATTCTGAAAGAATAATAAAATATAAAGCTCTGGCTATTGTATAATGGATATGATCAGTTTTTCATGTGCAGAAATAATTCCTATGTTTTGATAGTCTCAAATGTCAACCAAACACCTATAAGGTAAACTTCTGGATACATGCATGTGGAATTTTTAATTTTTACTTTGGTTCTATATATTCATATAGAATTATGATATTTGATTTACATATTACATTATGCATGCTTAACTTTTCAATATTTATTAGAGAATAAATATTACCATTTAGCTCAAACATAGAAACATTCCCAGTGTACACATTTTTTCTTTCTTCCCTTCTCCATTTCTGTTAGAACCAAAGAAACCAACCCAGTGAATCTGAGAAATAATAATCTCAGAGACTGTTTGAATTTATACCTCTAATGTCAAGATGAATAAATCTTTTCTAGCCTTGAAAAGAAAGCATGAATGCATCATCCTTTAAGACTTTAAAGTATGTTACAATCTTGGAATGATAAATGTGTGTATATATCAATGGATGCATAGCTCATGAAAAGAGAAAGAGACCAAAAATAATACAATAATTAGTGTTGGAGAAACTAGACGAGAAATGGTTTGAGTGTGGGTCGAATGGGGATGGTCATGAGAGAGAAAAGATATAGGATGAATGATTTAGATAAATAATTATCAAAATTGGCAAGTTAACTTGAAATTGATAAAAGAATTAAAATAATACTTGACATAAAAGTTAGAGGCAATTTTTGCGTGACTTTGTTCTTGGTGATAATGGTTTTATATCTGATATTAAATGCACAGTTAATAATGGCAAAAATACTATAGAAAAAGGTTGAAAATTTGTACAACAGAGGACATTTGTACATTTATACTCAGCCATCAAAAAAGATGAATTAATGAAATTCCCCAGGAAATGAATTGAATTAGGAAAAAAAATATATCAAGTGAAGTATCCCAGGCACAGAAATTTAGACACTGTATGTATTCCCTAATTAGTGGATCTAGTTCCAAACTCACTTAGTGACAAATTCAAAGGTAAATCTCTGTAATACCCTCTATAATCAGAAAGGATTATAATCAGGAGGGAAGGTGAAGGAGGACCTCAAAAGAGAGGAGATAGGAGATCACGCTTCAGTAGAAGAAATAGGCCATGGCCGTGAATTTTTTTATGTAGTGAGATATCTGGCACAGCTCACTCTCACTTCCCTTCCTGGTCACTTGGAACTGAACAGGTTTGATCTCACCAATCAGAGAGGATATAGGGACTAGAAGATAGACAGTAACCATCTGGACACTCACTGACTGCACCTCCCCCTGCTGTGTCCTACTTCAATTCTTCCATCTAACTTTGAGTCTCCTCTTATATTAAGATCTTCATTTAAACAGTCTTTTATCTTTGGTTAGGATGTGACCTTCCAAACAAATCAAGATGCAGCCAAAGAGAGTGCAAGAAAAGCAAAAATGAAAACAACAAACCATTATTCAGAACACCATAGACCTTACATTGTTTACCTAGAACTAGACCAGCCAAATTTCTCCCCATCCCAAAGCTCGAGGAACCTTGCAGTAGAGGGGGGCGGCAAGATTGCAAGAGCCAAAAGATGAGGAGGACCAACAATATGCAAGATACTGCACGCAAGTTAGGGCTTCACCAGCCAGGATTGGATTTTGCCTGACCTGTACAATGGCTGACATGTCAACGACTCTCCCAAAGTCTAGCATGGATCACAGGCAGTGGGATCCTTAGACACAAGGGATTAACAGTCTTAATAGAGTTCCCATACTAATGGGGAGCCAAAGAAAGGGCTCCAAGTTAAGCCGCTCCTCACTAGTGTAGAGGACCCAGAGGGAGATTTGGCATTCACAGAAGAGGATGCTCCAGGGCTGGAGAGGTGGCTCAGGGGTTAAGCCTCCGCCTTGCAGGCGGAAGGTCCTGAGTTCGGATCCTAGACCCCACGTATAGACGCCAGGCGGAAGCGGGGGCGGCCTGCGCTTCTGGTCCTGGTAGGGCGGAGCCTGTGAATCCCGGGGCAGAAAGAGGTGGAGGCGTCCATGGTGGTTCGCGAATTCGTCCGTGGTTCTATACATATACACAGACACACACACACAACACACACAGACACACGCGCGCACATACACACGCACATGCACACAGTTGAATAATAAATAATAATAATAAAAAAATAAAAAAAAAATAAAAAAAAGAAGAGGATGCTCCAGGGGATGGGAGGGAAGAAGGGGGAGTCATTGGAAGAAGGGGAGGGAGAGGGATGAAAGGAAGGGGGAAAGGGAGGAAAATTACAAGGGAGGGACTGGGGATGAGAGGAGGGAGGGAGAGGACCAGGGTACCTATTGAGGTTGTATTATTGGGGGAAATTTTAAAAATTAATTAATTAATTAATAAAAATAATAAAGTGAAAAAAACTTTTAAAAAAGTAAGGCCAATGAGCATATGAGCTCAAGTTGTGTAGCAGAGGAATAAAACCACATGGTCACAGACAGGTTTATATTACTGGCAATCTTTCAGGGTTCTACTTGGCTGTAATTTTATAATGAAAAAATTAAAATACAGCCTTTTCCATGAAAATGAAAAAAAAAATACATTAAACATGTAAAGAGTAAAGTACTGTAGAGCAAGGCAAGCCAGGGTATAGGAGAACAGAATACCAAACCTAAAATAAAGTTTATATGGAAATTCTTTAAGGAAACCTGCTACTTTGTGTGTCACTGATGAATAGATTACAAATAAATCTTAAGAAGAGAAACTCTTTTTTTTTTTTTTTGATCAATGAGACAGCATTTATTTGCTAGAGCATTTGAGACAGAAGCTATGCTACAGAAAGAAATTGTTCCTCATTGGCATTGAATGAAGGGTTCCCATGAAGCCTCGGGCAGCCCCCCCTTTGATCCTTGGAAGTGGTGGCTGAGGATGAAGCACATCCTGGAGAATGCACAAGGAGGCAGGAAGAAGCTGGGTGTTTGGGAAATTATTCATCCACTGCCAGTGCTCTTGGGCTTTTCAGTTCTGTAAACCAGTAAGTTTCCTGGATTGTTAAACCCAACTACTAGAAACCCAGAGCAATCTAGTTAAGCTAACAGAGTTCCTTTTGGTGAAAAGTCTCACCTGCACCTTTAGTGTTATTTAATTTTCCAAATACATTCTTGACCCCAAATGAATGGCAGCACTTAAGCTTATTGTCTGAGCTACCAGTCCACACACAGCGTGGCACTGGCTTGGTAAAGTACAGCAGGGAAGGCAGGTACAGCCCTAATAGCCACACTCCGAAAGACTTCCTTGGCGAGAGTGAGGGCAGGAACGGTAAGCTTGCCTTCCAGCCTTTACTCTTCCTGGGGGTTCTCTTCAAAGGAGTAAGTACTTACATGACCTTTAGCACCTAGGCATGGCACAGTGAAAGAGGAATCACTGCCACCCAGCCCACACTTCTCTCCTCAGCATCCTGAGTTTTCTCTCAAGTAATGAGGGTGTGCAAAGTAAAAGCCCCTATACATAGGTGGCGGAAGAAGCATCCATCTCCACGCTGTAGGAGAACACTGGGCGAGGTCAAGGCAAAGTCCTAGCTAGGACACCTGCTGTTCCTCATGGGTGAGATTCACCCATTTCCAGGATGAGGAGTCCAGCAGACAGGGCATCAAAGAGAGCATCTCTGGCCTTGCTTGGCTATTGCTTCACTTTTAGTTTCAGTTCGCTCACTGAACACAAGGCAGGCAAGCCGATCGATGGTAGCAGAGACTCCCCACCCTGAGCTGCGGAAGGGGGAAGAAAACTCATTTGGGTCAAAGGAGTGGCCATCACTGCACAGACTCAATATTTGGGGACCAAAGTGGCACAGAAATGGGACCCAAGTCACGCCAGAGAGCTGGGGTGTCTTCCTGACCCTCCAGCCCCTAACCTGCTTGTCCTTCCTCAAGAGCACACTAGCTGCAGCAGTAGAGGGGCTTGGGTCTGGCTACTTCTTGGCCTCCTTTAGAGGTTTGCCAAGAGCTGTGCCAGACACACTAGAGATCACATGTCGTGGTCCAGCTGCTTCCTGAGGGAATCACTCACAGATTTATTCTGAGTGGGCTAAATGGGAATGCTAAGGCCAATCCTTCAACGCAACACCCACCCCTCTTCTCCCACAGAGGCACTTCTACAGGTTGGCTGGACTCACTCACCCTCTGGCTCTCTCATGCCATTGCTAGGTGCCTCTACAGTGCATTCTTACCTCTTCTGTGGAAGGCAGAAGAGAATCCAGGTTAAGTGCTTTGAGTAGTGCTTAGCACCTAGCAAGAGCCGGGTACATACCAGCTATTATTATCACTATGAGCCAAACTGCAACATGAGAACACATTTAATGCAACATGCAGCTGTGGCCTGCTCTTGGGCTCCTCCCTCATAATCCCAGAATGAAGAAGAGAAACTCTTATGCAGGGATATATCCAAATGCAAGAAGATGTTGATGATTTGCTGTGTTTGTTTAAAACTTCATATTCAGATTTCATTTAGTTATTAAGTGCAAGCTTTCAGCTGATCTACAGCATGCATGGGTGTTTAAAACACATACTAATGAAGTTGGTTCTCTCTTTGCATCCTTATTTGTGTCCAGGCTTGTGCTGAAAGCCCTTTACCCACTGAGTCAAACTGCTGGTATTTGGCTATGCATCTTGCATATGTAGGCAAATGACAAGTAATAATCATCCTTCTGAAATCATATATGGAAGTCCTACTAGATGAGTTTGTTTTGAATGAATAAGTCACAGAGGTGGTGAAGCACTCTTTGTTACACACCTCTTTTTGTGAGCTTGTAACTAATTGTAGTTCTCAAACTGCTTCTGTTTGATTCCATGGTCCTAATTCTATATGAGCAGAGGAAGACTTAGGTGGCCTCATCTTTCCATACTTTATTTAATTCATAGACAAAAAGTCTTATGATTTGTAGTAAATTGAGATTTTTTTCTGGGATTTCCCATATTGTCTTTTATCTTTGCTGTAGAGAAATTGAATATATTTAGATTTTGTGTCTATAAGCCATATAGTAATTTTTCAATACATATTTTCCTTTCATATTATTTACTGTGCACATCTCTGTGTCTGAACTTCCATAGATACCTGGACTAGCAGCTGTATGTTTACCCCCAAAATACCTCTCTAATGCTAACTTACAGAATGGAACTATTGTGTAGTCACTTGAACTCTTCCTTTGTTAGTCACCATGCATCTGATTATCACAGCACATAAACTCACACAAAACTGAATTTAAGTTAAATTTTACAATAATAATTATGCTCTGATAAGATCACAAATATCAAGGTAGACTGGACAGCCTCATAATGTGGGTTTTTAGCCTTACGAATTTACAAGGCTCGTCACAATTAAATTTAATTTTGGAAGCTAGCAATTAATAATAAAGGGAGAAAGTCTGACTGTGTGTGCAAGGTGACCAAATGTTTCATTCTTGTCACCCTACTTTCCTTATTACTAACTATCCAGGACTCACTTTTTTCCCTAAGCAAGGCTTTAGCCAACATATATTTCTTTTCATCAGAATAATATCTTAACCCTGGGGACAATAAAATTCAGACTCCCCTCAGCATTTTGCAGTATGTAAGAGGAACAGGAAGATGTTAGAGTTGTGCTGCTGCTAATATGGGTAGAAGGAACAGCTTTGGAGTTGGAGATTAAAGCGGAGATGTGAATATTGCCCAGGGATAGATGTGTTCCTAGAGAATGCGGTTTTCATTTGATTTCAGAAATAGACATTGGCAAGAAATATTACTGATTCAAATCATCTCCCAGAAAAGGTTTGGGACTATTGCTGAATGGCACAGATCTTTCAGCATACCAGAAAAACAAATGTTCTTTTCAAATATCTTATCTTTCTTATCTGTTCACTTCCCTTATATTGTTCTCTTTTCCCAGTTGAATTTAAGTGGCCAGCACATAGCTATGAACTTTTATATCCTTAATAAACTTAAGTAGTATTGTTCACTCTCTAAAAATAAAAATTTTATTAATTCAAATTATTTTTGTTTTCAGAGGAATGATTGACAAATGAATATTGTATATATTTATACTGTAGTTATATTTTAATATATGTATATATTGTAAAACTTTTGTCATAATGAGCCTAATGAACATATCCATCACTTCATAAATAAACATTTTTTCCAGAATGAAAAATACAAAAAGGAGATTTATTCATATAAGTGCCATGCATTAACCAGTTGTATCCCTGGAACTCAGATGATGGATTTAATGTGATCCCATTGGAAAGAGAGTCAAAGAGATCTACTGACTTTCCAAATCCACCTTCAGGTTCCAAACATAAGGGTAAGTAGAAACCAAGAGATATGCACAATTACATAGTTTTGATCAAGGTGTGAACCTATTAATGACTGATTTATCAATCAATATTTTGCTTGCTTACTTTCTGAGAATATTTAAATCACTCTTCAATTTCAAGCTTTGCGCATTGTCTTGTTAAGATATATTCAATTTTCCTCATGTATTCATCAATCAATGGGCATTTTATTTACTTATATGTTTTGTTTATGGTATATACTGCTGCAATAGACACAGGTATGAAAATATCTGTTCAGCCATCTATTTTGTATACTTGGAGATGTACTCAGATTGAGATTACTCAGGTGATAGATATTGTAGGAATTTTTGCAAATATTTTTGAGCAACTTCATTACATTGTTCTGCATATAACTATATGAACATGATTTCTCACTAACAATGGGTATGATTTTGCTTTTCACATTCTCAACATCTGCTCTTTATTCTTTAAGGACCAATGTCTTTTTTTATTTTTATTTTTATTTTATTTTTTATTTTTTATTCAATTGTGTGTGCGTGCGCGCGTGTGTATATGTGTGTGTGTGTGTGTGTAGAACCACGGACGAATTCGGGAACCACCATGGACCGCCTCCACCTCCTCCTTGTTTACGCTGCCCCGGGATTCACAGGCTCTGCCCTACCAGGACCAGAAACGCAGGCCGCCTGGTTCCCGCCTGGCGTCTATACGTGGGATCTGGAATCTGAACTCAGGACCTTCTGCCTGGAAGGCAGAGGCTTAACCCCTGAGCCACTTCTCCAGCCCCAAGGACCAATGTCTTTTGAAAAATATTCCGATGTTCATTTTCTGATTTTTACATCAAATTATCAGGTAAATACTATTAATGATTTCATATACTTATTGATTTTCAAGTCCATTTTTGGATTTTTTGCTATTGAATTATATGTTTCATATATATATATATATATTAGATACTACCCTCCAAACAGCTTGAGGTTTACAAATATGTTCTCTCATTCTATAGGTTGCCCTGCCAATCTATGGTTTGTCCTTTGTTGTACAAATTTTTTTCTCACACATTTGTTTTCCTAATCATACAAGCTCAATAGGTACCCCAGTCCTCTCCCCGTCTTCCCTCTCCAGTGGTCCCCATTACACTGTCCCCTATTCCCATTTCTTTTCATCACCCTTCCTCCTCCCTCATTCCAGGTGCCACCCCATTCCTCCCTCCCAGTACCCTGGAGCATCCTTTTATGTGAACAACAAACTTCCTGTTAAGTCCTCCACCCTAGTGAGGATTCAGAACTCAGTGACATAACCTGGAGCTCCTTCTTGGGCTCCCCATTAGTATGGGAACTCTATTATGACTCTTAATCCCTTGCCTCTAAGAATCATACTATCTGGGAGGAGCACTGGGAGAAAGGGAGGGAGGGGGGAAAAGAAGAGGAAAAGGGGAAAGGGAACAAAAGGATCCAGGGAGGGGTGGAAGGAGGGAGGGGAATGGGGTACTTATCAACTTTGTATGAGTGGAAGAAATTAAAAAAAAAAGGAAAGAAAATCCCAGAACTAAGCAAAAAAGAGGTAGAAGTAATCCAGGATGATTCCTGAAGTCACCCTTGTTCCTCCATGGTGCCCTTTGATAGACACACATGCACCCTCCTACACACACACATGAAATAAATAAAAATAAAAAATGTATTTTGTCATTGAAAGTAAAACTAAAAGTCTGTTTCAATTGAGACTAAACAAGTGAGATCATCACAGTGGAAAGAAACCCTTCATACAACTGCAGTTAAATCATTATTCTCAAATTACATACACATTATATTTTAGAGAATTAAAACTTTTGACATTTATCAATGGAAATGAAATTAAAATATTTGTACAGTTTTGCATCAACCATGGAAATAAATATAAATTATTTTTGCAATGATTCATCAAACAGTGAATTATTCAACAGTGAAACCTTCATATACAAAGAATAGATAATAATTTATTGAATGTTGATGATAAAAGTACATTAACTTATGCTGGAATATACCAAACTATAAAAAGCTTTTAATAAACTTTATAGAAATAATCTTTATTGTCATTTATGAAGCTATAGCAAATGTGTAAACAATTTATGTTCATAATAACAAAATATTCATGCACAAGCTGTAAATTTAAGTTTCCTTTGTTTTTTCTAGTCAGAAATAAAAACTACACGATCTGTCAAAATAATTACTCTTTCAAACTGAGTATTTCAATATCTTTGCAGTTTATAGGGCTCTGCCCCTATTCCTACAGTCTAATCCAAAACATGATCATAAACCAAAAAGAGCTTTTGGTTCCCATTAGCTGTCATTCCTTAGTTCTATCTCTGGCTTGCTAATTGTTTTTTTTTTTTAATCTACTCTTGGCCTCTTTAAACTTTATCTACCTATCTGTCTGTCTGTCTGTCTGTCTGTCTGTCTGTCTGTCTATCTATCTATCTATCTATCTATCTATCTATCTATCTATGTGTGATAGTTAATTGCAGTATCAACGTGACACACCTGGCATTAAATAAGATCAGCTCATACCACTTGAAGATATATGGACAATACAATTGGAACCTCCCTAGATCTCATTGGAACCTCCCAGTAGCAGACCAGATAAAAGGAACCATATAACAGGAGACTAAGAAGAGAGACCCTCAAGGAATCTTCCAGCTTTCAGTCATGGTCTATTAGCCTGCTGGATGTCTGCCATGACTTAGCCTGCCTACAGCTTCAGCCACCAGCAATGTCACCTTTGCATGAAAGTCTGATTCTCCACTCTGGAACTGTAAGTTGAATAAATCTCCCTTTTTCCCTTAAGTTGTTTGACTTTGAATGCTCTCTCACAGCAAGAGTTAAGAGTAATTGTTACACAACCACTCTGGCGAGATGTTTGGTGATTCTTAAAAAGTTAAAAATTGAGGGGCTGGAGAGGTGGCTCAGGGATTAAGCCTCCGCCTTGAAGGTGGAAGGTCCTGAGTTCGGATCCTAGACCCCACGTATAGACGCCAGGGCGGAAGCGGGGGCGGCCTGCGTTTCCTGCCCTGGTAGGGTGAAGCCTGTGAATCCCGGGGCAGAGTAAACAAGGAGGAGGCAGTCCATGGTGGTTCCCGAATTCGTCCGTGATTCTACACACACATACACGCATACATGTACACACACACACACATGCACACAATTAAAAAAATAATAATAAAAAATTTAAAAAAAGTTAAAAATTGAAATGCCATATGACCATGCTATTTCACTTTTGGGAATAATCCCCCATACAGCAAAAATTCAACTCGATAGCACAAGCACGACCATGTTCATAGCAGCACTGTTTACAATAGTAAAGTCATAGAATCAACCCAAATGTCCAACAGTTGGCAAGTGCATAAGGAAAATGTGGTACATTTATACAATGGAATACTTCCCAGCCATCAAAAATGACAAATTAATGAAATCTGCCAGGAAATGGATGGAGTTACAAAAAATTATATTGAGTGAAGTATTCCAAACGCAGAAAATTAAGTGACATATGTACTCCCTAATAGGCAGATCCTAGTACCAAACCCACTTAGTGACACACTCAAATATAAATCTCTGTAATACCTATAGTAATTGCAAAGGTTATACACAGGAAGGAAGGGGAAGGAGGGTCCTGCCTGCAACAAGGAGAGAGGGGATCATGCTACAGCAGAGAAAATAGGCCACCATCAAGGACTGCAAGGGGTGACATTCAATACCCGTCAGGATGAAACTAAGAACAGTGCAGGAGCAGCAAAACTGAAAAAAAAAATCAACAAATCATAATTCAGGACATCAGAGACTCTGCATCAACCACCTAGAACCAGGCCAGCCTAATCTCTCCCCATCCTAAAACTCAGGGAAATTTGTGGAAGAGGGGGCGGTAAGATTGTAAGAACCTAAAGATGGGGAGGAGCTACGACATGCAAGATACTCCACACAAGTTAAGGCTGAAGTAATCATAATAGGATTTTGCATGACCTGCACAATGACCAACATATCATTGACCCCCCAAAGTCTAGCATGGATCACAGGCACTAGGATCCTTAGAGGCAAGGGATTAACAGCCACAATAGTTTTCCCATAATAAAGAGGAACACAAGAAAGTACTCTAGGCAATGCTACTGAGTCCTTACACCTCATCAGAGAGAAGGACCCAGAAGGAAGTTTGACATGCACATTAAAGGATGTTCCAGGAACAGGGCGGGGGACACTGGGAGAAAGGGAGGGAAGAGAGAAAGGAAAGGGAAAAAGGGGGACGGGAGCAAGGGGATCTGAACTCAGGACCTACTATTTATGAGGCAGAGGCTTAAGCCTGAGCCATTTCTTCAACCCCATATTGGCTTTTTTAGATGACTCTTGTGTGTTGACCTGACATTACATTTAATTTTCAGCTGCTCACTTTTTGACTTAGAGCATGTTAAAGAGCATTCACTTTGATATTTATCTGTAAGTTTTCTTATCATATTTTCAGTTATTAACCTACTATGCACTAAACATATTATGACCTTTTATCCACTCACTGGTTGATTGACATATGAGTGCTTATATTTCAACTGTGTTGATCATATTACAGATGCGTGCTCAGCATTGTTCATCTTTCACTCCCAGAAAATACCCCTGAGTATGGTGTTGAATGCTTCTTTTTCTACATGTACAATGCTAAATGATTAGAAGTTAGCTTGCTATCAAATACTTATGGTTAATACTAAGATATATGTTCCCACCTAGGGCATACGATCATTATTTCCACAGATATTAGAATTCATTTGCAGTAGGAGACATGTGTTCCCTTGCCATTAAATGGGACTTCATGCCAATCAGAACGCAGTTGATTGTTCCATATCTTTTTTTTTTCAAATCCCTTTTTCTTATTTTTATTTTTTTAACATTTTTTATTATCCCTGCTCATACATACTTAATAGGTACACTGGTTCCCTCCCTCCCTCCTCCTCCCTCCACCCCTCTGCTCGCCTTCCCCTCACCCACTACCCAATGCCTCCCCTCCCCCAATCCCCGGAGAATCCTTTAATGTGCATGCCTGACTGTCCTCTGGGTCCTCCTCTCCCATGACATACAAGGACCCAGCGGCATTTCCCTGAACCCTTTTCTGTGTTCCCATTAAGCATAGGAACACTATTTTGGCTGTGAATCCCTTGCCTCCAAGGATCTTGGTGCTTTTAGCAAATGCTAGACTTTGTGGGGACAATAGTGTGTTGGACATTGCGCAGGGCATGTAAAGTCCAATTATGATTGCTTCGGCTCTAACTTGTGTGGAGTATCTTGCATATCATTGCTCCTTCCATCTTTGTGCTCTTACACTCTTACCGCCCCCTCTTCCGCAAATGTCCCTGAGCTTTAGGATGGGGAGAGATTAGTCTGGCCTAGTTCTAGGTGGTTGATATAGAGTCTCTGAAGTTCTGGATTATGGTTTGTTGATTTTCTTTTGCGGTTTTGCTGCTCCTGCAATGCCCTTCACTCCATCCTGATGTGTATTGGAAATCACCACCTGGCCAGAGATAAAAACTGTTAAACTAGAGTCTTGTTATAAGAGTATATTCAAAGGTAGATCCATAAAAGTAGAAAACCAGGGAGGGGTCAACCACCCACTTGCAAAATGCTTACTTATTATCTGCCTGACTATATGCCCTCCCCTTCTGGTGAGATCACACCTCCTCAGTTGTAGATGATGAGGAACGAAAAGTTCTGAACTTAACGAGATGTCTCATTGCTTACTTGCAGTCCTTGATGGAGGCCTATTTTCTCTGCTGTTACATGGTCCCCTCTCTCCTTGTTTCTGGTGTGACCCTCCTACCCCATCCCGCCTATTCATACTCCTTGCAATTACCGTATTACAGAGATTTATCGTCGAGTGTCTCTAGGTGGGCTGGGTGGGTTTGGTACTAGGAGCCACCTATTAGGGAGTACATACAGTGCTTAATTTTCTGGGTCTGGGATACTTCACTCAATATAATTGTCTCTAATGACATCCACTTCCTGGCAAATTCCAGTAATTCATCATTTTTTATGACTAAGTAGTACTCCATTGTATAGATGTACCACATTTTCCTTATCCACTCGTCAACTGTTGGAAATTTGGGTTGATTCCATGACTTTGCTATTGTAAAGAGTGCAGCCTTGAACATGGTCGTGCTTGTGCTATCGAGGTGAACCTCTGTTGCATGGGGGGTTATTCCCAAAAGTGGAATAGCAAGGTCATATGGCATTTCAATCTTTAACTGCTTTAAGAATCTCCAGATGGCTCACCAAAGTGGCTGCATTCCCACCAGCAATGTAGGAGAGTTCCCCTCTCTCCACATCCTCTCCAGAATTTAGTGTTGTTTGTATTGTGGATTTTTGGCATCCTGACCGGGTTGAGATGATATCTCAGGGAAGTTTTGATTTGCATTTCCCTGATGGCTAAGGAAGTGGAGCATTTTTTAAGATATTTGTTAGACATTTTAATTTCATCCCTAGTAAAGTTTCTTTTAAGTTCCAAGGGCCATTTTTTAATTGGGCCATTAGTTTCCTTGGTGTTTAGTTTTCTAAGTTCTTTGTGCGCTCTGGATAATAGAGCTCTATCAGGTATGTGGTTAGTGAAGATTTTCTCCCATTCTGTGGGTTGCCTTTGAGCTCGTTTTACAATCTCTTTATCTGAACAGAAGCTCTTTAATTTCACAAGATCCCAACTGTTGAGAGTTGGTAGCAGTGACTGTGCCATTGGATGTCTGTTTAGGAAATGTTAGCCTAGCCCAATCAGCTCGAGGGAATTCCCTCCCTTTCAACTATGGTTTTTATAGTCTCTGGCCTTATATCAAGGTCCTTGATCCATTTGGAATTAATTCTTGTACATGGTGACAAGTATGGGTCCAGTTTTAATCTTCTACATGTGGAGATCCAGTTTTGCCAGCACCATTTGTTGAAGATACTGTTCTTTTTCCATTTGAATTTTTGGGCCCCTTTGTCAAAGACCAAATGGCTGTAGTTTTGTGGGCTTATATCTGGGTCTTCAATCCTTATCCATTGATCTGTATGTCTATTTTGGAGCCAGCACCAGGCTGTTTTTACAACTATGGATTTGTAGTATAGACTAATGGTTTGGTATGATGATACCTCCAGCAGTGTTATTGTTACTCAGGATTGTCTTTGCTATCCTGGGTCTTTTGTGCCTCCATATGAATTTTGAGATTATTTGGTCAACTTCTTTAAAGAATTGCTTTGGGATTTTAATTTGTATAGCATTGAATTTGTATATTGCCTTTGGTAGGATGGTCATTTTTACGATGTTGATTCTATCAATCCAGGAGCATGGGAGGTCTTTCCACCTTCTGGTGTCTTCTGCTATTTCTTTCTTTAGGGTTTTAAAGTTTTCATTGTAAAGGCGTTTTACCTCCTTGGTTAGGTTTATACCAAGGTATTTCATTTTTTTAGGGGCTATAGTAAATGGGATGGTTTCTCTCAGGGCTTTTTCACTTCTTTTATTCTGGACATATAGGAAAGCCACTGATTTTTGTACATTTATTTTATATACTGCTACCCTGCTGAACTTCTCAATTAGTTCCAGGAGCTTCCTGGTGGACTTTTTGGGATCACTCAGGTATAAGATCATGTCATCTGCAAATAGGGATAGCTTGACTTCTTCCTTGCCGATTCTAATCCCTCTTCTATCCCTTTCTTGTCTTATGACTTCAGCTAACACTTCAAGTATAATATTGACTAGAAGTGGTGAGAGTGGACAGCCTTGTCTAGTTCCTGATTAAAGTGGGAATGCTTCCAGTTTTTTCCCATTGAGTATAATCCTTGCTGTAGGCTTGTTGTATACTGCTTTTATTATATTGATAAAGGTTCCTTCCATTCCTACTGTCTCTAGCGTTTTGATCATAAAAGCTGTTGGATCTTGTCAAAAGCTTGGTCTGCATCTATCAAGAGTATCGTGTGTTCTTGGACTTTGGACTGGTTTATATTATGAATTACATTTATTGATTTGTGCATGTTGAACCAACCTTGTGTGCCGGGGCATAAAGCCTACTTAGTCCCCATGAATGATCTTTTTGATATGTTTTTTAATCCGATTTGCTAAGACTTTGTTGAGAATCTTTGCATCTGTGTTCATCAGAGAGATTGGCCTATAGTTTTCTTTTTTAAGTGAGTCTTTATTAGGTTTTGGAGTTAAAACAATATTAGCTTCATAGAAGGAATTTGGTAGTGTTCCTTCCTTTGCTGTTTGTTGGAACACTTTAAGTAGTATTGGTGTTATTAACTCCTTAAATGTCTGGTGAACTCTATGATGAATCCATCTGGTCCAGGACATTTTTTGGTGGGAAGATTTGAGATTACTTCCTCAATTTCCTTATATGTTATAGGACTATTTAAATAATTCACAACTTCCTGATTCAATTTAGGTAAGTTGTGTTTACTTAGGAATTCATCCATCTCTTTTGTGTTGTCAAACTTCACAGAGTATAAGTTTTTGAAATATGATGTTATAATTCTCTGGATTTCTTGGGTATCAGTAGTGATAACTCCATTTTCATTTCTAATTTTATTAATTTGGGTTTTCTCTCTCTTGCTTTTGGTTAATTTAGCTAGGGGTGTATCAATCTTATTGATTTTTTCAAAGAACCAGCTTTTTGACTGGTTGATTTTCTCTATCATTTTCCTAATCTTGATTTCAGATATTTCTCCCCTTATTTTGCTAATCTCCTCTCTTCTACTGCTTTTGGGATCAGATTGCTCTAGTTTTTCTAAAGCTTTAAGCTGCATTGTTAAGTTGTTTATTTCTGATATTTCCATTTTTTTGATGTAGGCATTAAGAGCTATGAACTTACCTCTTAGGACAGCTTTCATTGTGTCCCAGAGATTTTGGTAAGTTGTATTTTCATTATCGTTCACTTTCAGGAAATCTTTTTTGTTGTTGTTGTTCGAATATATTTTATTTTTTTTATTAATACATTATTTATTATTATTTCAGCTCATAGAAACTTAATAGATACAACAGTTCCCTCCCTCCTCCTTCCCTTGTACCCCCTGCTCCCCTCCCCACACGCTTCCCTCCCCATCCCCCAGTGCCTCCCGCCCCAATTCCCAGAGAATCCTTTCTTGTGCATGCCTGATTTTCCTATGGGCCCTCCTCTCCGATGACGTACAAGGACCCAGCGGCCTTTCCCTGAACGCTTTCTCGTGTTCCCCTTAGGAATAGGAACACTGCTGTGGCTGCCAATCCCTTGCCTCCAAGGATCTTGGTGCCTTTAGCAGATGCTAGACTTTGTGAGGTCAATAGTGTGTTGGACAATGCGCAGGGCATGTAAAGTCCAATTATGATTGCTTCGGCCCTAACTTGTGTGGAGTATCTTGCATATCATTGCTCCTCCCATCCTTTTGCTCTTACACTCTTATCGCTCCCTCTTCCGCAAATTTCCCTGAGCTTCAGGATGGGGAGAGATTAGGCTGGCCTAGTTCTAGGTGGTTGATATAGAGTCTCTGAAGTTCTGGATTGTGGTTTGTTGATTTTCTTTGCAGTTTTGCTGCTCCTGCAATGCCCTTCACTCCATCCTGGTGGGCATTGTATGTCATCCCTTGGCCAGAGACAAAAAGCTGTTAAACTAGAATCTTGTGAAAAAAGCACATTCAAAGGTAGCTGCAATAAAAGTGGGAAACCACAGTGAGGGAGGGGTCTATCATCCATTTGCAAAATGGTTACTTTTTATCTGCCAGACTATATGCCCTCCTCTTCTGGTGAGATCATACCCCCTCAGTAGTAAATGATCAGAAATGAAAGTCTGTGAACTTAATCAGATGTCTCATTACCTATTTAAGTCCTTGATGGAGGCCTATTATCTCTGCTGTAACATGGTCCCCTCTCTCCTTGTGTCTGGTGTGGCTCTCCTACCCCATCCCTCCTGTTCATAATCCTTGCAATTACTGTCTCTAGGTGGGCTGGGTGGGTTTGGTACTAGGAGCCACCTATTAGGGAGTACATACGGCGCTTAATTTTCTGGGTCTGGGATACTTCACTTAATATAATTGTTTCATAATGACATCCATTTCCCAGCAAATTCCAGTAATTCATCCTTTTTGATGGCTGAGTAGTACTCCATTGTATAGATGTACCACAGTTTCCTTATCCACTTCATCAACTGTTGGACATTTGGGTTGATTCCATGACTTTGCTATTGTAAACAGTGCTGCTATGAACATGGTTGTGCTTGTGCTATCGAGGTGAACCTCTGCTGTATGGGGGGTTATTCCCAAAAGTGGGATCGCAGGGTCGTATGGCATTTCAATCTAATTTCTTTAAGAATCTCCAGATGGCTCGCCAGAGTGACTGTATGAGCCTACATTCCCACCAGCAATGTAGGAGAGTTCCCCTCTCTCCACATCTTCTCCAGCATTTAGTGTTGTTTGTACTGTGGATTTTTGCCATCCTGACTGGGGTGAGATTATATCTCAGGGAAGTTTTGATTTGCATTTCACTTTCAGGAAATCTTGAATTTCTTTTTTAATTTCTTCCTGAATCCAGTTCTCATTCAGCATCACAGTGTTAAGTTTCCAGGAGTTAGTGTATATTCTGTCTTTTGTTGTGTTGTGAATGTCCAGCTTTAGGCCGTGGTGGTCTGATAGGGCAGAGGCTAGAATTTCAACTTTCCTGTATATGTGGAGATTCATTTTGTGGCCCAATATGTGATCCATTTCGGAGAAAGTTCCATGTGCTGCTGAGAAAAATGTATATTCTTTGGTGCATGGATGAAAAGTTCGATAGAGATCTGTAAAGTTCCAAAGTGTCTCTGTTAAGCTTTTGACCTGTTGATCTATCCCATGCTGAAAGGGCGGTGTTGAAATCACCAAGAATTATTCCCATTAGACGCTGTAGGATTTTCTTAATGAATGTGGAAGGGCCCATATTGGGTGCATATATGTTTAGTATTGTGAAGTCTTCCTGGTGAATTGTACCTGTGACTAAAATGTAGTACCCATCTGTGTCTCTTATGATTTTTTTGGGTTTGAAGTCCATGTTGTCCGACAGCACAATGGCTACCCCTGCCTATTTCTTAGTTCCATTAGCTTGCAGCATTTTGGACCAGCCTTTCATTTTTAGGATGTGCCTATCTTTTGTGGTGAGATGAGTTTCCTGAAGGCAGCAGATTGATGGGTTGTGATTTTTAATCCAAGTTTGTAATCTGTGTCTCTTAATCGGTGAGTTAAGCCCATTGACATTTAATGTTATAATGGAGAAATTCTTTTTAATTCTGGACATTTTTTATGTTTAGTTGATTTTGGAAGCTTATTGTTTTACATTTATATTTTTGTGGTTTTATACTTCTCTTCTGTCCTCCTGGATACACTTGTTTTTTCTTCAAGTTTGCGTATCATTTCTAGCATATTTTGAAGGCCTGGTTTGGTTGACATGTATCCCTTCAAGTTGTCTTTGTGCTGGAAAATTTTTCTTTCTCCCTCGATCATGACAAGTGACTTGTTTTTTTTCTCTTGAAGCTCTCAGCACCTTTTCTTTTCTTGAATGTGGAGTGTTTTGACTATTATTTGCCGTGGCGATTTTCTATTTTGGTTAAATCTATTTGGAGTGTGAAATGCCTCTTGTATTTGGATGGGCCTCTCTTTCTTCAGTTGAATGAAGTTTTCATTTATGATAAT
The DNA here is from genome assembly GCA_023101885.1 of Typhlomys cinereus. Classification (NCBI taxonomy): domain Eukaryota; kingdom Metazoa; phylum Chordata; class Mammalia; order Rodentia; family Platacanthomyidae; genus Typhlomys; species Typhlomys cinereus. The sequence continues at coordinate 328,808 of JALPQD010000356.1, read as the reverse complement.
TTGAAAAATTTCCTCAAATGTGGTATTTTGAGATTCTTGCTCTGGTATTCCATGAATGCGCATGTTAGGCTTCTTCAGGGTGTCCCATATCTCTTGAATGTGCCTCTCCAGTATCTTTTTGGCTTTAACAATCTCTTCCATTGAGCTGGTTAATTCTCCCACTTTGTCTTCAAGTACTGAAATTCTATTTTCTGCTTCGTTAGTGCTGCTAATAAAACTCTGTGTTGAGCTTTGGGTTGAAGATAGCTTGTCTTTTAGTTCAGTTTTAAACTCTGCTTGAGTCTGTTTTAACTGCTCTATGCCTATTTTAGTTTCTTGAACTGTTTTTCTCAACTCCTCCAAATGCCTGTTGTGTTCCTGTTCAAAGTGGTTGATTCTGTTGTTTAACTCCTCTTGGATTTCCTCTTTCATAGTATTAATCATGGTAATGATCATACTTTGAAAGTCGGTGTCTTGGTTCTGGCTTTCTTGGCTGTTTTCTGTGAATTTGTTCTGGTTAGAATCCACCATTAAGGGGTTAATTCTTTCAGTGGGAGATTGGTCTTCTTGGGTTTTGTTTCTCATGGATCTGCACTTTGACTTGGTCATTGTTGTTGTGTCTTCTAGGGCTTTTCAGTTTCTGTGTGTTTTTGACTAGTTTAGTTGGTATTCCTACACTTGGGCAGTTATTACTAGTGCTTGCCTTGGGGTTGGGTATGTTTATCTTTTATTATTGTTATTTCCCAGTTGAGGCTGTTAGGTTGTTAGTACATCAATTAAGTCAGGTTAAGTAGACAAGGAGTGAATATTAGTATGATAGTGCACTTTTATGATGTAGTATCTTGGTGATATGTGAGGGTGAGTGGTATGATCCCTGGAGTTGTGTTTTTGGGGTGGCTTATGGAAAAGTTAATCTATAGTGATTAATATTAGAAAGGAACAGTAATGGTGAAAAAAAAGGAGGTTTACTTATCTTTGGGCTGGATGTGAAGAATCTCTGCTAGGTGATAGGATGATTGTAGAGGTTTACAGATGTATGGCCTTTGACCCTTAGAACTTTGCTTGAGTTTTCTTTGGACGCTATTGAATTCTGAGTAGCAGTGTGTCTTCTGTAGACCACGTGCGTGGGTCCCCAGTGGGCCAGAGTGGCAGAGGGGCTGATGTTGATGGGAGAATTCTTCACCCTGGACCTGGGACTTGGCTTAGTGCCCTAGCCAAGCTCTAGGGATGGAGGAAAGTGAGCATGTCCTGTCCAGTTGGGCAGACAGGCAGGCAGGAGGGAGAAAGGGGCCTGGGGTTTGGGGTGTGACCCAGGCCAAAACTGGACAGGGGACTTACCTGGGGGCCTGGTGGAGCGGGGAGCGGGTGGCGCGGTCAGGCGGGATTGTCTCATATCTTATGTGATACTGTTGTACCACAGGATAGGATACCTCTTGACAGAGTCCTTGTTATTATTGCTTGTGGCTTTCACGGATGGATGTGGCTGTTGATACCCAATACAGCTTGTTTTTCTCTTCACATCCATGATTATTGTGTGTGCAATCTTCAGGAATAGGGTCTTATCATTAGCTTCTGTAGGGTGAACTATAGCAATAGCAAAGTCCTATTTTGCTTTAAAGGTTCTCAAGACTTCTCTAGCCAACAGTTCTTTAGGAGGTAGCACATTCCTGACACTGGGATGTTTATTCATCGGTAATGGCTTCTGGTAGGAGCATCTCAGGACAGTTTCTGCTTCCTCATTTCTTCCTCTCTGTGTGTTCTCCTGTGTAAAGTGTATTGCTTGACACATCTTTGATGATTATTTGTTTTGATAGATTTATATAGTATAGGGTTTCTGTCTAGTATATTTTATTACATGCTTAGCATTAATTTTTACTTATCTGTCCCTTTCTTTACTCTATCCCCTACTCTCTTGTTCCCTTTAAAACTTTTCTAGTACTTTACCACTTTTGAGGTTTATTCCATCTATTGCCACATTTTTGAGACAGGATCTCTTGTGGAACCCTAAGCTTGCCATTTTGACTTGATTGCAAGTTATCAACACCTTAAGGCCCACCCTTCTTTGTCTTCTCCCCAGAACTGAGGCTGCACACAAGGCCTCTAAGCCTGGTTTCAAATTCCAGGGCTTCAAATTCAGGTCCTCCTGCTAATGAATTAACAGTCATGTTCACAGACTGGATAGTGGCTATTTTTTTAATGAAAATGCATCATTGAACACATTTTTAAAGTATTCAATCATTTTCCAACATGACTACAACATTTAACATTATCACCACAAATACATGAAGTGCCTAGTTTTTTCTGTCACCAAAATTGGCAGTTTTCCTGTCATCTTTACTATCTTCTTTACTGCTTTACCTTAACAACTATAAGGAAAAGATTACTTAAAACATACAGCCAGTGCTGACAAAGTAGAGTGCCACTAAACTATGTTGCATCAGAATATATATATATATATATATATATATATATATATATATACATACATATGCTTATTTGTTAACATTTGACTTTTAAAATAAAATACCTTTCATCTAAGCTTTCCATTTTCAAGATTGTACACCATTCGAGATATGTTTTCAGAGAATGATGTTTAAAATACTTTAACTGCTTCATAACTATACATTAGGCCACTAGCACTGGTATGTGAGAGTTAAAACACAAAGCCTGTGTTTTAACTTTTGCGTGTCTGGCAGCTAATTAGTTTACTTTGTAGTGAGATACAAACTGTATGGTCAGAAATGTTAAGTGTTCCAAAGGATATGAGATCATATCAATTATTAGAAATTCAGAAAAAAACAGCATATCAGTTTCATTTTAACATAGCAGTTACCTTGAGTTTTTAATTAAGCCAAGACCCCTTTTTGGTAGTGAATAAAGAATTTCGCTACACAATGAGAGTCTAAATGAAGACAAATGTATCACGTGAGAGAAAGTTTTGTTCTAGGAGTTGATGTGACATGTGATTATTGAATTATATTCAGAGAATTCCTTATTTCTACTATTTTGAAAGGATTGTTATACCTGAAATGTAAATTAGGATCACAAGTTTGTGGATAAAATCATATGGGTATGTTTGGTGTGTGTGTGTGTGTGTGTGTGTGTGTGTGTGTGTGTGTGTGTAAATTTCCACAGAATAAAACTTTATGTCCTGTATCTGTTGTACGATTATGTTCTGTAGGTGAAAATAACTCTACACTCAAAAGACATAAGATGTAGTTTATTCTGGAGTCACTGTGGTCTCAGAACACACAGATTCAGTTTATCCCAAATTATATATGTTCTGTGATTCTGACAGTTTCGAGAGGTTTTTGTTAAGTTACTTGGGGAAAGGAATTAAGAGCAATTCTAATACAATGAATAATGTAAACATGGAGGTCTATCAATAAAAGGAACCCAATGTAAGTGAAGGACTTATGAAATATGAGGTTTATTAGAACAAGGAAAGCACCATTGAGTCATTAGATGGGAAAATATTAGTAAGGCAAGAGAAATGTGTAGAGTCTCAGGACAGAAGGCAGCCTGACTTTCATATTCCGTTAAGGTATTGATTACTAGCTAAGTAGGGAGGTACAGAATAGAGAATCAAAGAATAACATTAGGTTAGAGAACTGAGAAGTCTTGGACAATAAGTGGGAGTGGCTGGTTGACTCAGATCAAGGAAATGTCACATGGTAATCAGGATGGAATAATGTTACACAATGGGTGTCTTATAATTGCAGAACAGGAAATCATGAGTCACAATGTTTTTCACATACATTGCTGGAAACAGCGAGCAGTTGGTTTACAGAAAAGCGAGATATATGTTATAGGTTATAGATGCTGTCTGATGATATTCTTAGGATTCATTTTATTTGGTAGAAAACAGGAATCTGATTGTATATCACAAAGTATTTTTCTATTAGGTCATAAGCATATTAGATCACATACAAAAGTGCATAATCCATTGCATTTAAGGAAGCTAAATTAGCTCAAAATAATGTGGCTCTGAGCTTACAGCTTTTCTGACTTCTTCACAACTTTGAGTGTCTAATCAATCAAGTTTGTAGGTGTGGCTTCTTTCTAGGAAATTACGTTTGCAACATAATACGAAACATAATAAATATAAAACATTAAGACAAACACAAAATCAGATGCTATAGTTTAAAGTTTTGTTAAAAGAGAATAGTTCAATTGTGGAGTTTCAAGGCACTTCAGCTAGCATGGTAATGATTTTCCATAGATTAAAATCAAGGTAGTATTGTAGTATAGTGGTATAGCCCTTATTCAGTTCACACCATCTAAGCACAGATAAACTAGGAAATATAAATTGAGCACCCATTAAAATGTCACTGCTCAAGTAAGTGTGGAAGCAACTTAAAGTTGCACTTACTATGTGTCCTTGAAAGTTTTAAGACTATGCTGTATGTTACCTTCATGCTTTTATGCCAACACCAAACCCAGACATAATGCAGATGATCTTTTAAGATGTGTAAACCAAAATTCTAAGAATATAATTGGGCCATTGCAAAAGAAACAAGCATTCGCTGAGTCGTATTTATGTTTTCATTTTCCTCTCTCCTTCTAGCACTAAATATGTTTTTTAATGCTCTCATATTAATTTCCTTGTGAACCCATTCAAGAAAATTACTCACATTAACATTAAAATAATGACTAGGTTAATATTGAAGGACCTATTGAATATAATTTTGAAATTTCATATTGTTCACTGAACATTTGCTGTAGAACAAGTGCAGATCTACTCAGTTTACAGAAAATAAAAGGTATAATGTACAACAGTGACAGAAAATTTAATATATGCACCACTTTCATGATTCAATAAAATTATAACCTTGAGTGAAGAGATGTTGTCTACTTTGGAGTTCTACAAGTTCCAATTTTAGATAACTCTGTTTGAGAAAGGATCCTAATTTTAAAATACTATTTTATATTTTTGAATGCAAAGAACCATAAAAGAAATCCTACATCACCTGTACACTCTAGGCTCCCTATAATATAGCTCAGACTTGTAGAATTTTATTGTTCAGATCTATTGAACAAGGTTTAAGATGTAACATGGAAAATAATTACAAACTTCTTTTTTTCCCCTTTTTTATTATAATACATTTTTTATTATAGGTACACCAGTTCTCTCCCTCCTCCTCCCCCCGTACCCCCTGCTCCCTCTCCCCTCACTCCTCCCTCCCCATCCCCCAGTGCCTCCCCCCAATTCCCAGAGAGTCCTTTCTTGTGCATGCCTGATTTTCCTCTGGGCTCTTCTCTCCGATGACGTACAAGAACCCAGTGGCCTTTCCCTGAACCCTTTCCTGTGTTCCCCTTAAGCATAGGAACACTGCTGTGGCTGCCAATCCCTTGCCTCCAAGGATCTTGGTGCCTTTAGCAGATGCTAGACTTTGTGAGGTCAATAGTGTGTTGGACATTGCACAGGGCATGCAAAGTCCTATTATGATTGCTTCAGCCCTAACTTGTGTGGAGTATCTTGCATATCATTGCTCCTCCCATCCTTTTGCTCTTACAATCTTACTGCCCCCTCTTCCGCAAATGTCCCTGAGCTTCAGGATGGGGAGAGATTAGTCTGGCCTAGTTCTAGGTGGTTGATATAGAGTCTCTGAAGTTCTGGATTGTGGTTTGTTGAACAAACTTCTTTAGAGAGGAAAATTTCCTTAAAAAATTGGCACATTCCTAATCACATTACAGGTCCTATCAAAACATCCAATTTTATGTGCTATATTTTGGCATTATTCACAGGCATTTTGCAAAATAAATCAAGTAATCAGCATCAGTGATTAGCATACCTATGCTATTTGCTTTTTCTAAGTGTAAAAGTGTGTGAACCCGAGAATACATAAAACAAATAGATGCCTCAGGTGTGAGACAGACTCTGAACTGGAAGACAGCCAACCGATCAGCTCCACCAGGGTTTATCACCTAAGCAGAAGCACATTTTGTTGACATTGAGGCGTATTCCCTGTAGATTAACATATGCCAATTGGATACAGTTCAGTGCTCATAATGGTCATAACTATTCAGGACGCAGGTAATTGATTGGCAGTATGATCTATTCTTTTCACCCAAGGTTTTTATCCCTGCTCACATGCCAGGATTGTGATTTGACCATGCAAGTTCAGCTATTTTCCAAACGCTTCTTTTTGAATAATTTAGAAACATATGCCTGTACTTACTTTGAAAAATTAGTGTTCAGCAACGAATGAAGTATCAGTCGGAGAAATAGAATATAATCACTTAACTGCATATTAACTAACACGTTTATAAAGTCAGCTGTAGGAAAAGTGTCATATTGTAGTGTAGATGATCAGATGTGGAAGGTTCAGGAACTGGATCTAAACAAGAAGCCAAAGATATTATATTGTTTTCAGATCTCTGAATTGACTTTGGTTAAATAAAGTACATATATTAGTCAGTATTCTCTGAAGAAACAGATTCTATAGAATGTAGTTTAAATAAATAAGTTTATTAAAGAATAACTCACAATAAAAATAGTGTCCTTCAAGGTAGCCACTCGCAACAGACTTTTTCCTGGCTGGAATGTTCCTCAAAGCCAAAAGATCCAAGAAGGTCTCAAGCCTTTGCTCCTCTGATGGGCTAAAGAACAGCTGGGCTCTGATGTCAGTGATGAACAGCGAACAGCAGCAAGGCCTAGGGACCAGGCTCCAATAGCAGCGGGAACATCAACAACGTGATGGAAAAGGTGAAGCTCCAAATCAGCCAAGAATGGAGGCAACAGCAGCAGCAGCAACCAAGAAGGCTGCGATGCTCTAAAGGCGAACAACGTGCATGCCTCCACAGCAAGTCAGCACCAGATAAGAGAAGAGCAAATCCCTCCTCTTTGCACCTTCTATTATCTGGTCCACCACTGGAAAGTACCACCCACTATGGTCTGGATTCTCCACAGCAATCAGTCAATACCTGCAGACTTGTTCAGGGGCCATTCTAACCATTAATCTTCCACAGCTGCTCCCAAACATTCTGCACCTGTCAAGCTGATATCGAAATTCAACCATAACAATACATATTGATGGATATATATGGTTTCTTTGGATATCAGTTGTTACAGTTTGTCTGCATGTTACAGGTAAATTATGAACAAACAACTTAGAATAACAAGGAGGTCATATTCATGCTTATGATTTTCTGTTATAGTTTATAAATCTGCTTGGCAGGAGAGTGTATCATAACAGTAAAGGAACTGGCCACTATATAGCCAGTAGAATTGATGACAGATGGGAAACCCTCACTTGCTAAGCTGTAAGTTCGCCCAAGCATGTCAAAATATACTAAAATTCTGAATCAGCTTCCTCCTTTTCATCTACCTGCCTAGGTAATGGCCCCACACACTATTGGCTGAGTATGCCACATTGATCAGATACTCTCTTCCATGCTTGTTTAGGCACTAGTGAAAAATTGGTTTAGTTGAAATTTACTTACTAAAAATTTTGTCAAATATAAGCAATCATAAAAAACTTTGTTCAAGTTATCTATAGCTCCAAATTCACTGGATTACCTTCCTAAAGGTCTTTATCCACACCCAGTTTGCATTTTCACAGATTTGATTTCTCTCAACACAGATGTATAATTTATTCATTCTCATACAGGAATCTCCAGTACCACAAAAAATGCAAAAGCGCATTTCAATATTCTTTTTTTTTTGTAAATTTTATTTGTGTGTGTGTGTGCGTGTGTGTGTGTGTGTGTGTGTGTGTGTGTGTGTGTGCATCTGTGTGCATGTTAGAGGAGGACATTGTGTCTCTGTGGAGGATCAAGGGTGACTTCAGGAGTCATCCTGGATTGCTTCTACTCCCTTTTTTCTTTGCTTTAGCATCTTCCAGGCTCTGTCCCCAGGACAGGAAGCACAGGCCACCTCAGTTTCCACCTGGCATTTTTTTAAATGGGACCTAGGATCTGAACTTGAGACCTTTTGCTTGTGAGACAAAGTTTTAACCCTAAGCCATCTCTCCAGGCCCCAATATTCTTTACAATGAGAGTATTTTTGTTTGCTTTTATTGTCTCTGTTTTGGTAGTATTTTAAATTAATTAAATATGTCATATAAAATTATAGGCTGCATTATGATGTATTAATTATAGTGATGATGGATATGTTTTCCTTACTAATACTATAATTTATTTACATTAATTTGGGGGAACTAAACACTTATCAAATTTATTATTCATTAATATGAAATAAATTTCATTCTCTGATTTTATTGCAGTGTATTTATAGTGCAGACAAATAATATTTCCAATGACCACGCATTTCCTCTTCAATTGAAAACATACATGGGCCTGGAAAGACAGAGACTTCCTCCTTTCAGAGATATAAACTGTCAAATGTCTTTGAGAATCTCTCTAAAGTTGGAAGGAGTGTATCATTTTTCTTCTGTTTCTAAATGATCAACAGAAATCCTGCCAAATCATACCCATATGGTGCTGTGTTTCTAAACAGAATGTGAATAAGCCAGAATTTCTGGAAATGTTTCATGCATAGATTTATAATCTGCTGTTTTCCCATTCTTTTTCCATCTTACCAGCTTCACTTACAACACAAGCATATTACTATTGTGATGACTTCATTTTTTCAATGTACAACAGTTAGTAGAACCAATAGGATAAAGATACATGCACAAAGGATGTTTAGAATCAAGGATTATTCAGAAGATGACATAAGCTTTCAATTACAATCTTTTTAGACAATTTCCCAGATGATAAAAGACATGGACATAAACCCAAAAAGAATGTATAGAGGGCTACCAAGCAGGAAGTACTCTTTTAGCTAAGGGGTGATCAAATATTTGTGTTACTGATTATATGAGGTTTGTACATAGATACTGGGAAGATAATGCTGCTTAATTTATTCATTTCAATTTTAATATTGTACTAAGACTTCCTTCCCCTAAACCTGGTGTAACAACAATCTAAACAACCCATTATCAAATGAAATTAACACATAAGTTTTGCCATTATAGTACAAAGAGGACAATTAGAAAAATCGCTATTTCAAATTGATTAAACAACTAGTCAATTTAGGGGTAAAATGCATGTTACTCAGAATATCCTCCAACTTGATGATGTTCCTGTCTTAACCCCTGGATGCTGAACCATAGACATACACCATTGTGCCCACTTTTAAAATAATCTAATCTTCATTTCATAGCCTTTATTCAGTTATTACATACATTTATCTATTTTTCTTGTATTAGACTGGATTCATTCATTTGAGTTTTTGATGAATCTATTCTTAAAAAGTTTCAATTTCACAACATAGCATTGTAGAAAATTTGGAGATATATTCAACCAAGATTTAATAGTGTCCCTAAATAAGCTATTTTCTTAATGCATGTTATATGACCTTTCCAAGTTCCTGTAGACATTTTCTACCTGGAAAGAATGCCAGAGTGCTATTACAATTTGTTGGTCTAGCATTCATGGTACAATGTCATAGTAAAGATCACCAGAGGACCACTTGGGAATTTTTTGGGGTGCTTTCTTGCATTTGTGTCTTTCAAGAAGTCATTTATAAAGCACAGTTGCAGCCAGAGCAATTCTTTCCTTTGTCTCTTTGTGACTTCTCCTTGGAAAAAAAAATCATGCACACTAAAGGATGCTCCAAGGATTGTGGGAAAAAGAGAGGGAGGGGGATGGAATAAAGAGGAAAAGGGGTGAGGGAATAACGGGGTCTGGGGAGGGGTAGAGGGAAGAAGGGGACCAGGGTACGTATTAGGTTTGTATGAGTGGGAAAAAATAATAATAAAAAAATAAAAAAATCATGCACCTTAGCATAAGTCACGAAATACAGTGTTATCTTTCTTTGTCCACTACAAGCTTTAGGAAGAGCTGTTTTGTCTGCTTAGAGCAGCCATCCCTAGTTTCTGTGTGCTGGCTTCTTATTCTGATCTCCCCTCCATGATTCTGTAGTAGCACAAATCACTGTCACACCTGTTTTCAGCTTACGTTACTGTGACAGTCCTCAATCATTAAATCAGTGGCAAATAATGGCAATGCTTATGAAAATGTAGTAACAAATTGTTTCAGAGAACTTCAGATTCTTTCTCACCTTCATATTTAATTCTTATCTCATCCAAAATGCCCACACATGAGAACAAAATATTGTGTCAGTTCAAAATGCTAAACAAAAGTAGACTCATGCCTTAAATATTCAAAATCTTCAGAATTTATATAATTTTAGAGCTACAGAAATGCTTTAATCTTAAATAGAGCAATTACATTTTCCTGTATTATACTTTTAAAATATTGGTTAAACTACTTATCATCATGTTTTTAGAGAAATACTTTTGTCAGTGTAGATTACTTCTCTTTCTGAAGATGAATAGCTGAATACATGAGTTTCTCTTATTTAGGAAACTGAGATTTGGCTGCTGCAATCAATAAACTGCTATACACTGATCCCTAAATGTTCTTTCTTTCCTCAGTGAATATTTTTTAAAAATCTTTTGGGGCATAAAAACGTAACAAGTATACTAGCAATTTCAAGCTGTTACACGAATAACATTTTAACCTCCTAAAAATTAGAAGAAAAATCAAGATAGTTAATCAAAAAGTTATTTTTTGTTATATTAAAGTTGGGACTTTGAAGTTGGAGTCAGAAAATTTCAGACAGTGTACATGCTTTTCTTGCCTCCAGATATAAAGGGTTCAGTCCTATTTTAAATTAATTCAGTGATGCAATTTGCCATTAGAAATTTAAAATCCAGCTTCTCCTGAGACTTCCTTGAAGCTCTATTACTTGCAGTTTCCTAATCATAAGGGGAAATAAGAATATATTTCCATTACATGGGCTAGTACATCAGCTCATATCATTAACCAAGAGATATTTTTACATGAGCTGAAACTGTTTTGCCTGGCCACCAGGTGGTATAATGATAATAAAGATTCTTATACAATTACTAATGACTACTAATTAAAGCAGTCCTTAAGACAAACCCATATTGTAGGTAAATTAGAAAGTGGTAATTGTTGGATCCATGTCTATATTCTTAATCCCTGGATAAATAGCCATGCATGCTTTGCATTTCAATTTATGATGTTTAAGTTACAAATATCTCCTATATGCAAGTGTTTACAAAGTTCAGAATCGATAAATCCATTCCAAACTGGAATTTTTTCTTCACTCTTTATGGTTAATATTGTGTAATTCCTTCCAAATTCACCACATTTTCACACCCTTATTCAATGCATTTTATTACTTTCTTTAATTCATATCACCTGCTGCAAGGCAAAAGAGTACAATTTTATGGTTAGATATTTGTCAAAAGGTAAAGGAAATTAATATTAAACAATTTTCTCACTTGGATGGTATATTTTCTGCTGTTACTTTTCTTATTTAATTCAGAATATTAGTACCCAAAAACAATTCCACCTGTAATGATTGTGTGGATAGTCCTATTCATTTACTTGATAGCTGAACCAAGCCATTACTGAGAAAACTGTTATTTTAATGTGGGAAAGAATATGAAGATTGCACATCACAACATAGAACTGTGTGTTCTTTTTAAAGAGTTTTTACTTCTTCATTCTATCTGGAACAAGAGGTTCAGAGTATTATAAATGCAAAGCATTGCACACTGAGCCATTTCATAGAGGGCTTTGGTCCCTGTTCTTTCCTTCTTACATATAGTTTCCCAAATCATGTGCTACAAAGGAATGAATTATGTTACTGAGATTATGTGTGCCTGTACCTGTGTGAGTGTGTGTGTGTGAGTGTGATGTTTGTATCTATGTGTGTGATGTAGAATTATATACATGAAACAAGATATCTTTGCTGTGGCCTCGGTTAAGGATGGCTGGTCAACAAGCTTCTGGAGATTTTTCAGTTCTCATCTAACTTTTTCCTCAGGCTCACTGGGAATTCAGACTCTCCACACTGATGTGAGTTCACCTGGTCTGAAGTCAAATAACTAACCTTGTGCAGCAAAAGTTTGATCTACTAACTATTTTATTATCTTTTATTATATCTTGTGAAATGTCCCTGGCTAAATACTTACAGTTCATTTTGTGATAGTAAAATTTACAGTGATGTTAATATGAATTGTGAATCTATAAAAGAAAATAATGCTTATCATAGCTTAGAAAAGGAATTTATGAATGCACAAAAAGTATTTTATTTATTTATTTACAAACAAACAAGATTAATGTCTTTGCTCTGAATCTCTCCCCCACACTCCTCACCTCTCATAATCTCCCCATCCATAAACCATTCTCCCACCCTCCCCATACCTCCATCCATCTTGCTCTGTCCCACATCCCCTCCCATCTGTCTGCTTATGTGTATCACAGGACTGACTCCCTAAGGGGTTTCTGTGTTGATAAGGAAGTCAGATTTCTACTGAACTTCATGCTGCTCTTCAGTGGGCAAAGTCGCAAGTGCGGTGGGTTCTCTTTCCTTGTCCAGCAACCTGCCCTTGAGACATTCTCTGAGAACAGTTGTTTTTTACTAATATCCTAGTTAGTTTTCGGGTAAATGTGGACATGTCAACAATTATGTAGATCTGGTGGTAGACATTTTTCAACCTAGTGACCTTCTAGCTACAGCTTCCCTATCTTGGTTGTGATTTTTAATCCATATTTTTAGCTTGCGTTTCTTGATTAATGAGTTAATTCATGACACTTAGAGTTATAATTAATAAATGTTTGTTGATTCCTGTTATTTTGTAAACTACATGTTTTTTATACATGTGTTTCCTTAGAAATGTTGTTGGAATTATTTTTCCCTTCTATCTTCTCGGGTAAGTTTGTTCTTTTCTTTGAAATAGAGTATATTTTTAATATCTTTTGTAGGCCTGGTTGGTGGCCATGTAAATCTTCAGGTTCATCCTTATAGTAGAAAATTTTGCTTTTGCCTTCAATCATAAGTGGGTTAACATTTGTGATCATTCATAACTTTAAGTACATTTCTCCAGGTTCTTCTGGCTTTTACTTTTTCCATTGAAAAATCGTGTTATTCTAATAAGCTTCCCTTTAAATATGACTTGTTTTTTATCTCTCAAGCTTTCAAACCATTCTCTTTGTCTTGCATCTGCAGTGCTTTGACTATTATTTGCAACAGCAAGTTTATAATTTGGTCATAACCGATTGCTGTGCGATATACTTTGATAGAGATCTCTTCATTTAAATGTGGAAAATTTTCATTTATTATAGTATGAAAGTATCTTCTGATGTGTATTTTTTGGGGGAGGGAGTTTCTTCTTCTGCGATTCCAGATTTGACTTCTCTAAGGTGTTCCATAGCTAATGAATATCCCTCTCAAGTATTTTTCAACTTTTTCAACATCTTTAATGAAACAATTTCTTTGCCTATATTGTCTTCTAGCTCCAATATTCTATTTTCTGAGTCATAAGTTCTGTTGATGGATTATATGTTGAGTTTTGGAATACTTAGCATGTTTTTAATTTCATATTTAATCTACACATGAAATTCTTTTCAGTTGCACTGTTTAGTTTTGTTTCTTCAACTGCTTCTTCCATGTCGCTATTATTTTTCTGTTCATGTTTGCTTGTGTGGTTATTTAATTCTTCTCAGAATTTTTGCATTTATTTCATCATAGTAAAAATTAATTTTGAAAATAATTATCTTGTTTGTTGATTTCTAGGCTAATATTCAAGAAGTTACTCTTTTTGGAATCTATCATTATGGGTTCACTGTTTTTGGAGAAGATGTTTTTTGTCTTGCCTTTTTCATGCATTTTTGGTGTGTCTTGGACATTTTGTTTGGTCTGAGGTTTCTTTCTTTGATATGTGTTTCTGGCTTTTTGAATCCAATAGAATTACCACACAGACAGTTGTTGTGACTGCTTGCCTGGGTATGAAAAGTGTCAGTCTAGGATTACTTGGTGCTCTTTTGTGAGCTAGGATATTATAGTGTCCGAGGAGTATGTAAGTCCAGCTTTGGTTAAGGGGGTGACAGGGTTTTAGTCTAGTTTTAGCTGAGAGGGTTAAGATTGGATGTGAGGGTTTTTTAGGAAGTTTGGATTAGGCATCAGAACAATTTTAAGAAGATAAAATAGGATGTATATAATAGCCAGGAGTTAAAAGGAATATAACAGTTTTAGATTGTTAGGGATATAGAAGGTAAATGTCAAAGACCCTGAATGGGTGGTTTTATGGGGCTTTATTTATGCTATATAGAAATCATAAGATGTGGTGGCTACTTATTAAGATTAAAGACAAATAAAACAGGTTGCTTTGCTTAGGGTTAGGTGGGACAATTCTCTTCTGCTGAATGGTGAGATTCTTGAGATCCTCAGTGGTACGGTGTTGGTCTATTGGTCCACAGTCTGTGGTTTCCATGGCTTCTATTAAATCATTGGAAGATATTTTGATATATTAATGATTAGTTGAAGGGGTCAGAGAAGCTGGATGAATTTAGTTAGTTAGGTAATAAGGTAGCTGGGTGAAGTTAGGTGGGAGATGGAGGCTACCAGTATGGGCTTTTTGGTGGATATGCTATGGAAACCAGATCCATGCTGGAGACAAAACTAAGGCCTACAAGTGCTCCTTTAAAGAGTGTGCCAGCCACTAGTCAGGGCCACGTTGGAAGCTGGATCCAGGTGGGAAAGCTTAAAAAGCATTTTAAAGATTGAGTAATTTACTAAATAGAAACATTATTCAAATATTTATCAATTATAGTTTCATGAATGGTAATCTTGCCAAATACTTTGCTTACTAACATGTAGTCCTTAGCATATTTATTCCTATTACTGATGCCTTAATTGAAGAAACCTCACGTTTTGTTACAATAATAATGATTGTCGATTCTTCACTGAGTTAACAAATGCTGTAGGAGGTTATCAATATCTCTAATCAAACAGGGGTTAAATTCTTATATCAAGTTGCAATTTGTGTCAAATTGTTCTTATCCAAGTTTTAATTCATAATGTTCTTACCTAGAACAAACTTCCATTTCATTCTACTTCCTTCAATAAGCATCTGTCACTTTATAGTCTATTTAGTAATTCAACATTAGAAATAATTACTTGATTAAAAATTGCTCTCATTTTGAATGTTGGTGGGAGGCAGGATAAATTCAGTATGTATTTGTAGTTTTTCAGTATAAAAGTGATAAATATGCTCTTCCTTTCTTCTCTTGGCATTAGTGTATAGTCATTTAGCCAAGTATATATTTGTCTCATACAAGACTAAGTTGCAAGGCAAGATCACCAAACCTTAAAGGCCAGCTGGTCCTGTAACTATCCTACCTCCCACAAGGCTCTACCTCCCAAGTGGTTACAGCCTTCCTAAATGTTTAAAATAGCTAAAGATACGAGCACATGACCCTGTGGCGTGCAACTTCCATTAAAACCCAAACAGTGGTCTGTTAACATTGTTTAATGACTTGGAATAGAGTAAAGATCGCAACAGATTACAGGGGAAGAGTTTTGTTTGTAGTTCTAGAATCCATATTTATTGCTATGGCTCATCCACAGCACTTTCTGGCTCAATATGCTAACCAATACCCTTGAAATCATTTTCATTTCTACTAAAATTCAGGATGTAATTTTTGTGTGTTTATAACTAAGCTCCGGCTGATACATGGACGTTGAACAACCTAAACTGCTTCTCATTAAAGATTGTATCATTGGATATCAGAGCATTTCTTGAAGTTAATTGATTAAATTGTGTTGTGATAGGACTGATGAGATATTCGGAGACACTAAATAAGAACTAATCTACTTCCAGAAAAAAAAGCTAGCTTGAAGACCAAACAAGGATGTTTTAGCTTCGTGCACTGGG
Organism: Typhlomys cinereus; assembly: GCA_023101885.1. Taxonomy (NCBI): domain Eukaryota; kingdom Metazoa; phylum Chordata; class Mammalia; order Rodentia; family Platacanthomyidae; genus Typhlomys; species Typhlomys cinereus. The sequence goes on along the minus strand of JALPQD010000356.1, from coordinate 313,068 downwards.
AAATCATCCTCAAACTATATTTCAATAAATGGCTTCTGTTTAGAAGTAGTGGTCTCAACTGGGAACACAAGAAAGGGTTCTGGGAAATGCCACTGGGTCCTTGCACCTCATCGGAGAGGAGGACCCAAAGGAGAGTTTGGCATGCACATTAATGGATGCTCCGGGGATGGGAAGGGGAGGCACTGGGGGATGGGGAAGGAAGGGGGAGGGGAGGGAAACACAGGGGGATAAGGGGTTGGAGGGAGGGGGGGACCAGTGTACCTGTTAAGTTTGTATGAGTGGAAATAAAAAAATAAAATAAAAGTAGTGGTCTCACTTATCGAAATCTCATAAAGGGTAAAACAATTCTGGGTTATACTATGCTTTTGTACAAGTAATTCTTTTTTAATTTTGTAGATAAGTACATTATCAGTAATATATTAAATATGGTTACCTAAAAATGTTGGTATAAAAATGTATATGAGTTAAAACGTCTGAACCAGGTTTCTAATTATAAAATTAAAAAGAGGTCATTCATATTTCAAACATAGTATAGGACATAAGACCTTGATGACTAAGTCAGTATAAAACACTTTCATATACTTCATTATATTTTTAAAGTACAGTCCCTTCAACATAAAGAAAATATCCCAAACTGCAGTTAATTACTCAGTTCAAAAAGAATCTTGACTACAGGTAGTGTGAAACTGTGAATAACTTTGTGTTAGTTTCTGCTATAGTATTTGCTTTTTAATATGAAAATTATTTTACCATTTTTAATCCTCTCTAATATTTACATGTAGGTTAATGAAGCACAATTTTTTGAGTTCTTATATAAAGAACTGGCATATTCTCTTTTTAAAATAAAAAAAATTACATGCAGAATATTTAGAGTGTTGAAACTTTGGTAAATAAGACAGCACTTAATTTACACAAGAAAGATCTATAACAATGCTGCTTGTTAGCTTTCATTCATATTTACAGATGTCTTATTAGGGCTGTATTATATTCAGTGAGGCTTTCCGGATGAGAAAGACAGACATCACATATTTTTCCTCAAAAGACCCTCTTAATATCAAGGAACACATACATGATATTGTAAACCTATCCAAATAATAGTGGAAGGGGAGAATATAGACACTAAACAGACATCTTTGTGTCAACTATAAATACTTGATAGTAAATGACTTCTAAACACTTATTGTATGCCTAGACAAGGAAGGCTATTATTAGAACTCAAACAAGATGCATCCTGTTGCAGTGGAGATTAATTAGGCTGAGAACCACAACTAGCCAAAGCACAACATATTTGTGCCCCTGGGATGTTCAGCCCTTATCAGGTTATTAAAATCTCTTCCCATTTAAAGGCTCAAGGAACATAGCTGAAGAAGGAGTAATAAGATTGTTAAGAGCTTAAAGGTCAGGAGGTATACGTCTTGCCACAAGACTCTAGTCATGAAAGAGTTACTGCACCCCGCTTACCGCAATGAGATGTCCCCGCAGATCTGCACGATAACTGACATGTCAACATTCATCCATGAATGAGTGCTAATCTTGGGAGAATCAAGTAAGCTCAGAGAGAATCTTTGGAACAGGGGCTGGGCAAGAGAAGGGGAAATTCCACACCTGTATGCTGGCCAATCAAGAGCCACTTTTTATTCCACATAGGTTTTGTCTCTTATTAACTAGTATATGTGCCTCCAAAAGAACCCTATAATCCAGACATACAGAGGGACATGAAAGTGTAAGGGACATGCTTGGATTGATGAAGGGAAGGAAGGATGGGAGAGGAGGAGATGGCAAAGGAAGGCGAAGGGGGCAAAGGCATAAATTCATTCTGTTATATGAAAATGTTCAAAAATTATAGAGAAAAAAGGTAGACTTTAAGACAAAGTTTGTGTTATTTATGGCAGAATTATTTAGGTTTAAGACTTCATTTGCTTAGAGTTTTGATCTGAATATCTTACTTAGCATGGATATGTGCATATGTGATCAATCAATAGTTACTGTTGATATTTTAAACTGATATTTAGTGGATGTGGTAGAACACTTTTCAATATGAAAACTGGGCTTTCATGAACCTTCTTTTTGCACCAGAAATTCAATGGCTTAGATAACTGATTGTATACTTGTGATAGTTAAGTCTGGGTATCAACTTGACACACTCGGTATTAACTAAGATCAGCTGAGACCACACCTGGAAAAATCAGCTGAAACAACCTGAAGAGATTATACCAGCCCTAGATCTCATTAAAACCTCCATAAATCTCATAGGAGCCTCCCAGTAATGGACCACATAAAATCCACAGAACAGAATACAGAGAGGAAGAGGAGAGATGCTCCAGGAATGCTCCAGCCATGTGGAGGTCTGCTGTGATTTACCTGCTTGACAGCTTCCGCCAGCAAGTCATGCCTCTTCCGCTGCCTTGAAAGACTATCTATTTGCCCTCTGGAACAGGAAGTTGAATAAATCTCCCTTTTCTCCTTTAATTTATTTGACTTTGGATGTTCTCTCACAGCAATAGTAAAGAATAACCGTTACAATACTTAAGAATGTAATAAAAAATCTGTAAATTCATGTTCAATGTACTCCAAAAGAGAACAACTTTTATGACTTTTCTTTGATAGGATGATCGTTTAACATATTTTGATCTTGTTTTCATTGTGTTTTAAATGAATTAAACATATATGTTAGAAGGTTATTATTTTTATAAGTGTAAAATACATGCCTATGATTATGCATTATTCAATGAGCTCATTGGCTCATTATTACTTACCAATGATTCCTAATCCATACAAAAGAATGACAAAGAATCAAATTAAAGTGGTAATAGCAGATGAAGCTATCTTTCTTGTTTACATAGATGATTTGAACTAATAACTTTGTCTTCTTGTTTATTCGGTCACTTTTCTCTCTTTCTGTCTTCATTGCTCTCTTTTATTTTCCTCCTTTTCTATTTTTTAGTTTACACACACACACACACACACACACACACACACAGCAATACCATAAAGGACAGCCAAAAGAACAATGCAAACTTTTGAGTATAGTTTTTGACATCTATAAAACAAGCAAACATAAATGTCATTGTTGCATTTCAATTTTATCATTGCACTTAAAGTGATGAGAAACACCACAATCAAGATTAACACTTTCAGGAAAACAAACACTGTAAACCCTATTATTTCTAGGGGCACAAGGAAAATGTTACATAAGCAATTATGTAGTAATTAAAACACCACAACAGAAGCAAAAAAAACTTTCCTCATGTTAACTTTAAACTCAAAAACAATCGATAAGAAAGAGGTCTATGGGAGCTGGAGAGATGACTCAGGGGTTAAGCTCTGCCTTGCAGGCAGAGGGTCCTGAGTTCAGATACTAGACCCCACGTATTGACGCCAGGCATATAAATGGCAGGCAGAAGCGCTGGTGGCCTACGTTTCTGGTCCTGGTAGGGCGGAGACGGTGAATCCCAGGACAGAGTAAACAAGGAGGAGGTGGAGGCGGTCCATGGTGATTCCCGAATTCGCCCGTGGTTCTACACACACCCACACACAGACACACACACAGACACACACGCACAACTGAATAAATAAATTTAAAATTTTTTTTAAAAAAGAAAGAGGTCTGTGGTGTGAAATCCTACCCTTTGCTTATATAAACACAGCTGCCTTTCCTTCAGAGTAAAGCTAGTCTTGTGAAAATGATAAATATGTAGTGTTCATTGTCCGTGTAGGCCAGCAGATGCCATTCTGTTTAAAATAGCAAGAAATCATTCATGAAGAGCAATGATCTGTCATGGTGGTGAGCGTGATTTTAACACATGAAGATTTCATCATGACCCCTTTCCACATACTTTACACTGATTACAGCAAGATCAGTGAATTGAAATTGTCAGTTGCCCTACCATCAGTCTCCGAAGCTGCTTGTTGTAACTATAATTTATGGTCATGGTTGCACTGTAGCATTGCCAAATCTCTATCATTATTACAGAGATGTAGCCAGACATGGAGAATAAATGTCACTGAAAGCTAAATCGAGCCCTGATATGATTTCAATTAGTGTGATGATGCATTGAATTATTCTATTAGTTCCTTTTAGATGAGATCTGGAATAGTTTGGAAAAAAAACCATGATTTTTAAACTTAAACTATTTTTATTTTATTAAACTGGAATTCAGTCATACATAAATGAAGCCTGTAAAACTACCATATGTTTTACCAAAGGAATTCATACTTTCAAAAATATGATGAATTAGATTCGTGTGAACATACTCACCACCTTTATGTGACATATCGTGCAAGAAAAAACTATGAGGGTCAGGAAATAAAGGCACCAGTTCACAAATCTGGAACCTACATGGGAAAAGTAGACAAATGACATCTGAAATTTGTCCTGTGACTTACATACCTGGATATGCTATTTCTCCTCTCTCTCTCTCTCTCTCTCTCTCTCTCTCTCTCTCTCTCTCTCTCTCTCTCTCTCTCTCTCTCTTCTCTCTCTCTCTCTCACACACACACACACGCATATGAAAATGTAACACTAATTACTTTAAAACCATAGTATTTTTCAAATAAAAATACAACAAACAAAAGTGCAGATAATATTTGGTTGTCAAGGGACTTGTCTGGTCTCATACCTAGTAGCGTGAATTTCCCAATAAGCTCTCTGTCATGAACAAACACATCAGTGCCCTATTTCTTGTAATTAAACAACAGCTTCAAATTGTCCATTTGGAAGATGCTCTGAAGTGGATTGATTCAATTGCCCAAATTGATGCAATGTTGTTTTCTAGTCTATGTGTCTTAATATACTAGAAAATGGAATTCAGGGAGCACCTGAACATTTCCAGCTCACTTCCTCACAAAATAACTCATGTAATTTTTGATCAGCCAACCTATCTTAGTGACATTGACTTGAAATCTGCTATCTAGTCTCTGTGTCAATGTAGAGCCACTTCTAGATTCTACAATAACAATTTAAGAGCAGCAGGAGTATAATTCTATCAATATTGACATACAATTCTTTATGGTATGTTCAATGGTATCCACTTTGTGGTTTGACTTTTAAGATTTAATAAAGTTTGTTTGCATAAACAATTAGCATATACATACAAAGTATATATTTCATAATTTAGCATTTTGTCATTATTTTGTTTCAATAGACTAAGAAGTTCTTTAAAAAGTCTTCCATAAATTAATTCAAACACCAAAATGTAAATATCTCTAAGTTGTTATTCATACTGTATCTTTTAACTGAAATACAAACCACTGGTTAATCCTCATTCCTACTCAGAGAAAAAGTGGTACCAAAACTAAGTGTCTGTTATTTTTATGCTCTAATCAATTTACTTGTATCAATTATGGGAGTTTTCTCTTTTCATCTTTATGATAAGAACAAATATTATTAGGGAACTAAGTAGAAAACTCAGAACTTCTATATGTGTGTAAGTAGAAACAATAATAAGAAGGAAAAGAGGGAATTGTATAAACATTTTCTTTGAATTTTCCAGTCATTTGAGAAATCACATTTCAAAATTTCCAGACTTCAATAAACTCTCTTTGCTGTCCTTTTTTCATAATTTATTGCTATTTTTTCAAAAGTGATGACATGACTCACCACACTTTTCAATTTTAAAATTCATATCACTCCTTTCTTGAAAGTTATTAAAAGAGCTGGAGAGATGGCTTAGGGTTTAAGACTCTGACTTGCTAGAAAGAGGTCCTGAGTTTAAATCCAAGGTCCCATTTAAAAAAATGCCAGGCAGAAATGACAGTGGTTTGCACTTCCTGCTCTAGTGGGCAGAGCCTGGGAAATCCTAGTGTGAAGGAAAAAGGAGGTAGAAGTAATTCCTGAAATTACCATTAGTGCTCCACAGGGACACATAAGTGCCCTCTGATACACACACACACACACACACACACACACACACACACACACACTCAAAAATATGTTGAAAGAAATATTACTTTGTTATTCCCTTGGCTTGATTTGCTTTTCTGCTATTCCCATGTTAGTCCTACTGGAATGGCCCTTTGGTTGTCTTAGGGATTTCCTCCTATTTTTCCTATGTATCTCTTTTTTTACTTTAATCAAGAAGTCATCAACTGTATCTTTTAAAAGAAAGCACAGCAGGGACTGGAGAGGTGGCTCAGGAGTTAAGCCTCCGCCTTGCAGGTGGAAGGTCCTGAGTTCGGATTCCAGATCCCACGTATAGACACCAGGCGGAAGCGGGTGTCTGCTTCTGGTCCTGGTAGGGCGGAGCCTGTGAATCCCGGGGCAGAAGGAGGTGGAGGCGTCCATGGTGGTTCGCGAATTCGTCCGTGGTTCTACACACACACACACACACACAGACACACACATGCACGCGCACATACACACGCACATACGCACAGTTGAATAAATAATAATAATAAAAAAAGAAAGCACAGCAATAAGATTTTGTGTTTGATTATATTTACTTTTTGAATTGTCTCTTTTTCTATAATGCAATCCTTCTATTATTACTATTTTGCTAAAAAAAGAAAACTGAAAATTTTAGTCTAATGGAGGACATTCTTCCTCTTACCGTCTACCATTTTCTATCATACAGAAACACTATTGTCAACCATGACTGTATAGCTTAATATCAAAATTTCATTCCATAAATACCTGGGTACTTAGTATTTTGTTTTTTTTTCTTCCATTGACCTTAGAGAGATACATCTGTAATTAAATATTTTTTAAAAACTTCTAGTAATATGTACTTTGATGAAATTTTATAAACATATGTGCAAATAACTACCTACAAGAAAGTAATCTATAATATCTCCATTATTCTAAAGAAATTACTTTACCCTTTTGTAAATTATTATCTAACTTCTGTTCCCAGGAAAATGAATATTTTTCCTGTCATTGAATATCAGATTAATCTTTCCTAAGAGTTTCATTGAAATTGAACCCCATGTTATGTTATATTTTCCTAACCATATTTCATACAATGTATTTTGATAGCAACATAAACATGAGGGTATATCAACAGGCCACTGATTCTATTAATGAATGGCTTTCCATTGCATAAGTATACCACAATGTGTAGATTTAAATATATGATAAGTTTCTAGCTATTTAAAATATGGCTTATATGAATATTCCTGAACATGCTTTTAATGTATCTTTCATTTATTGTAAAATCTTAAATATACATCCACACATATTGGAAGATTGTAAACTGGTTTTCAATGTGCTTTTATATAATAGGCTCTCCTTAATGGTTTCTGTATTGTGGAATCAGAGAGGACCTTAAAGCCCAGATATGATGTAGCCCTGTGCAATGCAAGATGAACAAAATGGATAAAAACAACCAACCTGAATTCAGAGCAGTAGCAGCCCTACAATGTTCACCTGGAACCAGGGCAATGAAATCTCTCCCCATCCAAAGGCTCAGGGAACTACACAGAAGAGGGAGGTATTAGACTCTAAAAGTCTAAAGATGGAGAATCCCATTGCTGGACAGGTCATTCCATTCAAGATAGGGCAGCAACAGCCAGGACTTCAAGGCAATAAGACTTGCACAGTGGTGAACATGTCAACCCACCCCATGGAATGGCATGGATCTCAAGAGAAATAGTTTCAGTCAGTAGGCTCCTTAGGAAGTTGCTACAATACTTACACATGTTGGGATTGTAAATTGTTGTAAACACTTTTTAAATAAATTATAAAATTTACATTTTTATACATGCCCTTTGCTTCTGTCATTCCCCCTCCATTCTCGCTTTCTTCAATTCCACTCCCATCTCATTCCACAGTCCCTGCCCCCCCCTACATGGACCCAGTTTATTCCCTCCTATTCTCTTATTTGGATCTATGGTTCCTAGGGTTCCCTCTGTATCATCTATTCTTATGGGGATTCAGATCTTTGTGTTTCTTCTTCTTCCTTCTTGTTCTTGTTCTTCTTCTTCTTTCTTCTTTATTCTTCATCTTCTTATTTGTGGGAAAAAATTAATGAGTTGCCTCTTTTAACTATATTGTGTTTCGTTCTTGTCAATGAATGTCCAGACTTCATAATACTGACCAAACATCTATGCAAATTCAATTCAATTATCACCAAGACAGATACTCAGATGACTATTAAATAAGTCTATTGTATAAATGTGCTAGCAAATAGACTTTTTTCTTTTCCAGTTTCTATTTCCCTTAGTGATTCATGGTATCATTTTCTGAATTAATGTATTGACCCTCAGTTAAAAAAATGCTTCTCTTCTACCTAAGATAATCACACACACACACACACACACACACACACACACACACACACACCATGCACGTGCATGTAGGAGCATGTGAAAATTATGACTTCTAGTAATCCTGAAACATTATTTCTTCTCTTTTGTCTCTTTAATAGATTAGGCTACAAGACAGATGTCTTTAAAATATTCAATATCAACAGTACTTTATGACACAATGAATCTAGGATTTAAAGTAAGATACATCACTGTACTAAACTTCAAAGTTACATAGGAAAAAAGGGAGCATAACACTTTAGTTGCACTGATTATAAAGAAGAAAAAAGTGCTCAGTCTAACTTAAAAATAAAGTTATGGAAGGACATAGTTCTCAACTGGTTACACCTAGTCATAGCAAGAACAAACAACAGGGGTCATGAAGCAGGACACAAAAAAGACAGCTATTATATATTCTTTAAGCACAGCCTCATGAATGGCGAATGGCTGCAAAGTGAACTGTACAGACATCATGCTATCAATAAAATAGCTCCTTAAACAGATCCGATAAATGTCTGTTCTGAAGCTGTCTGCAGCAAGTTTGGCAGAGCACATAAAATATCAGCACTCTTATACAATTAAATGAACATTGAAGTTTGACTTTTGACATTATGTTAGTTTTAGATAATTGTAGAAATATAAGTACACACAGAGGAACTTCACTAAATGATCTCAAGAGGTATTATCTTCAGTACACTAAAGTTCCTTGTTATGTATGTCAGAAACATTACAATTTTGAGAAATGCAGTTGGGTACCAAATACTGATTTGGCTTCATCATCTTTACGTGTGCAATCTTGAGCAAAACATGAAACTTTTAAAGTGGTGTACAGATGAAAGTAGGAATAAGCAGCAAGATTTTTCCCCTAAGGACCAGGAAACACTAAACTTTCAATAAATGCTTTTCATTGTTTCTTACTAGCACTAATTTAGTCATTGAGTTTATTATTTTATACCTGAGAATTATGATTTTGTAATTCCCTTAGAGGATTAAATTATGAGTTAAGAAAAGAGACTGTTAACAATAACAGATTTGAAAAGGGAAAAGCAGAATAATAGCATTTGAAACAAAGTCCATATAATTTCGAAACTATCAGTTTTCTGACATAAAATTCTCCGAACGAGGCTATTTATGTTAAAATAAAATGGTTTAAGATTCTGAAAATTAAAAAATATGTTCCCCTAAAATATATGAGGAAATATTTTTCAGGAAGTAATATCAGAGGTATGCTAGTTATACAGGCACATTTTTTAGTTTTAATTTTTCTTATTATGTAAGCAAGGTATTGTGTGGGAGCTGTTTGCTACATTGATAAATTCAAGCCACAATAAGACTTCTTGATTGAAATAAAAGTTAAATTTATAGCTGTTTAAGCTCTGTTAAGGTTTTGTAACTTCTCTAAACTCAATTTCATGTCTATAAAAACTTTAATTAACCAAATAACACACACATGTCCTCCTAAAATATGTGCAATGTATTGAACGTAATCGTGAAAACACTGTGCAGGAAGTGAGGTATCTGATATTACTGTACAGTATGTTTTTTAGGTCTTACCCTATTTTCTAATTTACAGTGAATTTCTTCAAGAACAACATGTGCCAATTGAGTTACACCTTGAAATTATGATGCATTCCTACAACTTTTACTTGAAATAATGAGTTAGAAACAACCAAAGATTATTCAGCATTGTGTGTGTGCCTGACGTATATTTTCTTAAAAATGAAAGAACACTGGGATCTCAAGAAATTTGTGACTGCAGCAAATACTCTGTATTGTTGATAAGTTCAATACTGAAAGCCTTGTAGGGGGACAAGGAGTTTATTCTCTCTTAAGATAGTCTAGTTACAGCTCTTTGTACAGTTTGGAGGAAAGTACACACCATTACCAAGGGCCAAGGGAACTGGCCACATCACATCCACACAAAAGGCTGAGATTGGGACATTTCTTATTTGCCAGAACAGCATATCTGGCCAAGTGTACTGAAGGATTCTAACCTTCTCAGCCAGTTTCCTTCTTTTTAAATGCCTGCCCAGTGACTAATCTCAACCACCATGGGCTGGACTTTTCCCTTCAACCTGACAATTTCCTGAAGGCCAGCTGTGAGTTTAATTCAACTACTAGTCTTCTGCAAATGTGCCTAGAGCTCAAAGCTTCAACTATCAAATGAATACCTGTATGTAGCTATGAAAATGACCTTTCAAAAGAGTAAAATTATAATGTTCTCAAAATCATTTTTTAATAAAATTTCAGCCATCACGCATAAGATCAAAAGCATCCTATTTCCTATAAAATTTATATTGATGATTGTATATGATACTAAAACATGATTTAATGGTTTAACATGAAAAAAAATTGTCAACTTTTGAAAATCATGGTGTTTCTCAGTGAATCATTGTTTTCTGGAAGGCTGGTGAATCATTGTGCTACACAACTGTGTAGTTTAAAAATTTATTCAGAATGTGACAAGGAACAAAAGATTTTAAGGCAGCAGTGTAAAGCAAATTATTCCTGTGATTTCATATTAAAGAATGCAACTGACATTAAGAAATTATTGACTTTTCAGTGTAGTATCAAGGGGGAGTAACTATACATATATACATACATATATATATATATATATCTCCTTTGCATATATGTTTAAGTATGTGAATTTTCTTGATATATGACCAGATTAGAATATTACAACAGTTTGAATACAGAAACAGTTATGAAATTCTAACTACCTTTTCTTTTTGTTATTTCAAACATTCACAAAATCTGTCAACTTCTCAGACCTATTCTTGTTTCCATGTTTGAATTGAAAAAATACTATTTTCAACAATTATAGCATAATACTTAATACAGTTTACATAAATAAACGTAATTCTTAATGTTTACAAGAAAGTACAGATAGTCTGAAATTAAAATTATTGAGAATTTCTGAGTTATGTTGCAACTAACCTGAAAGGGATTTCTTTTTGCAAAAATTAGAATAACGGAAAAGCATTAATACTGCATTTAATCCAAGTGTGTCGTCTAAAAATATAAAAATTTCAAATATAATTTTTATTTAAAACTCTAAATAGAAATTATCAAAAGAATTTACAACAAATAGACAGAAACCTATTTTATAAATTTATTTAAAAGATGTAATCATACTAAAATGGAGAGCCCAAGAAAGGACTCAGGGCTATGCCACCAAGTCCTGAACCCTCACTAGGATGGAGGATTCAGAGGGAAGTTTGGTTTTCACACAAAAGGATGCTCCAGGGGATAGAGGGACAAAGGGGAATGCACCTGGAGAGAAGGAAGGAGAGGGGTGAAAAGAAGGGGAGAAGGGGAGCAGGTGCAGTGGGGGATAACTGGAGAGGGGAGAGGGATGGGGGTACCTATTGAGCTTGTACGATTAGGAAAAATATAAAACATGGGAGAAAAATTAAAAAGTTGTGATCTACCAGAATAGTGTCAAGTAGTATGTCCTTCACAGTAAAACATAGAGAATGGAAGAGATGAGAAAACAGAAATTAAAATATTCTTGCCAGAAGCTGTGTGCAGAAAAGAGATATCTCCTAAAGAGGTGTTGAGTAGGGACCTCAAAGGTCTCCAAAGCAAAATAAGCATTTTAAATTACTACTGGTGCCTTAGAGAACCTGATAGGAAGACCCTATTGTTAAAGACACCACACACAGTGATCATGGGGCATGAAAAAATGCTGGGATGAAGAAGCAGGCTTCCTTCAAACTGGCTGACTACACTGAGCCAGAAGGAATGATACAAGATACGGGACATGATCAAGGCATTCATCTAACTATGCATAAATACTTCAAAGTTGCAATAACAATAATTCTGTGAGGAGGAGTCCAGTGGTGCACAGTGACGTCCAAGGTATGGGAGTAATCAGCTGCTTTTTGATTGCAAATATCAGGAGCCATTCAGGATAGGGAACACATACCTGGTACTGAAAATCAAAATATCTTTGGATGCAGAAACCATAGGCCATAGGTGGGAACAAACTGCTTAGTGTTCCATTTAAAAACTTAAGAATATAATACCATCTAAAGGCTTACCATTGTTTTCATGTATCAGAGAAACATTCAATAACCTCCTCAAAAAGCATCTCTGTGCATTGGAAGATGCCTAAGGCAGAGCCCCTCATCTGGTCAAAGTAAAAATAAATAAAGACTGAAGATGACAGCATTTCCCTAACCAGACCATCTAAACCAGCTCCATCTGAGAGTTTGGGAAACCTTAAGGAAAAAGGGATGGTAAGAAAGCAAAAGCCACAAGATGGGAAGAAATAATGTGAGATATTAGTAGCTTTAGCTCTGTACGGCCTTATCCAAGAATTCAATGCAAGCTTACTACCCCTACAAGAGCTGGCCTATGATCCCATGACATGCAATGTTGCCCCAAGAGACTATATAGGACAGGAGATAAAGCAGTCTCTTCAGTCTTTTGCCACGGTGAGCTATTTTGAGCTATTTACATCTTTATGGCACCCAGACACTAGATATTGCAGGTGTCCAAGATGGGACCTAAACAAGCAGGGGACATGAGAGAGAGTGAAACTGTCTGGAGGGGAGATTATATGCAGATGAGTGGTAGGTGGTAAGTGATGAATCATATAAATGCTTTGTTAATTAGAAACTTAAAAATTCATGAAACTCCTCACAAATTTTTAAGTAATATAACACAATTCTTTGTGAGATGTCACTTTTATTTCCCTTTTTAAGAATGTAAATATTGGTAGAACTTTTTTTAGAGCATGTAGCATTTTATTGACTTAAAGGATTCAGTCTTTGAAGTGTAATTTTAATATAAACTATTGGATCGGAAAATTGCTTCAGGAGTATTGAGATAGGTAATTCTAGTGCAGGTCTTTAGTTGCTTTTGGAACTGCAGTTGTCTTCCACTTTCCAAGCATGGCCTTCAAAAATTAATAGGAAGGAAAAACAATTCCCCAACAATACCAAAAAGGGAACCAGAAAAAGAAACACTGAGATAAGAACAGTTTTTTAAGATACTGAAACAGAGATAAGATCATTTATTTAATGACAAAGAGATAGAAGATGAAGAATGTCATATTAAGAAAGTTAACATGACCTCATGTTCGTTTAGCTCTTGGAGCAGAGAAGACCTTAGAGTCTCCAGTCAAACTTGTAGCTCTCTGTGCTGGCTCTGGGAGCAGTGTTTTGCAAGGAGTGGAAGCTGACCTTTACCTCACAGGTGAAATGTCTCATCATGATGTTCTGGATGCTGTTTCTCAGGGAATAAACGTCATCCTTTGTGAACACAGCAACACGGAATGAGGTTTTCTTTCTGACCTTCAAAATATGCTGGGTGCTCATTTGGAGAATAAGATCAATATTATCCTATCCAAGACAGACAAGGACCCTCTTCTTGTGGTTTAGCATACATAGTAACTTCGCGCTGACACAAATTACACATCATGGATCAGAACATGACAGTGTATGTAGCTCAAGTCAGGTGTCCCTGTTCTTAGATGGAAGTGTCTTAGAACTGTGTTACTTCTTTTGGTTTGTTAATGTGATTCACAACTGTAATGGAACTAACATATTAAAGAAATGTAAACTCTAAAAAAAAAAGAAAGTTAAAATGAAGACATTGTTGAAAATAATTGCATTTAGATATGTGTCTGTGCTGTTATGATCAAATTGAACTCATCATTAAATTTTTTTAAATTAAAATTTTTATTATATTTGGGAGACTAAGACAGATGTAGATCTCTAACGCAATGTGGTCCATATACTTGGAAGCATTGGTTTGGTATCTTAAAATTGGCAGTTGAGAGGAGGGATTTGTCCACAAATCTGGCAACTTCCTTTAGACAGGTAACCCTGAAGAAAGAGCTAGTAGTGAAGCCAAGAAACAGTGAAACCCAAAAGTCTTTCTAGAACAGCATAGAATTAACCTAGAGAACATCTCTTTTCTTCTGTTATTAATATGTAGTTCCTTATTATTGTATGTAGTTTTTACGAGGGTTGGGTGTACTTTCCAAATATAATGCAACATTTCAGGACAAGATAAATCCACCTCTGCCATAATTTAACTATAGAACCAAAATATACTTCAAGAAGAAACTATTATAATATTCAAGATATCAGGGAACAGCATATTTTAAGTAATTGAAAGCAGATTATACAAACTTTGGAGAGGAAGCAAATATTTAAAAATAAATTTATATAAATAGTTGATTCTATATTTTTTTACCCTGTGGTTACATGCCAGTTTATTTCAAAGGATAATTACAGATGTGAACACTTTCTTGACAAACATCTAGACCAAAAGTCTTCAAGCAAGCACAGTCAATTCCTGTATGTTGTACCTATACATAGAAAGAAAAATTTGTTCAGGTCTTGGCTACCACAGAAGTAGCATGAGTCTTCGCCTTTGAATAGTGTCAAATGTTGAACTTTGGCAACAAGGTGTAATAAGAAAGACAGATAATAATTAAAACAGACCCAACACTGATAATGCTCAGTCCTTTCCGAGATTCCTCATTATGGACTCATGAAGACATGGCTTAGATTCCTTTGCTCCATACTCGTGCTTCATCCAAGAAAGAACGCCTCATCTGCTGGAAGGGGCCATCATCACACAAAACCTAACAAAGATAGACATGCCAAAATGCATGCATTTTACATCGGTATAAACTAAGAAAAATGTTACACTTACAGAAAAAAACAACTGTGTGACCAGTAATCAAGAACTATTAGGACAAAAGGAATAATTTGGATAGTTTTACATATTTTATCTTAAACCAAGCAATTATAAAAATTAACATCTTAACCGCAGTCAAGAAAATAGGTGAAGAAATATAAAACAGAAAATCATAGCCAATAAGCATAAATAATAGATATAACTAATAATTCTAATAAATAATAGTAATAAGTGCCTGCTCATGCTGGACATGATATACAGTAAGCATTGCATTTCAAACAAAATAGGCTTATTTTGCCTTAATTATGCAATACAGGGGACAGAGCAAAATCTAACATTAGTGGGAAGGAAGACACATCAAGAAAATGATATAATAAAACTATAGAGAAAACTTACTTGAGTCAGAAATTGGTATGGGGAATGTTGCTCTAATGATTTATATATTATATTTAGATAAAAAGGTTTTAAATGAAACCTTTTAGTCATTGGGTTTGCATTTTATTCTTCCTGATGTTCTTTGGAGTAATTTTATCAATTTATAGGGAAATCCCATATGCGTTTTTAACTAATTGAATCAAGTCTCTAAATTAATTTATACAGGGATGTCATTTTTACAAGTCCCTGTCTGGCACTTTCTACATCAGACCATTTACTCATTTTATAAAATATTCTTAGTTAACTTTAATATTTTTATTCTTCTGCTTCTAGAGAGCCCTTACTGTTTAACTTTGAATATATTTTAATAATTCTTTGACAATCTGGGTTAAAGCATTTTATGCAGTTGGAAAAGCTAATTTTCATTTTACTACATCTTCCATATTAGTTTACCAAGCAAAAATAGCAATATGCAATAACATATTACATATCTATATATGCACTCATATAATGTTTTTTAAAGCACAGTGTCCAGCATATACAAAAATCTTTATGTTTTTCATGGCTTATTAAAGTCATTGGAATGCTTATCATTCACACACAACTAGTTTCTCCATTTGTTTTTTTTTCTTTACCTAAAAAACAGCATCTAAAGGCATAAATACAATCTGGATCCAGGAACAAACACTATCTGCTTTCTGTTCATAGAGACATTATCAATATTCAATCTCTAGATAGTGTTAACAGCAGTCTTAGTAGAAATATTTAACTTCGTATCATCATTGCTGCTCTAAGATAAAGTAGAGTAAGACACAGAAGGATAATCATAGTTATTTCCCTGAGAATATCTTTTGATTATTAATAGCATTTATTTTTTCATTAAAAATATATCCAACTTGGATGCTGTGTTTTGTTTAGTTCTGTTTTGTGTTTTCCTAGCCTTGACTATGAACTATCTTCATAGTGTAATTAGTAGTACTGATTTTTATCTTGAAAACTCATATTTCAAATCCTAATTCCTAATTTGAATGTATTTCAAGATGGGTGTTTTCTGGTAATTAGGTTTAGGTCAAGGCACAAGGGTAGATCAATCACAATGTGATTACTGACATGTAAAAATAAATACCTTTTGGGATGGGGAAATGTTTCAGAAGTGAAAGTCTTTGCGTAAGTGAAGAAAATGATGGGAATTCTGATCCCGGATCTTACATTAAAAAAAAAAAAAATTCCTGGGGATTCGGTTCCCAGGTCCCGAGTTAAATGCGCCAGACAAAAAAGGCAGCAGACTGCACTTCTGTTTCTCGTGGGCGGAGCCTAGAAAATCCCAAAGGAAATAGTAACAATCTAGGATGATTCCTGAAGTCACCCTTGGTCCTCCACAGCTTCACACGATTGAGTGAGTGAGAAAAAGAGAAAGAGAGAAAGAGAGAGAGAGAGAGAGAGAGAGAGAGAACAAATAAATAAATGCCATCTGAAGAATCAGAAGGCAGCATTCATGTGTAATCCAGAAAGAGAGCTTCCAACAAACATGGACCTGCTTGACCACTGGGTGCCTCACTAAGATCACCCAGAACTTTGAAATAAAAAATATCTCTTATTTAAAGCACTGATCCTCTGCTGTAACGGTGGTCCTGTTAAGAGAGAGAGAGAGAGAGAGAGAGAGAGAGAGAGAGAGAGAGAGAGAGAGAGAATATGTTTCTGTATGTAGCATGGGTGTTAGTGCCAAGGTGCAAAAAGTAGGAGGTTAGAGAACAACTTGAGAAGGGTTAATTCTCTCCTTCCATCATTTCCCACTTCTATAATTAAGAGGACAGAAATGTGTCTTTACTGTGAACCTATATATTAGTTCATATGAATCCATCAAAAAAAAATGCAGTATGTCCTGTCTCCAGTCTCTTACTCGAAGATGCATCACAAATGTAACCATGCATTTCGTTTATATCTCCTAGTGATGTCGAAGTCGTCTGAGATGGAACACATATATTTTCTTAACATTTTTATTATTATTTCCGCTCATACAAACTTAATAGGTACACCTGTTCTCTCCTTCCCTCCTCCTCCCCTCGACCCCTCTGCTCCCACTCCCCTCACTCCTCCCTCTCCATCCCCCAGTTCCCCCCCCCAATCCCTGGAGAATCCTTTACCATGCATGCCAGACTCTCCTCTGGGCCCTCCTCTCCGATGACATACAAGGACCCAGTGGCATTTCCCTGAACCCTTTCCTGTGTTTCCCTCAAGCATAGGAACACTACTGTGGCTGTCAATCCCTTGCCTCCAAGGATCTGGGTCCTTTAGCAAATGCTAGACTTTGTGGGGGAACACATGTATTTTATATTGATCACACAACTGAGTGGTTAGCTAAAATTTCACTGTCAGGATGTATCTATATTAATTAATGTAAACCTGCACTCAAACTTCTTTCCCATGAATATTTAGGCAGCATTTGCGTATAATGGGAATAATTGAGAATGCTGCATACTTTTGGGATCTTTTTCTAATTGTATTTTGTGTGCTAGCATGTGTAATATGTTTAATGTAAGTGTGTGTGTGCATGTGTGACAACTCTGGCTATAAATGTTTTATAAATAATACTATGTATTGTTGGTATGAGTCCAAATCTTAGTTTTTCAAATGCATGGCTACTTTGCTTCTTGAAAATTTCAAAATAACATTGAAGCATCATCATACTATGATTAAATGATTGTTTTTTCACTTTTCATATATAAATATTAGAATAAAATAAAATTTTTCCAAAGAATTTCTCAGAAAATAGAGACATGATGTGTCTGGTTATGATTTTATTTTCGTAATTATACTGCCTTTGTAATATTTAGTCATATTAATCTGGAGAAAAAGGATAAAGTATATCAAATCATTTTATATTCACATGTAAAATATGTTCCCATGTAAATCAGCTGCATAAAATAATGCTTTATTTGAAAATTAAAATTCAATATTTAAAATGAACTAATAGTGATTTTATATATGCATAAAACTTTATATGAATTACATTATAAATAATAATATAGGTATAAATAGAATATCCAAATTTCTAAAACGGTTCCAAAACACTATTATTGATATTCATTGAAACACTGTTATTGAGAGAACATTTACTTTATATAACAAAATTCATTATGTAGTCATTTCCTGAAGATTATATTTTTACATAATTTACGTTTTGCTCGTACAATTATGACATTATTTCCAAAGAACCCCTGATCAGGTACCATGTAATTGATGAAGTTTAATAATGAAAAGGAACAGTTTAAGGGACAAACATATTTGGCAAAATATTGTAAGTTAAAATGATATTAACAGTAAATTTTACAAAAATGAGCTATTAAATAAATGTTATACACATATAATTCACATGCTTCCATGATAAAATTATTATTATTCATATTATAGCTTACAATGGAAATTGAATATATTAAGTTAATATTAGGGAAATATATTTATGGACAAAGGGCTGTGCTAAGTGTTGTATACATGCTCTTAGGTTTTCAAATGATTGCTCTTTTATACTATTACTTTAATATATATAAGGGAAATTCTATTAAGCTTTTGGCCATTCTACTTCATTATAAGGGAAATCAAGAACCCAATCAGCTTTAAAGTACATTAGGTTACAATTATTAAATTGATACTATTTCTCATAATCATTTCACTTGCATATGCTCTTCCTCATTTTGTGGCTTTCAAGAAGATAATAATATCTAACATCAAAATTATAAGATTTGAAAGAATTAGCTATAGCAAAATATTTCATTTGAGGTATTCTTAGCATCAGCAACATGTTGAAAATTATTAATGAAGAAAGTTGCTGGGTCTCCTACGGCAGAACAACAATCCTATCCTTAAAGAAGTTTAATATTTTATCTGATTGATCACAGACACAAGAGTTTTTACTCTAAACCATTGCTCTCAACATTATACATTCATTTGACTTTATTTGAAAAGGGAGTATGTCAGGAAAGATTTTGAAATTTCCTTTTCCTTTTGCTTTTACTATAAGGTTTTCCCAAGTGATCTCACTCCTTTAGTGCCTTCCTCATAACAACACGGATTTCTTATTAAGCAAAACTCAGGAAATTTTTACTAAGCAGAAAAAGAGTTTGATTTCTTTAAAAAAATGTGAGACAATAAGAGGTTTGTACATTGTAATACACAATGGTGTATTAGTACCTTGTTGTCTAATATTTGAGAAGCATCAGCTTAATGTAATAAAGGCATATTATAGCTCAAGGTTTGGCATCATGGTGGGGAAAGAGTGGCAGAAGGATGGTTCTTAGCTTAGAGGCTGCATCAGGAGGCTGCATCTTCATGTCAGGGTCGATCAAGAGATGAAGAATATCAGACCTTAGCCTGCCATCCATTGACTTCTATTTTCTTCTTAACATCTTATGATTCTAGCTCTAGAGTAGTGAATTATTAACTTGGACAGTGAAAGAACTAAAATGAGTGTCCAATATTCTTTTAGGCTGTATAATATTTCATTGTGCGTCCACTAAATTTTTTCTCATTGATATATCTGTGCATATTTAGATTACTTACATATGGATATTTATACATGGATTTATGTGTGGATATTTAAATTGTTTTAAAACTTTGCTACTAGAAATAATGCTGCAGGTGTACAGTAAGACATTTAACTACTGAGCCTTTCCCCCAACTCTGAATGTTCCTTTTAATCTCCTAGAAAATTTTAGTGGCAATTACAAAAATCAAGTACATATGTTAATATTTTAAATGTTGTTTAAATGATTGACTTTTCCATTTTCTATGTAGTTTTTCAATAGAAAAAATTAATAAACATGAAATGATTATAGACAGTTACAAAACGAATAATGTATATATTTTATTTATTTGTTTCTCTCTCTCTGTGTGTGTGTGTGTGTGTGTGTGTGTGTGTGTGTGTGTGTGTGCGCGCGTACAGTGTATATGACCAAGGGTAACTTCTGGAATCATCCTGTATTGCTTCTACCTCCTTTTTGCTTCACTCTGGGATTTCCTAGGTTCTCCCACCAGGGCTGAAAATTCAGGCTGCTGCTATTTCTGTCTGGAATTTTTATTTTGGACCTGGAATCCAAACTCAGGGCCTTCTGCTTGTGAGGCAGTCTTAACTCCTGAGCCACCTCACAAGCCCAAATGTATATACTTTTGAATTAAGTAACATTTAAACTATAAAATAAATGTTATTGCACCATAAAATATTGTGTGGGAAGGGAAAGTTAAGGTGAAGTTTGTGGAATGGAGATAAAATATCATGGTTGCCATGGTAATGGAAGAAATAATGTGAGAAAATATACCTAGGGAGGGGTGAGAGGATGGAATGCAAGAAGGCCTGAAGTTTGAAAAGGAAAACCCTAAGACTGTGGGATCCAATCAGATAGTGACTTCCTATGGTACTAATATATATGAAAAACATCAATGTTTAAAAAGGACAAAGAATAGACAATCTTTGTGCGGAGGAACTTAGAAATAGGAAAACATGTCAAAGCAAAGCATGTCCCAGGATGTTTTATCTAAATCCAGAGTCAATTAAAATGATGCTACAACTAATAGATATGTGACACTTCCTGATAAGATATTAATCAGTGTCATGGTTTGAAATGTGTCTCCCACAGTTCTCATGTGTTTGGAATGGTCATGGCACCTTTGGCAGGTGGAGTCTTGCTGAAGGATGATGGTCACAGGGGGTGGGCCTTTGATGTGGATTAGTCCCATCCTACCTCCTGGAGAAGTCTTGAGCTCTGAGTCTTCAAGATGCTTGCAGTGACTTAGCCTGCCTCCGGCTTTGGCCAGCCAGCCATGCTGTGTCCACCATGAAAGACTGCATCTCCTCTCTGGAACCATAAATTACATAAATCTCTCTTTCTCCCTTAAGTTGTTTGACTGTGATTATACTCTCACAACAGAGAAAAGTAACCAGTATAGTCAGAAAAGTCTCAAACTCTGCTTCCCCAACAAGTATAGGCTTTTGCCAGTGTTCTTAGTTGCCCTTCAAAAGCTGATACTGAAACCCTATAAGTAAAGAGGCAACATGTATAAATCACAGGACATGGACAAAAACAAAAAAAGAAAGAAACAAACAAAAAAAAAACCACCTAGAACTGGTCTGAAAGCTTCCTCCTTGCTAGATAGTTTGCATAATACAAGAGAATCCTGTAGGCTATTGGGAGAAGAGCAATCAAATATCTCATCAAACTGTGAAATCTGTAAGTTACAATAATAATCACCAGGGCAACAGGTGACCATCAGTGTGATAGTGGCATCTGTTCAGGTTTAAAATTCATTTGTCAAAATGGGAAAACTCCTGTTCTTGTAAACAAGAACCTATGAAAGGGAAGGACAAAGGTTCCAGGGGAAGAACAGACTATTAATGTTTAGATAGGAAAACAGTGTACCAAACTCTTTTGTAAATAACTGTTATTATTCCCATAGATTAGAAATGTATTCAACACTAAACTTACGTGCCTTATTCCAAAAAAGAGAGTTTATACAATTTACCAATATCCATAAAATAAATAATAATAACTTTGGATTGCTTGTCCCTAAAGAGGACATATATTTCTCACCCACCTCTACTTTCAGACATGGTCGGGGCCTGAGAGGTGGCTCAGTGGTTAAGTCTTTGCCTTGCAGGTGGAAGGTCCTGAGTTCGGATCCTAGACCCCACGTATAGACGCCAGGCAGAAGTGGGGATGGCCTGTGCTTCTGGTCTTGATAGGGCGGAACCTGTGAATCCCGGGGCAGAGTAAATAAGGAGAAGGTGGTCCATGGTGGTTCCCAAATTTGTCTGTCTTTGGAGTCTGAACAACTGACAGATCTCACTAGCAAGGAACAGAATGTCCTCTGGCACTCAAATTCATTGATGTATATCTTCCACCCTTGCACTTGGAAGGCTGATATTGGGCCACAACAAGGATAGCCTGGGCTTTGAAATAAATTCTGTCTTAAAGTGAAATGAGCCGACCAAATAAGATGTATTGTGCTTAGGTTCCCATGGTCATGAGGGTTGATGAAGTAAGATCCTCTCATTCCAGTTCAAGAATGTTTGCAAGTTCTTTCATGCTACCAATAACTGAATTTAGTTGTTATAACTTAGCTAACCGAGGAGCAAGATACTGAAGAAAGTATGAGGCATATGACATTTGAGGAAAGTAATACTATGATCAAAACACATTTTGAAATGGAAGATGTAAGAGTGTAAGAAATGGATTGCAACCACACAAGCAAAACTCTATGTATTCTGTGACTCAAATGTTAAGCTATACTTTTACAAGAAAGGTGATAGAATTTCACATTAATATGAATCAGATTGCTTCTCAAAACACTGCTCCTTTTACAAAGATGACACAAAGGATTTTATTATTGAAATAGACTATTAATATTCTTGCTATTTTCCTTCTCTTAGATGTGCAGTGTTCTTTATAGATAAAATAACTCACAATTTTCTGCTCTTCAGGGCTTCTTCAAGAATACACCTCTGACCTTCTGGTATTTCATATATTCAATGCTTCTCCATGTAATCTACCTTCTGTAAAATTGTGTTTTATTCTACCTATGTTCTCCCTCTTTAAATATATGTATAGATTATAGGTTATCTTTATCTCCCCTCCTGTTTTCTTTATTTCAGTGACTACCAATAAAATTTTTCTGTCTGAAATATGTATTTCCTTATTTTTCAGCACTTTGGAATAGCAATGGTTAATCTTGTTAACCTCTCAATTCTGCTATAGTTTCTAGTTCATATGTTTTTTATCAAAACCATTTTTAAATTTTACATAATTTTGTTTCAGAGAGAGACAGAGATAGAAGGAGATATAGCAAGAGGCAGAAAACATGCATGCTAGGGTCATAAATAGAAATACAAGGACATTTTCTTAGGAGTAAGTATTTCCTTCCACCATATGGACTTCTAACTAATGTCATCAAGTTTGCAAGCAAGCAACTTATTTTCCAGAGCTATTTGATGATTCAAGAATACATTACTGTAATTCATACAAACAAACTTATGATAAACACAGATCACACAGCAAATCGATGTGAAAATTGCTGATAGCTATGACACATATCATGAAAAACATAAGGTTTAGTACAAAATGAAAGTTTATAATCATCATAAGAAATTGTGACTACAAGATATATTCTTCTATTTTCCTGTAATAGAGAGCAAATACAAAGTCTGCAACCATCGTAATTGTGTGTACATTTGTTTGCTTGCTATCTGTGGCTTAATCTTCTTGGCTGGGCTTCTCTGACTTTACTAGATATTTGCTTCTTGTTGACTTCTTGTCTGTTGCATAAACCTAGATTAAGAATTAAAAATTTGTCTTGATGCATAGTCCCACATCAGGTGTGAGAAATCTAAGCACTCAGTAAAATCTTGTCATGCATTTTAAGGTCCTGACTAGAAACTAATGTATTACAAATTTGCCCACAATCTTTATTAAACAAAGCAATTAACATAATCTGATGAGATCTTTAAAGAATTTATTATAACAATGTCAAGAGGAAAGGAAAAATGAAAGAAAAACATTGGTATGTACCATAAATAAAACATTGATTTCATTTGAAACTCTATCATAATAATTTAAGAATCCTGATATCACACTGAGTGAAAGTTTGAAACACGGAAACTTAGGTATATTATCCCAAATTGAATTCTAAGCAAACATCAATAAACAGCAAAAACCAATGATTAAAAGTGAAATCAAGTTCTTTGGTTGGTAAATTTGGGTGAGTCAGTCTTAGTGAAATATTATCATTGTCATCAATAAGGAATTTAGAGAGAAGACTATCAAATTCTTTTTCCTTTTAAAATATTGACCTGGATTCATACTTCTCAACCAGAGATGATCTGAATCCTTAAGGATCATTGAAAACGGATAAAGATATTTTGATGGTTAAAAATTGTGGCAAATAAGGTTGATTTACAGTCACCCCTGAATGATAGAACAGAAAATGTTATCACACTATAAACAAGACACCCAAAATAAAAAAGTCAATTGTCAATATCACCAAAAATTAGAATTATGTTATGTGCTATCTCTGGCTAAAGTCACCTAAAGAAAGAAAATGACTGCATTTGTCAGAAAGTATTTTGATTGAATTCCCAGAGCTTATGCCCCCATTTTCATTTCTGTGGAATCTAACTTTCTGTCATTGCTGGTGGATTTTTCCTTATCTTAAAGAAGTGAAAATATAATTCAGAATAAAGATGTAGAAGATACAAATTAATTTTTATGCCTGATTTTTTCAAAGCAAGAGACAGATATAGCTATCATTTTTTCATAACATTATAGAATAATTCACACAAATATTAAGGATACCCTAAATGTACATTAGCATAAAATTTCTACTTGTTTCTATGACTTGTATACAAATACTGTCATTTGTGTTTGTCTTCCAATACACTGTCACACTCATCAAATTATGTATTATAATTATGTATGTATAAATTATATTATAAATTATGTATGTATAATTCCAGCATAAATTTAAAAATAAGATACTTCAAAAGCATGAGTTGAATTATTTTTCCACTTTTATTCATTGGTTTTTGATGTTGTTGATATTTATCAATTAATTGTATTCTTGTATATTATCATGAATTCATATAAAATCTTCCTTGATTCTCCCTTCTTTTTCCCCTGTTTCTTTCCCTTGCCATCCTCTCTGCCCTTCTAGTCTTCCTTCATTGTGTCAAATAAGGTCTTGTGTATGATTCTGGGCTAGATACTACACATTTATCCACTCCTTTGAACCTGTGAGTTATCTATTATTTATCAGAAGTCCCTTATGTTTCTTATAAGTTCACAGATGAGTATTGGCTGTTTGAGTTACTTGTGTGTCTTTGTCAAACTGTTGGGGATTTGTGATTGTCATCATTGTATATGTTTTGAAAGATAAGATTTCACAACTTTTTATAAGCTTCTGAGTTTTTCCTCCCAACTTCTGCAGAATTATGTGTTTATAAGACAGCACAACAATTAAAAGGATTAAATAAGGTAACAATTATATCTTTCAGAAATTAAAATTTAGCTATTGAATGAAATAGATAACATATTTACAAGCAAAGGAGAAATGAATGTGGTCCAAATGATAACAATCTGGGATAGATTTGGTAGTTAATACCCTTTGCTATTTTTCCTGTAATAAGCAAAACAGTGTATCAAAGAAAGGATGCAAAAGAATACATTTGAAATCTGATTTACAATGGAAGATTATAGCTTATGATTTTCATAGAAACTACAAAATTTAAAATAAATATTCTGCTCCTAAAATAATATCTACCTTAGAGTCTCTTCTTATATTATGATCTTCCTTTAAACAGTCTCTTATCTAATCAGACTAGTCAGGATGCAGCAATTTAAGAGACTGAGACAGTCAAAATGTACCCTGACCAGAAGGCATATAAGAACTTGTAGAAGAAGGGCTGGAGAGGTGGCTCAGGGGTTAAGCCTCTGCCTTGCAGGCGGAAGGCCCTGAGTTCAGATCCTAGACCCCACGTGTAGGTGCCGGGCTGGAAGCGGGGACGGCCTG
Source organism: Typhlomys cinereus (assembly GCA_023101885.1). Lineage (NCBI taxonomy): Eukaryota > Metazoa > Chordata > Mammalia > Rodentia > Platacanthomyidae > Typhlomys > Typhlomys cinereus. Next base: position 287,241 of record JALPQD010000356.1, on the reverse strand, counting down.
CGTTTCTGGTCCTGGTAGGGCGGAGCCTGTGAATCCCGGGGTGGAGTAAACAAGGAGGAGGTGGAGGCGTCCATGGTGGTTCCTGAATTCACCCGTGGTTCTACACACACACACACACACACACACACACACACACACACACACACACACAGTTGAATAAAAAAAAGTTTTTTAATTTTCATATTTTACCTAGTTATGCAAGCTTAATGGGTAGTTACTCTCTCTCTCCCCCCCAAACCTCCCTGCTACTCTCTTGGTGTTTCTTGCCTGCTACCTCCCATCTTCATCTATTTATATGGGTGCTGAATTTCCCTCTGAGTCCTCTATATTAGTGAGGGTACAGGACTCAGTGTGCATGCCTTGGGGCCCCTTTTGGGGCTGCTACTAATATGAGAATTCCCTTGTATCTCTTTAATCCCTTGCCTCTAAGGATATTACTGCTTGAAGTCTTCTCCCCTGAGATCCATGCTGGATTTTGAGGGTTTATTGACATGTCAGCCATTGTTGAGGTCAGACAAGGTCAAACAGCAATGAAACAATATTCTAGCTGCTGGAGCCCAGACTTGAGTGGGGTATCTGGCTTATCTTTGGCTCCCTTTCCATCTTTAGGCTCTTACAATTTTGCTGCCTCTCCTCTTCTGCAAGGTTCCCTGAGCTTTAGCATGGGGAGAGATTTGGATGGTCTGGTTCCGGATGAACATTGCAGTGACTTTGGTGTTCTGAATTATGGTTGGTTGTTGTTTTCATTTTTTTGTTCTTGCACTCCATTGACTATACTCTGATTGGTTGTAAGTTAAAATACTGTCTGAGAACAAAGGGGATTGGAAAGCATAATGGAAAAAATTATGTATCAACAGTTATTCTGCCATAATAACCCTTCTTCTTCATACATATCTCTATTTACGTCAAGGTTGATTTATCCACTTCTGTTTCAACTATCATTGAAAGTAATTCCTTTTAGTTGTTTATTCTAAACTTATAACTTGAGCTTAGAGTTGTAGATTATCAAAGAGAAATGAAGCTAAGCTAGAAGACAGAGAAAACAAAACATCAGATATCTAGAAAAGATATTTCCTGAACTGAACATGGCATGATACATCCTGAGTATTTAAAAATATAAAATGAAAATAAAGGTTAAAATGTTGTAATTTATATTACTTTTCAATATTTTACATTTCAATATGATCCTTTTTGACCTGCAACTTATAATATTTTCCACTTTTGTAGTATTTATGAAAGCATTTTTACTTAGGATATTAAATAATCTTTTCTTACACAAAGTTTCTATCCATTTATATTCTAAGAGTTTCATAAAGCTTGGATTGATTAAACAAATAAAACTAAACCCTTACTTGAAAAGCAATTTCAAGTTGTTATGTTGCCATGAATTTAAAATTATTTTTTTAAACATAACTTTTGTCAAGGGTATCCAGTGACCTCTACTATCTAGCATGAAAGGTCTAAAGGAAGGGAAAGTTTGTTTCCCTGTCATGTGGGATCTTTTGCTTTAGAATGTTAATACATATTATCGCATTTTCATTTGTATTTAAATCCAGTAAACATTTCTTATAATCACAGTGGTGTTACCAGAAGTTGTATGTGCTCTGGAAAATGAGCAGTCATGTGGATCTGAATTAATGCATTTTCTTAGTGCTGATTATTACCTTATTCCAGCAGATTGAAACACCATAGAGTGGTTATCATCAATCAAGAAACACCAAGGTACAGGTTTGCATGTGAAGAAAATAACGAGATATCTAAACTTGGTAAGGTGTAATTAAAGTTCTATGATTTCTTAGAGTAAGAAAGGGAGGAAAGAGAAACACATCTGGTATTCTGGTGTGTGTGTATATATATATATACACACATACACATATGTGTGTGTGTTATGAAAAATTATATACGTATAATATAGTTTGTATATATATATATAAAATGAAGAGAGGAAGAGAGTAAATCCACTCTAATGAAATCAGCAAGCACTTTTGCAAATACCAGTAAATTTTAATTACTATTGCAATTAAGAGGGTCATGGAAAATGTTTATAATGAGTGGAAGTCATATGAGTCATATGCTTTGTTGTCACCCAGGAGCCTTGAGACACCTGCCATATGCTGTCTTTAGTAATTGCTACAGATTCCTTCTCTATGCAATGTGAGTACTTGTTAATTTTAGTTATTTTTAAAACTCATTCAATCATAGATACTTTTTAAAGGTGCCTCAGTGTTGTCTTTTCTTGCTTTACTTAAGGATAGCCTCCTGACAAATTAAAGGCAGGATCTTCAAAGATTCTTTGGAAAATAATTTGAGTAAATAAAGCAACCATCATGATGTTAAGAAAGCTGTGTGTTTGTGATCTGAGAGAAAAAAAATCTAAACATTTAACTGTTTAATTCTGCTTTTTCCTTTTGTTTCAAAGAAACAGAAATGGATTCTCTTAGTTATATCTGATATAGTGGAAAAAGAAAGATAAAATAATACTTCACCAAATGTCATTTAAAGGATAATCAGAAACCAAACTTTAAAACATTTTGTTTTTTATTCTCTGCAGCTTCAATATATAAAACGATGATTTTACCTGTCCCTATCCCCTGTTACCCACCTCCACCTCTCTCATTCATCCTTACATGTTTTCCTTTCCAGTCAGTCTCCATCCATCCCATCCCTCCCTGTATGTGTGATCTGCTGAATCCCTTCCAGGATGGCTACACTGCACTGTCAACGCCCAGACACCTGCTGGGAGCATGACAGCCCACCAGGGGCAAACCTTACAGTAAAGACGCTCTCCCCCTATTTTCAGACTTTTCTCAAACAGTCCTAGCCACTATATCTCTTGAGCTTCTGTCTCTGCTATGTCTAAATATGGATAGGTGAGTTATTGTGGAAGTCTAACAGAACTACATATTATAACATTTGACTCTTGGGTGCTAGAGCCCTGATATGAAACCCCTCTCCATCCTTAGGCTTTTATATTCTTACTTCCCGTCTTTGGAAAGGTTACCTGAGCCCTACTCTTTTTTTAAGTTTAAAAGCAAAGGGAAGTTTAAAAGAATGTGAGATTATGACTATTGTCAGGAGAAATCTCAACAACTTCTCTTGTACAGAGCCATGAAACTTTTGAGGTTAAACTTTGACATATTGCACTTTGTTTTCCCGCAAACTTCTGCTTGGGATATGAAGACATGTCATATTTTCCTTCGCTTCTGACTTCTAAAGCAGAACAGGAAAAATGTGATAGCTAACATTTTTGGTACACATGAGTCTGGATAATATTTAATGTTCTAAGTAATGGTGGTATATCTGTGAAAAAATTTGTTCAAGATTCTGTCTTGTAAGATTCTACAAATCCTGTGGATGCAAAAGCTATGTCTAATTCCATGTTTGGAATAATTAGAGGTAGACTAACAATGAGAGATAGCATAGAAATTTATTGAATCTTGTCCTGTATACATTTTCCACTATTGTTCCCATCTATATATACTCAAAACCAGACTTTTCTCCTGCAGATACTACAAAGCAAATATTTAAGCTGTGTGACTTTTCCTGGCAATGACAAAATTATTCATCATTACTAAAGACATCGTCAACTCAGTTGTCTATGTCAAGTCCTAGTTTCATGATGAAGTTTCATTCAGTTCATTAGACAGCATGAATGAGTCTGTTTAGAATTTGTACTTTAAATCTCACCAATAATGCAATTATATTAAGTGGAGGAGGTTTTTGGTATTTGCTGTAGACATGGAAGTTCATGAACAGAGTGGTCGTACTTGTACAGTGAGCATAGGAAGTTGCTTTGCCTTTTACAACAGGAGAAATTATCAGAACCTGAAAGAGCTGTTCCCAGGCACTAAATCTGAAAGATGTCTCAATCCTGGACTTTTCAAACTCCATGGCTTTAAGTAATACATTTGTTTACTTTCAGAATTTCCCAGGCTAAGGCATTTTGCTGTAATAACTCGTGGTAACATACTAGAAGTTATTGCCTATATTTTATTCCTGTTTGTCCTGATATTTATTTTAATTTCTAAATCTAAAGATAATATGTTTAAGATAAATATTTAGCACATACAGTTTCAAATAGAGTTACTCAGATTGAAATTTTAAGTTGAAATTGAGCTCAAATGAGAGTAGCTTTGTCCAAGGGAATAAGAGATGAAATATTTCCTTATAAGTGATTGTGACTTCCATATTTATGGAAAACATTGGCATTTCTTCATATTTATCTACACATCCCTCCTACTAAGACAGCGAGTTTAGATTTTATTTTTTTTAATTTGCTCAATGAAGTAATTTATTATTTATTTAAATTGTATATATCATTGTTTGTGGCATTATGTTGCATAAGGACTTTCTATTATATTTATTTATTTTTTCCACTCATACAAACTTGATAGGTACCCCATTCCCCTCCCTCTCTCCACCCCTCCCTGGATCTCCTTGCTCCCTTCCCCCTTTTCCCCTTCCTCTCCCCCATCCCTCCCTTTCTCCCACTGCCGCCCTCTCCACCACCATTCCTGGAGCATCCTTTAGTGTGCATGTCAAACTTCCCTCTGGGTCCTCCTCTCTGATGAGGTGTAAGGACTCAGTACCATTGCCTAGAGCTCTTTTTTTGTGTTCTTCTTTAGTATAGAAACACTATTGTGGCTGTTAATCCCTTGCCTCTAAGGATCCTAGTGCCTGTGACCGATGCTAGACTTTGAGGGGTCAATGATATGTTGGTCATTGCACAGATCATGCAAAGTCCTATTATGATTACTTTGGCCCTAACTTGTGTGGAGTATCTTGCATAACATTGCTCCTCCCCATCTTTAGGCTCTTACAATCTTACCACTCCCTCTTCCTCAAATTTCCCTGAGTTTTAGGATGGGAGAGATTAGAGTGGCTGGTTCCAGGTGGTTGATAAAGAGTTTCTGATGTTCCGAATTATGGTTTGTTAATTTTTTTTTCAGTTTTGTAGATTTTATTTCTTGTCTCTGCTATCTCATTGAAAGCCTTCGTTGTAAAATAACTTTTGTTCAGGGATTGTTTACACAAATGTAGAAGGAATGTTTAGGTATCTTTACTTCTGTAAATTTATCAACTTCTTTTAGGAATAAGTTTGGTCCTAGGAACTGGGTTTTGTATAATATATGGAGCAGTACAGATGAATTTCTCCTATAATTCCTCCAATTCTAGCTATGCTAAATTGTTTTTTTAACATTTTTATTATTATTTCTGCTCATACAAACTTAATAGGTACACTAGTTCCCTCTCTCCCTCCCCCCCACCCCCTTCTCCCCCTCCCCTCACCCCTCCTTCCCCATCCCCCAGTGCTTCCCCCCCAATTCCCAGAGTCCTTTAATGTGCATGCCAGACTCTCTTCTGGGCCCTCCTCTCCGTTGACGTACAAGGACCAAGTGGCATTTCCCTGAACCCTTGCCCGTGTTCCCCTTAAGTAGCTATGCTAAATTGTTAAGGATACATTTCTTAACTTTGCCTTAACAGGCAAATAACAAACAGGTTAAATAACATTTGACAAGACAATAAATCCAGCAAATTTATCCAGAATTTATGTAATTTGCATCCTCAATTTGAAGCCAAACGTGAATTTTTCTAGTGTGCAGCATATTTGCATCACAAGGTAATATGTAAGAGCAAGTTCATACTTGATTAAGCTTAATTTTTACCACTCAAGATATGAAATATACTCTTTCTCTTTGCCATCTTCCCTGCTCCCTGGCACCCAGCTTCGTCATGAAGGTCGAGCTGTGCAGTTTCAGTGGATACAAGATCTACCCCGGGCGCGGGAGGCGCTACACCAGGACCGACGGGAAGGTATTCCAGTTTCTTAATGCAAAATGCGAATCTGCATTCCTTTCCAAGAGGAATACTAGACAAATAAACTGGATGGCCTTCTACAGAAGAAAGCACAAAAAGGGACAGTCAGAAGAAATTCAGAAGAAAAGAACCAGACGAGCAGTCAAATTCCAGAGAGACATCACTGGTGCATCCCTTGCTGACATAATGGCCAAGAGGAACCAGATACCAGAAGTTAGAAAAGCACAGGGAGAACCAGCAGTCAGGGGTGCCAAAGAAGCAAAAAAGGCTAAGCAGGCATCTAAGAAGACAGCACTGGCTGTTGCTTAGGCTCCCACAAAGGCCGCACCTAAGCAAAAAATAGTGACGCCTGTGAAGGTTTCTGCTCCCCGAGTTGGTGGAAAATGCTAAATTAGATCAGATTTTCAAATAAAGATCTCTCTGTAACTCTAAAAAAAGATATGAAATACTGTTGGAAGGAAGAAAAGCAGAATATTTTGGCATAATTTGCTTTGTTTAAAGGACTATAGAATTAAAGACAGGAGCTAACAATCTATTGACAGGCCAGTGAACTCTACAAGAGAATCACTATTTTTGAATCTTGCCCGATTTGTTTTGTACTTAGAGTTTAGATTATCATCCTAATACTATGATTTGCTTGAGTGTGTGTGCATTCATTTATATGACTATATTAACTTAAACTTTTCTTTGTTTCTATAGAAATATCAAAGTGTTCTTTTTGCTTTATCCATTTCTGTACACAAAATACATGAATATATGAATAGGTAATTACTCTTCATAAAAGCTATACTTCTCTGAGAAATCATTTGTGAACATTTTTGTTCTTGTCTATCAAAATAATTTTGCCAATACAGTCACTTTCACCAAAATGTATGTTGAAAAATGTAATTATTTATAGCTAATATAGTTAAGTAGAAAGTTCTTCAAGTCTCTAAAATAGTGTGGTTCCATTTGAAAGACTTTACCTGAAGAATAAAAGTAAGCACATAGGAAAAATTTGACAGTGAATATTTTGCGATCTGTAACACATTTGTAGAAAATTATGGCTGATGTTTACTTCTTTTTAAATGGGAATTTTACTTTTATACTTTTTCACATGAGATGTATTAAACTTAAAATTAAGAAACCACTAACTTAAAAATATGCAGCTACCAATAATTATTAAACTGTGAAGCTAGACCATAGAGTTAAAGATTCACAACCATAGTGATTGCTTAAATAGTGAAGAACTAGATTATTTTCTCTGAAAGAATAATGTCTAACATTCTAGAGAAAATATTAATTTGTATTCTGGGTGCAAACTATATACCAATATCCAATCTATCATTATCAATACTTTCAGTGAAATAGAATAAGCATAAATATGAACATATGCTGGTTAAGTTTAGTTTTATGACTTAAAAACAAAAGTCTCTAGGGATGGGAAGATAGTTCATTGATTAAAGCCTTTATTTTGCAAACAAAAGGCCATGAGTTATAATTGCATATCTACCTACACATAAAAATGCATTGTGGGGCTGGAGAGATGGTTCAGGGGTTAAGACTCTACCTCACAAGCAGGAAGCCCTAAGTTCAACGTAGTAGATGCCAGGTTGAACAGTGGCTGCAGACTGAAAGTACGGCCCTGATGGGCTCTGAAATCTCAGAGCCAGGCAAACAGGAGGTAAATGATAAATAGATAATAGATTAAATGATAGACAATTAATGATAGATGATACATAGATGATGGATAGATTATAAACAGATGGGTATATATATAGATAATAGGTGACGTACAGAAATAGATTGAAGAAAGTTATAGATGTAGATAGATAATAGATAGATAGATAGATAGATGTAGATAGATAGATGTAGATAGATGACAATAGATACATTTAGGGCTGGAGAGATGGCTTAGGTGTTAAGACCCTGTCTCCTAAGCAGAAGGTCCTCAGTTTGTACCCCAGGCCTCACATAAAAATGCCAGGAGGAAACAGCAGTGACTTGCACTTCTGTCTCCGGTAGTTGGAATCTGGAAATTCCAGAGCGAAGCAAAAAGGAATTACGAGAGATTCAGGATGAATCCCGAAATCACCCTTGGTCTCCACAGAGACATACGGTGCCCTGATACACACACACACACACACACACACACACACGCACACACCATAAATGAAGTTAAAAATGAATTGTAGATATGTAATTCCCAACCTGGAAGGCAGAGTATGGGAAACCCCAAAGCAAAGGACTAAAACCAGAACAAAGCACCAAGAGACTAGAGCTATCCAGATGATTTCTAGCTTCACATTTGGGCCACAGGAACATAAATCCAAGGGCTCTCTTGAATGTGCACATAAGTACACACATGTACACACGTAAGCATACACAAACACACACACACACACACACACACACACACACACACACACAGAGGAAAACAAGAAGTAAATGCTTAAAAAGAAACTGTATCAAACAACTCTTACACTGAGTGTTTGATTCCAATCTGAAGGAACAATTTTCTTGAGAAGTTAGAAGCATTAAGTTCTCACTTATAGTAAGCAGGACACTAAGGGCATTTTTTTAAGGAAGCATTATGGGTTCTGTCTTTCTATTTCTACTTCAAGAGGACCAAGAATTTAGTAGCTTCTTCCTTGATGTTCTTTCTAACCATAGGCCCAGGAATAAAAAATAGATCCAGCCAACCATTTTTATAACTTCTAAATCTGTGAACCAGAATAAGCCCTTTTTCTTCTTAAATCATTTCTTAGAACAATGAAAAGGATGAATGATATGCTTTGAAAGTAACTTCCTAAGTACGATGTAGGTGGCAAAAATACAAATATAATAATTAATATTAGAATTAGATTATTTAAACTAATTCCAAAGTTATATTAATGTGTAAACTCACTATCAAAATCACTGTACATAAAAATATATTCATGATGTACAAATTTTTTATATTTTAAATTTGAAAATACAATAACATTATTAAATAGAAAATACAATATTTTTCACAATTTATACAATAAGAAACATATATGTGAACATATAAGTGTTTAATATGCTATTATTGACAATTAAATCAAGAACCCAGAACCATATGTATACTAAGCTGAGTTTTAGCATTGAGCTTTGTTATCAATCACAGATATCATTATATTAAGGAAATGGTCAACTTTGCCAATGATAAAATTGTTCCAAACAAAGAAGCATAAAGATGTTTTATAATAAAAAGTAATATCAATAAACAAGATTGTAAGAGCACAAGGATGGGAGGAGCAATGATATGCAAGATACTCCACACAAGTTAGGGCCGAAGCAATCATAATTGGACTTTGCATGCCCTGCGCAATGTCCAACACACTATGACCCCACAAAGTCTAGCATTTGCTAAAGGCACCAAGATCCTTGGAGGCAAGGAATTGACAGCCATAGTAGTGTTCCTATGCTTAAGGGGAACACAGGAAAGGATTCAGGGAAATGCCTTTGGGTCCTTGTACGTCATCGGAGAGGAGGGCCCAGAGGAGAGTCTGGCATGCACATTAAAGGATTCTCTGGGGTTTGGGGGGGAGGCACTGGGAGATGAGGAGGGGCGGGTGAGGGGAGGGGGAGCAGGGGTGTCGGGGGGAGGAGGAGGCAGGGAGAGAACCGGTGTACCTATTAAGTTTGTATGAGCAGAAATAATAATAAAAATGTTAAAAAGTAATATTAATAAACAATGCTACTTTCATATGTTGAAACAGATATTCTGCTTACACAAAATAAAGATATGTATTCATACCTTTCCATTTTTTCTTGGTTTCATATTAAATATCCCCTACTAAGTAAATATGCTAAGATAATAGTAAGCAAATAAAAATAATTAGAATTACACTTAAATCTGAATGATCTTAAAAGTTAGTTTTCATCTGATTTCCTAGACATATTACAAAACATCTTTCAAGTTAGGTACAATTTTAATCAGTATCTCTAATTATAAATAATAATGTGCTTTGATTTGAGTGAGTTAAAATTTATTTTACCATTTAGTAATAGTAATTATTATTATTAGTATGTTAACATTCACTTTACTATAATTTAGTAGAATGTTCCACCTCCTAAACACCTTATGAGACTATAAATATTATAAAATCAACCAGAGTTTTTATACCTTCTTTACAGTAGCTATAAGGTTTTTGCTTACTTGTTTTTGATGATTTTTTCCTTTTCTAACAGGAGATCCATTCTCCAAGACAGTTTTCTGTGGTCTGGACTTTGTACCTACACCTGTGAAACCCATGTGAAATTGTGGAGATCATAGTGAATGTGTGTTTCCATTAGGTTGTAAAGCAAGTGCACCTTTCACATTACCTTCTCTTTCTCTGGAATAGCTTCAATTGTGGAAGTCCAGTGGCCCTGTCATTGTGGCTATTGTGGCTACTCTGTTATTCACATGGGGACACCTTACTCTTGCTGTCAGCAACAGACCCCAATGCGTCATGTATACAGCAGCAAAGAGTTTAGGGTGCATTTAGGGCAGGCTTTCAAGTAGTCATAGAGCAATAGATAATACCAGATGCCTACACTATTTGTAGTTTTTTTATCTTTTATATTTTAATATTCCTGCACTTTTGAGTACAGGTTTTATGTTTATAGCATAGAAGGCACAGCTTTATTTTTAGAAAACATTGTCAGAATCCTAGAATTATCATAGTTACCTCTACACCAGGATACCTAAAATGATTATGCTTTAAATCTATAGATGAAAAACGGCAACAGTCTACACACATCATATACACACAATCTGCACTGCATACTAGTGAAGTGTTTCATTTGCCATTCACACCTTTTTACCACTACATAAAATGTGGTGGACAATATATGAAGTTACTCCTCATTTTGACTGGCTTTGGTAGACACTAGTCCTCTTCAAATATTATGCAAATTTCAATTATTTTGATATATGATATATTTTGCTATGTGCTATATGAGTAAGCATAGTTGATGAGCTTTACTATTAGTATCTCTCAAGGTTCATAAATGTCATTGTCAATAAGAATATACTTCTTAGGTTCAATTATCAACCTTGTCACTGTTCCCAAAATGTATTCCTGATGGTTACAGTTTGAAATGTTCACTGAAGCCTGTATTTAAAAGTCTGTGACAATTTCAATGGTTAACATGACACTTGTGATGTAGATGACTGGATACACCTGTAGGAATTAACTAAGAAGATCTCTGAGCAAGGATAGAGAAGATTGTCTTGATTTCGTAATATACGTGGGAAGATCCAGCCCATAGTGGATGAGCTACTTGCCTATAATGTTGAATTAAGACAGGGGTATTTGGCAATCTGGCAATAAAGAAAGTCATTGGGAGCATGCTCTGCAAGGGTGTAGCTTGCTTTTGTCCCCTTTCTTCCTCTGTCTGATTCACTAAAGGCAGGTGAGGGCATTCTACTATGCCCTTCAGCCATGACTTTTCATCCTTGCCAACAGTCTAAATGAAAGGCAACCAGACAACCACGAACCAAAACCTCTGCGACTATGAACTAGAAATTTTTCCTTTCAGCTGTTTGGTTCCAGAAATTCCTCAGAGGGATGAAAACTGAAGAATATATTAATTGTTGTTCTAATTTCTGTTTTGCATTTTGTCTGAATGTAGCCAAGTATAGCACCACGATACTTCTTTATTTTTTAGTGATAAACTCACAGAGCCTATTAGAAAAATGATAGACACAATAGGAAACTGACCTACAAAGACGCAAGAGAAGCAAAAGATAAGTGAAATTTTTTTCAGTGTGAATTTACTGGATGATTAAAACCAAACATAACAACTATGAAAGGACATAATTTACTATGTAGTTGTGAACAATACTAATTTTTAATTGATTTTCTGTAAGTGGACAAGAAAAAATAACTGGAATTGAAATTGACAGCACAAAGAATGTAAATACAGAGTTGTTTCTCCTCTCTCTTTTTCTTTCTCTCTTTCTCTTTCTTTCTCAAATAAGCAAAATATCTATGAAAAACTACAGGAATATATGGATAATTCCTAGAAAGGACTATGCAATAATTATTTCACGTAATGTACTTGTCAGAACTATTTATTTTTAAAAACACAGAAAATATTGCAAGCACATCCATATTTGAATATATTTTGACAATTTGCAAAGGTATAAAAAATTTTGAGATGAAAGAAGTCTGGATCTAGTACCTTTCTTCACTTATTTCATTTGTTGCCTAAAATGAAAAAATATTGTGGTAGTACTAAAGTCATACTGTCAGAAATAACAGCATTTTGAATTGTCAAAATCTGAAAGTATGAAACACCTTTGTACAGTAAGAAGAATGTAATATTTATTCAAAATATCCAGCTTGAAATTATTACCGTACTTTATTTTTGGTTTTCATGATTGTAAAGCCTAAAGAATTGTTTTCTTTTACTACTCTAATCATCATATTGTCTCTGAAGGATTTATTCAACTTAAAGGATGTAGGTCATTTTTTAACTAACAGATTGTTCTCTCAGCAAAAGTTGTTCTTTGCTTCAGATGTATGCAACTAAAGCTATCTCAACAAATTGTGTTGATGTCCATAGTCACCTCAAAAGGAAAATAGGTGAACTTATTTTCCACGTCATATTGCTTTCCTACATACTTCTGATGAACTAAGAACTGTGTCATGATAAAATTTCCAGTTTCAGTAACTTGTGCACATAACAGAAAGATATAACAGATGTACGGACCCATAAAATTTTTTTCTCTCACATTTTATTTTTTGTCCTTATCATACAAGCTCAAAAGATACCCCTGTCGTCTCTCTCCCCTTTTCCGCCCCAGTTGTCCCTCATTTCACTATCTCCCCTTCCTCCCTTCCTTTAACCTCCTCCCTCCCCCACTCCCAGTACCTATCACTTCCTCCCTTCCATTTCCTAGAGCATCCTTTTGTGTGAATGCAAACCTCCCTCTGAGTCTTCCACCCATAAAGAAAAATTTTGAGAAATGACCATAAAGGTTTTTCAATTTTTCCAGATCTTAACCAAATCCTGTACAATCTATGGTTTCAGGTCAGACACGGAATACCTTTAGGGCTCACAAAGGCTCCCTTCCTGTATACATCTAAGAGAAGGACAGCAGTCAGCTGCCGTACGAATGAGTCCTTCCTTTCTTGCACAGCTTCGAAGCTGTTGTGGACCTGTGTGTCTCTTATGTAGCTCCTTCTTTCTAATCGTGCCTTAGATGATGGCTTTGGAAATTTTAGCATTTCAGATAGTGCGTGGAACTGGTGGTGCTGCTTCTAGCTTACTTCCTAATTTGTGACATGCCAGGGCCATGTCTAGGTTGCTTTTATTTATATACATGGTTATTCTGCTTCATGTCCCAAACAAAATATATGCTGAAAAGTATAATCATCAAAAGTGAGAACCAAAACACTTATTTGTTTAATATAATCCTAGATTGATATATTTTGTTTCTCCCATCTAGCTATGTACCTGTAAGGTGCAAGAATACATGAATAATTTAAAGATTAAGATAATATCACCACATTCAAATGACACTAGAAATACAATCAAATGAATCATAGATAATACAGCTTTGGATTTATTCAGGTTTTATTTACAATAGGCGTGAATAATAAGTCCATGTAATAAGGTAGCAAATGAATAGACTCTCTGCAAGAAAACAGTAATTTTAAAAGTAACACAAATTGAAAGTCTTGATTTCATCAAACAATTCAAATAAAGAAGCAAAAGGTGAACTTAATAGGAAACTATAGTAAGAATCACATTTTCTCAATGTCCCTTGCTGTCTTCTGAAGGTGATGCACATTACATACGACGGTCTTTCACTGTTTAACTTACAAAATAGTAAAGTAACAGAAAGTAAAATTTCTAGGAGAAAGTTTTACTAACAGAATAACACAGCTTTATGTAATTTGCAAGCTATGTTACTATTTTGACTGTGAAGCCACAATTTCGAAGATTCATAAGAATTTATATATTGTATATAAATATTTTGATGAGCTTTTTTAAGACACAAATAAGAAAATATGAGTATGCATTTGAAACAAATTCATAATGTATTATGTTGCTTATTGAAAAAATTGGTCACTAGTTTGTTATGTTTTCACTGATGTGATGTGCCTACCTAGTGTACACTTTTGACACAGGAGTGTTAATTTCCACTCATGAATTGCACTTATGACCTATGGTACATTACGATACCTTAGAATCTTGTAAAAGTAGAAATATTACACATGAAACTTTTCTAATTGAGCTGAAATGTTTCAATAAACTGACAAGACAAGCAAACCCAATTCTTAAGGAAAGGCTTTCTTGTTTCTCTGTTGTTTTTGTCTCCCTGTTTCCAACTATTTCTTTTTTTTTCTTTGTTTCTTTGTATCTTTGTGTCTTTGTTTCTTTGCTTTTTGATTCTTTCTTTCTATTTATCTATTTATTTCACTATATATTTTACTATACATGTATTTTGCTGTATATATATATATATCCATTATCACTGTGTATAAGCATATAATTATATATATGTAAACTTGATCTTGAGATGATGACTACATATATGAAATAAAAGTTGATCATTATATGTCCTGTGTAAGTGCTCCATCATTGATAGGATAGGATTTTGCATTTATTCTAATGAGTTACCTTGAGTGTCAACTTGACAAGATCATGAGCCACCTGGGAGATAAGCCTTCAGGCACAACTGTCAGGGATAATCTTGATGATTTCAGTTTTGGAGATACCAGGAGGAATTATCTTAATTACCCTGACATGGGAATGCTAGCCTTTAAAGTGGGAGATGTTATCCTTTGGATTTGCATCATGGGCTTCCTGAAAATAGGAATGCTAGTGAAGCACCAGTGTCTATTTCTGTCTACTTCCTAGCTACAGATACAGTATGATAGCTACCTGGCAGTCCTGCTACCAACATCCCTATCATGATGGATAGATTCTGAGATGTAAGCCACTTTAGCTTTCATTTCTTTTTTTAAAATACATTTTTATTATTATTTCAGCGCATACAAACTTAATAGGTACACCAGTTCCTTCCCTCCTCCTCCCCCCGAAGCCCCTGCTCCCCCTCCCCTCACCCCTCCCTCCCCATCCCCCCGTGCCTCCCGCCCCAATTACCAGAGTCCTTTCTTGTGCATGTCTGACTCTCCTCTGGGCCCTCCTCTCCGATGACATACAAGGACCCAGTGGCATTTCCCTGAACCCTTTCCTGTGCTCCCCTTAAGCATAGGAACACCACTGTGGCTGTCAATCCCTTGTCTCCAAGGATCTTGGTGCCTTTAGCAGATGCTAGACTTTGTGAGGTCAATAGTGTGTTGGACATTGCACCGGGCATGCAATGTCCAATTATGATTGCTTCGGCCCTAACTTGTGTGGAGTATCTTGCAAATCATTGCTCCTCCCATCCTTTTGCTCTTACACTCTTACTGCCCCTGCTTCTGCAAATGTCCCTGAGCTTCAGGATGGGGAGGGATTAGTCTGGCCTAGTTCTAGGTGGTTGATATAGAGTCTTTGAAGTTCTGGATAGTGGTTTGTTGATTTTCTTTTGCAGTTTTCTTGCTCCTGCAATGTCCTTCACTCCATCATGATGGGTACTGTATGTCACCCCCTGGCCAGAGACAAAAAGCTGTTAAACTGCAGTCTTATTATAAGAGCACATTTAAGGGTAGATGTAATACTTATACCCAAAAGTGGGATCACAGGGTCATATGGCATTTGCCAATGGGAGGGGTCAATCACCCATTTGCAAAATGGTTACTTTTTAATCTGCCAGACTATATACCCTCCCCTTCTGGTGAGTTCATACCCCCTTAGTTGTAAATGATCAGGAACGAATGTCTGTGAACTTAACCAGGTGTCACATTACTTTCTTGCAGTCCTTGATGGAGGCCTATTTTCTCTACTGTAACATGGTCACTTCTCTCCTTGTTTCTGGTGTGGCACTCCAACCCCATCCCTCCTATTCATAATCCTTGCAATTACTGTAGGTAATACATAGATTTACCTATGAGTGTCTCAAGATGGGCTGGGTGGGTTTGGTACTAGGAGCCACCTATTAGGGAATACATACAGCGCTTAATTTTCTGGGTTTGGGATACTTCACTTAATATAATTGTTTCTAATGACATGCATTTCCCTGCAAATTCCAGTAATTCATCATTTTTGATGGCTGAGTAGTACTCCATTGTACTACATAGATATACCACATTTTCCTTATCCACTCGTCAACTGTTGGACATTTGGGTTGATTCCATGTCTTTGCTATTGTAAACAGTGCTGCTATGAACATGGTTGTGCTTGTGCTATCGAGGTGAACCTCTGCTGTATGGGGGGTTATACCCAAAAGTGGAATCACAGGGTCATATGGCATTTCAATCTTTTAATTTCTTTAAGAATCTCCAGACGGCTCGCCAGAGTGGCTGTATGAGCCTGCATTCCCACCAGCAATGTAGGAGAGTTCCCCTTTCTCCACATCCTCTCCAGCATTTTTGCTGACCCATACTTGTCACCATGTACAAGACTTAATTCCAAATGGATCAAGGATCTTGATATAAGGCCAGAGACTATAAAAACTATAGTTGAAAGGATAGGGAACTCCCTCGAGCTGATTGGGCTAGGCTAACATTTCCTAAACAGTCATCCAATGGCACAATCACTGCTACCAACTCTCAACAGTTGGGATCTTGTGAAATTAAAGAGCTTTTGTTCAGATAAAGAGATTGTAACATGAGCTCAAAGGCAACCCACAGAATGGGAGAAAATCTTCACTAACCACATATCTGATAGAGCTCTACTATTCAGAGTGCACAAAGAACTTAGAAAACTAAACACCAAGGAATCTAATGGCCCAATTAAAAAATGGGTCCTGGAACTTAAAAGAAATTTTACCAGGGATGAAATTAAAATGTCTAACAAATATCTTCAAAAATGCTCCACTTGTTTAGCCATCAGGGAAATGCAAATCAAAACTTCCCTGAAATATCATTTCACCCCGGTCAGGATGGCAAAAATCCACAATACAAACAGCTTTCATTTCTGTAAATTATTTTTGTTTGATATTTGGTCTCAAGAATAAGTAACAGAGGACTGATGTAGGTATTTTGTGGTTACCCAGGCTCTAAAAAATTGTTTCATCATGTTGGAATTTTGGTGGAATATTATCTTTGATCTGTCATCAATTCTCTATCTGGGGTGAACAGAAGCTCTTATCTTTCCACGGTAAGGTAATGAGACAAGCACATTCAGCAAGATGGAAGGAAAATATAAACAATGTGAGTCCACATATATCAGAGGGAACAAGGAGATTAAGAAAATGTCTCTTTGTATTGTTTGCTTTAAAAACGGAACTTCATTAAAATATAGAAGAAAGAAATGAGGCTGAAGAATCCAAACAATAAATAGCAGAATCTCCCCCATTTTTAAGAGTGTTTCTTGTTTCTCCTTTGTGTTCACTTACACTGGACAAGATAACACAGGAGAAAATGAAAACAGCAACTCAGTTCATTTTCCTTACAGTCCTCCTGTACTGCCAGGAAAATAAAGACAGACTATATCAGCAGCATATGTGCTTCTCAGGAATCAAAGGAAAATGCATTAAAGTAGTTTAGTGCAGTGTTCTCAATGTTTTGGTAAGAATTATATATACATTGTGATTAAAGCATTTTTTCATTTTTGTTATTCACCTATAAACATTGAATCCCTTTGTATTTTCCTTGAACACTGCTAATGTCAAACAGAATAAATATGAAATTTAAAATCTGCATTGATATTTGTTTTTCAAAATTATTTGGAAGAATATGTTGATATATAAAAATACTTTGACAAGTTGAGAAAAACAGGAATTGCAACCTTTAAACTGAGCAAAGTTTCTTATTTGTTGAATATATTGTTTCTTCTATCGTTAGTCCTCATAGTTTCATGCTGCTTCATGTACCAGATTTAACAGGAAGAACAGAGGTAAACTTCTAGAGAATGCAGAAATATCTATCCATCGGTAATTATGCCTTAGAAATCTTAGAATTTTAGCTTACAAATTGCAGTCACTTCCAAACTGTGCCATATAACTCTTTGGAAAATTCATGCTTAAGAGCCCAGTGTTCAAAAGTTGCCTCATTCAATTTTCTCTGAAAACTTACACAATTAAAATGCAGTATATTACTTGAGAATATAGTTCAGAGGTAGATGCTTGTCTAGCATAAAAAAGCCTAAAGCGTGAACTAAAGCAGTCATAATAAACCAATGTGTTAATCTAGTCAATGGATAGATTGGATCTATCCAGATCCCAAAATATTTATCACAATGCTACCAACCTAAGAAATCATGTTTCCTCTTCCAAAACAAAAGGACTGTGAAACAGGCTGTTGAGAATCCATCAGTGATTGAGATGTATTGGGGTCAATTGTACTTCATTCACTTCTCATTCTGTGGATGCTGCATAATAAAGAATTCTTACTGTTAAACTCAGAATTTTATTCTATAACTACATCATTCAGGAAATTATCCAAGTCATCATCAAATAAATTCCATATTTTCCTTAAAAATTGAAAAAAATAAATCAACTTTCAAACGTGACTCTTTTTTGATATTGTAGTTTTCTCAATTTTTAGACAGCCTAAATCAATCAACAAAAAAAAGAAAAAAGTGAGAATGAAATCCAAAGAAAAGAATGTCCTATAAAAGTGTTCAAATAGCCACATGTGTATTAGATGAAAATTTTCATTTCATTAAATAATGTAGAATTTTTGTCCTCTTTACAGAATGATGGATTTACATTATTCTGTCAGCCCCATGTCAGAAGAGACATTCCAACTCCCAAAGCTTTGACATCAGGGCTCTTTGAAAGCCTTTGCCCAATGTTTTTATTAACTCAATTTAATGGAACCTTTTTTATGGTGACCTTAAGAATTTAATAACTTCTCCATGCAAGGACAATACACCTGCAGGCTCCAGTGGGATTGAACTGCAGTAGTTCAATATGTCTGCTGGAACACTTTTAAAGGCAAGCTGGGCAGAGGGAAAAGCAGCTGCAGAGACTAGTGCTTTCCCCTGAAAGACAGCTATCCCTTCTGTTTGTGATGATTAATCCCAGACACGTAGGCAATCTTGATGGTTGCTAAGGTCCTACGTAGCCCCCCCCGCAGCTTCTTAATAATATTAATCTAACTTTGATCATGTCAGATATGCTAGCGCTGTTCAATTGTGAAGCATGTCTCCTCCTGACAGACATTGTGCATATTTTATAGATAGAATCAATATGTTATTAGTCAACAGTCTGACACTAGCCCATAAATTAATCCTTTTTCTGTCAACCCAGCAGTTTCAAGTCTTTTGTATCCTCATTCCTGGAGTATAGATAGAACCTGGCTTAATCCAATTAAGATAAAATTAACTTTTTTTCCCCAATGTGGTACTTTCCTTCTATGTTAATTCAGATCTCTATGGACAGATGCTTCAAGCAAATAATTTTATGCTTGACCTTTCTGGTGCCAGATTAAAGAGGTATAGATAGATTCCTGGGAAGTCAATGAGCTGTCTGTGTGTTTTCACTCTCTAACTTCTTAGCCCTGCTGGAAAAAATGCAGCTGAACACGGAGGCTTGCTAAATGACAGTGATATATTTATTTGGGCTACAGAAAGGACTCTGTCAGTTCAGCTCTGTACTTAGTATATGATGTCTCTTTGTCTTTTTGAAAGGCAAATTAATAATAGGGTGTGACAGTACCAAGGGAATTATTGTAGATTTGACAAACCAGGAAGGTCTGAACAAGCTATAATTTTCAAAACTAACAACTTATACTTACTTTTTTCCTTATATTACTTGCAAAGAGAAAAGAATGATTAAAGATTATTTTCCTGATAAAGATATTAAGTCTAGACTGTCTCTATCATTTGGCCCATAAAGAAATCATGTAGGGCAACCTAGTAAGCTTTCTCCTAAAAAGTCTAGTATACTTACCTTCATGGTTCACTGGTTGTCATGTTTTAAAGATTACAGATGTACTAATCTTCAGGTCACTCTTTAAAAGGAGTTTGTCTCCTGAACAACATTGTTTCCATCTTCTGTACCTTTCTCTCTCCTCCAACTCACACTTTCCTGCCCTTATGGGCTCCATTAAGACATTTAAAGAGATGGTACGCTTTGCTCTACAAATAAAACCTGGTTTTGGAGGAAAGATAAATGATAAGTCACTTCTGGTTCTGAGTAAAATTTGAAGAAATATGGTGGCTCCTCAGAGACTTATGAGAATTGAAGTCTTAGATACTGCAGTAGCCAAGTGAGATAGCAGGCTGACATTTATTTCAATAAACTCCTTGCTCTGGCTCCTGATTACCTCTGGTGGTACTGGGCAGAGGGTGGCAAGCCTAAAAAGCAGAGAATATACCATAGAAAGTAAAAAAAAAAAAACTCAGCTAGAAAAAAGGGTAACAGCATCATAGATTTCTTACTCAACACCAAGAAGACAATGGCATATAATCTGTATATTTATTTTGGAATGTTCTTACAAAGCTGTGTGTTCAACATCTGCATTCCTTGATAGGGTGGGACATCCTCAATGTAATTGTTTTACTGTGCATGTATATGTGCATGAATATATCAATACTTTTTACGAATAAATTTGATAGAAACGTTTGCAAAATTATCATTTTAAGCCGCTTCACGAAAGACATGATTGTTTGTATCTCCTCCTAGCTGAGGACTGCTGTGTGAAAACTCTTGAGAATTTGAGAAATATCTCATGGTGGCAATTCCTTTCTCAAGCTTTATTTATCAATTTTCATATATTTATTCATCAAATAATGATTTAGCTTAACTTCTTTCCTTAAAGATAGCTTTGTTTACAACTAGTCTATGGTAAAAGCTGTATACAATTATGAATCAATTCCTTTTTCTCAATATTTTCAAAATATTTAATCAATATTTTATATAGTTATTTTTGGTTCTTGTCATGGCCATTTAAAAGACAGATGTTTGTTATAATTGAAATTTGATTGTTTTTCCAAATGTACTGTGTAAAGACTTTAGGTCACTGATGCATGAATATCCCTAAGTGCATCCTGGTAGGTGAGTAGATAATGAAAACTCTGGTATCAGCCTATAATCAGTCATGATGGTATATTTGAAAGGAAGGAGACTTTAGGAGGTAAGTTCTAGAAGGGGGAGTAGGTCATTGAAATGTGCACTTGATATGTTCATGTTTTTTTATCCTTTCCTTTGTATTTTTGTGCCTTTTTATGCAGCTTTATATCTTGTTTCATTCCAAGTCCACATATAGAAGAGGAATGTTCATGAAATGAAACCTTTGAAACTATGAACCAACATATCAGTCCTTTAAATTGACTTTAAGTTCTTTTTCTTAAATTAAAGAATCTTGACGAAGGCAAATGTTTTCTTCATGTTGTGATCAACTTATTTTTCCTTTCCAATGTTGGCAAAGTGCTAATCCTGCTACAGTTTAATAAAGGTACTTGTCTTGATTTAATCTGTGTGGATTTATTAGAATCCCTACATAGATGTTTTTCTCATAAAATTCTAAACATTCCTTTTCTCTTTCAGTATAGATTAAATCTCACTGTCCTTAAAAGTTTGCAATTCCTATATGTTTAAATTTTATCTCTGGTAAATGGTTTCAAACCCATGCTAATTTCCGTAGGTATCCAAGATTGGTTACATATGAATGATTTATACTAATGATTGATTGCAAGTAATTGAGACAGACTAGAAAGCAACATTCCTTACTGACTTTTAACACTACTTACAACAATAAATATTAGTTTTCACTTGGATTCTGCTTGCCTTTTTTGATTGGACACAAGCTAGAATGTGACTATATAAACAGATGGGTATCAAAGACTTTTTTTCTCATTTGACAGAGCAAATGTTCCCTTAAGACCTCTCCAATCTTTTATAGGATTATAGATAATAATCCTTAGATTATTATCTAAGACACAATGTATATTTTGGATCTAAGAAATTAAAACCTTGTTCTGTGAATCTTGGATCATTCCGAGGTATAACTCTTCTTTCTTTCTCTGTCTTTACCTGTTTGACCTCCAGCAAAGCCTTCTGAGTATACCCACACAGTGTTGCAAAATACTCCAATTATTGACCCCATGTAATTTCTGCACTTGCATTTATCCAATATCCTTGGGGCAAAATCTACCTCTAGGACATGCTTGTTCCCTGATCTCCTTTCCAGTTTTCTTTGTTTTTCAGCTCCTGAAGTTTTTCTGCAAGATCAGCATTTTAGTTAGAAATATTTTTCTAAAACATATACATTCTTGGCAAATTTTAGATACTTACAGTGGGAAAGTCTTTAGAAATGTCTAATGTGTCATATCATCTGCTATATAGACAGAGAAAACGAGAAAGAAAGGAAGAACCTGTAACTAAATGGGACCTAAGTCTTTACCATTTACCAGGGATTTTTTTTCTTAAAGAAATTACAATAATATTGTTCCCAATAAGCACACACACACACACACACACACACACACACACACACACACGCACACACACAAGCATCCCAAATCTCACATCAACTTAGTAAAGTGTATTTGATTTATGCTGAGAGCAAATGTATTACTTTTATATGGGGAAACTATTAATGTTTCAAAATATATTCTTCTTCTTTGTTATGGTTAACAGATCATATAACCATGTAGTATTTTGCTTTAGATCATATTCTAGGTTGAATGATGATTAGTTAAGGAAATGATTAAACTTTTATTTAACCTTAAGAGAAAGGATAAGGACATCATTGCATTCATTAATAACTGGATATAATGAAAAGTAAAAAATTATGTTTGCACTGGCAAGTTGCTGGACACTGACATAAAGAGATGCATTTCAGTTCATTTACTGATTCACTAAGTAAGGGAGCAGAATTCCTAAACTATTGAAAGCAAAGCTGTTCACATATGTGTAGTTCTGGCCCCTCTCTCCCGACAACCTGTGAAAACGAGGACCAAACGTCAATCTGACATGCTTCCTTGGCAGGTGGTGTCTACTTGGCACAGAAAAGGGATAGTTCCTCATCTCTTCTGCACTGGGCCTGCTTGCCTTCCTTTTAATTGGCACCTTTCTCTTGTTCTAGTGGCAGGAGGCAGGAGCTCCATGTGTGTGCTACAACTGAGCAGTAGGGCCAACCAGCCTCCTTCAAAAAGACTCTAAGCTTCACTTCTGAGCTTAGATTTTTGCTGGTTTCATTGGAAAAAAAACCTTGGAATACACATTTCACCTGTAAAAAGATAAAAGACGTATCACATGGTGAAACCATCTAGGGGCCAAAGAAGGAGACAGTTGGAGATGGACTATTTAAAAATCTCTTTTGCTGCTTCTGATAACTTAAGAGAAGGATAAAAGTTTCTAGGCAGAGCTCAGAAGGCTGAAATAATGCACACAGACTGCTGATTTCTGTCTTTTGAACCTAAGTCCTTTTCATTACCTGGAGAGGTCATGATTTCCCCATAGGAAAGTACAACACAATAAAGCAAAACTTTAGAAAGGTAAAAAATAAAATATAATAATATTTTAAAAAAGCACAATTAAAATAGGAAATCTGTAATTGAAAGTATGATGTAGAAAGTGTGTCCAAATATTCTGCAAATTTGGACAATAATTAGATGATGTTTTCTTTAAAAAGAGAATTTGGTTAATTTGCTCATATTTCCAGCTTGACTTTACTGGAGTTACATAAAGGTTCATATAAACATTCATAAAGAAAAGATATATCTATGATACTCCTGAGTTGTAATTATTTTGAAGTGTGTGTGAATGAGTCAGTAAGCATCTTCAGATAAGGATCCAATTTAACTAATATCCCATAGAGAATGTCCCATTCACTATAAGACTATCAATAATTTCTTTGCAAGTAGTGAGTTCTCTTTTAATGACATAATATTTTATTAATTGTATCCTGCATAATACTAAAGACTCTAAGTAATGGGAGCATTTTATTCAAATCTCTGTGAGAATAAAATATTATTGCAGGGCTGGAGAGGTGGCTCAGGGGTTAAGCCTCCGCCTTGCAGGCGGAAGATCCTGAGTTCGGATCCCAGATCCCACATATAGACGCCAGGCGAAAGCGGGGGCGGCCTGCACTTCTGGTCCTAGTATAGCGGACGCTGTGAATCCCGGGGCAGAAGGAGGTGGAGGCGTCCATGGTGGTTTCCGAATTCGTCCGTGGTTCTACACACACACAGACACACATGCGCGTGCACACATACACACACACACACACAGACACACACACGCACGCGCACATACACACGCACATGCGCACAGTTGAATAAATAATAATAATAAAAAAGTTTAAAAAATAAAATAAAAATATTATTGCAGTGAATTTTGAATATTACATTGCTAAATTTTACTTGCAAACTTGTTTTATTATTCGCTAAAATTGTGGGATGTTTAAGAAAACAATCCTTAAACTACAACTTTGGAAGATAACTCTCAGTGACTTGAATTATGATAATTGTAAATTATAAGTATCATAAATTATATTCTCTAATTTTCTATTTTTTTATTTCTCTATTTTATAGTGCTTTTTGTACATTGTCTTCATGGCCAAAAAAATGCATGCTTTTAATGTAAAAATGATCATGAATCATAATTCTATAACTAGTGAAAATATTACCTTAGTGATGTTCCAATTGTATATAAAATATGAGAGATAAGGCTAATTTCATTGCTATTATCATCTTTATTATGATGATTTCATAAGTACCAACATTTTGATCACAATGGAGAAAAACTTTCTACTTAAAATTCAATTTTTAATTACTTGGCTATATTTCCTTTTTTCACTGCACAACTTTAAATATTAAATTAACAAGAACAGGAACATAATAATGGACACAAATAGGAATATTTCTGCAGCTTTTTATTTTATAGTCAAATATATATAAAGTTTTTGTTCATAAAGTTCCTCTGTTTTTGTTTATTTATATGAACTTTGTGAAATTCTCACATATATTTGGCATTTAAATGTCATCTGCAACAGTAAGAAAAATCTTTCTGATTATCTCATGATGGTGTATTTATATTTTTCAATACTGACTGAATTTCAGAGAACCTTAGAGACATCTTGCTAGAAATTGCAACAATGTGCACACTGTCCCATTGTGTTTGCTCTAAGTAATTTTAAATTCCAAGCACAATGCTTGAATCTTTCAAGGCAATGATTGTGAATGTGTGTGTGTATGTGTGTGTATGTACGTGTGTGTGAAGTGTCTTATTCATGTTTGTGCAAATACAAGTGGCCATACTCCCTACCTAACAGAAAAATGTTGGCAAGCTAACTTTGAAAAGCTTTCAACTAATACCAGAATGTCATAAAAATAATAATAGGCTTATTGAAGGCAGGCTTATACAACCATTCTAGCAATCAGTATAGTGATTTCTAAAAAAAGTTAAAGATTGAAATGCCTTATGACCTTGCTGTACTACTTCTGGGAATAATTCCCCAATGAAGAAATTCACTACAGTGACATTTGCATGACCATGTTCATTGCAGCACTGTTTACAATAGAAAGTCATGGAATCAGCTCAAATGCCCAATGGTTGACAAATGGCTGAGGAAAATGTGTACATTTATACAATGGAATACTACTGGCAGATAGATGGTAACCATCCGACAAATGGGATACTGACCCTCCCCGCTGCTATGTCCTACTCCTATTCTATCTATCTTTGATTCACCTCTTATATTAAGACCTTTATTTAAACAAGCTTTTATCTTTGATAAGAGGTGATCTTCCATACCAATCAGGATGGAGCCAAAGGCAGTGAAGGAAAAGTAAAACTGCAAACAACAACAAACCATAATTCAGGACACCAAATATCCTACATTAATCACCTGGAACCAGACCAGCCAAATCTCTCCCCATCCTAAAGCTCAGTGAACCTTGCAGAAGAAGGGGTAGCAAGATTGTAAGAGGCTAAGGATGGGGAAGACTAAAGATTTGAATGTTACTACACACAAGTTAGGGCTGCAGCAACCAGAACTGAACTTTGCCTGACCTGCACAATGACTGACATGTCAATGATCCCACAAAGTCTAGTATGGATCACAGGGGGGGAAGGCTTCAGGCAGTAGGATCCTTAGAGGTAAGGGATTATCAGTCATAATAGGGTTCCTATACTAACAGGGAGCCCAAGAAGAGGCTCCAGGTTTTGCCATTGAGTCCTAAACCCTCACTAGGGTGGAGGACTCAGAGGGAGGTTTGGCATTCACACAAAAGGATGCTCCGGGGGATGGGAGGGAGGAAGGGGGAACTGGCAGAGGGGGAGGGAGAAAGTGGGGAGAGTGCAAGGGGGGATGAATGGGGAGAGGAAGAGGGAGGGAGGAGATGGGGTACCTATTGAGCTTGTATGATTAAGAAAAAAATAAAATGTGAGACAAAAAATGGTAATAACTCCATGTAATTAACAAAAATTTTTCACATAATGTTAAAATGCTAACTTTGAAAACATTCTGAGAAAGATGGCAGTTTAGAAACTGTATCTAAGAGAGCATATGTGGTCAACAGCTGAAGCACTACTAATGTTTTACCACTATAGTCAGATGCCCTCGCAGAAACCACAGTTTGATGACCAGAACTTACTATGAGTAACAGGCAACCTCTCCCATAAATAGACCTGGTCACTACTATTAGCACTGTGCTGATGAGGTGTCATATCTACATTACTACTTAGTATTAACTTCCAGCCAGTGAATTGGTCATATGAGCAGAACTGGGGATTTTGAAGCAAGAAGGTTTGACATGTTGATGACAAACCTGGAGACCCATCTAAAAGGGGTAAGCATGGTAGGATGTAGCATTAGTATAGTCAGTTACCAAAACCTGAGAAAGACATCAGAAAAAAATGATCGAATCTTGCTCACCATTGCTGGGGAAAAGTTAGATGAATGCCAGAAAGTATGCAGTGAATTGCAATGTAATAGTCTACAAGCATGTAATAATATTCAAGTGGATGTGTAGTCTATACTCACATAGTCTATATTCACACAATCTCACTTGGAAAGGCAACAGGATTTAAGTTGTAGCAATAGCTGAGACAACACATCCTCTCTGTCCCTGTGTATAGGGATTAATAAAAATGACATCTTAGGACAGGGAGAAATCTTACCACAATCTTATCACACCATGAAGAAGAAATGCTAGTGAAGGGCATATTACTTTCTGTTGAATGCTATTGTAATTTTTTAAAAAATATTTAGTTATATATATGCATATATGCATATATATGCTTTATTTTTAATCATGCTCTAAATGATTTGTTAAAGTACTGCATTCATGATTTCCTTTCCTGGATATTTTCTGCTGTTCATATTGGGCATACTCTCCATGACCTCCCATATCTGTAACCAGTATACTTTCCTTCTCACACACATTTTATCACCTTTTTCTCTATTTCCACATTTCTTCTTCTTTTAATTGTTTTCTTTCTGAAGACAACAAGAAATATACTATGAAGTACGTTTTTCTATAGCTATACACAAATTCTCTGTACCTTACTGGGAATATGATTGAAAAGTATATATTTCTCATACTTGTTAATATTTATACTACTAGGAAGTCATTGGTGTGAGTTACAATCGTTTCTCAATAGAAAATAGAAAATACAACTTATATGGAAGACAACCAGAAAAAAGAAAAATAAATAAAAACTATTGGAGAAAGGGGGAAAGTTAGTCAGCAAGTATATGTGTAACACAATATAGAGAAACACAGAATATGAGACAACACTTATCAAAACACATTCATAACTTCCCATAAGAGAAGCTAAAGATATGAATGTAAGGGTGAAATCAAAGTAAGAATTCACTGCCCTGTGTTTAAAATCAATGGTCAGTTGAGATTCAAATAAGTAGATGAACAAAGCAAATAAATCAATTAAGTATATGAACAAGAAATCTGCCTAATATAATAATAAAAGCAACAATTTAGAGGAGAAATGCAAAATGTTTAAATTATCATTCAGCAAGGAAATTCAAACATTGAAAAACAACCAGATCGAAGTTTCTAAAAATAAAATGTGAAGGCATCATAATAAAGAATAAGTAGAACAAAATTTATTCAGTCATACATAATGAAAAAATTATTATGACCCAAACTTCCAAATAATTTGGGATGCATTCAAGAAACCATGAGTACATGAAGTAGAGAAAGAAGACATGAAATATATATATGTAATTTAATCAAAGTTATGGCAGCAGAAAGTTTTCCTAGCCCAGAGAAAGAAATGGATAACTGGGCAAGAGTCATGGAGATTTCCAAACAAAAAACTCTCCATGAAATTATTGGTTAACATGCCAGGTGAAGCAAATACTACTAGATATAAATATATACTCATATGTGCAGTTAGTAAACATCAGAATATCATCAGACTTTTTATCAGCAGTCAGGAAACTATAGAATTACATATTCCAAGTTCTGAAAGTAATTAACGGTCTGCCACACAAGCTGACTATGTTGAGCTGACGATGTTTTTGTTGCACTCATGAACTCAATGTAAATGCAACTATTTCCACAACAACTACACAAGATTTGGCCCCTCACCACTTCATCACAGAAGGGTGGAGGACCATCATGAGGTACTGAGGTTTAATGATGTCTCTGGGAAGTAAAACTTTCTCTAGTAGAATGCCCACTATGCATCATTCATATTCTGACTTTCTCTCAGGAACATGCTATCAAGATGAAATTTAGTGAAAGATGTACAAGAAAGACAGGAAAGTAGGAGGAAGATTGATTCAGAGGAACGTTTTCAATGAAAAAGGAAGACAGGATGGAATTTGTTAATATGTAGTGAAAAGGACTTAAATTTATTGTGTTCATCTATGACATTATAAAAGAAAAAAGTTAAAAATATTCTAGCCTATTAATTAAAAAGAAAAATTGAAAAATAAGCTTTCTAAAAACAATACAGAAATGTTCAACATGTCTAAAGAGCAATATTATATTATATATTACTTTGCTCATTTTCCAATTATCACTTATGAGAATTTTCTGTCATGAATAGTCACAAAATGAAAATAGACTTGGTGTCAGTACACCTACCAATTATTCCAGCAATCCCAACACTTTCATTCTCTGTCTCTGTCTCTGTCTCTGTCTCTGTCTCTGTCTCTGTCTCTCTCTCAGTTAAAACCACGGATTTATATGCGAGAAAAATACTTGGCCATTGACCATTGATTCATATCAGTAACCCAGCCCAAACGGAGAATTAAACCAACCTATCAATCTCTCCTCCTCCATATTTGTTGCAGCAGCATTCACAATATCCAGATTTCAGAGATAAATAATATTAACTCATATTTGTCACTAAATGAATTGAAAAAGAGCACACATTTATGCCTCTGCTCCTACATCATACCACCTTACTAAGATACACTACTCAGCCATGTAATAAAAAGATACAAGCCTGTAATTAACAGGCACACTAATGGTTCTTGAGACCATTATATTAAATGATATGAGCCACAGATTCTTAAATTGATTCATGGGTGGAATTATTCAATATCATTTTGAATATTATTTTTAGAAATTCACAGCAGAATAAGGGTTTCTAATGCTTCAGAAGAGTAGGAAGAACACTCAATGGCTCCTATGCTGTAAATAACACATACAAATTTTAAAAATTAAAGGAACTTTAAAATAGAATATTGAGGGGCTGGAGAGGTGGCTCAGGGGTTAAGCCTCCGCCTTGCAGGCGGAAGGTCCTGAGTTCAGATCCTAGACCCCACGTATAGACGCCGGGCAGAAGCGGGGCTGGCCTGCGTTTCTGGTCCTGGTGGGCGGAGTCTGTGAATCCCGGGGCAGAGTAAACAAGGAGGAGGTGGAAGCGTCCGTGGTGGTTCCCGAAATCATCCGTGGTTCTACACATACACACACACACACACACGTGCACACATGCATACACGCACAATTGAATTAAATAATAAAGATATTTAAAAAAAATAGGATATTGAATGTTGTTAGACAAAAAACTAGACCATATTTACAGTAATATATCTGATAATAATATTCATCTGATTGGCAAAAAATAATGAAATCATTTTATTTACTTTTTTAGTTATCACATAGGTGATGTTTATGACAAAAATTAATTAAACCATTTTTATTTACTTTTTAGTTAGCATATAGGTGATGTTTCCTTATGGCACATTCATGCTTGAGTTTGTTTTTACTGAGACTACTTCCTCCCACTATTTCCTCATCCCTTCCCTTGACACTTCAGGTCTTACTTTCATGCATGTGTGTTTTCTGACTTTTGTGTATATGTGAAAGGGACATTGTTAGCATGATTAGGAAAACATGATGACATGTACTTAAAGACTCTGTCTCTTTGTTCTTAGTATTCATTTATGTAATTTAACCAGTGACACAGTTTTTATTGGCTTCTTCAAGGACAGTGCTATACAGAATTTTAACATGTTATCACTTACAGTTTAAAATTTCAGTTCAATACTTTTCCTATGTCATGGATCTTCAGTAAGATTAATTTCCATTTGCTATATCATGCCATTATTTATTTTTTGAGAAAGACATCAATATATGAACACATTCTATGATGGTTGTTGTATGCAACACTAATGACATTAGTTTTGATGCTGTTAGAATGACATCAGTAAAAAGAAAAAAAATAGAATTAGTTACGTAGGATGTTGTTACCAGGACTGAAAATTAAACTCAGGGTTTCATCAATCCTAGGAAGAAACTCTTGGTGACCTTCATGCCCAGTCCCGAAATAATTCTTCAGTATTTAAATTCAGTAATCTAAATTCTTTCTCTGTCTTCTGTTTGTGGAGAAACATGAAATCAGTAATTTCTGTAAGATCCCCATTGCCCTTGAAAAATCATATTCTCCAGCCCCACATTGTTTCTTTCATCATTAAAAGAAAATTTAAAAAAATTGAAATCACCAATTATTTTTTAAGTTCATCCCTCCTATTCATGTATGTGTATGATGAAATAAAGTTTGAGGAGATATCTAGAATGAAAATGCCTATATTTGGTGCCTATGATTTAGCAATATATTAAGAGCCAAATGAAGAATAGACAGAAATAGAGTAAAGCATAAGCCCATAATCAGTGTCTGGAGTATGTGGTCACATTGGTGTGAGAGTAAAATTGATGAATGTGCCCATTTGTTCAGTCGTTTAAGCAGTGTAATTTGGAAGTGAACAAAAATTTACTAGTCTTTTCCTGTACCACCATCAAACAACTATGAACGAGACTGTGGCATAAACAATTTAAGGGCCTCATCAAAACAATTCAGTCTTGTTAAGCAGTGTAATTTGAAAGTGAACAATACCTAATATCAGGTAATTACAGCTTTATATTCCTGAATGTAAACTCACTGCAGATCTCCATTTTTATGAATTGTAGATTCCCTGCAGATAAGCACATTCACATATCCAGAGCTAACACCATGTGCATCCATACCAGCCCTACACAAATTCACTGATTTTAGACCTCCTAGAAATCTTGTGATATCATCACTTTGTCCATGCACCACTTTTAACATGTAGGAAATGACCATCACTAGTTGATAGATATGGTTGGGAGAAGAAGAGATCAGTGTAGCCACAGTTGACTGAGAATTATATGTAGAACCACACATTTGAGACGTATGTAGTATGGAAATCAGGCACTTGTTTGCAAGATAAACCTAACTATTAGCTCTGTATATTTAAAATTGAGCCAAATTTACAATTACTTCTGTTTTTAAAAATCATGGCAAGCAAAACTCAGGAGGGGGCAGCAAAGTGCTGTCTGGGCAAGAGAGATCATACAATTTCAGAGGTGGAGAAAGATTAGTGTGTATGTAAAAGTCATGCCAACTCCATGTCAACCTTCTTCAAAATCATGAATTTTACAGCACCTCTGATTTTGTAGACTTTATTTGGATCTAATTTTATTTCTGTTCCTCCAAAAATTCTCACTTCCTAACCTGGATGATTTAGTCCTTATTCATCTTTACCTTATTGGTATCTCAGGGTTGTGGTATTGTTTGATTTTTATTTTGGTTTGCTTATGGTTCATATTTTGTTTTTTATTCATTTCCACTAACCCCTTTTCAAAATATGAATTCCCACTGATATACCAATGCCATCTCTATTATTATTTGGGATAACTTTGGTGACAATTGGAAAATCATGTCACCTTTGGCATAATGGACCCCAAGTAAAGTGAATTTTCGTTAACTACCCCAACTATCGCTCATATTATAAAAATATGTAAATATTGCCATTGACTTTTTCTAATATCTAGGATATATAATTATCATTCAATCAGATGTCTCAAACAGCATGAGTGTCAGACATATCAAAAAGCAAATGTATTACTTTGTTCAAAATATGTCCTCTTTGCTTTAATAGTTATGAATAATTTTATGAAATTGCTATGAAATAATGTTATTATTAATGATTTCCTGCTAATTTCAGTTGATATATGAATATCAAACTTTACATTTAATAATCTCATTATTTGAATCATGTATCAAGGCTTTCAGTGATGATGATCTTGATGGAATCACCATTTGTAATCAGCAAAATTGGACATAATTGACTGAATTGTCCTTAATTTATTTCATAGGAGATAAAACCTTTGAATGTAATCAAATTTGTAATGTATTCAGATGAGGAATACAGCAGGATTAACACAGAAGAGGTTCATGGAGACTATTGTTGATCGATCCTTAAATTAGAGGATAGTAATTGGAAGAAGTAGAAGGGCCAGGGAATTTTAAATTATTTGCCCATGGAAAGCATAAAATAAAAGAATATTTGACCTAATTGACACATAAAAAATATAATGAAAGTTTAATAAAACAAATAATGGACAGGTCAGCAAGATACATGAAATGAAATATTATAAAGTTCTTCATGGGTTATTTGAGAATCCAGTTTACTTATTTCTCAAATTATAAAAGACCTAATAGCACATGCAAGTGCAGAGATTAAAAGCATCTCACAAGAGCCGACTCCTTTGCATGAATCTCTTGCTCACTAGACCTACAGAATTGGGAACCTAGTTCTCAAGTCTCTAAACAACAAGGCAGGTGTCTTCCAACCTAAATTTATAGAAAGCAATATGTTTATTAAAATTATTCTCAACTCTATTGCACTTCTGGATTGCACATAAAGAGACTACTATGAGATTTACTATGTGAGTAAATGACTTCTCTTTTATATTGCCTGAGATCACCTACAACTTGTTTGCACAGTAGGTGAACATTTTAACAATAATGAGATTTGACACAAAGAATGGGTTAATTTTATATTTACCTATGTAGGCTTATATTTTTTGGGGAGAGAGAAGGTGGACTTAGAATCTGAACTCCTTCTGCTTTTTTAAAAAAAATTATTTTGTGTGTGTGTGTTTATCAGAGAATACTGTGTTTCCCTGTGGAGCACCAAGGATGACTTCAGTATTCATTCTGGATTGCTTCTTCCTCCTTTTCATTTCACTCTGAGATTTCCCAGGCTCCACCCACCAGGGCCAGAAGTGCAGTCTGCCACCCGTTCAGCCTAGTGCTATACATGGAACTTGGTATCCAAATTCAGGACCTTCTGCTTACAAGACAGAGTCTTAACCTCTGAGCCGTATCTCCAGCCCAGTAACTTTTATTTTAGTTCTCACCGTGATGAAGAGGAATACAAAACTCACTTAAGTAACTCATGAATTGAACATTTGAATAAAAAAGTGAACACAAATAAAACATCAATTTAGGAGGTACAATCTTCCAGTACTCACAATGTAGAAATAAAAAATATATTACATTTAGGTCCCTTAGGCAATTCATGAAGTTTAGAACATGTCTTTTGTCTTGAAAATAATTTACTTTGTGTGAACTCTAGTTTTGCATTTCTTAGTAGAAAGCATACGGTGTTTCTTGTGGCAAACTAGCTTTCAAATTTTGAAATTTATAGTTTTAAGGTAAAATAATTTGTCTATGGATTATAACATATTTTCTGATTGAATTCAAATAAGTTATCTGAAGTATATGATAGATATAGAATAGTATATAAGATCTTTGTTAATTTTGTGTAGTAAAAATATTGCTGATAAAAATATGAAATAATTTTTGGAGTATTGCTTCATAGCATAGGTAGCAATACAGTACGGTAAGTCATTTTTTAGTGGAATGACCTGAAAAGAACAAATCTTTCTAACATGTAAATTTAAGGACCAGAAAACTAGATCTATGAATAAAAACGTGGGTAGAAGTTTGTAAAATTTTTCAGTGTCTTTTACTTTGGAACCAAGTCTCAAAGTGTTTGTGGTGGTGGTGTGTCTGCCAGTCCTCCTCTGTTCTTGCCTTCCTGCTGGGAGGATTTGATGCTTATATCACTGGAACATATGACAGCAATAATGCGATCTTTCATGGATCACTCAGCATGTTGAATCTGTATCTTACTGATTCTGAATAAAGAATGACTATAGAAAATAGTGCTTACATTTCAGAAATTACTAAAGACTTACTTCTGAAAACTTTGCTCAAATTTTTACCATGTAAAATTTTTTACCATTTGCTTTTGCAAATGTATCTGTAATCTCTGAAGTGAAATCAGAGTTTATATAGTTGTTATAAAAGTTAATCTCACAGAATAAACATATATGCAAGCAAAGACCAAAAGTAAATAAACTATTTCTGTTTTATTTGGATTTTCAGATGTGGTTATTTCTTTGAACGTGTTGTCACCATTCCGACCAAAGACTTGAAAAATGTAAATGTGCCTGAGTTGTAGCACAGCTTTTTGAAGAGGAAAGCAAGTTCCTTAACAATTTCCTGGTATCTTTTTGGCTGTTAACTGTAGGCTGCTTCAGTGAAATCCATTTTATTCACAGTAACAATTACATGTTTCATACCTGTTGTGTAAGTTGAACAGTCATTCCCACAGGTCTAGTTCCTCTTGGAGCTTGAAATTCAGCATCAACAACAGCATCAACAATGTGGACATCATTCGTAATGTGCCTCTTATGTAGTTGGCCCTTTCCACCACAGTAGGCTCCTTTTAAGATGTTTCAATGATGTGGGATCTATAACCACATCATTGTAGTTCAGATATATAATGATGGTGTACTTATCTGAAGATGCATATCCATTGACCACACTGTTAAAATGAGTCTTTTGTTTTTCCATTTTTCCTTCAATATAGTGGTAGTTCTCAAGATACCTGCATTCCGATGGCAAATCCATAATGAATAAACAGCTTTACTCATATATGTGCATTAATCGTGCATGCGTACAGGTAGGTGTATGCTTGTACACAATTGCAGGTGTGGGTGTGTGTGCGTGTGTGTGTGTGTGTGTGTATGTGTTCATGCCTGTCTGTGGAGGCTCAAAGGTTATACCAGAAATAATCCCTGATTGATCTTTTTTCCTCATTGTTGAGGGCCTTGCTCTCATAAAACCCAAAGCATGGCATTTAAACTAGTCTGGTCAATGTGTTACTCTGGGTATTTCTAGGTTTCACATTCTAGAGCAAGAACTACAGGCCAATAGTCATATCCACCTAATATTTTATGATGTTTTTACCTAGGATTTGTGGATCCAAACTCAGGTTCTTTTTGTATGTGTGTGTAAAACAAGAGCTTTAGCCACTGAATCATCTCTGTAGTCTACCCTTAAACTTTTATGTATTTATTTATTCATTTATGCATTTATTTATTCATTTAGTTCTCCATTTATCTATTTGTGTATTTTTGTTTGCTTGTTTGTTTATGTATCTATCAATAAAGAATGAAATATTAATAAAATCCTATACTATAGAAAGCCTATCTTAACCCCCCACCCATACACTGGGACTGAGATAAGAGGCTGCTGGAGAAAGCTCACAAAGGATAAAAGTCCAAAGCTTCTGCCCTCAACAAACATTGGGTCTTCTAGCATCTGATTATCTCAGTATCCATTCCTGCTTCCCTTCCTTAGCAAAGAGAGTACACAACCATCTAGGAGACTGTCATATTCCTTTTTTCCTTTTGTCTCTCTTCTGTTTAAACAAGATGTGTATATAGTGTATGTATACCATCTTCCGTGGCTTCTGGCTCAAGGATTTTGATCAGAGAGGTGTGGTCTTCTAGCTAGAGTAATAAATTGACTTTTCCATAGATATTTGTGTCTAGAGCTACTGTGTATCAGAGGGCACTGTGTGTCCCTGTGGAGGACCAAGGGTGACTTCCAGAATCATCCTGGATTGCTTCTACTTCTTTCTTGCTTCACTCTTGTCTTTCCAATACTCTACCAACCAAGGCAGGAAGTGCAGGCTGCCACCCTTACTACCTGTTATTTTCATTTCATCCTGGGATCTGAACTCAGGTCCTTCTTTTTGTGAGGCAGAGTCATAATACCTGAGCCATCTACTTCTACTTTTGAATTGCTTTTGCTACATCTCATAACTTTTAGTATATTCTATTTTGATTTTCATTTTCTCAAATATATTCTGAATAGCCTTTGAGTTTTAAGAGTATATTGTTTAATTTCCACATACTTTGAATTTTCCAATTTACCTTCTGTTTCAATTTCAAGTTTTATACAAATTGACTTAAGCTATATACTCAGCATAATTTTATTCTTCTAACATTTGTTAGTATTGGTTTTATAGCCCAAATATATGCTATATTCCAGAGAATGTTCCACATAAAGTTGTCCAATAGCAAAATTTTGAAGTAAGTTTGTTTCTTATCACCTGCAAATAAGTGATTGGGAGTCTGAAACTAGAGGTAATGAGTACAACTGCATTTCTAGAGTCTAAAGATTTAAACCGAGATATTGAAAGATTTTCAAAGGTAAGCATCTTCTCATAACCTGGGGACCTGAGTTCAATCCCTGAAAGCCCATATGGTGGAAAGAGAAAACTGACTCTGAAAAGTTATCTTCAGACTTCTACTTCTCTATGCACAACATTCCTTCCCTCTTTCTTTCTCTAAAACTTAGTTTAAATTTTTTTATTCATATGAGTGTTTTAAGCCCTGACAACATGACCCATGGTCAAAGAGTAGCACAATGATGAAAGTCTTTATTTTGAATGTCAGATTTATCATTCTCAGATTTAGGCACATGGGACAAATAAGTACAGAAAATGTTGAAAAAATTAAATAATTTAGAAAATGTTAAATATGTGAAACCAGAAAATAGATCTATCTAGTCTAGGTGCTCAGGGCAGGAATGAAGATGAAGCAGTTTTATTTTATGAGAAGGGAAGCTGAAGATGTTAAGCAAGTGATGACAGCAGATCTTAAAGGAGCTTGAACAAATATGACTTTTATTCCTCAGTGTGAGATCTAAACACATGATAAGAACTTGGGTTAGCAATGTCTTCATGTCAACCTAACTATTAGATGTTCAAAGGTCACAAATGATATAATGTGCATTTTAGTTTCTGAAGAGTCAGATAAAATATTCTTAAATATTAAAATTAAAAATATTTGTGTGCTAGGTGGTTACAGTAGAAAATATTGTGTAAGAATCTATGCTGTTTAAGAAGAATGAAAATAGAAAATTTACTATATTGATAGGGAATGAAATGCTGACAAACTCATAGGCATCGCTGAGAAGAACCATAGTTAATGTTAGGAAATGTTCATATAGAACCAAATTATTAATTAATTAATATAGAACTTAACTTTATTCGATAAAATGTACACACTATCAAAAGGTAGAATATTGGTAGTACTATTATTTCCTTTACTGAGGAGTTTTAGTTATCATAATAAATATTGTAGCCAAAGTGGTGGTCAAGAACCTGACATCCAAAGCATTTTGAATGTCACTAGCATGAAGCAACATCACAGGATCAAGAAAAATAGAAGGGGAATCTGTGCAAAATTGTCACTCAGAAGAAAATAAGAATACAAATATCTTCAACCAGAGAGTTGAAGATATTTGAGCTAAAGACAGCTATAATCCTTTCCTAGCTTTCAGAGTCACAGAGCTTTAGCATCTGACAAACATTGAGTAATAAACTCTGCAACACAACAAGGTATTTTCCTCATTGTGTTCTAATAACTACACTCATAATGTTTTGTTAACCACTTACTAATGAATAAAATGTGCACAGATATGTCAAACCTTGCTATTTTTCTTATGCTGACAATAATTGTATAAACTCTACTATTACCACACTCTTCCCCCATGAATATTTCCCATTGCCCTTCCTCTCCTGTTAACCTACTTTTGACCTTTCCTGCCTTCATGCCCCACCCCCAGCTTCCTTTCTTATTGGCTCAGAACCTGAAATTGATCACCAGTGACTCAAAAGATTTTTCTATTCCTACTACAGATAGGGAACATATGGGAAGCAGATCATTAATGGAAGAGCAACTTGGTTTTGATTCACAGTTGGTTCATTCCATGAAGACTTTGAAAGATATAAAAGGACTGCGAATCATGGAGAGCATCACAGCTCTCATGCAGGTTGCTTATACTGTGAAGGAAGAGGCTTACCAGGGAAGTTTTTAAAGGAAACTGAACATTTAGCCTAAATGAGCCATGATGAACAATTAATGTGCACTGTGGAAGCAACTACCTCTGAACGTTGTATCTTTCCTTATGCGTGTGCATTGGCAATTCATGTGCTCAGGCTTGTTTACATTCTACATGGCAGAAAATCTCCCACAGCAAGACATGATTTAGAAGATGGCATTATGGATAATGTTCTTCTATTTAAAGGGGATAACAATTTTATTTTGAAAACTTGATCCCCAGGACTTCAAAATGAGACAATCCAAAGATCTGTGCATTTAACATAGGAAGTCTGGAATTTTCTTAGGAGTGATAGCAATGAAAGCCCATTTCAGACCTGTAGCTCCTGAGGTCTCTATTGCAATGTGTCACATTAATCTTTCAATTTTGGGGCCTGTGTAGGTGTCCTATAAAATAAATGTCCATACAATCTTCATACATACATGGACTTTGACCTAGAACAAAATGCAAAGCATGTGATGATGGTCATTCTGGTCAGAATAGCAATAAAAAGGAATTCTGATATATGCTGACTTGCAGTGGCGATTTCTGTTTTCAATCATTTAAGATTTTCTCATTCTTGAGTCTGGCAAATACTGCCACAGAACTCACCATTTCCCAGAGAAAATTACCTGTCCATTTATAGCAGCCGCTCAAAGAACTGAACTGTAATACTGACAAACCAATTTTTCAAATGAATTTGTAGAGACTTCAACCAAAAGCAAGACAGAGGAAAAGAGAATATGGTTCTCACAAGACAGAAATAGATTTTCTGCTTTGACCATTTACAAGAACTTGAGGTGATAAATGATTCTATAAGAACTGTCTGCTTCTTTACAGAAAATGTCTCAAGCTTATTTATTTAGCATTCACGATATTTGGATATTATTTAAAATATGCTTTAGAAAATATTGATATTGTTTCTATATATTCTACCTATATTGCAGGCACAAAATATAAATTATATGATAGTGGTTCACATAAATAGGTCACTGATGATTTATTACAGGTGATAGTTTGTCCTTCATTTTGGATACATTTACATCCACATCCTGATATGATTATTTGACTTCATTTATTCCTTTCTTGATTTTCGTTTTGTTTGTCTTTTTCTTAAGTGCCTTGCATAATTATACAATTAGTCATAATGATGAAGTCTACACTATGTTTTTCATGGTCTATTTAATTAAGGCCATAGAAACCTCTCATACAAGAAATCTCTTATACAAGAGATTTCTAGTTAATTTATGGAATTTCTTTAATATTCATAACTTGATCGCCTGAATTTATTTCCAATATTGCAAATCTACAAAGTAATAAGTTGGTGCTTTTGTCATTCAGAATTTCCCATTGGTTATTTTATTCATTTGCCTTTAATTTCACAATTACATTGGGTATACCTCATCTATAAAAACTTTCTATCCAAGATAAATTATATACTTTGAATGCAAAATTAAAAAGTAAAACATTTTTCATGATTTTCACTTAGACACGAGAACCCTCATACATCTTTAAATTCTCTTTTGTCTTATTCTTACTAAAACTACAATAGAAAAATGAAATTGAAAGGTATAGATATGAATTGCTTATATTCTTCTTTATAATTTCAGTCAAGCCGCTTTAGCTGCTTCTCCTTAAGCAATCATCTACAGCCTATAGAACTTAATTTAATGGCATTTGGTCACTTTAAAATATAATAGTGAAATTGATTTTGTAAATAATGTGGAATTTATTCATTTCATTTTTCAAGTTTTAAGCCAGTTTTTCCAATGTTATTTAATAATTATTTCCTTACGTCTATTACTTTTCACATTTTTCTATGGCATTCTTTTTTAAATTTAGATATCTAGCATTATTAATCTGTCTTTTAATTTTATCAATATTACATGACTTAATAAAATGGTGAATGAAAATTATCTGATATTCATAGGGTTGAAATCATAATAACTTTGGGGACCTGATAAAAATGGTTCACTTCTACAGATGTGGTATCAATATTTACGTTCAAGTCTTGTTGTGATGATTGAATGTGTTTATGCAACATTTGCTACCGGAGTCAATACTCCCTTTTACTATTCATCCACTCATGAATCTCTTCAAAAGAATTCAACTTTATCTCTAATTAAGTTATCACACTCCATTAGTCACTGAAAACAAATAAATGGGGTAACTTTATTTTATTTATTTTTTAAATATTCTATTTATTCATTTTATATTTGTGTGTGTGTGTGTGTGTGTGTGTGTGAGTGAGTGAGTGAGAGACAGAGAGAGAGAGAAAGAGAGAGAAAGAGAGAGAGAGAGAGAGAGAGAGAGAGAGAGAGAGAGAGAGAGACACTGTGTTTCTGCAGAGGATCAAGGGTGACTTCAGGAAAATCCTGGATTGCTTCTATCTCCTTCTTACTTCTCTTTAGGATTTCCCAGGCACTGCCACCAGGGTTAGAAGTGCAGGCTGCCACCATTTTGCCTGGCGTTTTTACATGGGAACTGGGATGTGAACTCAAGATCTTATGCTTGTGAGACAGAATCTTAACTCCTGAGCCATCTCTCCAACCTGTGGGAAGAAATTTTAGAGAGGATATACTTTGGTTTCCCAAATTACCAAGATAATTTGGCAGGGAAATAAAATAGATACATCACTGCTTGACACTTATAAAGAGAGGTAAATATTCACTGGTTGTGGTATTTTCTGGTTTAAATTGATGTGTGTGCATTTGACTCCATTAGACTAGGGTATCCATATGCCAGCAGTAAATCCTAGGGATACAAGTATAAGAAATTGTGATGTCAACAAAGGCAAATGAGATGAAACTCAGTGGGCCACATGTTCAAAAAAGCTTGAAAATAGGAGAGAGTATGGTAGGGGAGAAAAAAGATTTTAAGGAGAAGAGTGGATGGTATTGCGATTAAATTCAATATATTCATATATGAAAATAAAAAAGAACAAAAATTGCACATCAAAAAATAAAATAATCATGCATTAATATTTTAATAGCTTTTCAAAATGAGCTGATTTAATTAACTTATCTATCATATCCTAACTGAAAACAGAATATCTTGCTCTGAACATTAAATTTTTTTAACATTTTTTATTATTATTTCTGCTCATACAAACTTAATAGGTAGACCAGTTCCCTCCCCCCTCCTCCTCCCCCCGAAACCCCTGCTCCCCCTCCGTCCCTTCCCATCTCCCAGTGCTTCCCCCCCCAATTCCCAGAGAGTCCTTTATTGTGTATGCCTAACTCTCCTCTTGGTCCTCCTTTCCGATGACATAAAAGGACCCAGTGGCATTTCCCTGGACCCTTTCTCGTGTTCCCCTTACGCATAGGAACACTTCTGTGGCCATCAATCCCTTGCCTCCAAGGATCTTGGTGCCTTTAGCAGATGCTAGACTTTGTGAGGTCAATAGTGTGACGGACATGGCGCAGGACATGCAAAGTCCTATTATGATTGCTTCAGCCTAACTTGTATGGAGTATCTTGCATATCATTGCTCCTCCCATCCTTTTGCTCTTACACTCTTACCGCCCCCTCTTTCGCAAATGTCCCTGAGCTTCAGGATGGGGAGAGATTAGTCTGGCCTAGGTCTAGGTGGTTGATATAGAGTCTCTGAAGTTCTGGATTGTGGTTTGTTG
This sequence comes from Typhlomys cinereus, assembly GCA_023101885.1. Classification (NCBI taxonomy): domain Eukaryota; kingdom Metazoa; phylum Chordata; class Mammalia; order Rodentia; family Platacanthomyidae; genus Typhlomys; species Typhlomys cinereus. The sequence goes on along the minus strand of JALPQD010000356.1, from coordinate 245,323 downwards.
ATTTTCTTTTGCAGTTTTGCTGCTCCTTCAATGCCCTTCACTCCATCCTGATTGAACATTAAATTTTTTAAGAAATTTTAAGCTTAAATATTTTAAGAAAAACTGTGAGGTTACCATTGTAAGCGTCTTGTTTTGTTGCTTGTTTCTGTGGATTTTAAGCTTGTTTTGCTTTGTATTTGAGAAAGGGTCTCATTGACCTCAAAGTGACTTCAAGCTTTCTATGTTGTTGGAGAAGACTTTGAACATCTGATCATCTTGTGTCTACCTCTTGAGTGTTGTAATTACAAGAGAGGGTCATCAAATTCTATTTATGAATTCGTGAGGATCCTGAGGACAGAACATAGGATGCTATTCGTTTAGTTTCATAATCATTGCTTCCATGTATAAAAAAAACAGCTGATGGGAGCAGGGTTTTATTCAACCCTCAACTCCAGCTTGTAGAAATAATTATGGTAGGAAATAACAACATCAGCAGTAGAAGGAAATGATTACTTCATGTCTATAGCAAGAGCAGAGGTAAGAATCAAAGTGCACACTTGTTTTCTTTCTAGCTTGTAGCTTGTCAAATGCTCATCTAGTTGTTACCATTTTTTTTCCACTTAATCCAAGGCATGGTCCCTGTATCCTGAGTATATGATATGGTAGCTACCAAAATGATCAATTAAAAGTAGAGCGATATCATTCACAGATTTCAAGAACTCGCCACATAACAAAAGCCTCCAGAGATCTAACGGTAATTCCACATTCTTTCTCCTGAGTGGACTGATTGGTCAAATAGAGCAGGTGAAATAGAAAGGACCAAATGCAATCTCCTTATTGGAATAAATAAATGTGCATCTTAGGAACAGTTATGGACATGTCTTTCTGACAAACTCTGCTCACTGAGCTGACAAATACATAAACATGAGTTCACATTACTTGAACTTATCCAGAGGTTTCTTCCAATTCAGCACTGCCTTCCATTTCTACAACAAAAGTCTATATGTGTTTTGAAGAAGAATCACTGTACAGGCTGTTAGGATATTTCAAAAAAAGTAATTAATCTCTAGGAAGGTGGTTTTTTTTTTTTTTGGAGCTTTGTAATCTTTTAACAAGATTTTTTTTCACGTACAAACAATTTATGTTTATGTACATGACCGCATGTCCCTCTTCTCCCCCTTACTTCCATACTTCCCTCTGCCCCCTTCTTTTTCCACGCTGCCCTCCCTTTGCCAACCCTGCCTCATCCTCCTGCCCTTGTGTCCCTCTGCATTTGTGGACTTTCGGGCTCCCTTTGGGCACCTGTACTGATAAACTAGGACTCTGTGGTAATCCATGTGGTTCTTCAGTGGGTACATCCTCAGGCTCTCCTTCTCTTGTCTAATTGCCTCGCAATTGTCTCTGAGAGCAGTCGTTTTTCTTGAGAACTTTACTTGTCAGGGGTCGGTGTGGGGAGTTGGAGTGGTGCTCATATGTTAGCCATTGTGTGGTTTCTTCTTACAAGAGTTGTTGTAGTTTGCAGCCTTGAAGCTGGGTGAAGCCTTTGATTGTACGTTTTCCTGAGCCAGTTGCTTTTTTATTTTGTATTTTTTTGCTTTGTTTTGTTTTTTGCTCCCTCACCCCCATTATACAATATCTCCTTTTTTATTTCACACTTTCCTTTCAAAATTTCCTTGTTCAACTCTATGCCTGTATTGATTTTTTTTTTTGTGCTTTATTTGGTTATCCATTACACAACAGTCTTTTTCTCTTATGCAATTCGTGGGTGATAAATACTCACTTGAGTATAGCAAGCATCCACTTAGGAGATGGCATGCAACATCTGTCTTTCTTCTTCTAGTGTATCTCACTGATTATAATTTCTTCCAATTTCATACATTTACCAGGAAATGTTACCAGTTTATTTTTTCTTAACAGTTGAATAAGTATTCCATTGTGTTAACTTACCACATTTTCATTATCCATTCATCCATTGTTAGATATCTAGGCTGGTTCCATTTATTTGCTATTATGAGCAGAGCTGCAATGAACATGGATGTAGAAATGTCTCTATGATAAGGTATAGGATTGTTTGGGCATATTCCTAGGAATGGTACAGCTGGTTCATATGGCATTTTGATTTTTAACTTTTTTCGTAATCTCCGTACAAAAATCCAAAGAGGTTATAATAGTTTGTATGCCTACCACCATTGAAGGAGACAAGCTTTCTCCCCACATCTTCTCCAACGTTTGTTGTTATTTGTGTTACAGTCATTCTAATTGGGGTAGAAATATAATTTGGGATGGTTTTAATTTGCATTTTCAATAGCTAAGGAAATAAAACCCTTTTTAAGATATTTGCTAGACATCTGGATTTCATCCTGTCAAAAGTTTCTGTTTTAGTTCTAAATCATTTAATTGGGTTACTTTCATTCTAGATATTTATTTTTCGAGTCATTGCTATTCTCAGGATATTAGCTTTCTATGAGATATGTAGTTAGTAAAGATTTTCTCCCATGTTACTTTTTTGCTCAATTAACAATCTTTGACTGAATAGAATTTTTTAATTTCATGAAATTCCACTTATTTCCTATGAATTTGAAGTCTTATTCAGAAAATGTTAACCTTAGTCAATCAACTCCAATGTATCCCCTATTCTTTTATCTAGGAGTTTTATAGTCACAGGAATTTTTAAATTTTATTTTATTTATGTTTGTGGTGTATGTGTGTGTATCAGACGGCACTGTGTGTCCTCGTGGAGGACCAAGGGTGACTTCTGGAATCATCCTGGTTTGCTTCTACTTCCTTGTTGCTTCTCTCTGGGATTGTCCCATATTTTGCCAGGGCTGAAAGTGCATGCAGCCACCACTTCTGCCTGGCATTTTTTCCTGGGACCTGTGATCTTGTGCTTGTGAGGCAAAGTCTTAATCCTGAGCCATCTCTCCATCCCAGTCTCAGGTATATTGAGGTGTCTGATCTATTTGCAGTTAATCTTCATGTAGGGTGACAGAAAAAGATATGATTTAATTCCTCTGAATGTAGATATCCAATTTTGCCAGCACCATTTATGGAAGATGCTATCCTTATTAATTTGAGCTTTTGTCACCTATGTCAAAAATCAGTGGACTGTCCTTACACCTCATCAGAGAGGACGGCCCAGAGGAAAGTTTGACATATACATTAAAGGATGCTCCAGGGATGGGGGGGGGCACTGGGAGCTGGAAGGGGAGGAAGGGGAAAAGGGAAAAGGGAGCTAGGGGATCTAGGGAAGGTTGGAGGAAGGGAAGGGACCGGTGTTCTTATTAAGTTTGTATGAGTGGAAATAAATAAATAAATAAATAAATAAATAAATAAATAAATAAATAAATAAATTTAAGAAGTCAGTGGACTGTAAATGTAGGAGCTTATATCAGGGTTTTCAATTCTAATCCATTGAAATTTATCTCTATTTGAAGGCAGTACTACTCTGTTTTTATTACTGTAGTTTATTAGTGTAATTTAAGGTGTGATATGACAACATTCCCAGCAGAGTTTTTAAACATTCAAGATTATTTTTGCTGTTTTGGACCTTTTGTGCTTCTATATGAATTTGGGAGCTGTTTTATCTTTCTGTGAAAAATTACATTGCAATTCATTGGAAATTTGGTTGGTATTGCATCGAGCCTATTTATTGCTTTTGGAAGAATGGTATTTGAAATCTTAGCTAAAGCTATAAGACAAGAGATGGAGATAAAAGGAGTAAAAATTAGAAAAGAGGAAGTTTAGAAAAGGCATACTTATTTGCAGAGGACATGATTTTATAGCTGAAAGATACCAAAGATTTCACTAGGAAGTTCCTGGAACTAATAAGATACAGGTTTTTAAAAATTAAGTTTCCTAACCCTTTTAATATATGATGTATGAATCTTGAACCTTAGATTTTATGTGATGAAATAAAATTTTGATACTCTATTTGGTGATATTTGGACTTCTATCTTCTAAAGTACTCTTCATTCAACATGAAGTAGTTGCTACATAAGAAAATGAGACAAGGGATTACTCATTGCGCTTTTAATACTAGAGGAAAAAGTGTGAGGGAGTGGAATGCATTAATAAATGAATGGGAGTGAAGGGGACAAAGGAAGGAGGGGAAGGGATAAATACTCAGCATGCTTGTAAAACCAGGGAAAAAATAAAAAATATATTAAAATGATAGAAAAAGTAAATGAGAGTAATCATATTTCTATATTACATGCCATAGAATTTAGAATAGGACTCATATGTGATTTGCTATGATTAATAAATATTGAAATCCCTGTATCCAGCTGTAATGACTCCCATATGTAATTCTTATAATAAGGAGGCAGAAACATGAGGAATCTTTGACTCTTCAAAGTCTCCCTGGGCTGCCGTGAGAAACCCCATCCAGTTAAAAGAAACAACCAAACAAAGTGAATCACCCCAACATGTTTATTTATCTTTTGGATGATATCTCCGTATTACTTGTCAACCTATACCTGTTTTTTGAAACTTGAAATGTCCACATCATCGCACAATTTTTTATCATCTGCAGTCCATTATCATCTGAATATATTGCATAATAAACTTAAGAAATAAACTATTCCTGAATTTTCAAATTGAACAATACTTAATCCCATCCTGACTTGCTCCAGAGATCAATCACCTCTGTACAATGTATCCTGGAAAAGTACCTTTCTGTTCCTAGCTGCTCAGCAGCCCTGAAGATTATGTAATACACAGCTGTGCTGTGACAGAACTTATTCCAAAACATTTTACTTTACTTATTAAGCCTCTAAAATGTAAAATTATCAATTATTGCAACTTATATATTTGGAACAAAGCTGAAAATGATATCATTATAAGGTGAAGTGATTAGAGTTTTGAGGAGGTTATTTCATATATATATTCTAAATCAAAAAATTCCATTCCTAAAATACTTCAAGTAGTAAATCTGAATTAATATTTTATAATGTGAGATACTGTTAGCTTTCACTGTGTACATTGTGTGCATTGATAAAAAATCACTTTTAACTGTACTCATTTGTACTTAGCTGGTAAATTCTTAAGAGAGTAGTGATATTGTTGTTATCATTTCCTCTGCTTTGCAAATCAGCAACATAACATGTTTCCAGCCAATGAGTCTTAATCACTTTATTCAAAGGTAATTACTTGACATTCCACCCCCAACTCATTTTGACTTCCCTTCCTTCTGTTTTTGTAATCCTGTTAGTTTCATTTAATATTGTCTCCTGGGTAAAAATCTGTAGTTAGTATTCAAATCATCTCTCTTTGTAATCAGCATTTCTGAAAGGTTGCTACTAATGTTCTCTAAGGATGCTACAAAGCCTGAATCAGTAGCAAATACCATGCCAATCTAATTATTGTTTGCCCTCAGTCTCACTTCAATGGCAAAATCAAATACCTCTTGATTGTATGTTCAGCAGTGATAGTTCATTTATTATTTTACAATATTATAAATTATAATACAATAACTCTTCTATGTTTACACGTGTGCATTTGCATATATAACTTGTGATGTGAAATCTTTACAAACAATTGTACTATACTAAGTTCAATAAACTTTCTGGCTTGCCTGTTCCAAGGATCCTTGGTGTTTAGGCAGCAGCCCTCTGGGGCATCTATCCTTGAACTTTTCTCCCTCAATAATTGCAAGCCTGATAGGTTTGTAATAGACACAAGATGCTTCATATCAGTTAAAATATTATTAGAGGGAAGTTCAACCTGTTCAAAGCCTTTGTGTACTGTAAGTTATTAATTAATTATCTTGTTTTTAAAGAACATAAAAACCACAAGAGATTAGTAGTGTATTGACAGAGGAAAGTTACATAAGGTAATTATAATTGATACATAGTAAAAATGAGGAAGCTTTAGTGATTTTTCTAGAAAGAATTGACGATGGTCTATAAAATAAAAAGACGGAATCCATGACATAAATTTGAACAAAAATTGCATAGTGTTATTCAGTCTCAATTTTAAAGGAAAATATATACAGAAAGAAATGTCCCTTCTTTTGGATAAATTTGTAACCTTGTTTCTCTCAAAATCTGCTACTATCTATGTTCTATGTCATTTTCTAGACCAACTTATTTTATAAAGAGAATTTTCTAGAAGTTTGTGAGTGAGCTAGGCAGGAACAGAAACAAGAGAGACCCTGTCTCAACAGTGTGGAAAGCAAGAATCAGCTCCCCTTAAATGGTTTCTGTGACCTTCATACACAATACCACGGGTCACTCCCAAATAAATAATAGATAAAGAAATGATTAAATATTTGTGCAGGCACTGAATATTCAAAAGTGAACATGTTTATAAATCTGATTGTATAAACTTATGACATCTACATGAAACCTTTTACATTTTCCAAAATAAATACCTTGGTGAAATTGACTTAATTTAGCAGAACCTCTGCTCTTTCTGTTAATCTCTGTCTTTGTCTCTGCCACTGTCTCTCTGTCTCTGACTTTCTCTTTCTCTCACACTCATTCTCTCTTTCTCACTTTTTCTGTCTCTCACACACACATATGTGAATCAAAATGACACATTATTAGTTAAAAGAGGACAACAAACTAATTTAGCATGTAAGGAAAAATCGAACGTCATGATTCCACATTTAAGAAAAATGGAGATTTCATTGAGAAAAGGAGGCTTGAAAATCAATCATGACCATCATTCTTTAATTATTTCCTTGCCCTGAGAGATATAAATATTGCAAGCAGAAAACAGTGAAATTTTACAGAAATATTTAGGTTTGAGTTGAAGTTCTTTTCCTCTTTTTGCATATCACTTCATATATAAATCATAAGGTTTAAATGTCAAAGTGCAGTTCTTTTGTGATTAAAATTATTTTACATAACTAATGGAATTTCAAGCGATGAAACAGAACTTTACCTTGGATATAATTAATCCCTCAACTACATTGATAGTTTATGAATTTTCTAGGAATTATCATCTATGGGATCAGGGCTTTATTTAACATTCACCACTTGTTTATTTCAGAGCAACACAAAGATTAATTAGTATTCTGGCCCAGCAAGTAAAGGCAACTGTGTACAGAACTGATAATCAGAGTTTGATCCTCAGAAGCCATGTAGAACAACTATAGTCCTTGAAAGCACTTTCTCTACTACTACATTTTCCCTCTCAAATACATAAACAAAATATTAAAAATAATGTTTCTCCTTCAGGGCTTTGCAATATATGACAATAACAGAAAATAACTAACAAAATTTTAATTTTGTGTTACTAATATAAAAGAAAAACAATATTTGGATGGTTATTTTATCATTTAATTTAAAATTAATCATACAAATATTAAGAAATTAAAATGAGTAAATACATGGTAAGTCATGTATCTTAAATCAGTTCATAAAGTCACAATCTGTTTTATTCATTAGCAGTAGCTTCAGGAAAGCCAGTATATAAACCTATCACTGATGGAAAGGTCTGACCTCCATCCTGTGGTCACAAATTCACACTGAGACACTGAATTTGACATCTGGTGAAGTTTGACTGCTGTCAGCTGCCATAGGAGCACAGAGCAAAGATCAGTCCTTCTTCACTAGAAAGATCATAGCCTTCACTGCTACCTGTATGTCAGCCTTGCAGAAGCTCTAACAGATGTCTACACTGGCTCATAGAAGGAGTGTGCAACAAACTTTTCAAGATGGCCAAGTCTGTGGTCTTGTGCAGGATAAGTAATGAATGTGCCCCCATGCACACCCTAACAAGAGAAACATGTCATGTCACATGCCCAGTGGGGAAAGTGGATGCATGGAGAGAGGAGACAATGGAAACATTTGGGTTTTCTTTCTGAGTAAGGTAGTAGAAGGCAGACAAATACCATCACACTCTCATTTTTCTTTGTCCCTCCTTCTTTATTTTCTGTCGTTTTTCATAAAAATTACACTTTTAACGTTTTGTCATTGATCACTTTGCTAAGTGCAGTGATGAAATTCACATAGTTAATTATGTAGCTTAGATCTCTCCACTGATATTTCACATGGGGAATTCATGTTAAAGGGTTCAAAATCATTTTCTACAACTGCTAAATTAGAAAAGATAAATTTTTTGAAATGCTAGGTGTTGCCAAGACCAATTCCAGTGTGTCTTCCTGCAGTCTTCACCACTAAGTTGTGGGGAACAAAGGCCTGTGGCAGCACAGTGGCTTCTTTGACAAGACTATTTTTTAAAGTTTCCAACAAGTATGAAATAGATTTTGTATTACATCCGGAGGTCACATACACCTTGATTTATATCAAATCTGAAGTTCTTGCTTTGTGTTAAGTTCAGGCTTGGAAGAATAGAATGTTTCAGGTCTTAATAACTTGCTAATGTCTTCACTCTGAAAATTTAAGTATATTTGACTGGGAAAATATTCAGTATATTTTGCTATATAAGCCTAGTTGTAGTATAGTATTTCCAGAATCTAAGCCAATTTTATAATTCTGTAGTCACCTTTTCCAAACCATTGAAATATTAAAACAGAAGATTATTTTAGTTAGAATAGTCCTTTTAAGTGGAATCAGATCAATAAAAAGTATTTAATCTCCACATATAGTCAAAACAACATATAATTTTTATAAAATAATCATACTCCAAATATTTGACAGTTTTGGAAGCCAATACTTTAGGAGAAAACCATATTCATTCTTAGTAAATAGTTAAAAATTATCATTGTGATCTTTCTTTTCTGGAGAATAAGCAAAAAGCCTCACATAAACTAAACAAGCATTGAATCACTGAGTAACATCTCTAGCCCAGAAAATAATATTTCAAATAAAGTATTATAGAATAAATTCATGGTTACTATATAATAACATCACCAAATCTAGTACCTAATTTCTTCCCTTAGTCTAATGCATTTTAATAAAATTAGATGATGCAGTTTAATTTTTTAAGTTTTTTGATACTTTAAGACATCTAGATCTGAGCCATTTACCTTCATACTTAACAAAAAAAATTTCTGTTAATTTGGGCTGTGAACAGGAAGTGGCAAAGGCAAAAAATGTGAAAATGAAGTGCAAAGATGGAAACAGATCATGTCTGTTGAACACTGACCTGAATGCTACTATTAAGTGACATAGATTCACTAAAGCAAATATTTGCCTTGCTCTTAAGAAGGTACAGCATAGAACATGATTAGTGAATTCCATATTCTTTTAAGGAAAGTGTTATGAAACCAAAAAGAATATTTTAATATATGAACAAATAACAGTGTTGCAACAAAAAATCTGAAAAGTCTTCATGGTAAAGCATGATTAATCATTAACTTGTTTCTCTGAATCCAGTAATTTTTGCTGGATTTCACTGAAGTCTTAATTTGTTGCCATCGCTGTGTCCTCACTATGATTTCCAATTTTAAACTTGGCCTTCCACTTTGTAGAAGATAAATTCATGAAACTTCCTGAAATGTCTCTTCCTTTTAGTTAATCTAGAGTGAATATTGTTATAAAGGATAACTTTTATGTATGTAAAATTTTGTCCATCCATTGCATTAACTACCCCCAACAATTAGTGCAATGCTATGCTTCATATAGAGCTAATGTATTCTCGAATCCTGAAACCCTCCAATTCCTATAATACTTCATTCCATGATCTGGATGAAGAATATAGGTCAACCATTGATCAGTGAACATTTCATGACTAGCCTTCATTTAGATCTCCTAAGTTAGAAAGAATAAATTAAAAAAAAATCTATATGTACCAAAAGACTGTGAAAATCACCCCTAGATTTCTATCTTGTTACCCCACTCCCCAAAAATATGACCATGAAAGACAACCAATGTCAGGGAAATATGACTAGACCTGAAATCAAGGAAAGTGCTCACCCCCTGCTCTACTTGTATTTATTTAAAGTAATTTTGAAATTAATGACTTTGTTGTCTCATTTTTTCATCTATGGCATACCAATTGTCATGAAATATCTCTCCTTTCCCAGAAAGGATACAGTTTAATCGGTCTACAACTGTTATTTGATCCCCAGTATTAATCTGTGCAGTCTTTGGTTACAATCCTGTCATATGTACTTTTTTGTAGTCACAAATATGAAAGGTATAAGACATGAGATGGTCAAATAACAATTCAATAAAACTAGAATTTAAAACAACGATGCAAAATACCTAAAGTGTAATTAATGTTATGCAGACTTTAGCATTCCTGACATACAGAAAAATTTATTTATACATGTAAAAAGAAGGCCCATTCTTTGGAAGAATAGGAAAAATATAAATATTTTCTTGCAGACAATTAAAATGTGTGCATCATTAAAATAATTAATAGTAAATAGATATAACCTTGATCTACCTTTGTCTACACTTCCTTTTGTATATTAATTGGCAACCAATATTTCACATGAGATTGTCTAACTGATGTTGAACACCCAGCCTACAGTCAATGGTATATCACAGTAGTGCGCTAGACAGAGGGCGTGCAAGATAGAAGTATCTGAATGTCCCTCTCTTGCCCTGTGCTGAGGAGCTCATTTTTCCTGTTGTTCCCCTTCTTTGTCCATCATAGCTACAGTTCCTTGCTGACTTTGTAGCCCATTCTCTTCAGTTCTCCTGCATGACTGAGGTACAGGGACCTTCAGGAAACCTTCTGGCCTTAGCATCACACTGGAGCTGCTGGGAGAACCTCCAGGAATCCTTTTGTCTTCAGTACCAGACTGAGAAATCTGAGATTTTCAGCTCCTGAACAGCTGCCGGAACCCAGTGTGGCTACTTATATTATATTTGTAAGTCCATCCAATTCATTACATGTATATGTGTATGTGTATATATGTATATATGTGTGTATATATATCATATACATTATTAATCCAATAACCTATATATAATATATAAATTTACATTATGCATATTATATTCTCTGCTGTTCTAGATAACATTAATATGCACATATACAAAGTTAATAGAAAAATGGATCACAAAGTACATTTTAATCCCATTGTGGATAGAGGCAACGATAGTGAAATAGTTGCAACATCAAGAAATTTGTATAGATCCATAAAAAATTAATGTACAGTGTGATTCAAAACAGTTTGAAAGTGCAAGAGAAATTATGTTCTAGCTACCATAATATGCAAAAAAACCCTGATTTAGCTAAAAGCCAATGAGAAGTTTATGTCTTTTAATATGAAAAAATTATATAGTTCTGTACTTTAAAATGTTATCTTATATATACTTTATAAGCATAAAAAATAAGTATGGAATTCCTATTTAGATTTCAGAATTTAATTAGAAATAACTAAATATAGAGCAATAACTAAAATATATAGTACTGATAAATACAATATTGATTTTATATAGGAATGAGTTATTTCTTAGCAGTTACAGTGGAATGAAACCAAAATACTTGTTTACAATGTATTTTGTATCTACATTTTAAATGTACATATATTCTAAAATGGACACAATACTTTCTTGGAAAGTGGCTTAATGCTGGAGATTTAGCAAGAACTGCATACGGTCAAAGTTAGAAGGAAAGACAGATGTGACAGAAAACACAAAGAGATAAGTAATATGAAGATGTATTAATTCATTGTGTGGTGTTTATTACAAACTTTCTGCTTAAGAGAAAGTTGTTATAAATTTTGATAAAATTTTGATAAGATAGTCTCTGTACTAGTTACTCTTTCTTTTGCTGTGAGAAAAATACCTAAAGTCAAGCAACTTAAGGAAGAAAGGGAGATTTATTCAACTTACGGCTCCTGAGGGGAGATGACAGTCTTTCATAGTGGAAGTTGCATGGCTGGTGGAAGAAGCTGAAGAAGGTCTAGCTCACACCTATTCAGGAAGCTGAGAGCTGCAAGACTACCAACTGCAAGAGCAATTTTCTCCCATGAGTAGGATAGGATTAATCAACCTCAAGTCCTAACCATGTGACTGCCTTCCTCTCCCAAGGCTCCACCTAGAGAGAAGTACCTTGACTTTCCCAAACACTTGAGAATGTGAGGGACACATTTTAAATATTGACACTCCACCCCTGGCCTGCACAGACTCATTGACATCTCGTTATGCAAACCATACTAAGTACAACTTTAAAAGTCTTCATGATTACGTCAATAGTCCTAACACAATTCAAAAGTCCAAAGTCCAGAGCCTCCTGTAAAATCAAAAGACAAGTTACATACTTGCAACATACAATGGCACAGAATAAACATTCCCCTGCCAAAATAAAGGAATGGGGACATAATCCAGAAAAGACTGGTCTATAACAAGACCAAAACCCAGCAAGTCCTGAAAGGTCCAGATCCAGGAAAGGAGCTTCTTGTTGATCATCTCAGTTCCAAAAGACTTTTGTTCCACCCGCCAATGCAGCCACTTGGGAGACACATCTTTTGAGCTGAATCTTGCCAGGTTATACAACTCTCCTTGGCAGATGTCCCCTCTTCAGAGATGGCATCTCTAACATCTTCACTTCTCAATGGCAAACTAGGCTTTAACTTCACCAGACTAGGCTTTTTGCCACATGCTGTCTGGAATCTAAAGGTCTCTGAAACCTTGGAGGAGGGATCAACCTCCTCTTTCTTGCATCTTTGATGATTCTAAACCCATAATAATAACACATTCCTAAATTATGCTATAACCTTGGGTTGAGGATTGCTCTCCCTTGACTCACAGCTAGTTCAGCTTCTCTGAACTGAAGTTTGAAAAAGGGGTGAAAGTCCTTCCCTTCTGAGTGCTGTAATTGTCTCTTCCCTTCCAAAAGAATTTGCATTCTTTTGGGCAGTAGCCTCCCCTGAGGATCTTGCCCTCAAGGTAGGGCTTCCCATAATATACAAATGAAGAGCAATTTTGATTTACTAATGGAGATAAACAAAAGCTGACATTTACCTATCTGTATTCTCTGTAGACTTTTCCTCACATTTTTCTTCAAGCTTAACTTTTTTTTACTTCTTTCTGCCTGATTCTTTGCTCTTTTTTCATAACTCTGAGAAGGAACATTAAAAAGTAGCCATGTCACACTGTCCAGACTGTATTGTTCTGTCAAGCACTTGAGTTTAGCTTCAGGCAAACTTTCAGGACAAGTGCAAAACTTCACTAAACTCTCTGCCAATAAAATGGCTACATTTGCCACTCCAGTTTCAAACAGTCTCCTTTCTCTCAACTATCACAAGCTGGGCTTCCATGGCCTGTTGTCTCTCATAGCATTGTTCTCTTCCAAACTCTCACAATTACGACCCATTTGGATCTGTCTCCAAGACACAAAGGCTTTCTCAGTACAAAGTCCCAAATTTTTCCATATTTCTCCCAACAACAGTTCCAAAGGCACAATAGCCTTATTACAGAATTGGCTATCCTGCTTAGTACCAACTTCTTTCAGTTTCACAAAAAGAACTTCAATTTTTGGTACCTCATTCTTGTAGTCTCACACAGCAACACCCCTCTGTTGGTATTAATTTCTACACTGGTTACTCTTTCTATTATTGTGAGAGAACACTCAAATTTAAACAACTTAAAGGAGATAAGTGATTAATTCAGCTCGTGATTTCAGATGGTAGATATACGGTCTTTCATGGTAGAAATGGCATGGCTGGTGGCAGAAGTTGGAGACATGCTATATACTGAGAGCTGCAAGGACACAACTCTCCCAAAAGTAATCCATCTTATGGCTTGCCGCCTGTAACTCCCTTCTTCCCACAAGGCTCCGTCTCCTAAAGGTGCCAAAACACATGGGATTGGAAGACACATTATAAACCGTGAAAGTCTCCATACTGAATTTTTCAAAAATAAAAATTAGAAAAAATGTTAAGGACATACTCATAATTTCCTTTTTTGCTACAGTTACTCTTTATTTTACTGATAAATTCATGATCAAATAAATGGCTTAAGGGAGAACAAGAGGTTTTATTTTCTCTTGTTGTTTACAGTTCCTTGTCCATCTTGGCAAGAGAATTTACACCAACACCAGGGGATGAGGGTCCCAGCCACACCAAATCAACAAGATTGCCAAGAGAAAGACCATCTTTACTTGACAGACTAGCATGTCTAGCTGGGTATATGGAAGGATGCCAATTTCCTTAACTACTTCATGAATCTTTTTTTACTTCAAACCCTCAATTGTCAAATTGATATCCATATACGTCATAGTTAGGCACAGGTGTCAACTTGACAGCTGAGGGTTTGAGCTCTGGGCACATTTGTAGCGAATTAGTGGTTGAGTTAAGCCCACAGCAAACCTACAGGAGATTGTCTAGCTGATAGGGAGGGCCCAGCCTATGGTGGGTGGGATTAGGCCCTGGAATAAAAGATGGAGGGCTGGTTGAAGGAGCTGGTATCCTTGTGTATATTTGGTTACACATGCTGGTCTGGCAAGTAAGAATCGTCCCTCTATCATCTGTTGTGTAGAGATGGTGTGGCCCGTTCCCTTGGCCCTGGTGTTGGTGCGTGCTCTCCCGTCAAGCTGGACTGAGAATTGTAACCAGTAATCCTAAGAGAAAATAAACCCCTTGTTTCCTTAAGGCATTTGATGGTCATTTGTCAGTGACTATGCAGGCTAACTGCAACAATATCTAACCATTATACTATATATTAAATGAAAATAATGAAAGAAAGAAAGCCTTTTATCAGTAAGCTTATTTTTTTTGTTTATCTTGATTATCAGTCAGTGTTGAGAAGATCAAGCATAGGTGTTAAAAACCAGTACTATTTTTAGGGGTTTGGATCAAAACAGAAGACAACCTGAGCTGGACAAAATTAGTATTCTAAGAATAGCATCAATTAGATTAAAGAGAATTATCTGGCTCTGTTTTGTTCTAACAGTGACTTTAATATTGTTTAACACCTGGATCTATTTGTTCTACATATTGAAGAGTCAGTGTAAGAGTTCATATTACACACAAAAGATGAAACATTATCTATTAAATTTAGCAATATAACTTACACTCTAACTTATTTAATTTGATTCTCAACTTGATAAGATTGTTCAGTTACAGAAATTCATGCATGAAAGTCCGTTGGCTGGATTAACATCTCTGGTAAGAGAAAAGAACCATCATCCTCTAACAGTTGTCCTCTGACTTTTGCATATGCTCCATCCTTTGACCTATCCCTCACTCTCTCACAAGTTCCTCTCAAATAAAATATTAAAGAAATAGAATATAATAGCATCTAATCATAAGTCACTTTCAGATTTACATTGGATAAGCTGATTATGATGTGTCAGAATTCAATCAGTTGATAATTTCAATTAAATGGTGACATACTATTTTAGAAAGAATTGAAACATTATTGAAGAAAATAAGATTCCATTTTCAGAGAATGTCACAGGAAAAAAATAACTGCTAAACTTTAAAAACACACATTTATTTATATGCATTCCTCTGTCTTGAGAAATGCATTGGAACTTCTTCCAGTGTCTTTGGTCTCTTAATTTAACTATGATGCAATATATGGCAATATATAATGCAAGATAATTGCATTTTTGACAAAGTAATCGTCATTCCCAATTGACAGAATGTCTGTTGACATAAAGTTCCTTAAATGTATATGTAAAATTAGGCACAAGAAAATTCTACAAAAATGTTATTTAAGTCAATAGCTTTTATATTGAGAGATTTTAGAGGTTATAATAATGATGGTGAGATCGATTTTTCCCCATAGTATTTGTTATTATTCAAAACCTTAATTTGAAAAATGAAAACCTAGTTGATAAAAGCACAAATACAAAGAATGCAAAAATGTTTCTTGTTAAGCAATAAATTTTAATTGTTCTCTGAACGATTTATTTTTATCATTTATTATTTCGGGGTTTCCAACTTTATTATTTAATCATAGTTGGAGACATAGGAAGTTTCACTGTCATCTCATTGAGTCTAATTCACCATTTGATATCACTTAGCCAAAGAGAGAACTCAGCAAATCAACCCAATTGCTCACTTTGGAAATTTCTGTCATTGCCAAAAGTACATTTCATTCCAATGATGCAAATGGAAAGATATTTTTTGTCAGAAAATATGCCAAATGAAAGGGAAGTGTACTGAAAATATGATTATTACCCAGATATTATTTCAGAGTGTCTGCCTGATTGACCATTCTGCCATTTAATATTATTCCTCAGCTGTAATAAGTCTTTTTATCATTACAAACTTTTTAAATACATTTTTATTATTATTTCAGCTCATACAAACTTAATAGGTACACCAGTTCCCTCCCTCCATCCCCCTCCCCCCGAACCCCCTGCTCTCCCTCCCCTCACCCCTCCCGCCCCATCCCCCCGTGCCTCCCGCCACAATTCCCAGAGTCCTTTCTTGTGCATGCCTGACCCTCCTCTGGGCCTCCTCTCCGATGACGTACAAGGACCCAGTGGCATTTCTCTGAACCCTTTCCTGTGTTCCTCTTAAGCATAGGAACACTACTGTAGCTGTCAATCCCTTGCCTCCAAGGATCTTAGTGCCTTTAGCAGATGCTAGACTTTGTACGGTCAATAGTGTGTTGGACATTGCACTGGGCATGCAATGTCCAATTATGATTGCTTCGGCCCTAACTTGTATGGAGTATCTTGCAAATCATTGCTCCTCCCATCCTTTTGCTCTTACACTCTTACCGCCCCCTCTTCTGCAAATATCCCTGAGCTTCAGGATGGGGAGAGATTAGTCTGGCCTAGTTCTAGGTGGTTGATTTAGAGTCTCTGAAGTTCTGGATAGTGGTTCGTTGATTTTCTTTTGCAGTTTTGTTGCTCCTGCAATGCCCTTCACTCCATCATGATGGGCACTGTATGTCACCCCTGGCCAGAGACAGAAAGCTGTTAAACTGGAGTCTTATTATAAGAGCACATTCAAGGGTAGATGTAATACTTATACCCAAAAGTGGAATCGCAGGGTCATATGGCATTTGGCAATGGGAGGGGTCAATCACCCATTTGCAAAATGGTTACTCTTTAATCTGCCAGACTGTATGCCCTCCTCTTCTGGTGAGTTCATACACCCTTAGTTGTAAATGATCAGGAACGAATTGTGAACTTAACTAGGTGTCACATTACTTTCTTGCAGTCCTTGATGGAGGCCTATTTTCTCTACTGTAACATGGTCACTTCTCTCCTTGTTTCTGGTGTGGCACTCCAACCCCATCCCTCCTGTTCATAATCCTTGCAATTACTGTAGGTAATACATAGATTTACCTATGAGTGTCTCAAGATGGGCTGGGTGGGTTTGGTACTAGGAGCCACCTATTAGGGAGTACATATGGCGCTTAATTTTCTGGGTCTGGGATACTTCACTTAATATAATTGTTTCTAAAGAGATCCATTTGCCAGCAAATTCCAGTAATTCATCATTTTTGATGGCTGAGTAGTACTCCATTGTATAGATGTACCACCTTTTCCTTATCTACTCGTCAACTGTTGGACATTTGGGTTGATTCCATGACTTTGATATTGTAAACAGTGCTGCTATGAACATGGACATGCTTGTGCTATCAAGGTGAACCTCTGCTCTATGGGGGGTTATACCCAAAAGTGGAATAGCAGGGTCATATGGCATTTCAATCTTTAATTTCTTTAAGAATCTCCAGACAGCTCGCCAGAGTGGCTGTATGAGCCTGCATTCCCACCAGCAATGTAGGAGAGTTCCCCTCTCTCCACATCCTCTCCAGCAGTTGGTATTGTTTGTATTGTGGATTTTTGCCATCCTGACAGGGGTGAGATGATATCTCAGGGAAGTTTTGATTTGCATTTCCCTGATGGTTAAAGAAGAGGAGCATTTTTAAAGATATTTGTTAGACATTTTAATTTCATCCCTGGTAAAATTTCTTTTAAGTTCCAGGGCCCATTTTTTAATTGGGCCATTGGTTTCCTTGATGTTTAGTTTTCTAAATTCTTTGTGCACTCTGGACAGTAGAGCTCTATCAGATATATGGTTAGTGATTTTCTCCCATTCTGTGGGTTGCCTTTGAGCTCGTGTTACAATCTCTTTATCTGAACAGAAGCTGTTTAATTTCACAAGATCCCAACTGTTGAGAGTTGGTAGCAGTGACTGTGCCATTGGATGTCTGTTTAGGAAATGTTGGCCTAGCCCAATCAGCTCGAGGGAGTTCCCTATCCTTTCAACTATGGTTTTTATAGTCTCTGGCCTGATATCAAGGTCCTTGATCCATTTGGAATTAAGTCTTGTACATGGTGACAAGTATAGGTCCAGCTTTAATCTTTTGCATGTGGAGATCCAGTTTTACCAGCACCATTTGTTGAAGATGCTGTTCTTTTCCATTGGATTCTTTGGGCCCCTTTGTCAAAGACCAAATGGCTGTAATTTTGTGGGCTTATATCTGGGTCTTCAATCCTTATCCATTGATCTGTGTGTCTATTTTGGAGCCAGCACCAGGCTGTTTTTATAACTATGGATTTGTAATATAGACTAAGGTTCGGTATGGTAATACCTCCAGCAGTGTTTTTGTTACTCAGGATTGTCTTTGCTATCCTGGGTCTTTTTGTGCCCCCATATGAATTTTGAGATTGTTTGGTCAACTTCTTTAAAGAATCCTTTGGGATTTTAATTGGTATAGCATTGAATTTGTATATTGCCTTTGATAGGATGGTCATTTTTACGATGTTGATTCTGCCAATCCAGGAACATGGGAGGTCTTTCCACCTTCTGGTGTCTTCTGCAATTTCTTTCTTTAGGGTTTTAAAGTTGTCATTGTAAAGGTCTTTTAACTCCTTGGTTAGGTTTATACCAAGGTATTTCATTTTTTTAGGGGCTATAGTAAATGGGATTGTTTCTCTCAAGGCTTTTTCACTTCTTTCATTCTGGGCATATAGGAAGGCCACTGATTTTTGCAAGTTTATTTTGTAACCTGGAACCCTGTTGAACTTCTGTATTAGTTCCAGGAGTTTCCTGGTGGAGTTTTTGGAATCACTCAGGTATAAGGTCATGTCATCTGCAAATAGGGATAGCTTGACTTCTTCCTTGCCGATTTGCATCCCTCTTATCCTTTCTTTCTTATGGCTTCAGCTAAGATTCAAGTACAATATTGAATAGAAGTGGTGAGAGTGGACAGCCTTGTCTAAATCCTGATCGAAGTGGGAATGCTTCCAATTGTTCCCCATTGAGTATAATCCTTGCTGTGGGCTTGTTGTATACAGCTTTTATTATATTGATAAAGGTTCCTTCCATTCCTACTGTCTCTAGCGTTTTGATCATAAAAGGCTGTTGGATCTTGTCAAAAGCTTTTTCTGCATCTATTGAGAGTATCATGTGGTCTTGAATTTTGGACTGGTTTACATGATGAGTTACATTTATTGATTTGTGTATGTTGAACCAACCTTGTGTGCCAGGGATGAAGCCTACTTGGTCCCCATGAATAATCTTTTTAATATGTTTTTGAATCCGATTTGCTAAAACTTTGTTGAGAATCTTTGCGTCTGTGTTCATCAGAGAGATCGGCCTATAATTTTCTTTTTTAAGTGAATCTTTATTAGGTTTTGGGATTAAAACGATATTAGCTTCATAGAAGGAATTTGGTAGTGTTCCTTCCTTTGCTATTTGATGGAACAGTTTAAGGAGTATTGGTGTTATTAACTGCTTAAATGTGTGGTAGAACTCTGTGCTGAATCCATCTGGTCCAGGACATTTTTTGGTGGGAAGGTTCAAGATTACTTCCTCAATTTCCTGATATGTTATAGGACTATTTAAATAATTCACAACTTCCTGATTCAATTTAGGTAAATTGTGTTTACTTAGAAATTCATCCATCTCTTTTGTGCTGTCAAACTTCACAGAGTATAAGTTTTTGAAATATGATGTTATAATTCTCTAGATTTCTTGGGTATCAGTAGTGATAACTCCATGTTCATTTCTGAATTTGTTAATTTGGGTTTTCTCTCTCCTGCTTTTGGTTAATTTAGCTAGGGGTATATCAATCTTATTGATTTTTTCAAAGAACCAGCTTTTTGACTGGTTGATTTTTTCTATCATTTTCTTAGTCTCAATTTCAGATATTTCTCCCCTTATTTTGCTAATCTCCTCTCTTCTACTACTTTTGGGATCAGATTGCTCTAGTTTCTCTAAAGCTTTAAGCTGCATTGTTAAGTTGTTTATTTCTGATGTTTCCATTTTTTTGATGTAGGCATTAGGAGCTATGAACTTACCTCTTAGAACAGCTTTCATTGTGTCCCAGAGATTTTGGTAAGTTGTATTTTTGTTATCATTCACTTTCAGGAAATCTTAAATTTCCTTTTTAATTTCTTCCTGAATCCAGTTCTCATTCAGCATCATATTGTTATGTTTCCAGGAGTTAGTGTATTTTCTCTTGTTTGATGTGTTGTGGATGTCCAGCTTTAGGCCGTGGTTAGAATTTCAACTTTTTTGTATATGTGTAGATTCGTTTTGTGGCCCAATATGTGATCTATTTTGGAGGAAGTTCCGTGTGCTGCTGAGAAAAATGTGTATTCTTTGGTACGTGGGTGAAAAGTTCGATAGAGATCTGTAAGGTCCATTTCTTTCAGGGTTTGATTAAGTTCCAAAGTGTCTCTGTTAAGCTTTTGACCTGTTGATCTATCCCATGTTGAGAGGGCGGTGTTGAAGTGCCCAAGAA
Source organism: Typhlomys cinereus (assembly GCA_023101885.1). Lineage (NCBI taxonomy): Eukaryota > Metazoa > Chordata > Mammalia > Rodentia > Platacanthomyidae > Typhlomys > Typhlomys cinereus. The sequence goes on along the minus strand of JALPQD010000356.1, from coordinate 224,819 downwards.
TTATCGTTTGGGGGTTGATTTCTTGCTTTACATGCTGCAGGGTTTTCTTAATGAATGTGGAGGGGCCCGTATTGGGCGCATATATGTTCAGTATTGTGAAGTCTTCCTGGTGAATTATACCTGTGACTAAAATGTAGTATCCATCCGTGTCTCTTATAATTTTCTTTGGTTTGAAGTCCACTTTGTCTGATAGCATAATGGTTACCTCTGCCTGTTTTCTGCTTCCATTTGCTTGTAGAATTGTTGACCAGCCTTTTATTTTTAAAGCGTGCCTATCTTTTGTGGTGAGATGCGTTTCCTGCAGGCAGCAGATTGATGGATTGTGATTTTTAATCCAAATTTGTAATCTGTGTCTCTTGATCGGTGAATTAATTCCATTAACATTTAATGTTATAATGAAGAAACTATTTTTAATTGCAGACATTTATTATGTTTAGTAGTTTTTATAAGTATATTGCTTCGCTTTTAATGGTGTTATACTTGCCTTCTGTTTTCCTGGATATGCCTGTTTTTTCTTCACGCTTGAGTATCACTTCTAGCATTTTTTGAAGGCCTGGTTTGGTGGACATGTATCCCTTCAAGTTGTCTTTGTGCTGGAAGATTTTGCTTTCTCCATCGATCATGACTGATAGTTTTGCAGGGTAAATCAGCCTGGGTTGACATTTTTACTCATTCAATACTTGAAGTATGTCTCTCCAAGCTCTTCTTGCTTTTACTGTTTCGACTGAGAAGTCATTTGTTATTTTAATAGGTTTACCTTTAAAAGTGACTTGTTTTTTCTCCCTTGAAGCTCTCAGCACCAGTTCTTTATCTTGAATGCCATGGCGTGCTTTTGTTTTGGTTGTATCTGTTTGGGGTGTGGAATGCCTCTTGTATATGGATGGGCCTCTCTTTTTTTAGATGAGGAAAATTTTCCTTGATGATCGTTTGAAAAATTTCCTCAGGGGTGGTATTTTGAGATTCTTGCTCTGGTATTCCATGAATACGCATGTTAGGCTTCTTCAGGGTGTCCCATATCTCTTGGATATTTCTCTCAAGTATCTTTTTGGCTTTAACAACCTCTTCCATTGAACTGGTTAGTACGCCCACTTTATCTTCAAGGTCTGAAATTCTGTTTTCTGCTTCGTTAGTTCTGTTGATAAGACTCTCTGTGGAGTTCTGGGTTGAAGATAACTTGTCTTGTAGCTCAGTTTTAAACTCTACTTGAGTCTGTTTTAACTGCTCTATGCCAGTTTTTGTTTCTTGCACTGTTTTTCTCAACTCCTCCAAATGTCTGTTGTGTTCCTCTTCAAAGCAATGATTCGATTATGTAATTCCTCCCGGATTTCCTCTTTCATAGTATTGAACATGGTAATGATCATATTTTGATAGTCGTTATCCTGGGTCAGGCTTTCTTGGCCTTTTTCCGTGTGTTTGTTCTGGTTGGAGTCTAACATTATGGGATTAATTTTTTCAGTGGGAAATTTGTTTACTTGTGTGTTGCTTCTCCTGGATTTGCACTTTGACTTTGGCACTGTCGTTTGAACTCTTAAGATCTTTCAATTTCACTAAACTGAATTATTTGGCCTGGGGTTCTTGGGGGTGGGCAGGGACGGAGCTTACATAGGTCGCAGATGAGGCCCGGCTGGACTGCGCGCGCGCGTCAGGGCAGGCATAGCGGAGTGGGGAAGGGAGGTTGGGGGCATCGGCGTGGAGCTATTTAACCCGAGGGGAGCTAGGGCGGGGCCCGGGCGCAGGAGGAGGTCCTCCTTGTCCCTCGGCCCCGCGCGCGGCCCCGGCTGGATGGGGGGGGTTAGGAGCTGGGTCCCTTATGGGCTGAAACCTGAGGTTCTGGTGGGCGGGCGTGGGCGGGGCTTACCTAAGTCGCGGGTGAAGGCCCGGCTGGACAGCGCGCGTGTGTCCGGACTGGCGGAGCAGGGTGGGGAAAGGGTTCTTTTCTTTTCTTCTTTTCTTTCTTCTTTTCTTCTCTTCTCTTTTTTTTCTTTTTTACTGTTCTCTTCTCTTTTCTTTCCTTTTTTCCTTTCTTTTCTTTTCCTTTTCAAAATCTCTGGGACACAATAAAAGCTGTTCTAAGAGGTAAGTTCATAGCTCTTAATGCATTATGAGTAGCTTTCATCATGTGGAAGATCCTAGTGAAGATTACTGGAGAAGAAAAGGTACCAATGGTCTTCCCCGTGCTGAATCCTGCCTATCATTACAAACTTGATCAAGTCTTAACTTGATTGGATTCAATTGTTAAAGCAATTGATAGTTTATTTTGCAGCTCACGCATCCAGTCATTCCAATGTTGCCTGACTGCCCAGATATTTCTTTGTTTATTTTAAACAGAATTAGTTTCTTTCTTCATGCTGGGACAAAATTCCTGACAGAAACTACATTAAGAGAGTTGGGTTTGCTTACAGTTTCAAGATCATGCAGCATAGCTGGGAACACGAGTCACTCTAGCAAATCAGAGCCTTGGAACTGGTGATACATTTCATCTGGGAGAATCATTAAGCCCAAGAAAAGGATGTGGATGCTTTGAAGGCCTTTTCTCCTGATCCATAGTTCATGGGATGGGTTACCCCATACTCAGGTTGAGTTGCTCTAGACAGTTGCTCTCAAGAATAAACCCAGAGATATGTTTCCCAAGTAGTTTCAAATCCATTAAGGTTAAGTACTGCAATATATTTCTTAAGTGATTTGGATACTAACATGTATTTTCTTAATGTATTTTATATTGTAAGATGCAAAACTAAATTAAAAGTATGTTGCAGTTTACCACAAATGTTTGTGTGACTTTGCCCAATAAACTTCTATTTGAAATGCCAATTTTTCCTTCAATATATATTGAATATCTCCCATGACTTTACAAACTTTATAATCTAAAATGGAATCAGTAATACTTCATATGCAAGGTAATTTTTGACATTAAAAAGATATAATGGATGTAAAAACAGTTAAACAGGCATTTGTAATTGTTGTGCACAGTTGATAGATATAATAGTCGATACTGCAAGAAAAGAGTATTGGAAAGTGAAAATATGAAGTACACTAGTAGTACAAGAAAACATCTCAGTATTAAAGGAAAATGGAAGACAAAAGAGAAAAGACAAAGTTGTGAAATAATAGTATCTAAAATCAATTAACACAAATAAGTCATTAGGTGGTGATGGAGGAAAGAGCTGTGGTTGTAGCTAAGAACTGAAACACTGCATAGAATTTATGAGGACCTGGGTTCAATTCCCTGCAGAATGATGAATGACTAATGGGGGAAATTTAGAATAAAATTTTATTACATGCGATGGAGAGTTTTGATGAGTACATGTTTTATAATATGTACAACAAAGACTTCTGAGTATCCTCTGTACTGACTAATTTTATCATATGCAAAAATATAGTGAGTGGCCTGGTAGATTTCATTTCAGACTACATATAGCCTGTGAAAATTTCTAAACCCTATCCAGTCAAAGGCATATTTTAAAAATATAAATTACTACTTGCACCATATTATGTATCATTGATTTGGATCTTCTGGTATTCCCTGCTCAGAAGGAAATCGCCTTGAGCAAAGTCAGATTCTCTCTGCATAGTAAACTCTTGTTTACTTCTTCCTGTCTCTATTTTATCTTATCTGAAAATATAAAGCTGCAACTTCAAAGTCATTAGGAGCAGAAAATCTGTCCTACACTTGAATATCCTTCATGTGAAGTGCACTCCAGAGGAAGACTTTAATGATTATGGTACCAGAGCGATGTTCTCTGCTCCCCTGAAATGCTGGTATCAAGGTCATTCTACAAGGATTTTCTAGAAGCAGAGGCACACATCTCTGCTCAAATCCCCAAATAAGCACTTCAATAGGTTGCTTCCAGAGGTGAATCTGATTCTTATTCTTGTTTCTTTGTCAGGAAAGCATCTCTGCAATTTTAATTTATATTTAGTACTCCTGCAGACATCAAAAGAGGAAACAAGAACATCCAGGAGCACATCTACCAAGGTTGAAATTCTGACTTAGAAAAACCAGATTTTTTATTCCACTATAGCAACTACTTTGGAATATTGAATATTTTCCCCTCCAAAAGAGTCTCCCTTGCTCCAAGGAATAAATGCAAAAGGATCTTTTTCTTGCTTTTGCAGGGGCCTGTGGATTAGTGCTCTGCAGTCAGCAAGCTGGGCACTGCTTCAGCAAATGCCACACTGAGAATGTGGTTATTCTATTCTCCTGTTTCCTTACCTCCACACTTGACAAGCAAGATAAAAGTTTCTTTACTTTTGATATTACTTTTTAACTCTTCATTTACTCTGGTAAGCAAGAATATTCCCTTAGGAAAGAATGATTAGAAAATAATATAAATATAACAGGAAAAGACTAGGCAGCATATATCTGGAGAGGTAAAAAGTGTTACTGGAAATTTTATAACACTGATATAAGAAAGGCCCTGGACCTTAGAGCAAATTCAGAAAAAAAAAAAAATCAACAAAATAACATGTTTTCTCAAATTCATCAATCAGTATAAGTACTTTCTTTGTTTTTCTCTCTCTCTTTCTCTCTGATAAGTGTTTGTGTGTGCAGTTGCACACATCTGTACATATATGGAGTCCTAAAGAGGACTTAGGTATCTTGCCCCTTCACTCTCTTCCTTATACCTGTGAGACAGTGTCTCTCACTTAACCCAGAGCTAGCCTTTTTCCAGTGCTCCACCTTTCTCTACTTGTCGACTGGGGTTACAGTTTTCATGACCATGTCAAGACTTATTATTCTTTGGCACAGGTCCTGGACTCTGGTTCTCACATTTGTCTAGCAGTGCCCTTATCAGTGGGTCTGCCCGAGGAAGGGCTATTTAATCTGTCACAGAGTTCTGAGCCTCTACTAGAGCAGGCAACCTGAAGGGAACCTGTGGGGTCCACACAACACATAGGCAGAAGGGTGGGAGGGAGAACAATGGATTGATGAAGGGGACAGAGGGTTGGAGAGGTGGGGCAATAAGAGGTGGGGGAGGAGGGCGTCAAGGGCAATCACTGTTTGTAAAGCTAGAAAAATAAAATACTAGAAAATTTTTTAAAAATCTAAAAAATACAAAGAGATACTTCCCAGTCATGTTAAACTAACATATCCAAGTAAGTCCACATTATGTTTATATAGTGGGTAGCAAACTGAAGGCATCATGCATATCAACAATAGCTGTGACTTCAGAGTCTTACTAATTCTGATTTGAAATGTTTGCATTTATATATAACATCTCACTCAGAAAATCTTTTATGTAACTATTTAATCCCAGATGTATAACATTAAACAATATCTTTCTCTGATCCTTTTTTTTTCTATTTTCCCTGTATTGAATACCTAAGACTTTCAAGTTTATATTTGTATTTTAGCCTGATTGTCACTTTTCATCTCACTAGGACTACTCAGACATGCAGGTGGTAACATTTGGGAAAAATTAACAAGCAACAACTATTCAAGTTTTTTCCCCCAAAATATTGTCTAGGCAATTTATAGGATTACAGGAGTCTCAGTGCTGAGTCAGGAAATGTAAGCCTACTAACTACTAATTGAGAAGAACCTTATGTATTCAAACAAATTAGTAAACTAAAAATGAAAACAAACAACAATCATTCTTCATCAAAGGCTATTCGAGGGTGTAGAATGAATTTTTCTTCAGATATAAATTCATTTATTTAATTAGTACAAGTTAGCAGACTGGTTTGAATTTTTTTTTTTCTGAACTCCAATGGCAGCATTGAATTGATTGGCATTGTATAATGTAAGACTTTGTGCTTGCATCTCAGATAGAAAGCTAGGGAAAAAAGTCAATATAATCCAACAACAACAATGACAAAAACTAATGTATAACACAAAACCACAAATCTGGAAAGCTAAATTTTTAACACTCTTCAACTCTAAAATATAAAGAGAGAACAATTTCAAATGGCATGAGAGACATAAGTGTTTGCTATTCTGTAACAGCCAGAGGAAGACAAAGACTTCATATAAGAAGACCAGAAAAATATCTTCATCATGTTGCTAACGAATATTGGGAGGCCATGCTGGAACAACTTGATAGCACATACACCTCAGACAAGAGAATTTTGTACTACCTCATTCTCATCTCTTTAGGACTCAGTGGGTCCTACCAAAATAGACTGAAGCAAGGCAGAACAAAGTCATTTCATTACTATGTGTGATGTGATGATGATTAGAAGTACTGCTTTCTGATGCCTCTTCTGATAAAGAAGGAAAGAATTAGGTTCATAATAAAAGGAAAGAGAAACAAATTTTTTTTAGTAACACATGAGAAGATCTGTTGAACCCAAGAGGAGTCTACCTCTGGAGAAACTACTCTGGAAAAAGGACACTGTCACTGCTGGCTGTTGTCCTAGGAATTCCAATGAAAAAAAAAGTGTGCATTCCATTTTATCTTTGTACAAAAAAAAGGCACAGCAAACTTCAGTCTCTGACAATTTAGGTTTTCTTATGTTCCTTTGTTGAGAGAATATAAAGGGGCTTTATGTCCTGTTTTCATTCATTTTAGCTCTTTAATTTGGTAAACATCTGTTTAAAACTGTGTGTCAGTAATATGTATTGTGGTCGAGCTCAGTGACTTTATGGAATATTAGAAATAGCCTGAAAGTTGGAAAGGTAGTCAAGAGTTGGACTTTTTCAGCCATATGTACTCATCCATAATTACTGAAAAAAAAGTCTTTCCTTAAATATGCTATCTTTGGCCTAAAGGAATTCAATGGCCCATATTGCAAAAAGTCATCTTGCTATTTGTCATTGTAGACTTTTGAAGCACATGATCACACTAAATTTATGTCAAAAAACACTAGGATTTTAAATTAAATGAATTCAATATTGTGAATTTCCTTAAACTGAACTTCCTAGAAAATGATACTACATAATTTTTAATTTAATTTATTTTTTCCACTCATACAAACTTGATAGGTTCCCCATTCCCCTCCCTCCTTCTAACCCTCCCTGGATCCCCTTGTTCCCTTCTCCCTTTTCCCCTTCCTTTCCTCCCCTCCCTTTTTCCCAGTGCCCCCCCATTCCTGTCAACCTTCCCTCTGGGTCCTCCTCTCTGACGAGATGTAAGGACTCAGTAGCAAGTGGGTCAATGGCATGTTAGTCATTGCACAGGTCATGCAAAGACCTACTATGATTACTTTGGCCCTAACATGTGTGGAGTATCTTGCATATCATTGCTCCTCCCCATCTTAGGCTCTTACAATCTTACCGTCCCTTCTTCCGCAAATTTCCCTGAGCTTTAGGATGGGGAGAGATTAAGCTGGCCTGGTTCCTGGCAATTAATGTAGGGTCTCTGATGTTCTGAATCATGGTTGTTCTTTTTTTCTTCTTCTTCCAGTTTTGTTGTTCCTGCACTGCCCTTGGCTCCATCCTGATGGGTATTGGATGTCTTCTCCTAGCCAGAGATACAAGGCTGTTAAAATAGAATCTTATTATAGGAGTAAATTCAAAGGTAGATGGAATAAAAGTAGGAGAACGTGGTGAGGTGAGGTCAGTCTCCCATTTGCAGGATGATTACCTTCTATCTACCAGACTCTATGCCCTCCATTTCTGGTGAGATCATATCCCATCAGTTGCAAGTGACCAGCAAGGAAAGTCTGTGAACTTAACCAGACATCTCATTACCTTCTTGCAGTATTTGATAGTGGCCTGTATTCTCTGCCGTAGCATGTTCCCCTCTCTTCTTGTTGCTGGTTGGGGCCTCATTCCCCTTCCCTCCTGTTTATAATCTTTGCAATTACTGTAGGTATTATAGTGATTTATCTTTGAGTGTATCACTAAGTGGGTTTGGTACTAGGATCCAGCTATTAGGGAGTACATACGGCGCTTAATTTTCTGGGTCTGGGATATAATTTTTTTTAGTTCCATCCATTTCCTGGCAAATTCCATTAATTCATCATTTTTGATGGGTGAATAGTGTTCCATTGTATAAATGTACCATATTTTCTTTATCCACTCATCAACTATTGGGCATTTGGGTTAATTCCATGACTTTGATATTGTAAACAGTGCTGCTATGAACATGATCGTGCTTGTGCTATCAACGTGAATTTTTGCTGTATGAGGGATTATTCCCAAAAGTGGAATAGCAGGGTCATATGGCATTTCAATCTTTAACTTTTTAAGAATCACCAAACAGCTTACCAGAGTGGTTGTAAAAGCCTGCATTCTCACCAGCATTGTAGGAGAGTTCCCTTCTCACCACATCCTCTCAAGCATTTGATGTTGTTGTGTTGTGGATATTTGCCATCCGGACTGGGGTGAGATGATATCTCAGGGAGGTTTTGATTTGCATTTCCCTGATGGGTAAGGATGCAGACCATTTTTTAAGGTATTTGTTGGACATTTCAATTTTGTCCCTGGTAAAGTTTCTTTTGAGATCCAAGGCCCATTTGTTAATTGGGCCATTTGTTTCCTTGGTGTTTAGCTTTCTAAGTTTTTTGTGCACTTTGGATAAAAGAGCTCTATCACATATCTGGTTAGTGAAGATTTTCTTCCATTTTGTGAGTTGACTTTGTGTTGGGGTTAGAATCTCTTTATCTGAACAGAAGCTCTTTAATTTCATAGGATCCCATCTGTTGAATGTTGGTTTTCATGACTGTACTATTGGATTTCCGTTTAGGAAATGTTGGCCTAGTCCAATCAGCTAGAAGGAGTTCCCTACCCTTTCAACTTTAGGGTTTTATAGTCATTGGCCTTATATTGAGGTCCTTGATCCATTTAGAATTAATTCTTGTACATAGTGACAAGTACGGGTCTAGTTTTAATCTTCTGCATGTAGACACCCATTTTTGCCAGCACCATTTGTTGAAGATTCTGTTCTTTTTCCATTGGATTTTTTTTACCCCTTTGTCAAAGATCAAATGGCTGTAACTTTGTGGGCTTATATCTGGGTCTTCAACCCTTATCCATTGATCTCTGTGTCTATTTTGGAGCCAGCACCAGGCTGTTTTTATAACTATGGATTTGTAGTATAGACTATGGTTTGGTATGGTGATACCTCCAGCAGCGTTTTTGTTACTCAGGATTGTTTTTGTTATCGTGGGTCTTTTGTGCCTCCATATAAATTTTGAGATTATTTGGTCAACTTCTTTAAAGAATTGCTTTGGGATCTTAATTGGTATAGCATTGAATCTGTGTATTGTCTTTGGTAGGATGGTCATTTTTACGATGTTGATTCTGCCAATCCAGGAATATGGGAGGTCTTTCCACCTTCTGGTGTCTTCTGCAATTTCTTTCTTTAGGGTTTTAAAGTTTTCATTCTAAAGGTCACTTACTTCCTTGGTTAGGTTTATACCAAGATATTTCATTTTTGGGGGGGCTATTAAAATGGGATTGTTTCTCTCAGGGCTTTTTCACTTCTTTCATTCTGGGCATATAGAAAGGCCACTGATTTTTGTACATTTATTTTGTATCTTGCCACCCTGCTGGACTTCTGTATTAGTTCCAGGAGTTTCCTGGTGGAGTTTTTGGGATCACTCAGGTATAAGATCATGTCATCTGCAAATAGAGATAACTTGACTTCTTCCTTGTTGATTTGAATCCCTTTTATTTCACTTTCTTGTCTGATGGCTTCAACTAATAATTCAAGTACAATATTGAATAGAAGTGGTGATAGTGGACAGCCTTGTCTAGTTCCTGATCAAAGCGAGAATGCTTCAAGTTTTTCCCCATTGAGTATAATCCTTGCTGTTGGCTTGTTGTATACAGCTTTTATTATATTGATAAAGGTTCCTCCCATTCCAACCATCTCTAGGGTTTTGATCATAACGGGTTGTTGGATCTTGTCAAAACCTTTTTATGCATCTATGGACAGTATCATTGGTTTTGGATTTTGGACTGGTTTATATGGTGAATTACATTTTTTGATGTGCGTATGCTGAAGCAACCTTGTGTGCCTGGGATTAAGCCTACTTGATCCCCGTGAATGATCTTTTTGATATGTTTTTGAATCTGATTTGCTAAGACTTTGTTGAGAATCTTTGCATCTGTGTTCATCAAAGAGATTGGCCTATAGTTTTCTTTTTTAGTGTATCTTTATTAGGTTTTGGGATTAAGACAATATTAGCTTCATAGAAAGAATTTGGTAGGTTCCTTCCTTTGTTATTTGATGGAACAGTTTAAGGTGTATTGGTGTTATTAGCTCCTTAAATGTCCAGTAGAACTCTGTGCTGAATCCATCTGGTCCAGGACATGTTTTGGTGGTGAGATTCAAGATTACTTCATTGATTTCCTCATATGTTATAGGACTATTTAAAATAATCCACAATCAAGGGAAAAATATCTGAAATTGAGATAAGAAGAATAATTCAGAGAACCAACCGGTCAAAAAGCTGGTTCTTCTAAAAAAATCAATGTTTGATACATCCCTAGCTAAATTAACCAAAAGCAGGAGAGAGAAAACCCAAATTAGCAAAATTAGAATTGAAAATGGAGTTATCACTACCAACATCCAAGAAATTCAGAGAATTATAATGTCATATTTCAAAAACGTATACTCTGTGAAATTCGAGAACATAAAAGAAATGGATGAATTCCTAAATAACCATAACTTACCTAAATGGTCTGATAGGGTACAGGCTAGAATTTCAACTTTCCTATATATGTGGAGATTCATTTGGTGGCCCAATATGTGATCTATTTTTGAAAAAGTTCATGTGCTGCTGAGAAAAATGTGTATGATTTGGTGCTTTGATGAAAAGTTCGATAGAGGTCTGTAAGGTTTGTTTAAGTTCCAATGTGTCTCTATTAAGTATGGACCTGTTGATCTATATCCCATGTTTAGAGGGCAGTGTTGAAATCCCCAAGAATTATCGTTTGGGGGTTGATTTCTTGCTTTAGATGTTGTAGGGTTTGTTTAATGAATGTGTAGAAGCTCATATTAGGTGCTTATATGTTCAGTATTGTAAAGTCTTCCTGATGAATTGTACCTGTGACTAAAATGTAATATCCATCTGTGTCTCCTATGATTTTTTTTTAGTTTGAAGTCCACTTTGTCCGATAGCATAATAGCTACCCTTGCCTGTTTCCTGTTTCCATTAGCTTGCAAAATTTTGGACCCAGCCTTTAATTTTTAGGATGTGCCTATCCTTTGGGGTGAGATGAGTTTCCTGAATATAGCAGATTGATGGGTTATGATTTTTAATCTGAGTTTGTAATCCTTGTCTCTTGATTGGTGAGTTAATACCATTGACATTTAATTTTTTAAAAACTTTTATTATTATTACTATTATTATTCAATTGTGCGTGTGTGCGTGTGTGTGTGTGTGTGTGTGTGTGTGTGTGTGTGTAGAACCACAGGCGAATTCAGGAACCACCATGGACTGCCTCCACCTCCTCCTTGTTTACTCTGCCCCAGGATTCACAGGCTCCGCCTTACCAGGACCAGAAGTGCAGGCCGCCCCTGCTTCCACCCAGCGTCTATACGTGGGGTCTAAGATCCAAACTCAGAACCTTCTGCCTGCAAGACAGAGGCTTAACCCTTGAGCCACCTCTCCAGCCCTGACATTTAATGTTATAATGGAGAAATTACTTTTAATTCTGGACACTTTTTATGTTTAGTGGCTTTTGTAAGTGTATAATTTGGCTTTCAGGTTTTGGTGATATTATGCTTCCCTTCTGTCCTCCTGGATATGCTTGCTTTTTTCTTCAAGCTTGAGTATCTTTTCTAGCATATTTTGAAGGCCTGGTTTGGTAGACATGTAAGCCTTCAAGTTGTCTTTGTGCTGGAAAACTTTTCTTTCCCCCTCAATCATGACAGATAGTTTTGAGGGGTATATTAGCCTGGGTTAACATTTTTGCTCATTCAATACTAGAAGTACGTCTCTCCAAGCTCTTCTTGCTTTTACTGTTTTCGTTGAGAAGTCATTTGTTATTTTAATAGGTTTACCTTTAAAAGTGACTTTTTTTTTTTCTCTTGAAGCTCTCACCACCAATTCTTTGTCTTGAATATGATGTGTTTTGACTATTATTTGCCATGGCAATTTTCTGTTTTGGTCATATCTGTTTGGGGTGCAAAATGTCTCTTGTATATGGATGGGCCTTTCTTTTTTTACATGAGGAAAATTTTCCTTGATGATAGTTTGAAAAATTTCCTCAGGTGTGTTATTTTTGGGATTCTTGCTCTATTATTCCATGAATATGCATGTTAGGCTTCCTCAGGGTGTCCCATAACTCTTGAATATTTCTCTCAAGTATCTTTTTGGCTTTAACAACCTCTTCCATTAGCTGACTAATACTCCCACTTTGCTTTAAGATCTGAAATTCTATTTTCTACTTCATTTGTTCTGCTGATAAGACTCTCTGTTGAGTTCTGGGTTGATGATAACAAGTCTTTTAATTCAGTTTTAAACTCTGCTTGAGTCTGTTTTAAAAGCTCTATGCCTATTTTTGTTTCTTGAACTGTTTTTCTCAACTCCTCCAAGTGTCTGTTGTGGTTCTTTTCAAAGTGGTTGATGCGATTATTTAACTCTTCTGCATTTCCTTTTTCATAGTATTGATCATGGTAATGATCATGCTTTGAAAGTTGTTATCTTGGGTCAGGTTTTCTTGGCTATTTTCTGTGGATTCGTTCTGGTTGGAGTCTATCATTATGGGGTTAATTCTTTTGGTGGGAGATTTGTTTTCTTGGGTTTTGTTTCTCATGGATCTGCACTTTGACTTGGGCATTGTTGTTTTATCTCTTAAGACCTTCTTTCAATTTCTGCATGTTTTTGACTGAACTGAATTGGTATCACTACTCTCAGGTAGTTATTACTAGTGTTTGCCTTGGTATTGGTTATGCTTGTTGTTATTGTTATTCCCTAGATGATGCTATTAGACAATTCATACAGGGGTTGGACAGGGGGTGAATATTAGTATGATAGTGCACTTTTATGATTTAGTACCTTGGTGATATATGAGGGTGAGTGGTATAGTCCCTGAAGTTGTATATGTTTTGGGGTTGGCTATGTGGAAAAGTTACTCTACAGTAACTAACAATTGAAAGGAACAGGATGGTAAAAAGGGGGTTTACTTACCTTTGGGCGGGATGTGGAGAATCTCTCCCATGTGATAGGATGAATTTGGAGGATTTCAGATATGTGTCCTTTGTCCCCTAGAGCTTTGCTTGGGTGTTCTTTGGACTCTGTTGAATTCTGATGAGCAGTGTGTCCTCTCTGGACTGGAGCACAGTGTGCCCTTGCTGGATTGCATGCATCCTGAGCAGGTGAATGGAAAGGGCAGAGGTGCTGGCGGCAGGCGCAATTAACCTGGGGACCTGGGGTGTGGCCTAGGGGTCCTCCCCGGCCTAGGATCAGTGCCTGCTCTGACTGGCTGGTGGGCGGAGCTTGTGAGAGTGGGTTTCCTGGGGCTTGGGGGTGAGCAGGGAGTGTTTATCTGGGGCGCAGTAAGTCCTTGCTGGACTGTGCGCATCCTGGACGGGCAGGAAAAGGCCATAATTTTTTTAGTTAAGTATTGTGAAATTATATAGAGAAAAAATATCCAAATAGATACACAGGAAGCTAATAATAATAAATTGTTTTATCATATTCATATTAGTATCACAATTTTCTTTATTGTTCAAAAATATTAGGTTCTGTGATGAATCCTAACAAATGCTGTTAAAACACTTTTGACACTCATTGATTAAACGTAAAAACTGTCCTATTGAGATCTTTGTTTAACCCAACATTCTTCTCTCAAAAAGCTATTAAAATATCCTAACACTTTTAATCAATCTCTTTAGCTTCATCACCATAAATAGCATGTAACAAAATGTCTTGAAAAATTTCTTTTACTAATACTTAATATTTTCATTTGAGAGAGCTAAGTAATTTTTTATATATTCTATCATCCCTGATCATAATATATGCTTTGATTGTAAGAAAGACTATATGTTCCATTGGCTCATTCATTTCATTCTTTGGTGGTTGCACTTATAAAATTTTCATTTGGGCAATCAAAGGCCAGATTCTCAGTTTGCAGAATTCAGACATGAGTATGCATTTTCTCCAGCAGTCATGGTGTCTTGAAATATATGTTTATTCATAGATGTTTCAAAGTTCATTTCATTCTCTCCTATCTCAACACTCTAAGGTGAAGTGTAGGATTCTCATTCCCTTGGATGGTCCCTGCCCAACCATACTTCTGTGAGGAAATGGTGGGAAATATATATGATCAATTTGCTCAGCTTGCTCTATGTGTTATTGAAATATTTAAAGATTAAGGAAATTCTAACATATATTTAATTGTTAAATATCACATAATAAATGTGATACTGTTCCCTTCATGAATGAATTCATCGTGCTATTTGTAAGCAAATATTAATGTTTAATTGAGGCATTTTTAAAGTGTGTGTGAGTGTGTGTGGGGATTGAATGTAAAGTTAACTATATTTTTGTCATACAAATATAGCAAGGGAAAGATTTAACAGCTAGGAACACTTTCTGGAGTTGATCTCCTGAAACTCACCACTGATGTGCATCAATTATTATTAATATTATCATCATTTGTTCTTTAGCTTTTTATGACAATAGGAATGATATTTATGTATGTTTTGAATACAGATCCAGTTGATATCTTTGTATCATATGAAACTGGCTTTAATGTATAATAAGTATAATGTATAATAAGTCACTGTGTTAGCATGGATAAAGAACATCTATAAATATAGACACATTCTTTCTTTTCTTATTTTAAAGAACAGAAATGCTGCCCTTCTAATGGATCACTCTTTCCTTTTGTTTTTTAAATTAGATTCTGTTCTGTTTCTATTATTTACACCTTCCCTCTGTAATCTTAAATTTCTTTCAGCATTATGGCTGTTTGTGTCTAGCAATAAAATATTCAGAATTTTTTATTGTATTCTTTTCCTGACAATAAATTCATTAGAAAAAAATAGTATAATTCAATAGAAAAATGTCCACAACAATGTATCTTGCATTTCTTGCTCCTCCATGCTATTGGTCTCCTTGAAAAATGAGCTTATTTTACCATAGCTTGAATGTGTGAAATTATGGCATTGTGGAAGTCTGTGCACAGAATATGAAAAAGTAATTGCTTGTGACTTTCAGATCTGGTAATAAAATGCAATGTGGCTTCACCTAATCTTCCCTTTCTCTCTTGCTCTATTTTTATCTCTATGTATCTGTTTCTGTCTCTTTCTATCTCCCTGTAATATTTTTATATATAAGTGTGTGTGTGTGTGTGTGTGTGTGTGTGTGTGTACTTGAACCTGAAAGCTGAGCTCTGGACATATGTGAAGGATTAGTAGTTGCTGCAGTTTGCTTGAATGGCTGCTGAAAAATGACAATTGAATGGCTTAAGGGAATGGGGGGTTCATTTTCTCTTGTGATTACTGGTTACAGTTCTTAGTCCAGCTTGAAGGGAGAACATGCATCAACACCAGGGCCGAGGGAATTGGCCATGCCAGACCAGTATGTGTGGCCACACACAAGGATAGCAACTTCCTCAACCAGCTCTCTGCATTTTATTCATCTGTTTAGGGCCTAGTCCCATTCACCATGCTCTGGGCCTAACTCAACCACTAATTCTCTACATAAGGATTCTCCCATTGAGAATTGGATTTTAAAGAACATATCCAGTCAAGCATACTAATTTCCCTGAGCCTCTTAATCCCACTGTCACCATTAAGTCAAGGAATGTCTGGAATCTCCAGTTCCTTTTCAGATGGCCAAACTTTAATAAATACTTCAGCTACCCACTCGAATAAACTCTTGGCACCATTTTTAACTCTATGAGTAGCAGTGTTAAACCTAGAATCTCTACTCAATGGGCCCATTTCTGTGAACTCACTTTTATCCAGTTTTATGCTCCTGCCACCAGTATCCCACAGCCTTACAATCCATTCCCAGGGGTATTCCCCAGATTGCTGCTTAAACGCGTTAGAAAAGTCATGGAGTTCTTTAGGGATATAGTGCACCTCCTCATGGACCACACTTTCTATTTCACCTTTAGGAGCCTGTTTAGCCTTGAGCCTAGTTATAGGCCTGGAAGCAATCACAAGTGCGCGTGATGTAACTTCAGTATTTACTCGTGGCAAAGGTGAAAACAGCACTTTTGTAGAAGGTGGGTGTGGGGATTCATTCTCTGCTAAGGGTGGGGAGACCATTTCCTCAGGCGGAATAAATGCACCAGAAGTTGAGAGTTCAACGTCCTCGTCCTCATCATCAGTTTGGTCTTCCCACACATTAGTATCCCACTTTTCAGGATCCCACTCTTTACCACTCAGCGTTTTTACTTTAACCGCCGACACCTTTCGAGGCTGGGAATTTAATTTACGTTGTAACTCAGCCACTCTAATACTCAAAGTTTGGGTTTGATTTTCAGCAATTCGAGCCCTATTGCTACTGGAGAGAAGATTCTTTTCTAAGGCACACTTAGAAACTTCTAAGTTGTTTATGTGCTTTCTGAGTTGGATATTTTCCTCACTGAGATCTTCCTTTTTCATTTGTAGTTTAATGAGAGATGCTAGGAGCAACCAGCCAGCATCGTCATTTTCCTTATTCTTACTCATTTTTTGTAAAGTTCCATATACGGAATCGCTGAGCTTCTCAATCCTCGCAAGAGGGGCATCAAGACTGTCCAACACACCTACTTTTACCAGTTCTAGAAACAGTTCACTCCAAACAGTGTCCTCCATGCCACTAGGGGAGTCTTTAGCCACTGGCACTAGGTCAACAAGCCAGCTCCAAAAATCACAAAACTTGTCAGTAAAATTCATTCTTACAATTCTGCTTCTCTAGAACCACTTCTGGTACCAATTTCTGTATTAGTTAGGGTTATCTAGAGTCACAGAATTCACAGAACAAATATATATATATATAGAATATATATAGGAAATTTATTGAGTTGGCTTACAGATATGGCCGAGGTAGTCCAGCGAAGGCTGTCAGTAGCCGAGTTAGTTCCAACGATGGCTGCCAACAGCTAGCTGCTCAGTTCGGTAGTCAAGTGGGTGATGGCTGAAGGCTGGAGAACTCCTAGAGTCTTAGTCTAGTGGAAGGTGCCCAGAGCCCAAACCCTCACTGTCAGGTTGACACCTGTGCCTAACTATGAACAAACTTGCAGGAGATTGTCCAATTGATGTGGGAAGACCCAGCCCATAGTGTGTGGGGCCATTTCCTGGGCAGATAGATAAGATAAAAGAAGTTGAATAAGCTTTGATATACTTTGGACGGACATGCTGTTTGTCAAGTGAGGAACTTTGCTCCTCTTCCAGAAATCTGTGGATATGATGCAACCAGTTCTCTTGGCTCCTGGTGTTTATATGATCTTTCAGCCAAGCTGAATTAAAAGCTATTACTGATAATCATAAGTAAAAATTAAACTTCATACTCCTGAGCTCCTTGTTCATGAAATTTATTGGCAACCAGCAGGCTAGCTGCAATACTACCTAAACTCTCTATCTCTCTGGGATACTTATATTGCGCTGCACTCGTCATAAAGCTAAGGGCATATGAAGACAGCATGCATAGGAGTTCTGATCAAAAGTCCTATTATCAGCCTTTAGACAGTTTTATTTCTCAGACGGGTAAGTAATTCCTTAAATTATCTTATTTCCAAGATCTTGAAAACTCTTCACTGGATGCCCGGCAATATAAGGAGCAGAGGCAGCTTGCCTCTCCTGTGACCTATAGGCATTCCAGTGCCATAAATCCATGATATAATAGAGAATTGATTTATGTCACTGAGTCTTAAAAATTTTCACATGCATTGTACTGGTGCTTTGTTTTGCAACTAGAGCCATTGTAGGAGGACCCTAAAGTCCAATTGGAAATGTCAAATTGATGGAGATATGGAAATCATAAAACAATTTAGCATGAATGATATGCTACCCAGAAGTTATGAAATACATCTAATAGGATTTCTCAGAATTATTTAAATAAATGCAATGAAGGCTTCAATAAATAGGAAAAGAAATTGCCTGAAAGCATAGGAGAACTCAGTTAATTGGGGTGCATAAGTTTTTTCATTTTTATTTCCCTCAATTTATATAATTTAAAAGCAATTTAAAGGCAATTTAGTTTTTTCTTACCACTCTGTTTAGAAATGCTGTCTTAAATTTTCCCAGTAATCAAGACATAATACTTGATTAAATTAAAAATTCAAAACAAGTTTGGTGTCTAATATTATCAAACCTAGGAAGCTCGTTTCCAGGCCCAACTGAAAGTTCTTCTCTAGAATGTGAATAAATGCTCAGTATGTCTGCAAGAAATTATTTTGTTTGCATAATTGATTTGGGAAACTGCAAAGCACTGTGGGCAGGACTGTTCCTTACATAAGGAGTTGGAGGATGAGTAAAGTTGGAGTAAAGTTTGGTTGAGACTATAGAAGCAAGTACTCACTGCTCCATGCCCTCTGTTCTTGCTGGGTATCTAGAGTGATGAGTTTCCTTGGCTCCTGCTTCTGTGACTCTTCTCCTGTCACAGATTGTCATGTGGCGCTGTAAAGTGGAATAAATCTTTTCCCCTGTTCGATCACATGACATGTAATTTATTGGAGCAAGGTGCAATGAAAATAATATGTGTGGTGATGATTCAAATGTTTCATGGAGGTACTGCAAAAAATTTTATTTCTTTGAAACAATATTATTTAGATTACTGCAATATTGAAATGAATCTAAATAATGATGGAATGGTATCTAGTAACTTTCTGAGAGATTTTTATGCATATTAATTGTTATAGTAACTTTCCCATATAATGGTTCAACCCTTTCTGAAGAAGTATCTATTCTTCTCATTCAGTCTTTTCTGGAAATGCCCTTACAGATGCATCCAGAGGTCTGTTATAGTTGATTCCATATCAGTAATGTTGACAATAAAGACTGACCATCATAACACACCAACAGAAAATAATAAAAATGAGTGAATCAATCATTTTAGTTAAGTAAATTTTCATTACTCCAGTGAAAAAGAATTATTCTTTAAAATTATATGGCTTAATCAGAATGTTCTAAACAACAAATGCTGTAGAAATTTTTCATCAGGGGGCTGGGAAGTAGACTACTGTACTGTAAATTGCTGTCCTGTGGGGAATATTGGAATTGCTACTTTAGTTGAAACAGACATAATTTGTAGATTTAATGTGCATAATTTAGGATTAGTTAATCTGTAGAACATTCTGGTCAACCCTTTACTAATTGGATCTAAATGATTCTTACTATTAATAACATGATATAACAAAATATAGTCACTGAATCAGCCAATGCATTGAAAAGAAAATGAAGATGATGATGGTGGTGATAATGGCAATAATAATTATAACAATAAAAATGTGCAACGTAACTTTGATGGATATAAAATGTTTACTTGATCTTGAATTTATTGTACTAAAATTAAACACGCATATAAGATGTTTTTAAACTTTATTTTAGAAAATAGTATTTAATGAGTAAATGTAGTTGGTATAATTTTCAATTGAAATGCTTAGTTTCTTAAACAGAGACAATTACTGTTTTTCATAAATTTTTATGCATAAGAAAAGTTGTCATCTATCAATCTGAAGAAAAATGGTGTGGTATAATTTAATCCATTTTTTCCTTTTGACATTGTAATTAACATTAGTCCAATTCCAATGAGTATTTCCAAACAAACGTGAAACATAAAAGTCAATTGCAATAAAAATTAGCTATTTTTTTATTTGAAACATTATTTTAAAAACAGAACTTAATAGTACACTTTCCTTTTTCCATTTTCACATGTATGGGTGGGGTTTATACCTATGTGTACACATTTGGATGTGTATGGGTACATGTGTTTGTATAAGTGAAAGTATGATTTTGATGTTTGTATCTTCTTTCATAGCTCTTTCATCTTATTCTTGGAAGAAGGTACTCAATCAAAACCAGAACTCACTAATAATGGCTAGTCTCACTGGCAAATTTATTCTGGAGACCATCCGTCTTCTTTTGACTCTAGACTTACAGGTTGGTCACCATATCTACCTGGTATTAACTTAAGTTTGGGGACCAAAACTGCTGAGCTTGCTCAGACTGCTATTACTTTAACTTATGAGCCATCTCACCAGCCTAGTCTTTTCAGCACAATTTTATAGTTGGACAACAATAATAAAGGCAACATAAACATCTCAGCTATATCCACACCAGACTCCTCTGTTACTTTTTATTACATTAGTGCAGTATATTTCTTACAATTAGTTATCTAATAATATTGAAGCCTGATTAATTAAAGGAAACATTTTATTTATATGTCCTTAATTGTTATGTATGCCCTTTCCTATCCTATTTTCCTCTAAAGAATATCATATTAATTGCAGTTGTCTTGCATCCTGAGGTTCCCCATTCGTGTGACAGTTTCATAATCTTTCCTTCATTCAGTTATCTTGAGATTTTTGAGCAATATTTTAATTGAGTTGTGTAGATCTCTCTAGAGTTACTCTGTCATTTTAATAAGTATAATGATGTTCTATTTTTAAAAGGATAAATGCTAGTCAAATGTCTTAGAAAGTAAAGTGATTACTGTACCAACATAGAGATTGAATTTGGAACCTATAAACTTTTGTAAAATATATGAACTGTAGAATAGTGTTGTGACTATTATGGTGTGATCTATTATTTGCTGATGGACTGAGAGCAACTGCACAAGAAAATATCATTCCTGTTACTATTAACCCAGTTAAAACTCATGACCGTGGATGTTTTAAGTTGTCATAGGAAACCTACTGTGATTCCTTATCTAAAATGACATCGTGTTTGAACATTGAGGGTGAGAAGAGAGTTCATGATGCTTGTTTAATTAAAGTGACATCACACTTATATTAATATTCACTCCCAATAGCCCTTAGGTCCTTTGAATATGGAAGTCATGGGATTTTTTTTAGCAGTGTTTAAGTAGCAGCCTCTCCTGTGAAGTGTGGAATTTGAATCCAAGTTGAGAAAGATTGTTTGCACCCAGGACCATGGTGTCATTACTGCATGAGTGGGCACATCTTGCCTGGAAAGCTAGTATTACAGCTAAGATTTCTCCAGCATCTTGCATGGAATGTCCTAGTATTGTGAAAGCTTATCAACAAGAAAGAAGCTAACAATTCTGCTCCAGTGTGACTTATCTTTGTCTTGAAATCAAGTATGGTATCTTCAGAAAGATAATTTTATTATCTAATTCTGTGGGGGCAACAAAGAAAAATTGAATGGATCTGTAATGTAAACAGACAAACAGACACTTTCTTGCCTCCCTGATCAAACACTCATGAGGAATAACCCAAATCTTTCACTGGATTTTGTTTACTATCTTTTGGCTTTTGGGAGCATTATTCATTAAAGCAAGATATTTTCTTTCTTATTCTTTTTTCAATTGATATTATTAAGTTGACTTACAGAATAGGTTTCTGTATGGATATTTTGCTTACTACTTCTTTTTGCTAACCCTTGCCCCTGCCCCATAATCTTTTGCATTCTGTCACCTCCATGCTAAAACCTTATCATACCCAGTATTTCTCTCTATTTTAGTATCGTCTGTATTCTACTAAGCTCCCTCCCTTCAGTAACTCTCCACCATGTCCCTTTCCTTGATGACTGCGAGTCATTTTAGTTCATGATCAGTCCTCTCACACTGGCTTGTAAGAAATGGTTTTAGTTTTTTTTTTTCCTAGTCCATGGTTAATAAGAAAAGGACAGCTATTGAATGAGTGCTTAACAGGATAAGAGGTGTTGGTATTAGAAAGTATAATTGAAATGTAAGTGATTGAAGCATAACAGAAATCACTGGTGAAGGCTGTTATTGCTCCAGTCAAGAGTTCAGCATAGCCTTCAATTGCTTCCTGTAATTTCTGGATGTAAGCCTTCACTAACTCTCTCACTGTCTCATAGGAAACATTTGTGATGTCAGAATTATTACCCGAGGTTACAGCATTGTGACATTTTTGAGCCGTTCAAGGCTTGTCAAGCACAGTAATTATATTTACGAGAAGTCTCTCACCTCTCATCCCCATGTACTTTAATCACACACACAGCAAAAAACTATGAAGTGTGCAGTTATGGAATAGAAAAAGAGTACTCAGATTTTTACCTTCAGGGAAACAAGGATATGTCCAAGATTTTCAAAATAATCTAATTCTAATGGATGCAAGTGTATTACTCTTTCTAATACTAGTGTGAAAAGGAGACAGTCCAAAACAGTAACAAAAACCTAATATATACTTAAAATTATTTATTTCCTATAATGACACATAATAAAATGTTACTTTTCTACAGCAAAGGGACTAATATGACAATATTAATATTTCTAAGTGATGTTTTCAAGTTCTCAATGTGAAATATGATGTTTACAAATATTTAGAAGCCAGTGTGTCTGAAATTTTAATTTTACTATGAATTTCTCCCCAAATCTTATTCTATTATTGATAATTATAAATGAAATATGAATGATATTAATAGTGAGAATATAAAATATTAAAGTTACATATTCACATTTCTTAAAAATAAAACAATAGTCAATCAGGTGCTGTGTAATTTTTTTAGATGTTTCTTGCATTTATTTAGCACTTTCCTTTGTATACATTCCAAGGAATGGAATAACTAGATTAGATGGTAGTTTTATTTTCATAATAAAATTAGTTTTTATTTTTAAATTTTTGAAGAAATTCTTTACTGTTCTTCATTTTGGTTATTCTAATTTATATTCCCATCAGCTTTATACAAGACTTGTCTTTTTTCCACATCTTCACCAACATTTGTTACGTTTAATTCTTTTTTTTCTTCCACTCAAACAAAGTTGATAAGTACCCCATTCTCCTCCCTCCCACCACCCCTCCCTGAATCCCCTTGCTCCCTTCCCCCTTTCCCCTTCCTTTCTCCTCTCCCTCCCTTTCTCCCAGTTCCCCTCCCCTGTTCCTGGAGTATCCTTTAGTGTTCATGTCAACCTTCCCTCTGGGTCCTCCTTCTTATGAGGTGTAAAGACTCAGTAACATTTTCCTAGAGCTCTTTTTTGTGTTCCCCTTTAGTATAGGAACACTATTATGACTGTTAATTCCTTGCCTCTAAGGATACTAGTGCCTGTGATCCATGCTAGACATTGAGGGGTCAATGATATGTTGGTCATTGCGCAGGTCATGCAAAGTCCTATTATGATTACTTCGGCCCTAACTTGTGTGGAGTATATTGCATATCGTTGCTCCTCCCCATCTTTAGGCTCTTACAATCTTACTGCCCCCTCTTCTGCAAATTTCCCTGAGCTTTAAGATGGGGAGGGATTAGGCTGGCCTGGTTCCAGGGGGTTGATGCAGAGTCTCTGATGTTCTGAATTATGGTTTGTTGATTTTTTTTTCAGTTTTGCTGCTCTTGCACCAACCGCCCTTAGCTCCATCCTGATGGGTATTGTATGTCACCTCCTGGCCAGAGATAAAATGCTGTTAAAATAGAGTCTTATTATAACAGGAGATTCAAAGGTAGGTGGAATAAGAGTAGGAGATTACAGTGGGGAGAGGGATGTCAGTCTCCCATTTGCTGGATGGTAACCTTCTATCTACCAGACTGCATGCCCTCCCTTTCTGGTGAGATCATACAGCATCAGTTGCAAGTGATCAGGAAGGACAGCCTGTGAGCTTAACCAGATATCTCATTACTTACTTGTAGTACTTGATGGTGGCCTATTTTTTCTACTGTGGCATGATCCCCTCTCTCCTTGTTGCTACAAGATGTTATTAATTTTATGAATTAGCATATTTTACATGAATGAAACTCTTATAGCTTGGGTTACATAGTTTCTCCTAAACAGACATCCAATGGCACAGTCACTGCTATCAACTCTCAACAGTTGGGATCTTGTGAAATTAAAGAGCTTCTGTTCAGATAAAGAGATTGTAACATGAACTCAAAGGCAACCCACAGAATGGGAGAAAATCTTCACTAACCACATATCTGATACAGCTCTACTATCCAGAGTGCACAAAGAACTTAGAAAACTAAACACCAAGGAAACTAATGGCCAAATTAAAAATTGGATCCTGGAACTTAAAAGAAATTTTACCAGGGATGAAATTAAAATGTCTAACAAATATCTGAAAAAATGCTCCACTTCCTTAGCCATCAGGGAAATGCAAATCAAAACTTCCCTGAGATATCATCTCACCCCAGTCAGGATGGCAAAAATCCACAATACAAACAACACCAAATGCTGGAGAGGATGTGGAGAGAGGGGAACTCTCTTACATTGCTGGTGGGAATGCAGGCTCATACAGCCACTCTGGCGAGCCGTCTGGAGATTCTTAAAGAGATTAAAGATTGAAATGCCATATGACCCTGCTATTCCACTTTTGGGAATAACCCCCCATACAGCAGAGCTTCACCTCGATAGCACAAGCACAACCATGTTCATAGCAGCACTGTTTACAATAGCAAAGTCATGGAATTAACCCAAATGTCCAACAGTTGACATGTGGATAAGGAAACTGTGGTACATTTATCCAATGGAGTACTACTCAGCCATCAAAAATGATGAATTACTGGAATTTGCCAGGAAATGGATGTCATTAGAAACAATTATATTAAGTGAAGTATCTCAGACCCAGAAAATTAAGCGCCGTATGTACTCCCTAATAGGTGGCTCCTAGTACCAAACCCACCCAGCCCACCTAGAGATACTCAAAGAAAAATCTCTGTAATACCTACAGTAATTGCAAGGATTATGAACAGGAGGGATGGGGTAGGAGGGCCACACCAGAAACAAGGAGAGAAGGGACCATGTTATAGCAGAGAAAATAGGCCTCCATCAAGGACTCAAATAAGTAATGAGACATCTGATTAAGTTCACAGACTTTCATTCCTGATCATTTACTACTGAGGGGGTATGATCTCACCAGAAGAGGAGGGCATATAGTCTGGCAGATTAAAAAGTAACCATTTTGCAAGTGGGTGATAGACCCCTCCCTCACTGTGGTTTCCCACTTTTATTACATCTACCTTTGAATGTGCTCTTATAACAAGACTCTAGTTTAACAGTTTTTTGTCTCTGGCCAGGGGGTGACATACAATGCCCATCGGGATGGAGTGAGGGGCATTGCAGGAGCAGCAAAACTGCAAAAGAAAATCAACAAACCACAATCCAGAACTTCAGAGACTCTATATCAACCACCTAGACCTAGGCCAGACTAATCTCTCCCCATCCTGAAGCTGAGGGACATTTGCGAAAAAGTGGGCGGTAAGAGTATAAGAGCAAAAGGATGGGAGGAGCAATGATATGCAAGATACTCCATACAAGTTAGGGCTGAAGCAATCATAATTGGACATTGCATGCCCTGCGCATTGTCCAACACATTATTGACCTCACAAAGTCTAGCATCTGCTAAAGGCACCAAGATCCTTGGAGGCAAGGGATTGGCAACCACAGCAGTGTTCCTATACTTAAGAGGAACACGGGAAAGGGTTCAGGGAAAGGCCACTGGGTCCTTGTACGTCATCGGAGAGGAGGGCCCAGAGGAGAGTCAGGGATGCATATTAAAGGACTCTCTGGGAATTGGGGCCGGAGGCACTGGGGATGGGGAGGGAGGGGGGAGGGGAGGGGGAGCAAGAGGGGAGGGGGGAGAAGGAGGGAGGGAGGGAACTGGTGTACCTATTAAGTTTGTATGAGCTGAAATAATAATAAAAATATATTAATAAAAAAAAGAATAAAACAATTCCAAAAGCAGTAGATAGGAAAAGTCAAGTGAAATCCAAAGGTATATAATGAAATTGAAAAAAAATTATACATAGAATCAATAAAATAAATAGTTGGCTCTTTCAAAACATTGGGAAATCCTTAATCAAATTACTCAAAACCAAATGAGAGAAGTTTCAAATTAGTAAAATTGGAGATGAATATGGAGTTATCACAACTGATACACAGGCATTCTTTTTTAAAGGGAAAATAACAGATGAATGGGAAAATAGTCACAGAACTAGAAATGCAATCTGTCACTAGGGTATTGGATGCTTCTGGACTCCAAATCTGGTGAAGAAGAAAGAGTTCAATGATGGGTAAATGATATGAGCAGCAAGAGAAAACTGAAATTTTGTTACATGGGATAGAAAAGAATATGGGATATCAAAAATAGTATCTGTTAGAACTACTGGGAATAAGCAATGGAAAACTGCAAAATGCAATTTAAACCATAACAACATGATTCAAAAGGTATAGGAATGGAGGTAACATCAGACACAGAGTCACAACTGGGTGCTAGAGAGTGGGACTTGAACTCCAGGCGCTTATGCCTTCCAACATAGTGCTTTCAGGAGCTGGTGCAGCCTTAGATCACTGAGATCTTGCCCTCAGGAGTTTATGAGGGTCTGTCTCATTTCCCGCTCTCTTGCTTACTGGCAGTGAGGTGTGATTTTGCTCTAGCATATATTTTCTCTCTGGTGGTCTGTCTTGCCACAGTCTAAAGAGAGCAAACTAATCAACCATGTATTGCAACTGCCAGAACGGTGAGCCAAAATAAATATTTCCTCCTAGTAATTTAATTTTCTCTCAGTAGTAATGAAAGTCCACACTCCAGCTGAGGTTCTGGGTGGAAGACAAAGTGAATGCAACAGGATGGCTATAACTATAAATAATAACTGTTTCTGGATTTCCAGTTGCCAGCTGAAAATAATTAAGGTCATAACAATGCAATTTCTGTGCATGAATTTTCCTTGTTTTGACAAATGCAGACATCGCATAAATATGCATATCTTTTAATATATTCATATATATAGATATACCAATCATATTGTTCAATTCCTATTTTTTGCTATTCTTATTTCCTTAAATTTTGAAGTTTTATAATACCGCATTTTACTTCACATTATTTCAATTACAGAATTTTTGATGAGACAGATAAGTCTGTCTTTTTGAGAGTAATGAGTTTGAAAATGGCCAGTTGCATGAAAGATAGAAATATTTTGGGTATATTTAGGTTTTGTTGTCTGAACTACTCAGGAGATACAACAGAAGGTCATGAGATAAAATTGTGCTTGGCTGACTATAGAGTCAATTCAACCTCAACTCTGCAACTTAATGAATCATGGTCACAATAAAGAGAATGAAGAGCTGTAAATATATCTTGGGAAATTAAGGTTTCTTTAACATGCATGAGACCTTGGTTTCAGAAAACAGGACTATAAAATAATAACATGACTTTTGTCATAGTTAAATACTATTGTCAACTTGTCAATTGAGGATTTGAGCTCTGGACACATTTGTAAAGAATTAGTAATTGAGTTAAGTCCAGAATGAACCTGAAGAAGATATCTAGTAGACAGGGAAGGGTGAGCCCCTGGTGGGTGGGACTAGTCCCCAGGCACGTGAATAAAATGGGGGGAGCTGTTTGAGAGAGGATGCATCCTTATGTATACTTGGCCAGAGATGCTGGTCTATTGAGTAAGGATCTTCCCTCCCTCAGCTGCTATGTGCATATGGCACGAAAACTCTCACCCCTTTGGTAGTGGTGCATGCTCTCTTGCCAGGCTGGACTGAAACCTGTAACTGCACTTTCTTAGAGAATAAAGCCCCTGTCCCCTTAAGTGTGGAGGTAATTTATCAGCGAGCTGCTATAACTTTGTTTTATATTTATTAGGATACCATATGGAACAAACTGGTAAAGTAGAATCATAATTGTCATGGTTTGAAATGTGTCCCCCACAGTCCCATGTGTTTGGCAAGGTCATACCACCTTGAGAGGTGGAGCCTTGCTGGAGAAAGGCAGTCACAAGGGGTGGGCCTTACCCTGCCTCTAGGAAAAGTCTGCCTTTGCAGCAAGCGTCTAGCAGCACTCAGCCTTCAAGATGTCTGCAGTGACCTAGCCTCCTCCAGCTTTGGTCAGCTCGCCATGCCGCCTCTGCCATGAGAGACTGCGCCTCCCCTCTGGAACCATAAGCTAAATAAATCTCCCTTTCTCCCTTAAGTTGCTTGACTTTGGGTGCTCTCACAGCAATAGTAAAGAGTAACCATCATAATAATAGAGAATTTATGTGAGAACTTTGGTAGGCTATAGCTCTCAATCATTCAATTATTCAAATCTGAAGACATTCTACATGTCAATAACAGCAATAGTCTATTGGCCTCAAATAGATTACCTTATAATTTCTTGGTCTCATCATTTGAAAAGTCTTAATGATAAAGCTCAAATTCCCTGAGGAATCATGTGTTAAGACGGTAGCATAGATTTCTGCCGAGGTGTTCCTGCCCTGACAGCCTTTGCTGAAGACTAATGACCCAGCAATTTACAAAAGCAAATGAACCAATATATGGATCTCTCTCTTTCTCTCTCTCTCTCACACACACACACAAATACACGTTTCCTTACATCAATATACTCCTACATAATTTTACAACCAGATATTCAATCAAAAATATATAGAAATTAGTAAAAGATAATTTGTTTTTCACCGAACATTGAAAGTTTCTTTTATGTCACAAATCTCCAAAAAACAGAGTACAATTACTTAAATGACATTTGCATTGTATTTGATGTTAAATAATGACTACCTGGAGTATTAACGAATGGAATAACTATCTGGAGTATGTATGGTATATACATATATCATATATAGTGCGTAGTACCCCATTTTATAAATGATAAATGAAGCCTTCAGACAATGAGATCCCTTATCCCAATTGTAAGAAAACCCCAAGGTTTCGAGAACCCTGAAGAATAACAATTTGAAGACCTTCTCTGCCCCAAAAAAGAGTAAGATGTGCTTTCATACATTGACAGCCAAAATGGAGAAAGCAGTGTAATAAACATCATTGGTTCATTTCTCCCATTTCTGTCCACTGGCAATAGACAATGATCTTTCATTTATTCTGTTCTGTGTTTCTCGAGTCTCCATGTGGCTGAACTCTGTTTCTTTGCACTCCATACATGCATAGAAAAAACTTTGAGGTGCAATTAGATACCAAAGAAGCATTGGCTAAGTGAGAAACTATTACTTGCAACTTTTCATCCCAGATCTAGTCTCCCTTCTGCGTCTGAGTACATTTGTGGAGTGGACTGGTACTTGGGTTCCTTCTCTGCTTTATGTCACAACTAGCTGTTTCCAGCAGATTCATCTCCTCAGTGATTTTATTAGCAGATGTGGAAGGATACATCTACCCCAAAGTTATTGATTAACTCAACTAACTTTAGAGGAATCACATTGAGTCAGTTACTTATAAAATGCCCTGTCAATGGTAGCCACATTTCACACTAAAATTGACTGAATGTATTTTCTACTTCTTTTTTTAAAGAAAGTTTATTTGAGAGAGATTGAAATGGACAGAGAGAGAGAGACAGAGAGAAAGAGAGAGAGAGAGAGAGAGAGAGAGAGAGAGAGAGAGAGAGAGAGAGAGAGATGCTTGAGTCACTGAACAACAGTCAAGAAAATTTTAAAGTAAAGAATGGGGCCATAAACACAGGGAAGTTTAAGATTCTCTAGACATAATTTCTAATTATGGATTCATTTTAGAAGAAAGCTCATTGTTTAAAGCTGTGCAAGTATATTAATTAGAGACAAGAGAATCAGAATGTAGTACATTGGTGTCAGAGTTGATGCCTGGAGTTATTTGTATTGAGTTGCCAGAAGACAACTGGCGAAACTCATATGAATAATTAAAATTTCTAGGCTCACAGACAAATGGGACTTCAGCAGAACCATTGAAATGTCCTCCAGAAACAGCCACCAAAATAAATGAGCAATCACGTGTCCCCGACCTCCTTGTTTTGTGTTGAGTTTGGGACAAAATGGCCCTGAGGATGAAAGAAAGTATGATTCAACATACTATCACCTTTTGTAATTAACTCCATGGGATGTTAGTCTGCCAGAGAGAGGTGAGCTAAAGTCTATGTTTGTGAATGGACACCAGTCCTGAGGAATGCATTGTAATTCCTTGATTATTCACACATTGCTTAAGCTTTCATTTATAATTGTGTGCTCATGGAAACAGTATTCACCAGGTTATCTAGATACCATTATGTTTAATTATCTTTTAGCTTTTTCATATTTGAATATTAATTTACCTTAATAAACAGGCCAACATTCCTGAGTACTGAGTTGAATTCTATGTTCACAAAAATAATGCAGTTCTGATTCTTGCTATTTGCAATGTATGATCTGTCTTTTGAAATGGGGCATTACAGAAGATTGAGAACAATTGTGATAATTAGGGTGCATCATAATCAGCTATGACTATGTCTTCATCAAAAAGGGAAAGAATAGCCTATATAGACAGAGGGAGAAATTTGTTTGATGAATCTACAAGCTAACACCTGTCAAAGATTGCCAGCAAACCACCAGAAGGAGTCTTCACAATCTTCAGTAGTATCTAGCCCTGCTGGTTAGATGCTTTCAGAGTTCTGCACTCAGTGAGTAGCTGAAGAGAATATATTGGTTAACTCATCCAATATGTGGCATTGTGTTTCATCAGTCTTTGAAATTTATTAAACTAAGATAATTTAGCAATTAGCAATAAAATACTGTGTCACTATTTTTAAAAACAAACAGCAAATCAAATATTGTTATACTTTTACCAGACAAGTAACTAAATCAGAGCTCCAACATT
Organism: Typhlomys cinereus; assembly: GCA_023101885.1. Lineage (NCBI taxonomy): Eukaryota > Metazoa > Chordata > Mammalia > Rodentia > Platacanthomyidae > Typhlomys > Typhlomys cinereus. The sequence goes on along the minus strand of JALPQD010000356.1, from coordinate 194,300 downwards.
GCCATCATTTATATTTATGCCTATATCAACTTTCATTTATCTCCTACTAACAGATCAAGTATGAAAATTACTTATAGTATTTGAAGAAAAGTTGAAGTATTTGCAAAAATTAATAAGGTTAATAATACTGAAAAACAAGATTCATATATAGAGATATCTATATAGATATAGATATAGATATAGATATAGATATTTAAACCAATAAAAGAGATGGATCCCTCTTTAGCCCTAACTTCCAGTTATTGAGCCTGATACCTCTTCAGAATGTTGATAAAGAGGAAAAACTCTTTTCCATATCAAACTTGACTACATTTCAAAAAAGGAGAACCAGTCTTTAGAATCCTGCTGAGTAAACTCAATGGGGTCCCTCCCCATGCTTGGCATATGTTCACACTTGATAAATGATTGAATCACTTTTCTTTTCCCTTCAAGACTTCTGACTAGTCAATCTAAAAATAGTTACATAACCTCCTTCAATATTGCCCTATCTTGGTAGAGTTAACGCTATATCCAGAAGTGGTGGAGTGAGAGACCTAGAGCTTATTTTTTTCACCTCATCTACTCATATGCTGTTTCTTATTTCTTCTTAAGTATTTCCTATATCATTTATTCAAGAAACAGAGATAGACAGACAAAGACTGGTAATCACTCCTGTTAAATGCTACTCTTTAGAAAAGCAGTCTGAGAAATAATCCATTGTCCCTGCTTCTGGAATGAAACTCAGAGGATTGTAAAGACCCTAACTTTTTATTTTTAGCATGCATCTCAGAATGGGATGATAAAATAATAAGGTAATTTTTTGTTTTGCTTATTTGAAGAATGTCCAAGTTGTTATCTATACTGACTGGTTGCATTCTTACTTGCTGCAATGTTCATTAACTCAGAAAGCATTATTCTGAGCAACAGAAGACAAGCACAGACTGATGTTGGTTCTTGCAGACTTGATGTATTCACTGAGAAAGAAAATAAAAGGTAGGTGCCATGCATTTGAGTAGGGATGATTGGACGCAATAACTTCTTGATATGTATTTCATCATCCAAAACTTAATGGACATGAATAGAATAGTTGGTTTTTCAATATTTTCAATATTGCAGATATAGTCAATGTTATCAAAGTGTCCACTTAACAATGGTTACTTTTGTTTATTTATTTATTTATTTATTCATTCATTTATTTATTTATTTATTTATTACTTCTACTCATACAAAGTTGATAAGTACCCCATTCTCCTCCCTCCCTTCACCCCTCCCTGGATCCCCTTGCTCCCTTCCCTCTTTTCCCTTTCCTTTCTCCTCTCCCTCCCTTTCTCCCAGTGCTCCCTCCCCCCCCATTCCTGGAACATCCTTCAGTGTGCATGCCAAACTTCCCTCTGGGTCCTCTTCTCTGATGAGGTGTAAGGACTCAGTAGCATTGCCTAGAGTTCTGTTTTGTGTTCCCCTTTAGAATAGAACATTATTGTGACTGTTAATCCCTTGCTTCTAAGGATCCTAGTGCCTGTGATCCATGCACGACTTTTGGGGGGGTCAATGATATGTTGGTAATTGTGCAGGTCATACAAAGTCCTATTATGATTACTTTGGCCCTAACTTGTATGGAGTATCTTGCATATCGTTGCTCCTCCCCATCTTTAGACTCTTACAATCTTACCGCCCCGTCTTCCGCAAATTTCCCTGAGCTTTAGGATGGGGAGAGATTAGGCTGACCTGATTCCAGTGGTTGATGTACAGTCTCTGAATTTTCAAATTATGGTTTGTTGATTTTTTTTTCATTTTTGCTGTTCCTGCACTGCCCTTGGCTCCATCCTGATTATTTCAACTCAAGTACAAAGCATCAGTAACAACATTTACATGTGCTTTCTTAGATGAACATGAGAGTTAGCTCCATTCCTGTGCCCTATGCAGATTTTTTAAAGCATATCCAAGTCTTCATTCATTACTAGTTTCATCATCAATGATATTGAAAATAAAGCTCTCTGCTTACATTCATGGATGTGACTTAGTAATTCACACAAATAGAATAGCAAACATTACAAACATTCAAAAAATTAATCTAATTTAATTTAATTCAAAATAATTAATTTTACTGAGTGGTATTCAGTAAAAAAAAACATTTTCACATTTATCAGTAGCACTTTATATTTACTGAACTTGGACACATCACATCAAGGAAACAAAATGAAAAGTTGTCCTTCTATATGGTGCTGTGGTCTTGGTATATGGAGACTTTGCATTTGGTTGGGGTTTTGAACTGTGCAATATCCTTTTGTATTTCTGTCTTTGCTTATTGTAGTATGTTCTGTGATGTTGCATTTCTGCTTCTGGTTAGGAATTTTGTTTCCTATACAATGTTGTGACATCTACTCCTATCTTAAGTTTTTCTTTGAGGTAATATTTTTTTAAAAGAAAGGTTGTTCTTATATTATTGTGCATCATTTTCAGAAATGTAATTACTACTAATGGAATATTATTAATATAGTAGACCCTGAATTTTTTTTCTAATGTGCTTCCACAGTTTAAGAGATAGCTCTTAGACAAAGTAAGAAGTTGACTAAAAGTTCAGGTAATGATGAAGGAGCATGTTAAGTCCAAGTATTTGAGAGAGAAAGAAGTCTTATGTCACAGAGGAACTGTCAGACACCAGCAGTGAAATGTATCCTAAGAGTAAGCCCCTCTGTGACAATGGGCTCCTGCTGAGCCCCAACTTCCAAATGTCACATCTTTAAACACCACTGCATTCACTGTTAATAATTTTTCCTGTAACTTTTACCTAACTACATCCCAAGAGTATTTGCATTAGGGATCCTGGCTCAAATGACTATTTGGAAAATGGCTGGAAAGTAATTTTCCAGATGATCAGCTGCTTAAATTAAATTTATCAATTAGAGACTGAAGAAATAGTCAAACATCACAAGACCTTAATTTTTTTTATCATTTTCACAAAGCAAGTTCTTCATAGACATCTTTGAAGCCAGAAGTCATATCTTTTCAATAACTACATAATTTAATTTTAATCTTAATCACAGAAGACCTAACTGCTTGTAGTCACAATATAATGCAGGAAAGATAGCATAGACTTTAAAAATTAATTAAGAAAGGATTTCTGAAAACACAGCTGGAAATTTTGTGTTCTATATCTCGTGGTCGAGCGCAATTATGAGAATAGAAGAATGTGACTTCATTTTGGAATGACAGCTAGTAGCCTAAGAGAACTGGGGCTATTTAAAGATCCAGAATCACTGAGGGAAGCCTTTTTGTCGCTGTTTTGAAAGTCTTTCCGCAGGCAATGATTCCAAAGATAAAGAAGTAACAGTTCAAATGACACCCACTTCACATGACTTTGTAAAACTTGTCAAAAACACATTTCAAAGGAAATAAAAACTTAAGTTGTCCCACAAGTACCTACCAGTGACTTCTGTATTTTTTTACAGTTTTCTAAAGTGAGAAAATTAAGAGGAGGTCTGCAATGAGATAGAAAGGTGGCTTTGAAGAAAATCCAAACTAAACGGAAGAATTTGTAAGTATAGCTTGTACTGTGTCAGAACAACTACCTACACCATTTAAGCATAATTGGATTTAATAACCTGCTTGTTTTTTGCGTGTTGTGTATGCATGATAGTGATGGTACTAGTGGTGGTGGTGGTAGTGGTGTGTGTGTTTGTGTGTGTGTGTGTTTGTGTGTGAACATGTGGATGGATATGTACACATTCATGTGGAAGCCAGAAGAGGATATTGACTGTGTTCCTCTCTTACTCTCTGTCTTAACCCCTTAGACAGGGTCTCACTTTTGTTGAGCTGCCTAGTGAGAAAGCTGGTAGAACCTGTCTATCTCTTACTCCCCAGCATTAGGGTTACAGGCATTCACAGCCACATGTATATTTTTTATATTAGTGCAGGGATTCAATCTCTGGTCCTCAGGCTTGACAGTATCTACCAGTTATCTCCCAAGATTCATGAATGAAAATTTGAAAAAACAATTTCTAGAAACATTTTCTCCTTTTAATCTCCACTTTCTATTTTTCTTTCTTTTTTTGACCTGACACAAAATATATTAGTATGTCTTCCACCTTATGGTGTATTGTGTATGTGTATGTGTGTGTGTGTGTGTGCACTTTCGAGTGCATGCATGTGAGGTCCAAGGAAGACATTGGGAATCATCCTGGATTGCTCTACTTATTGCTTTACTCTGGTTCCCACCCTGTCCCCTCCCCCACCACTGTCATTTTTGCAGGAGATATAGGCATCTGCACACACATTCTCTTGTTTGTAAGACAAAGGCTTTAACCTCTGACCTATTTCCTATTTTAAGTTAAAGTACATAATACTATTATCTTGCTTAAAATCATATCCCAGTCTTATTTAAGTTTAATGTGCCAGGAACATTATTGACATTCTACCACTGGGAAGATCTTCTAAAGCACAGATAGTTTTGTAATAAAGCGCAAAATATTTAATATATTTTAATGTATACTTACTTCCAAGAAAAGTGATGGCATCTTTTTTCCCACAAAAGGGACAACAGTTAATTTTCATGATAGAATGGCTGACCATGAGTTGTCTATGACAATGGGCGGCTGTCTGGGATTAAGAGAGATACATGAACAATACATTATTTTATGTTAAAAAGTAAAAATCCAATATTTAGAGTAAGTTCTTTCTTAAGATTTAGTAATCACATAATAATACTGTTATAAATAGTTTAATCTGAATTATCGTGCATTTGAGAGTCCGTGCATCTACTTATTTATATATAATGCTTACATTTAAGCATATGTTTGAGTTTTGAATATACATGTATACATATCCTATAGACTTTATCATTTAATAATTTTGTTTTCATTCCTCTAACAAATCACCACATTTATTACTTGAAAAAGCACACATCTATGATCAAATTAATTTTCATTTGTAAATCAATGAAATGATTTATGCTATTATTTTCAGGATTACAATATGGTGATTTATTTGTACATAAAGTCAAATGTGAGCATGCTTTCAGAAGCTTCTAATTTCAGCAGGAGTTTAAAACAGGAAAATAATGAGTTCTATGCCAGGCACAAACTAAAACATAAAAGAAAGACTTCAAATTGATCAATTCACATTAGAGGACTGGTATATAACTCTATTTTCTTTAATTAAATAACATAACAGACTTGGGATCTTCTAATCGTTATTGAACAATCCTAAAAAATTTTTATTAATTATAGACTGGAATTCCAGAATTTCAAACAAGTACAAAAGAAATCACTGTATTTTCAATTTAAAATTTTCATTTACTTATAGCAAATATTAATTAATTTTCAGTGTCAGCATTTTGACAATCCATGGATGAAAAACGTACTCAGTTCTTTGTTATCATGGCTTAGTTCACTATTAAATGCAAAAGAGAGGTCAATCCACAGTACCGGACACAAAGAACTCATCTTTGAGAGAGATTGCAGGAACCTGGAAGGACTCTAGTAACTTTGTTTATGCACGCAGCTGCATTCCCTCCCTTAGTCAAGCCTTTGGTTTCTGTGGCCTCAGTTCCATTGCCAGGATTGACCCTGTCCATATGAATTCCTAAAGCCTTCGAGAAGAGAATCTCTTTAAGCTGAATGGGCTTTTTAACTGAAATAACCTTTACAAAAACAGTACACAAGCTTTCATGCTCCTTTTTACATACAGCATTATTTTCTATTTGTTAGAAAGTTTCAAATCATTTAATATTTTGCAAAATGAAAAGACAATCCTCCAAATTTTGAACACCAGAAAAAGACAGTATAATTAATCAGAACATGGAGTAATGTAAAATTAAATGTAAAAAGAAAAATGGGATTCACCAAATAGGAATAAAACCTAAATCAACTAGGCCTTTTTGAGCATCTCAGTAAGCGTGTTGATTTTTTTAAAATTTTTTTTTTCTACTTTTACAGGGATATTGAGTATTCATTCTAGATTCCCTTCCTCTCCCCTACATCCATGCCTTCATTTTCCTTCACCAGTCTCTCGCACACCCACCCTTCTGCCTGTGTGGTTCTATGGACCCTGGCTCCCCACAAGAGTAGACAAGCTCAAGTGTTTTGATTTTTAACAACTTGCTTGCATGAAAGATGCTGATATGGAAGCTGTCAGGCACGCAAAGGAGAAAAGTCTGTTCAGTTTTGCTCGTAACCTGAATCTATTCAGGAGGATTTATTAAAAAGATCGAAGAGACTAGCCCTATACTGCCTACAAATTAAGGTAACTTGAAAAAGTTGTTCATTTATATTCAATGTCATATTCACATTTAATGCTATGCACAAAGGAGTCCTAAGTCATTGAGAAGTAAGATCGGGTCATTCCTAGGCAATGTTAATGTAAGCTCCTGCCCCTCCTCATATTTTCTCAACTTATCTCCTCCTGAGACCTATTTTGCCATGATGTCCCAGGTGCTTTTAAGCTTTGGTGGGTGGCATATAATTCTGCTCTTTTGTGTTATGTTGAAATAAGTACACATCTGGTGTCTCCTTCCACAGCACCCATATCTCTAAAGTAAAACTCATTCATCTGAGCAACAAAAAATGAGTCTGGAAAAATGTGTTAATGGGTATTAATGGCCTTCAGCATTGTTCCCCACAATAACTGAAGCTATTGAAATGGGCTTTTCCAAGGATGGGTAGGTTCAAGGAGTCAGAATGATTACGGCAGCAGTAATTTCAAACATTGCTAAAATAATTTTTCTTCTTGGTGAGCTGGACCTTTCTTAATATCTCTTCTAAAAATATATTTTGGAGAGAACAAAATACAATGCTGCTATTGGAAATGCAGTGTGATGGCATTTTAGACACACATCCAAGTTTGTTCTCTATCAGGTACATATTCTGAATACAGGGAGTTTTTTTTTTTTACATTTTTTAGTTTATCCTCCAAACAATGGATAAAACTGTTAGTGGTAATAAAAGTGATTTTGTTTCTTGCTTTTCATCGTCATCTTTCCATTTGTGGTCAATGCATTAATTTTTTTTACATTTTTAATTAAAATGGTGAATTTTTTTTATATTCCAAGTCCTTTTAATTTAGTCACACCCATGCAGATGAGGTCACTCAGTAGAAAAAGGTGTCTGTGCAAAATTCTGGTGACCTTAGTTGTATCCCTAGAGTCCATATGGTGGAAGGACAGGACTGACTTCTGAAAATTGTCCTTTAACACCCACAGGCGTGTCATGATACATTCAAGTGGTCTCTCACTCTCCTTTCTCAAATAAGTAAAAGTTATTTTCATGTATTTACTTTATATTTACAGCACATTTCAGAAAGGTAATATATGGTCACAGTTTTTCCGTATCTATTCCCAGTCTATTAAGTAACTCTGAAAGTTCCACTGTGGAGCCCAATGATGAGGGTGTCTCCCCATTTTGCTTGTTACCTAGATATAACCAACACACACACACACACACACACACACACACACACACACACACACTCCTCTCTTTCTCTCTCTCTAACACATGCATATACACACAAACACACACATACACAAACACTCTCACACACACACACTTCCTTCCCTGGCTTCTGTTGAGCCTTCATCTGCTGCCTCATCAGACAGTGCCAGAGTTCTTTATTCTATACTGTTTTCCTGATGAGGAAACTGCAAAGAGGTTGCTCTCTGTCCCATGGCTTCCAAGTTGTGTGGATCTCAGATGAAAATGGACCCTTGCACTCAGCATGAGGGAAGCAATGCCAAATACTTGGTGGTGTTGGGCAGCTAGAAGCTCAGGAAAATCTGCCTCAACATCTTCATGATTGCTGCTGAAATTTGTCAATGTGCTTTATAGGTGTCAAGAGGCAGTTTATTTTTTTAAGCAAGTTAATTATATATTTTTTCTCCCACATTTTATTTTTTTCCTAATCATACAAGCTCAATAGGTATCCCTGTCTTCTCCTTATCCTTTTTCTTCACCCATGGTCCCCCATTGCATTCTCCTTCTTCCCCCTTTATTTCACCCTCCTTTTTCCCTCTCCTTTTCCTCCCTCTTCCTCCCTCCCATCCCCTGGAGCATCCATTTATATGGGCACCAAACTCCCCTCTGAGTCCTTCATCCTAGTGAGGGTTCAGGACTCAGTGGCATAGCCTGGGATCCCTTCTTGGGCTCCCCATTAGCATGGGAACTCTACTATGTCTGTTAATCCTTTGCCTCTAAGGATCTTACTGGCTAAAACCTTCTCCCTTGTGATCCTTATGAGGTCATTGACATATCAGCCATTGTGCAGGTCAGGCAAAGTCCAATTCTGGCTGCTGCAGCCTTAACTTGTGTGGAGTAACAGTTGGTCCTCCCCATCTTTAAGCTTTTAGAATCTTGCCTTCCCCTCTTCCACAAGGTTCCCTGAGCTTTAGGATGGGGAGATATTTGGCTGATCTGGTTCCACATGAATAATGTAGGGTCTTAAAGAGGCATTTTAAGTGTGATCATTGTCAGTTACTTTCAGAATCAGTTTGCAAACTCTGAAAAATATCTTGTATTCATTTGTACATATCAAAACATTAAAGTAGATTTTAAATACCATATAAAATGATCAAAATGTTATTTTTCCTTTTTTATTTTTGGTGACTTCCAAGATTAATAAATAAACAACAAGTTATCAAGATATATATCTATTTTGATATGAAATAAATTTTACACAATACTAAATCATTTAAGCTCATTTCTCTTGCTATTAGAAAAAAATTCATCAGCTGTATATTTAACTAAAAGTTCTTGGGACAACCCTAAGTCTATAAATCCATGATCAAGGTGCTAGACATTTGATGTGGGGTAAATTATGGTATAAGGTTAAGTTGCACCATCAGGTGAATTTTCCCCACCTGCTTCATTGACAGTGCCTTGTTGCTGTATCCTGAACATAGCAGAACAGGTGATTGCTCTATCACAGGTAAGACATGGCAAGTCAGCTGCCTTTATGACCTGTATGAAGCTCAAATCCACCCTCAGGACTTCAGCCCTTCCTGAAAATGTCCACCTCCTTCTTCATTCCTAAATATGATTAGTTTTTCAATGTGAGTGTTTATTGTATACAATCAGATTAAATGTGATATGTGTCCCGACAGAGGTGTGTGAAATTATGAAGAGAGTTGAGAGTGATGGGGTGGAGATGGATAGATATATAATCAGTCAAGGTTTCTTTAGGGGCACAGAAACTATTTGATATGCAGACATTATAATGTTAATAGAAATTTGCATAATCCTTAGAACCACTGTACAATAAAGGGCAAGGAGCATCTCAGAAAAATTTCAACATGCAGCACAAGGGCAGTTAGTTCTCCGTGCTAAAAGATGGTTGCAATTCATAGGGCTTTATGGATCAATCTCATCAGTTTTCTGATTTGGACCACAAAAGTGGGAAATATTGTAGGAACTCAACTGTGAAATCAACATTTGTAACAAAGGCACTTTTTCCTACTTCCAAATATGATATGACATCTCACTGACTCAATTTTGAAGGGACTAAACTAATGACAAACTGCCAACAGAGCATCAAAGACAAATCATGCAGAATGTTGTACAAAATGGAAATGCCCATACTCTTGAACAATAAATCATAAAACAGTTATCAGAGTATTTGTCATTCCATAAAAATGTGAAAAGAACATTAACAGTTTAAGAGTCATAAAGCTTGAACTGTATCATTTTATGGTTCCTAACTAGGCCAAAAATTGAAGTGTCATAGCATGATATTAATATACTACTAGGCTAACAATCTAGGTAACCTGTCCCGGCTGCATACCACCAGGCCTCATAGACCGGTTTCCTTGAACCTTAGTGCAAGCTCTCATACAACCTCATAGCTCTTACAATCTGCATATCTGCCAAACCAAAACAAGTTATGCTGCCAGCATGAGCTTTAACTGGGTCACCTTGGATCATGACTATAGTGGCTGTGAAATATTCCTGCAGTTAAACACTGAAATATACTTCTCTATATGTCTGTCTTTGAGCAAGAAACCCCTGTGGTGCCACAGTCTTTTTAAATTAAAGGTCTTTCAAATGAACTTTTGTTTGCATCCTGGAGATTTAGATAAATGAAGTCTCACCCTTAAGGCATATTACCTACCGTCTTGGTACAAAGTTCAAAGGCTTCTCTTTAATATCACTAATCTCTAACAAGTTTTGCCATTTCCTCCTCATTTGACTCATCCGTAACTGTAAATAAACTCATGCTCTTTTGCTCTCCAAGCTTCATGGTTTTCACATCTTTCTGCTCAACTATTGCTTCATTTACTGTAAATCTCACTAAAAGCAATGAGGAAAATACTCTTCAGAGCCTGAATGTACTGCAACCTTAGAATTTTGTCTGCTGAATGAACTGTCCAATACTTTTAGATCCAGCCTCACTCAAAATTTCAAGACACAGATAAAATACTTTACATGGATGTGTGACAATGCCAGTTAGCCAAATTCTCTGTAGCCTTTGTTCCCATCTGATAGGTCTTGAGTTCATTCTTCATCATCTGCATTTTGCTCCTCATAAAAGCAAAAGAGGTCTGTATGGAAGCCCATTGATAAAAAGAAGCTGAGACAAGGAAGAGAATTAAGAAATGTGAGTTTTGTTAGTCCTTGAGAACCTACTGTCAAAGGAACAATGAAATGAAATAAAAAGACTATTTTCAGTAATTTGTTTTCCACACAGTGGGTGCATGAACTTTATTGAACTTTATTGGAAGTTGTAAAAGATATGCCACTGTACCTCATTTTTCTAGACTCACTGGAATAGATACACATTGGTTGATCGGTCAGTTCTGGGTCTGTAGTGTGCATGTTTCAGAAACATGCCCAGGGAAGCTGGCATGAGGCAAGTGTCCCTGCCAGCGAGAATCCACATCCTTATTTCTCTAGTCTTCAGGGAAGAATCCCAATGGAAGCAGCTAAAATTGCTATTTGGGAAATTTATGGATTTCACCTAGGATTTCAATGCTCTTGAGTATTTTTGAAATTTCACCCACATCTCCATTTCTCTTGGGGCTCAGTCCCTCTATCTATCTAATCAGAGGCTACAGCTCTTATGCTCCTACAACTCCATTCTTTCAAGATTTCATATTAATAAATGACTACATATCAGACAGAAACAATTTAACAGTGGATAAGTTAAATCTGATTCATGATTGCAAAGAAATTTTAGTTTGTTGCCACAAAAAAAGAATGGTGACAGGAACAACCCTAGTCCAAGGTCACAGATGCATATAGCACAGAGTTCCCCACATGCTGTGAACCCTAAGCCAAAGAGGGGAGACTAATACTAAAAGTGAGCCCACTTCTCCACTTCAGTGATCAGAAGTTCCACAACAGATAATGTCTTTGTTTAGGTACAGAGTAGAGGGAAGAAGACCTGTGTAGAACATTGATCTTAGACTTTCTCAGGAAGAAAAGAAAGAAGAAATGCAAGGAAAGAAAAAAAGAAAAGAAAGGAAGAGCAATTATTCAATGTAGCATTGAAAATTAGGTATATTGGGCTGGAAAGGTGGTGGCTCAGGGGTTAAGCCTCTGCCTTGCAGGCGGAGGGTCCTGAGTTTGGATCCTAGACCCCATGTATAGACACCGGGTGGAAGGGGCCTGTGCTTCTGGTCCTGGTAGGGCAGAGCCTGTGAATCCCGGGGAAGAATAAACAAGGAGGAGGTGGAGGCGGTCCATGGTGGTTCCCGAATTCGTCCGTGGTTCTACACACACGTACACACACACACACACATACATACACACACATGCACACATGCATATGCGCACAATTGAATAAATAATAAAAAAATTAGTTATATTGTATTCCCTTTTTTCGTGTATGTAGGTTGACTATGAGATCAGATTATTTTTACATAAACTAAAGGTAATTTCTCTTTTCAGATGCTTTAATCATGAGTATGATTAGAGAGGAAATGTTAAACCCATTTGCCCTAGTTCAAGCTAGTCTGCTTTTTGTTTATTTCCTTGTCATTCATAAAGAGTCAAGGTCTTCTGTAAGTCACAACAGTCCCTGTTGTAAATGAACACTGTTAAATTAATCCAGGAGAAAAGCCATCTACTGAAACATAAGTATGTGTTTTTTTCAATATAAATAAAAAGACTTTTTGTTGAAATCCCTTGATGATTTCTTTTGCAAATGTTCCTGTTCTGTTCTGCCCTGTCCTGTCCTGTCCTGTCCTGTCCTGTCCTATCCTATCCTATTTATTCTATTCTATTCTATTCTATTCTATTCTATTCTATTCTATTCCATCCCATCCCATCCCATCCCATCCCATCCCATCCCATCCCATCCCATCCCATCCCATCCCATCCCATCCCATCCCATCCCATCCCATCCCATCCCATCCCATCCCATCCCATCCCATTCTATTCTATTCTATTCTATTCTATTCTATTCTATTCTATTCTATTCTATTCTATTCTATTCTATTCTATGTTATATTCCAATTGTCCTAACTTTTGCAGAAAATAGAGTACATGATTATGATAGTTAAGCCTGGGTGTCAACTTGACACACCCGGTATTAACTAAGATGGGCTGAGACCACACCTGGAAGGATCAACTGAGATCATCTGATAGGATTATGCTCACCTGAGATCCTATCAGAACCTCCAAAGATCTCATAGGATCCTCTCAGTACTGGAGGATATAAACAGAAGCCAAAAAAGAGAAAAGATGCTTCTCGCAGCTGTGCTAGTAATAATCACTTTTCTTTCTGGCCGCCCAGTTTCTTCGACCCTCTAGACTTCCACTAGACTAAAGACTCTAGGAATTCTCCAGCCTTCAACCATCACCCACTTGACTACTGAACTGAATGGCTAGCTACTTGCAGCCATCATTGAACTACCTTGGCCACTTGCAGCTATCATTAGGCTTCCTCGGCCATATCTGTAAACCAACTCAATAAGTTTCTTTATATATATATATATATATATATATATATATATATATATATATATATGTATGTATATACACATACATACTCATTCTTTGAGTTCTGTGACTCTAGAGAACCCTGACTAATACAATGAACTTTGCATTTCTTCACTTTATCATTTCATGTGCTAAGTCTACAATTTAAAATAAGAGGTATTATTACTATGGTTTTACTTTTAAATAATTGCACAGAATTCCCTTTTTCTCTCAGATTCATGAAGGTGAGTAATGTGTGCTTTCAAAGAAATACATTAAATTTGAATTGTCCCCACTCAATATGCTGGAGAATATATTATTTAGCATCAATTGCATTAAAACTTAAAATGTTATAAAATAGGAATGTAAAAGCAGACACTATTATAAAAAGATAATTTATCACCAGTTCACATTTCATAGTGACAGAGTTGTAAATATATTGCAATGAGTTCAAAATTTTTATACAACTGGTAATTATCTAAGTATAAAGATGTGTATGAAAAGGTAATAATGCATGAGTGAATTATGATAACATAAGTTAATGACTAAGATCTATTATCATTCTTTTAAAAATGTTTCTTCAATGGGGCCTATAATACTGCCACAGAAAGACTTGACAACTTTTCCAGAAATGTCTTTATTTCCTTAGGGAATTGGCTCTTACATGGTATTTTCAATCTTAATATGCCTCTTAGCATATTATGAAAAAAATAGGATAGTAATTAACTCTCATTTGATGGATTTCCTAGTATTTGCTTTTGTCTGTGGACTTTATTGTTTAAAAATTATTTTCATGATGCAGAATTGTCAATATTTTGAAGTAAAATGTCATATTTTAAACACATTTGGAAATGATCTAAAAAAGTTGGTTCATATAGTGTTTTTGCATGCTAATTTTTCTTCACAAAATTTTCTGAGAAAAAAGATTAGAATTTATTTAACAAAAAATATTACATGCTATTGGTTGCTGACATATCTCAATAAATCAAAAGTTTTATGGATGTAAAATTTATAATATTCTGTGTGTACATATTTGATTTAATACATTCTGGTTTAGCATATAGCTAGAATATCTATGTTAATTATAAAGCTATTTTGACTAGGTATGATTTAAATTAAGAAAAAATATATATGAGAGTGCTTTAAATACTTGTGTCTGAAGACAAAGGCAGTGACATTTTGAAAGAATGCTATTACCAATCTAAACTGTAATAGCAGAGACTCTTTTAATGTTTTTTGAAAACCAATATTAGTAATGCAAGACTTATTTCTTTTCATATCTTAGGTTCATGTTTTCTATTGGGAGTAAGAAACTGAATGTAGGAAGCAAAGTTAGTTTTAATATGGAATATGGTGATCTTTAAAATGTTTTTTAATTAAATAAAATGCAATTATCTCGGAAATAAATAAGAGAAGATGAGTTCTCACCTAATCTATTTGCTGGGATTAGATGAACACATTTTGAATTATATGGTAACCTTTATTTGAGTTTCAAAATTTCATTTTGATCACCTAATAGAATGTTTTTATGGTTCCTGGAACTAATGCCAGATGTAATCAGAGATACTAGCCAAATTGTATGTTCTGATGGCTTCACAAGCGTGTTATTTATGCAAGTGATAATCTGGAAGAAGGAAACTAATAGTGAAAAATATGAAATGCTAATTAAAAGTATTATTTGTATGAATGACAATGTATCAGAAGGGAAATGAGCCCTGGGAAATAATTAATGATGGTACCAAGGTATTGAATCATATAAAAATTCAAAGAACTAATTCTATATGTTTATCAAATCATTCTCAATTACACAAAAGTAAATTTTTGTTTATATAAGCAAACATATAACTAAATATATAAAATACAGAGAGGCACACATGTACATCAAGGAAAACAACCTCTGTAAAAAGTGTAAGAAATATAAAGCTGAGTGTCATCTGTTTCTCATATTGATCTTTAAATAAAAATGCATTAAACACTTGTATCTGGTGAATCAGTCTGAAATGTCTACAAGTCTTATCATATTTTAATATAATTCAATTTGAAATTTTATTTAACTGTGGTAAGTCCAAAGATAAATCAGAAATCCTCACCACTTTAAATTAATTTATGAATAATCAATTTATTAAATCACAGAGCAATGGGACAGATTCTATACTATGATTATGTAAAACAGACATGAAAGAAAATAGTTCATTTTGATTTCCAGAAATAATAAATGGTATGGAAGACAACAATAGCCAAATGATGACAATAAGAAAAAAAGTAACAACTAAAAAAATGCAGTAGTGCCTGATTTATGAGAAATGAACATGTGAAAGAGGCTCATATCAGAGATCCTTTTATTGCCTCTTTGAAAACCAATATCAATAATGTAAGCAGTTACTATTGTAGCAGTTACTATTGTAGCAGTTACTATTAACTATTGCTGTGAGAGAGCACCCAGAGTCAAATAACTTAAGAGAGAAAGGAAGATTATTCACCTTAGGATTCAAGAGGGAAGATTCAGTCTTTCACGCAGAAGAGGCGTGGCTGGCTGGCTGAAGCTGGAGACAGGCTATGTCACGTGAACTCATCCAAGTGGGTAGTGGGTGATAATCTACTGGATGATGGAAGGAATTTGCAATTATATAGAGGCATTGCAGTCACAAGTCTTTCAATATACAGTGATAGTGTGATGTACCTGTATGTAAGAGATGCTGAGTTCTACATGACACTTTCATATTCATATGTGCCATCGCCCATCTTCTAGATCAGTGAAACTTTCTTTATATTAAGCAGTCTGTTCTATATATGAAGCAATGTTATGTTCCTTCACTGCTGTCTTTACATATTTGTTCCATTTGCTTATGAATTTCTCCAAGATTTATGAGCCTGTTGTTACCTTATTGATGAAAAAGAACATCAGTGTTTTGGCTTTGCTGCTGGAAACTTAAATCCTTCCATGGGGAGTGGATCACAGAGTGTGCTCCCTAGATATTTGTCAAAGGAAGACATGGCATGTGAAGAAGTCTGACACACCCAGACTCATGTTTTATTTTCCTGTAGAAAACATATGTATATTTGTCTAGAGATAAAAGAAATTGAATTGAGCTGAAATTTCAAGTGCTTAAGTAACCAATCATATTACCAAGTACAGAGTGAAAGTTGTGGACAAACCATTACTTTCACATGAGACAATGTAAATAAGAAGCAAAACCCCACCCTCTTCAAAAAATTCCATGTTCTCCCCATAGACTCTGCACCAATGAAAGTCAGATGCATTAATACGAAGCAGTCACCAGAGCCTGTGTAGTTGTCCCTGATAGTACAAGGTCTGGAATTGTCTCAGGAATCAGGACTTCACAGAGTGCAATGGTCTTTTGTGTATTTACAGTTCAACTTATGGTTTGACATCTTTATCTCAGAACTTTATCAAAATTCTACTTCGGAGAACCTTAGCATTTTATGGGAGGAAGCAGAAAAAGCATTAGAATACTTTTCCCTGTGTAGTACTGTTCTTTTAATTGCTCTTCCCAATCCTCAATATCTCCCAAAATCATCTTGGTTTGTATTTCCTCAACCCTGAACCCACATCTGTTCTGCCCAAACATCATTGCAGGAAAAAAAAAAAGCGATCGGAGAGGTGAAATTTTCTTTTTTAAACTCTATCTTAGTCCTTTTATTAATGCATTATCTCATTAAAAGGTTAACTTTTTCTTGTCTGATTACTATATTTGGTCCCTTGGATGTATGACAAATTAAGCTTTCTATACCAACAGACACAAAGGTAAAGTGTACCTTGTTTTTGCCAAATAAAAAATAAATTTCTTTTACTTAATACTAAACTGTTCTGCAACCATAATTAAGATCACCCTCTTTGTGGTCATGTTTTAGAACTCAGCATATATATCACCGCAGGGGTGCAGTTGGTATAAAGAGTTATAAACAACTTGCATAATGAAATTCTGCATGTGACTTTAGGCTTCCTACATTATTCACTGCCTGTTATAATGCTGAGTAGTAGTTGAGACTTGATTCAACCTAATCTGACTGATATCATGTCTTTTTCAATTTCTTTTTTTAAATTTTTTTATTATTATTATTATTATTTATTCAACTGTGTGCATTGCGTGTGTATGTGTGCGCGCACGTGTGCGTGTGTGTGTGTGTGTGTGTGTGTGTCTGTGTATGTGTAGAACCACAGACGAATTCGCGAACCACCATAGACGCCTCCACCTCCTTCTGCCCCGGGATTCACAGGCTCCGCCCTACCAGGACCAGAAGCACAGGCCGCCCCTGCTTCCGCCTGGCGTCTATACGTGGGATCTGGAGTCCGAACTCAGGACCTTCTGCCTACAAGGCGGAGGCTTAACCCCTGAGCCACCCCTCCAGCCCCCTTTTCAATTTCTTGAAGGCCTCCATATCATAACATTTCTTACATCTGTTACCATGAATATGTCCACCAACTTTACTGCCTCTTTCTACTTGTAACATTATCATGGTCACTTTCTAAACACATTTTGAAATTTGTTGATTGTCTTTGTGGTGGTATTAGGAGGTGGGAAGTTGAAGTGACAATTTATACACAGTGACATTATACATAGTCTATGTTCATAATACTGTACCAAGCTTAACTATACTTGCCATTTTGCTCTTTTCTGTGTTGTCTTCTACCATGCTATGATGCAGTAATAAGTTCTTCCCAGTTGTCAGTATCTCGGTATTTACTGTCCCATATTCAGAGGATTTTTTTAATGTTATGAACTGTTTGTTTAGTTCACAACAAGTTATCCAGTCTGACTTATTATGATAGAGTAGAGAAAAAGAATAAAACAGAAACTTTGAATCACAGAATGGAACATTGCAGTAACAAATACCTAAACATGAGGAAAAATCTTCAATGTATGAGGACCTTGAAGAGTTTTGAGGATGACAGAAGAACCTATACTGTGAAGAATGGAGCATCAGCAGTGATTCTGGTAAAGATTAAGAAGAGAAAATCTGTTGGGAAAGCCTGAAAATTTTTAGAAATGATTTAAGATTCATGTTTAGAATACTGAAATTAATATGGACAGGAAAGACAATTTTGTTGAGGATATGGAGTAAAGTAAGGAGTCCTTAATTCTTTTCCTTCTACTGTGATAAAATAATTTAATGGTAGCAACATGAGGAGATAAAGGCATCATGTTGATGAAGACATGGTGGCAGGAACTTGAGGAAAGTTGGTCATATTTTATCTATAGTCAGGAAACAGGAGTGAGGTTGAGCTTTCAGATATAAAAGTCTACCCCCTAATGACATACTTCTTCCAGCAGGGATCTCTTTCCTCTACTTCTACAGCTTGAGATGTCTACACATTCTGCTTTATGGGGGACAGTCTTTAAGAGTATTAATAAGCTAAAATATCTGTCCAAAGAAATGTTTAACTAACTCAGCCTGGGAAAATGACTCAGCAGCTAAAGTGCTCAGATGAAAAACTAAATAGCCAGACTTCAGATACACAGATCCCATGCAAGTATGCCCTTGGTCAGAGAAGCCCTTCTGTAATTATGATTGCAGAAGACACAGTTGGGAATCCCTGACTGGCTCTGAGGATGAGCTCTATGGTTAGAGGCCTGGCCACAAAAGAGAAAGCTGGAAAAGTCATGCTGCCAAATACTAATCTGGGCTTCTATATACATACATTCATATATGTTCTTATACCCATACATTTACATGCATATACACATTGAAACATATATATACACATGCCCCACATACAAGAATGGGGAAACTTTAATCAATTCTTGAATAAGTTACATGGTTTCTTTTACAGTGAAATATAAGAGAAAATAAGTGATTTTTAAAATGTTATCTGTGAATAAAAATAAGACATATCCAAGTCTTTCATAGGAGGAGAAGACATAAAGGAGGAGTCAATGACTACATGATAAATAAACTAAGTTTGAACATTTGTCTATGGTGTAGTAAACAAATTTCAGACATGCTAGTTTAAGAAACACTAAATTCAGTGTGTCACACACAAGGAAGAAAAACTGGAAGTAAAGAGGAGTTTTTTGGGAGAAAGAAAGTTTTAAGTCTGGGGATAATATAGGTTAATAGAAGGTAATCACATGATACCCTCAATATATGCAGAAAAAGCTTTTGACAAGATCCAACATCCTTTTATGATCAAATCTCTAGAGACAATTGGAATGGAATGAATCTTTATCAACATAATAAAAGCTGTATACAACAAGCCAAAAGCAAGGATTATACTCAATGGGGAAAAACTTGAAGCATTCCCCTTCGATCAGGAACTAGACAAGGCTGTCCATTCTCACAATTTCTATTCAATATTGTACTTCAAGTCTTAGCTGGAGCCATAAGACAAGAGAGGGAGATAAAAGGGATTCGAATCAGCAAAGAAGAAGTCAAGTTATCTCTATTTGCAGATGACATGATCATACACCTGAGTGATCCCAAAAACTCCACCAGGAAACTCCTGGAACTAATACAGAAGTTCAACAGGGTTCCAGGTTACAAAATAAACTTGCAAAAATCAGTGGTCTTCCTATAAACCAAGGATGAAAGAAGTGAAAAAGCCCTAAGAGAAACAATCCTATTTATATAGCCCCTAAAAAAATGAAATGCCTTGGTATAAACCTAATCAAGAAAGTGAAACCTTTACAATGAGAACTTTAAAACCCTAAAGAAAGATATTGCAGTAGACACCAGAAGGTGGAAAGACCTCTCATGCTCCTGGATTGGTAGAATCAACATTATAAAAATGACTATACTACCCAAAGCAATATACGGATTCAATGCTATACTAATCAAAATTCCCAAGCAATTCTTTAAATAAATTGACCAAACAATTTCAAAATTCATATGGAGGCCCAAAAGACACAGGATAGCAAAATCAATCCAGAGTAACAAAAACACTGCTGGAGGTATCATGATACCTCCAGCCATAATCTATACTATAAATCCATAGTAATAAAAACGGCCTGGTACTGACTCCAAAATAGACATGTAGATCAATGGATAAGATATAAGCCAACACAATAACAGCCATTTGATCTTTGACAAAGGGGCCAAAAAAATCAATGGAAAAAGAACAGCATCTTCAACAAATGGTGCTGGCAAAACTGGATGTCCACATGCAGAAGATTAAAACTGGACCTTTACTTGTCATTATGCACGAAAATTAATTCCAAATGGAACAAGGACCTCAATATTAGTCCAGAGACTATAAAATCCCCAGTTGGAAGGCTGGGAAGTCCCCTGAGCCTATTGGACTAGGCCAACAGATCCTAAACAGAAATCCAATAGCACAGCCACTAGAACCAACACTCAACAAGTGGGATCTTATGAAATTAAAGAGTTTCTGTTCAGATAAAGAGATTGTAAACCCAGCAAAAAGGCAACGCATAGAATGGGAGAAAATTTTCACTAACCACATATCTGATAGAGCTCTATTATCCAGAGTTCACAAAGAACTTAGAAAACTAAACACCAAGGAGATAAGTGGCCCAATTAAAAAACGGGTCTGGGAACTCAAAAGAAACTTTTCCAGGGAAGAAATTGAAATGTCTAACAAATATTTTAAAAAATGCACCTTAGCCATCAGGGAAATGCAAATCAAAACCTCCCTGAGATATCATCTCACCCGTCAGGATGACAAAAATTCCCATTACAAACAACACCAAATGATGGAAAGGATGTGGAGAGAAGGGAACTCTCCTACATTGCTAGTGGGAATGCAGGCTTATACAACCACTCTGATGATCAGTCTATTTTTTAAAAAGTTAAAGATTGAAATGCCATATGACCCTGCTATACCACTTCTGAGAATTCACTACAATAACACAAGAACAACCATGTTCATAGCAGCACTATTTACAAAAGCAAAGTCATGGAATCAACCCAAATACCCAACATTTGAGGAGTGAATAAAGAAAATGTGGTACATTTATACAATAAAATACTACTCAGCCATCAAAAAAGATGAATTAATGAAATTTGCCAGGAAATGGATGGAATTAGAAAAAATTATATTGAGTGAAGTATCTCAGACACAGAAAATTAACCACTCTATGTACTCCCTATAGGTGGATCCTAGTGCCAAACCCACTTAATGACATATTCAAAGATAAATTTCTGTAATATTTATAGTAATCACAAAGATTATAAGCATGAGGGAAGGGGAAGGAGGATCTCCCTAGAAACAAAGAGAGAGGGGAATCATGCTTTAGTAGAGACAACAGATCACCATCAAATATTGGAAGTAAGTAACGAGACATCTAGTGAAGCTCACTCTCCCTTCCCTTCCTGGTTACTTGCGACTGAGGAGGTTTGATCTCACCAATCAGGGAGGGTATAGGGACTGTCAGATGGATGGTAACCAATTTGTAAATGGGACAATGATCTCCCTTCACTGCAGTCTCCTACTCCTATTCCGTCTACCTTTGAATCCCTTCTTATAGTAGGATCTTCATTTAAACAGCCTTTTATCTTTAGTTAGAAGGTGACGTCCAATACCAATCAGGATGAAGCCAAGGGCAGTGCAGGAATAGCAAAACTGAAAACAGCAACAAATCACAATTCCAAAAACCAAAGACCCTACATTAATCACCTGGAACAAGACCAGCCAAATCTCTCCCCATCCTAAAACTCAGGGAAACTTGTGGAAAGAGGGGGTGGCAAGATTGTAAGAGCTTAAAGAGGGGGAGGACCAATGATATTCAAGGAGTATTTTACTCCTCACAAGGTAAGGTCTCAGTAGCCATAATCAGACTTTACATGACCTGCATAATGACTGACATGTCAACAACCCCCCAAGTGTAGTATGGATCACAGGCACTAGGATCCTTAGAGGCAAGGGATTAATAGTCATAATAGTGTCCCCATATTAACAGGAAGCCCAAGAACAAGCTCTGGACTATGCCACTGGGTCCTTACACCTCACTAGAGTGAAGGACTCAGAGGAAAGTTTGACATTCACACAAAAGGATGCTCCAGGGGATGGGAGGAGGAAGGGGGAGGCACTGGGAGGAGGTGAAGGAAGGGTGGTGAAAGGAAGGGGAAAAGAGGGGGAGGGTCCAAGGGGGACTGGGGAAGGGTGGAGGGAAGGAGAAGACCAGAGTACATATTGAGCTTGTATGATTGGGGAAAAAATAAATTTAAAGTAGTAGGAGGTTATTATATACACATGAAATTGTTAAAACATTTAATAGCAGTAATGATGACAACAACAAAAATGATAAGAGATTTATGTCAATTGAATGTGAATTTTCTTCCAAGGACTCATGTGCTAGTTGTGCTATTTGAAAAGGTAATGAAACCTTCAGGTGGTAGAGTCTTGGGGGAAAAATGTATCATTGGTAGTGGGCCTTGAGGTTTGATAACACCTCATGCTTTCTGGTTCTCTTTCTCTGTCTCTCAATGGCTGCTGTAATGTTTGCTTAATGGCTTCCTGCTTCTACCCTTATATCTTTTATTAAGTTGTCCCCTATGGTAATATTCTATCATTTCTTGAACTGTAATTCAAAATCATGAACGCTTTCTGCCTTTGCTTGCTTGGTTCAGAGTATTTTATCATAGTCACAGAAGAGAAACTACATCCATGGATAAAAATTATTTTGGCATTGCCCATCAAGGCAGTATGCAGCAGTTCCAAAGAAATATCAGATTTCTTCCTTGCTGTGTTCTGGAACACAGGCATCATGCCCTAATGGGATCCCCATTGTTGGCATCTTGGACTCCGTATGCCTTCTTCCCTCCCCTTGATGCCACAGGACTCTTTAGCCTGCACACCTGTCTTCATCTGCTGCAGATTCTGATGTAGATTCTGCATATCCAAGTGCATACACTGCAGAGTACAAATCAAATAAGCCCTGTCTTTGAACATGTGGCACTGATTCTGTATGTGAGCCCACTAAGGTACTAGCCTAGGCTCACTTTGCCTTTTATATTTCTTTCTGTTCTGATGGAGGAAATTTCATTAATTTTGAAGTTGTCAATATATTGTTTTCTTTTAGTTCCACTACCGTGTTTGACTTGTTAATCAATTACATTTTTATATGTAATAATGACTATTTTTAGTTTTAATTACCAAAAATATAAGTTTAATGTAATTGAGGATCTCTGAATTCAAATTGTAATTTAGAAATGACTGATAGTCATTGTGTGTGTGTGTATATATATATATATATATATATATATAATTTGATAATCACATATGCTCCATGGTACTTGCATGCATATATATTACATTTTTGCCTAAATCAAATTGTCTTTTATTAAATTATATGACTTTCAATATCATTTATAGTGTTATCCTTAATACTTGTCAATCCCATCTATCTATATTCCACAGAACACTATTGTATTTTTAACATAAACTATTTTTTAAAAATACCTGTTTTGATATTTTTAAACTGAAAACCAGACAAAGAAATATAAACAGTTTAATAAAATGTTTTACTTAGATTTAGAAGGGAAAAAAGAATTAGAAGGGAGTTTCATGTATAATATAGAAATAAAAATCTCCAGAGGATTGGTCTGTGTAAACTCTGTTATTCTACATTATTAATTCTCATCTTTTCAAGATTTATTAGCACTTTGTATATTTCAGTCAAATTCATTATCCACTAAATATGAGCATAAGCATGTAATTTAAGAAAATGATGTTTTTAAATTTTAATGCTACACATTATAATATATCCCCAGATAATGTACACTGAATATATATAATATAAATGGAATATAAACTGGTGGCAGCTCTGATGTTATGTGAAGTATTTTTGTGATATTTAAAAGTAATAATGGTAGTAAATAAGCCTGTAAAATGCAAAAAGTATTATGGTAATGAAGCAACTTGGACACATGCCATTTGAAATAGTTCATATGAATTAACAAGAAAATCCTACTTAAAGAGCACAATTTAGATTAGGAGTCATCCAGCCAAAGTATGGGAAACAAAAAACAGCATAAATCAACAAAGGGTATATTTTTAAAAAGACAGAAATATCTTAAAATTATATTTTTGTAAAGTCCAGTAACATTTTTAAATTTTTTCAAATACATGACCTGTGTTGAAATACAACATTAATTAGATGAATAAGTATCTTTGAATGTAAATAGCATATCAAGGAAGTTTCTAGATACAGGTAGGAAAGATAACATGTCTACTGAAAACACACACAAAAAACCCCAGAAAACAGAAAATTCACCATGATTTGATAACATGCACTTGAAGAGGTTGCTGAATTGATTCATCTGCAAAATGTAAATAATAGTACCTACATCACAGTGTCAACTTGATTGGGGCATTTTAAAGTCTTCATGCACATTCACATTTCATTTTGTAGGAAGGAATCTACACTACACAATGCTAATTGTTTTATTACTCTAAGGAAGCTCAAGAAGAATTCAAGATTTTGGGGCCTTGATGTCAGTCACCCTCTTTGCTATGGAGACAGAGAAAGCAGTGAGGTGTAAAAAATCAACACAATAAATCTCAAAGGCAAGACTGTACACTTGTCCAGAGAGAAGAAGAAGATTAAGCTTTAAATGATGGACTGCCTTTGTTTCTCCTCCCTGTTTGGACATCTGGCTTAAGATTTGAAACAAATAGATTTTAAGCATGTTTACCCACTGTCTTCTCATACTACTGAATATAAAACAGTTTAGATATTTTGATCCTGGCTTTTTACTTCTGTTATAATGTGACATGGACTCAGGGAATGGAAATCAACAAAGATGAAGTAAAGAAGACATGTTGTATCTTTCCTTCTAAGTAGTAAAGACTTAATCAATATTATAATATCTCTTTGACATGATTCTATTTTTCTGATTAATATTAACATTAACATTTGAGACAGACCTCAAAGGCATAACTGAAAGGGATTCTGTAGATGAATGTTGGTTCCCAGGTGTGTCTTTGTGGGGTCATCTTGATATAATTGATGTGGAAAGACCTTTCCCACTGTGGGTCAGAACAGTCTCAAGACAGTGGATCCACAACTGTATACAAAGTAGGCTACACCACAAACAAATACAAATGTGCTGGTTCCTTGCTCTGCAGATGTGATAAGACCAGTTCCTTCCCATTATTGACATTGCAACTTCCCCTCAGAGATGGCATCACCTGAAATGTGTCATTCAAACCCTTTCTCTCCTGAGTTACACTGGTATTTTGCTCTACTAAGAAGCTAAAATGGTACTCCATAATAGGTGGCTCCTAGTACCAAACTCACCCAGCCCACATTGAGACACTCAAAGGTAAACCTATGTAATACAGTAATTGCAAGGATTATGAACTGGAGGGATGGGGTTGTAGGGCCACACCAGACACAAGGAGAGAGAGGACCATTTTACAACAGAGAAAATAGGCCTCCATCAAGGACTGCAAGTAAGTAATGTGACACCTGGTTAAGTTCACAGACGTTCGTTCCTGATAATGTACAACTGAAGGGGTATGATCTCACCAGGAGAGGAGGGCATATAGTCTGGCAGATAAAAAGTAATCATTTTGCAAATGGGTGATTGACCCCTCCCTCACTGAGGTTTCCTACTTTTATTACATCTACCCTTGAATGTGCTATTATAACAAGACTCCAGTTTAACAGCTTTTTGTCTCTGACCAGGGGGGGACATTCAGTGCCCAGCAGGATGGAGTGAAGGGCATTGGAGGAGCAGCAAAACTGCAAAAGAAAATCAACAAACCACAGTCCAGAACTTCAGAGACCCTATATCAACCACCTAGAACTAGGCCAACCTAATCTCTCCCCATCCTGAAGCTCAGGGACATTTGCGGAAGAGGGGGCAGTAAGAGTGTAAGAACAAAAGGATGGGAGGAGCAATGATTTACAAGATTCTCCACACTAGTTAGGGCCGAAGCAATCATAACTGGACTTTGCATGCCCTGCGCAATATCCAACACACTATTGACCTCACAAAGTCTAGCATCAGCTAAAGGCACCAAGATCCCTGGAGGCAAGGGATTGACAGCCACAGTAGTGTTCCTATGCTTAAGGGGAACACGAGAAAGGGTTCAGGGAAATGCCACTGGGTCTTTGTACATCATCGGAAAGGAGGACCCAGAGGAGAGTTAGGCATACACAATGAAGGACTTTCTGGGAATTGGGGGGGGGCACTGGGGGATGGGGAGGGAGAGGAGGGGAAGCAGGGGGTTTGGGAGGAGGAGGAGGGAGGGAGGGAACTGGTCTACCTATTAAGTTTGTATGAGCAGAAATAATTAAAAATGTATTAAAAAAAGAAGTTAAAATGAAAAGCTAGAACACATAACAGCATGTCTTTCACTAGAAAAGTAAAACTGGCCTCAAAGGAATACAGCTGCGTTGGACCTTTTCATTTCTATTGCGATCATGAATATGGATTAATATCTCTCATTTTCATGATATTTTTCTCACTCTTCACTAAAATACTGCTACTGCGTTCTCAAATAAAGACCAATATAAACAATTCTTCCATATGAAGCTGAAGATTTTATACAAAATTATCACAGCAAGAAGGACAGACTGATATTTTTTCTTTCTAAAATAAAGAAGACCTATTTTTTTGGAAGAGGATGTTGTCATTTTGAAGGTGACTTACAGAAAGAAGACATAAATGGCATCTTATTTAATTTGGACTAGTTGAGTGGTTTTGATGTAGATCTGATATGGGAATGAAATGTACTGAATCTCTGGTTAGAGGCTCTCTGTTCTTATTCTATTTGTGTCTTGTTCATTTGTATATTCTTGGATCTCTTTCGTGAGTTTGTTGTCTTCTTCTTGAAAAATGTTTAGGTGTTTATCTATGTCTTCTCAGAGCTGTGAAGGGGTATGGGTGGGAGGGGGAATGGAGGGAATTGAGAATGAGTACTCAATATGCTTGTAAAACTAGAAAAATAAAATAACTTAAAAAATAAAAAGGAACTATAAAAATGCTATAGGGGTAGGAGATGCTATTGACAATTTAAATGCAGTGCAATAAACAATTCCATTGTGAGAACTATTAAAACAACATCATTTTAATAAATCATGAAAAAGAGAATCTATGGTTTTGGAAATTATTTGAATAATTGAAACTACAAGCATTAATGAAGTACCACTGCATACCATGGATTAATTCAATAGTCAGAGTAACACAACTTCATAACCTGTTTGCTGGATGAGATGTTATTAACGTTGTTACTGACTGAAAATCAAGCTCTGGGTAACCTTTCTTCTATATTCATGGGTCTCTAAATTAAATAAAGACACCATATTCATTTGGAAATTCTCAGAGTCCAATAAAAACAATAAACAGTAACGTTCTTTTCCCTTGATGTTTTCATCACTAGTTCCTGTCTAAAAATCCCAAAGAAATTTTGATAGATAGACACCACATTGGTTCAGATATGGTAATGTTGCATTTCAATACTTTTTATCTTTTGTGTACTTAGAAATATTAAAAATATCAAACACTTCTGAACACTTTTTTCCCTATTCCCATAACTGTGTTCTAAAGTGTTTTGCGGTTTCTAGATAAGGTGTGGTGGTTCATCTGTGCCATAGCCCTAGGCTGTGAATGCTCCAAGTCCTCCAAATGTATCCTTCGAAACTGTTCACACTGCTCCATGCATCATGGAGCAGCCTTACATGTTGATTGCATCTCAAAGCATCTGAGTGCCCCCAATAACCAGCAGTCCTTTGTTGGGCCCACCCAGGATTTGCCCCAAGGCATGGCCAAGCACATGGGACTAAAGATGGCCCTGAGGGCTAGTGTCCTGGTCTAACCCTAGTCACATTACAGGGAGTCCTAATTGGCTTCCAGATATTGGCCTTCCCTCTGTGCTGAGTGACATTGGACTTCACCTGTGGTACATTAAGGTTGTGTTGACCTTTGACACACTTGGCTACCCGTTTGGCGCCTTTTGGTCTTTTGTCTATATAAGCTCCTTTGTTTCCCCCCCAATAAACTGAGATTTGCTTCTGACAAACTCCCTGTCCCATGGTCAAGTCTCTGGGAAATTGAGCTGGAGGCCTGGGCAGCCGGAACCTGGCTTTCTTTGTTCTCACAGCCAGGAGCTGTGCAGTAGTGTGAATGAGTGTGTGAGTGTGTAGAAACGCGCCACGCCGGGGGTGAGTGGACTCTACAGTCCTTACTCTTCAGAAGAATCTGTTTACTAGAAAGAAGGCTGCCAGCAAGTCCTCTATGTGATCTCACAGAGACTATGGGGACTAATGACTTTTACACATTATTCTAGCACCAACTGATGCTAATCTGATAAAGTGAAATTACTTATAATTGATCCTTTTTTGATTTGTTTTCTGTGAAGACAACTTACAGGTTACTTTGAAGTAGTGTTGTTCTGGAGTAACACTTTTTAGGGATTCTCATTTCATGAAGCACTCTGGGATTTTATACACATGTGACAAATATGAAATTTAGAAATGTAAATTTTTGCTCTGCATATCTAATCATATTAAATGATAACAAAGGTAAATGAAGTTTTGTTAAATTGATCTATAGAGTTCAAATACTATGGACTTCCAATGCACTCTCATATTTTCGCTACATGACAAACTTTCTAGCTATTATTTGGGCAAAGCGAAGTTATTTATTGAGAGCAAGTTTAATTAGGTTATATCTTTGAAACTCAATATTGAAGATGGACAGTTTTTAAGAGAAGGAAAAGACTACTGTGACTGTTACCTATTTATATTTTTCTGTCTTATAGTAAAAGTTAAACAAAACAGGACTTGGAGGTGTACATCAGTTGATTGTGTGCTTTCTCATGTACAGGTTTCAGTATAACAATGAAGAAGGTGTGTTGGTACATATCAGAAATCCAGAACTTAGGAAAGAAATTGATGGCCATCCTAAAATACACAAAGAGAACAAAGATAGAGCAAGTTACTTGAGTTCTTCTTAAAACAAAAAAGAAAATAAACCCTTATATTTCACATTAAGCTTTTTAATAGTTTGCTTAATTATTTTTGTAGGAAAAACTTGTGTAAAACTACTATGCAATGTATTCATTTGACATTTTAAGACCTTATACTTTGCCCTTTAATATCCCAGTAATATCTATATTTTGAAATTCAGGGTCTTGATACAATATCCAGTTGATCTATAATGTAGGCAGTGCAGCCTACATTTTAATATATATATCAACTGAAAAATTAATTCATTTTATATGATATTTCTGGCTGAGAAGCTTTCCTTTACTTTAGATGAAGTATTATAACTAAAAGCCATTCAACTACATGAGCAAATAATAAAAATTGTTGTGTAATTTGAA
Source organism: Typhlomys cinereus (assembly GCA_023101885.1). NCBI lineage: Eukaryota > Metazoa > Chordata > Mammalia > Rodentia > Platacanthomyidae > Typhlomys > Typhlomys cinereus. The sequence goes on along the minus strand of JALPQD010000356.1, from coordinate 165,164 downwards.
AATCTAGATAAATCTAGAAGGCAGGGAGAAGGGCTATTAAATATCATCTTCTAATCACACAGCAACTGTGGTTATTGCCACTAGACCTTCACAAAATTGACCTTGGCAAGAGTCAAGAATGGGGGAGAGATTCATGATTAACTAACTATAGAACACTGGCAGATTCTTCCGTAGTGTGTCCTCAACAGTCACTACCTGACAGTTACAAATCTATGGGAACATTGGCAGCTCAAGTTAAATTCAGTGGGATACACACACACTTATACACACACTATTTTAGTTTCCGCTGTAAACCTGATACTTGCTCTACTGGTTTCTAAGCGCACCTATGAAGAATTATTTTTTTAAAGTTATTTAAATCTTTATTGAATGGATTGAAATATAAGATGATAATAAAACAAAGAAAAGTATCAGTTACTTGGAAGGTAAATTAGTAAGAAACTATTGAAGGGTCTGGTATATAGTTGGGCTGGGCATAACATGGGCCTGGGTTTAAGTTGGGATTGAACCCAACTCTTTTTTTTTTTTAATACATTTTTTATTATTATTTCAGCTCATACAAACTTAATAGGTACACCAGTTCCCTCCCTCCCTCCTCCTCCCCCCGAACCCCTTGCTCCCCCTCCCCTCACCCCTCCCTCCCCATCCCCCCGTGCCTCCCGCCCCAATTCCCAGAGTCCTTTCTTGTGCATGCCTGACTCTCCTCTGGGCCCTCCTCTCCGATGACGTACAAGGACCCAAAGGCATTTCCCTGAACCCTTTCTCGTGTTCCACTTAAGCATAGGAACACTACTGTGGCTTGCCTCCAAGAATCTTGGTGCCTTTAGCACATGCTAGACTTTGTGAGGTCAATAGTGTGTTGGACATTGCGCCGGGCATGCAATGTCCAATTATGATTGCTTCGGCCCTAACTTGTGTGGAGTATCTTGCAAATCATTGCTCCTCCCATCCTTTTGCTCTTACACTCTTACTGCCCCCTCTTCCGCAAATGTCCCTGAGCTTCAGGATGTGGAGAGATTAGTCTGGCCTAGTTCTATGTGGTTGATATAGAGTCTCTGAAGTTCTGGATAGTGGTTTGTTGATTTTCTTTTGCATTTTTGTTGCTCCTGCAATGCCCTTCACTCCATCGTGATGGGCACTGTATGTCACCCCCTAGCCAGAGACAGAAAGCTGTTAAACTGCCGTCTTATTATAAGAGCACATTCAAGGGTAGATATAATACTTACACCCAAAAGTGGAATCGCAGGGTCATATGGCATTTGGCAATGGGAGGGGTCAATCACCCATTTGCAAAATGATTACTTTTTAATCTACCGGACTATATGCCCTCCCCTTCTGGTGAGTTCATACCCCCTTAGTTGTAAATGATCAGGAACGAATGTCTGTGAACTTAACTAGGTGTCACATTACTTTCTTGCAGTCCTTGATGGAGGCCTATTTTCTGTACTGTAACCTGGTCACTTCTCTCCTTGTTTCTGGTGTGGCCCTCCAACCCCATTCCTCCTGTTCATAATCCTTGCAATTACTGTAGGTAATACATAGATTTACCTATGAGTGTCTCAAGATGGGCTGGGTGGGTTTGGTATTAGGAGCCACCTATTAGGGAGTACATATGGCACTTAATTTTCTGAGTCTGGGATACTTCACTTAATATAATTGTTTCTAAAGACATCCATTTGCCGGCAAATTCCAGTAATTCATCATTTTTGATGGCTGAGTAGTACTCCATTGTATAGATGTACCACATTTTCCTTATCCACTCGTGAACTGTTGGCCTATGAAGAATTATTTAGTTAAGTCAGGTTTCTGAGAAAACCTGGAGAAAATTATGGTAAATGAATAACTCGTGTGGGAAGATTCAGTGCAGAGTGCTTGTTCCATTGCCTGAGGTAGAGAAGATGGAGAAAGCTGTTTGCTGTTTTGGGGCAAGCAAGCTGCTATACTTTGGTTCCTCCTCTCTTTGCTCTTGTACATAGCATGGGGACAAATTCCCTCAGCTTCTGCTGGTAATAGTTAACCAGAGTGAAAGTTCCATTGTTTGCCCTAAAGTATTTTGTCAGATATATATTTCAGGAAGGAAGGTAGGAATTTAAGACAATCATAGTCTGGGAAACAAATTTGTAGGGAAACTGGGTGAACAGTGTAGTAGAATGATAAGCTTTGGTGGGGAGATTGTAATGAGAATGCATTATATACATGTATAAAATTGTTAAGGAATCTATTTAATCACAGAATAAAAAGAAATAAAATCTTTGGTTAGAGGAATCACATTTTATTCTCCTAAAAGTTATAATTTTATAAATATAAGAATACAAGTATTTTTCAAAAACTAGTAAAATGTCCTGAAACATCTTTTTGTGTGCTTTTGAGAGAGCATCCGATATTGCCAAAGTTGACCTTGAACTCACTTTGTAGCTCAGGTTTATTTTGATCCATACCCTTCTGCCTCTATCTGCAAAACATAAGAATGTAGACATGAACCACCACACACAAGCTGTAATGACTTTAAATGTCTATTTTAAAATCCATTTTTAAAATAGTCAAAAATATTTTTGATTGTGGCAATTGTATTATCAAATTTCTTAGGTAGTTTATAATCATCTCTTCAGTTGTAGCAGCAATAGCAAGATGGGATAAAAAATGAATGTTCCTTTATGGTCTATCATAAAACCTAAATGAAAATTACTCAGCTGTAGCTTAATTGCTTCTTGAAATAAGAAATGTTAAAGAAATGGTCATTGAACTAATGGAGCACTCAACAAATTAGTACAAATTGACCATTTAGTGAACAAACTGCCAAGTACAAACTCAGATCAATGAAACTTGTCTGGACAATCCTATAAACATATTCTCCCAGTACATCAATAGAAAAGAATTAAAGAGAGATATATGACTGCCAAAAATAACAACTAATGAAAAATATACCTACTGTAAATTTGCATTATTTTAAACAGAGACTTGGAAGATATAAACTTCATTCCACAATCAAGGAAATATAATAAATGGCAGATCTTTCTCTTGCCCCTTTGATTTTTTCTAGGATTATTTCATTTATGTATACAATGAATTGTTGACATATTCTGCCCATATTATCCTGTGACATACGCATTTTTCTTCCCACAATTTTCTTCATCTTCTTCCTAACTAGATTCCCTTCTATATGTGTATTTGTTTGGGGTATGTGTTTATAATGTGTGTGTGTGTCTCACACAGATTAATGACTGCCTAAATTATCATGTGCTTGGGGCTGGAGAGATGGCTCAGGGGTCAAGCCTCTGCCTTGCAGGCAGAAGGTTCTGAGTTCAGATCCTAGACCCCACGTATAGATGCTAGGTGGAAGCGGGGGCGGCCTGCTTTTACTGGTCCTGGTAGGGAGGAGCCTGTGAATCCTGGGGCAGAGTAAACAAGGAGGAGGTAGAGGGGGTCCATGGTGGTTCCCGAATTCGCCTGTGGTTTTACATACACACACACACACACACACACGCATGCACACACACACAATTGAATAAAAATAAAAAATAAAAAAATAAATTATCATGTGCTTGGGCGTCACACAATAAACAATATATCTGTGGTAAGATCACTGATCACCTTTCGTGACAAAATTTATTTTTTCAGTGGATAGTGGTTAGCAAAGAAAATCATAACTGACTCAAATGCACAGAAAAGTAACCGTGGAGTACTTTGCCCTAAATAGGATGGCTAGGTCTTGTCCAACCCCAACTCTCAGGCTCATACATCATTACAGACGAAGGGATGGAAGAAATTAAGAGCCAGAGAGTGGAAAGTACTATCTTCTATTTATTATGACATCATTATCTCTATGAGCACACTGAAGTTATGTTTACCTGCCTAAGATTTAAACAATATTAGCTCCATCCATAGTATATGTATCCCAATTCTTCTCTATGACAATTAGTTAACTGATACCAGCTTCACAACTGAAGACTAAGCTTTTGGGCATGACAACCTTGAAATTATTTAGTAAAGGGAAACCCTGAGTAAGTCTGTGATAAATTATCTAATTGATGTGGAAAATTCCAGCCCAAAGTTAGTGTCACCATTCTTAGACAAGTAGGAAAGACTGAAAGAGATGGTTTAGAATTTTGTGCATACTAAAAACATAGGTAGTAAGTCTCTTATTCTGTTCTTCATGTGGATGCAGTGTAGCCAGTTCTAAGTCTCTTGCTCTGTTCTTCATGTGGATGCACTGTAGCCAGTTCTTCAACCTCTGATGTTAGTGTGAAATCTAACAGGTGGATGAAGCACAACAGAATCATAAGCTGAAACTGAATCCTTTGTTCCTCTACATTGTGCAGTTAGGAATTCATATCAGTATCAGAAGGTTAGCTGGAACATATTCTCCAGAATGGTGATAGATTTTTGAAAAATTCAATCATCATAAGAGATCTATCAATTATCCAAAGGATTCAAAGAATTTAAAATATTAGAAATCTAAAGTGAATTCAAAATATATTTTAGAACTCTTCAGATTCAAAATACTAAAAATTGAAACCTGGTAATTCAAGCTATGGAGCAGATAACAAAATATGGTGCATTATGTGTAAGACTGAGAATTAAATGTAATGATAGCTAAATAATACAGATTAATAGAGACTTATCCTGAAAATATGAAATATTACCAATTAAAATTGAGGGTATCACTACACATGTCAATTCTTGTCACATGATATGAGTGAAACCACAGAAAATTTAATACTATTATTGTAAAGTGGGTTGTTGAATTTTTTTACTTAAAAACTAAGCTGTATGTATAATAAGCAGACAATATAAAATAGTATGAACTTCGCAGTGCTTAAATGCACAATAATACATTAAAAGAAAATAAAACAATGATCAATACTGTGGACCAACAATTTTAGAAAACAAAAAATACAATGAAATATATGTTAGGATCAGAGGGGAGATATTTTCCATAGATGTCCAGCAGAAAGCTATGATTTGCATTATAAAGAACTTCTGGGATTGTTGGCAATCGTGGTTTCAGGATGGGCATCGTATTACTCAGGAATTTCTAAAGTAAAGAATATATTATAAAAATTGGATTTACTATTTGGCTTATGAGATATAGGACAGAGAGTTCAACAGTAAGCACTTCCATATGGAGAGACTGAGAAATGGTAGCTGCTCAGTCCACAATGTTAGATGGATCATCAGTTCCAATGTGCCATTCAATTCCTGGAGAAACATTGGTTTCAGTTCTTATTGGAAGGCTCAGGAAGCTGGATGTTGCAATTAGTTACAGATGTCAACTTGACAAATGGGAATTGAGCTGGTAGGCATTCTTATGAAGAATTATTTAGTTGACTCAAGCCTTTGAGCAAGCCTGCAGGAGGGTTATCAAAGTGATGTGCAAAGACTCAGCCCATAGGAAATGGAGCCATTCTCTAGGCAGGTGAACAAGATGGGGACAGATCAGGCTGGAATTTGGCAACGTTGGACTTATCCTCACAGTTCTTCCTGTGAAGATGATATGTCCAGGTCCCGTGATTCCTGATGTCAGTATGAACTTTCCTGCTCTTCCAATGAACTGTAATTTCAAAGTGTAAACATGAATGATACAAATCCCCTTGTTCCTCTAAGTTGCTTCAGTCATTTATTCAGCAACGTTGAGATGCAACTCAGACACTGGTTTCCAGTGTCAGTAGAAGCTGACAGCTGCAATGGAATCCCAGCATAGTAGCTCTCACTGGTGAAGAGTGAGTGGCAGCAGCAGAAGCAGCTGTGCTTTTCCATACACCTCGTTATGTATCAGTCATCATCCGAAGGTCCTGCCCCTTTGGCGGAAAATTTTCACCTTCAGTAAATAAGTCCAGTAAATACCTTCACAGAATAGTCAGGAGGCACATCTCCTAGCTGATTTCAGTTTCAACCAATCAACAAACAAGATTTACAATCTCAGGTTTAAACAGTCCTTCATTTGTCTCATGACTTGGTGCATGTCAGCACCTTGCTGAGTATAGAAACAGGCTATTTGGATGAACGTGAACCATCTTGGGAAGAGATTCTTGTGTGGTCTCCCTAATGTTGCAATGTTGAATACAATTAAATTCTTTGTCAGGGGATTTCTTCTCTGATTTCTATCTACATCTTTAGTAGAATGAGACTTGGCTGAAAACACAAAGAAATATGATAAAAATGTTAGTGAAGATAAAGAGCTGACTCTAAAGAAAGAGTAAAAGGCTTCAACATGCCAGAGAAGATGGGCTGAGTTGATGGCGCAGGAGGTAAAGTGATTGCTGTATAAACATGAGGATCAGAGTTTGTATCCTCAGCACCCACATAAATGTCAGACATAGATCTCCAAAGTTTTTAGTCAGATAGTCAAATTGGGGAGATCAGCCAGGCTAGCCATTGGGGAATTTACCTTGAGTTGCTTCTACCATAAGGTAAGGGTGATCACATATCGTTTCTAGCACCAACATTGTGATATCTCCTATAGAGTGGTTGGCTAGTACGATCTCAATGCCCCACAACAATTTGCCATGGATGTTAGCCCTACTCCGGAACATAATAGTATGACTCTATTGCTGAAGAAAACACACAGAGAAAGATTACAAGACATGGGAAAGAGAAAAAAAAAAGACCAATCTGGATTGGATATGGAAGCTTTCTCCATGCTGGCTAGTGTTGACAGTGCTCCCAGGCTTCCAGGAGAAAAAAGAAGTCAATGATGTTTCCCAGATGTGGATGCTACAAGGTATATTAACGACTATCCTAGAATGCAGTAGCAATCTGTATCAAGTACAGGAAAACCAACTGCTAATTGGTTGGATCTAAGTCTTTCTTCCTTTCAGTGAACACTTTCATGATACTGTGAATTCAGCCAAACGCATGCAGTAGGTGAAACCATAGGTTTAATGCTAGGTAAAGGAATTTTTAACAAGCTATGATCTAAATTCTCACCATTATTCCCATAGAGTAGAGAAACTGTCACAACTGGACAGAAAAATATTCCTTTGAAATCAAAAATTTTAATTCTGAGAACCATGCTGGCTAACATTCAGAAAATGTGAGACTGTGGAGTGCTTAGCCCTGAGGTGTACATCAACTTTCCCCATCCCAAGACTAAGAAAATCTTGTGAAAAAGGGAGTAGTAAAGTTGTAAAAGCTTGAAGGGTGGGAAAAAGTACCACTAGATAGGATCCTCCTGTTATGGAGGACTCCTGCACCCAAGAATTCACTTCACTAATCCTGATTCCATTAGATCTTTGTAACTGCTGACTGATCATAGTTTCACTGTGAATGAGGAAATATCTGAAGAAAAACTTGTACCATCTTCATAGAATAATGAAAGCTAATGTGACAAAGAAGGGGAGCTTCCTTGCTCAATAATTTATTCATTGTTTGGTCATCTATACTCTAGCAGATGCTCAAGAAATTGGCACAGCAGACATACAAGATGAAGTAAGTTCAGTGCATCTTACTGGAAAAATATGTGAATGTAGCAGGGAGCTCTACTGAAAAGGAGAATCTATGAAGTATAAAAAGAGGTAGGATTGGAATCTATGGTGTGGGAACATGAATATTCATTGTATTTATGTATGAAAATGCGAAAGAACAACAAAAAGAAAAAAGAAATTTGCATAAATTATTTTCCATTCATTGCAAATCTTTCTTTTAACTTTTAAATGTTAACATTTTTCTTGCTTTTATTCTTTGACAATTTCATGTATGTGTGCAATGAATTTTTGTCCTTTCTTTCTATATTATAATACCTCATCACCTTTCTTGGTCCCATTGATAATCTTCTTCTTCCTACTTATGTCTTTTTCCTGTGTGTATGTGTGCCTATATGTGAGACATCTGTATTTTAATACAAATTGTAGATCTCTTCAAAGAAGGGTAAGGACTCTAATTATGTGTGTAAAGCCTATTTTCTACCTTTCAATTGAAGTATATTCAACTTAATTGTATTCTTTTCTACATGTTTATAACTGTGCTTTTAATTGCTCCAAAAATTGGCATATCAAGAAATTGTACACTGCTATAATTTTCTAGCACATTGTTGATAGCTTGTAATCACAAATGGGAGAAGACCTAAGACAAAAGTGATCTTTATAAATCTGGATAAGAACAACAATGTTGGGATACCCAAATAGAGAAAAAAATAGAGATTGTAACTCTGGACCACACACAAACTAAGTCAATTTTCTATCACCCAGATACATCCTCAGCTCCAATGTTTTATTTTTACTATTATGTTAGCCCAGCAAAGTAATAAATAAATGGTTTTTAAAAATTGCATTTTGTAGTACTAAACACATGTACTTTACTTTTTCTGCTTCCATGAGCAGTTAATATTGTGTTATCAGAAATTTCTCCTTGAAAATCAACAATCTTCTTTTTGTTTCATATTCTTCATATTTTTATCATTTCAGTAATCTAGCAGAATAATGCAATCGTAAGAAAAATGAAGACTCTACTTTAGGCTCTGAAGTTTGTCATGTGCAAATTAGTATGAGACCCAGCAGGACACTCTCAGTGAGTGATTTACTGAGCTTCAGGAGCCTTTGCTTAGTTGAGGATATTGAGGTGGCTGCCTGTCTCGTAATTTAAGTTCTTTTTGTGATTCTCCAAAGGACAATAATTCAGCACCATCACTTAAACTTCTACAGCCACACTATCTTCTCACAATCATTCAAGATGAAATAAAAAATGAGTCCCCAGCTATTATTAACCTGATATTTTATCAAATAAACAGATGTATGAATTGTTCCAGGGAGGATTTAAATAACAAATGAGTTTTCCAGATGAATACATTGTCCTTTGAAGCTAAAAGGGTATCCTTGTTCAGATGAGCAACTAACACACTGGGAACTAACTTTTCATGTTAACTAGTATCCACAGAAGGACAAATAATATTCAAAATTATTGGACAAGTACAAAATAGAAGTAAGTATGTAGTCCACTCATGACTTATTTTCACTGAAGATTTGCAATACAATTTCTGTTAAGTTAAATAATATATATGTATATGTATACAAGTGCATACCTACACCTGCTTAATAACATTATATCCTTTATCAACTTAATTTTCAAGTATTTTATAATAGTGCAGTTAATAATAATGAATTTTGGGAGATTAAGAATCATATTCTGGTATGCTCTCATACTCTCCTGCCACTGAGAATTACTAGATCTTGGATTAAAAGTAACACAAAATTTATTATTAGAATCTGTCAATCACTTAGCTCTTTTCTTAGTAGCTTTCAGTAAGGCTTTGCTCTCTTGGGCTCATGTTTTCTTTCTACTTTAATATAGAAAGTTAGTAAATCAATGGAAAGAATCAAAGTAAGCATCTTCAATTGATTTTAGAAAAAAAATTTAATATTAATTTATAATGCCCTCCTCACTTACAAATAATTTATTTCCTAGAAGAATTTATAAAAGATAGCAGCAGTTTTTCATCATGTCTATACAGCTCATAAGGTTTGAAGATTAAATTCTATTTGGTCTTTCTGCAATACGGCAACAAACTAGTGCTACAGACAGCATCAATTTCTTCAGAAAGGTATCAGGTATACCTGAAGACAAGTCAGGCTTTCAGATCAGTTGTATCTGGTCTAGAGCCCTAGCTCCCTCAATGTTCACTTGTATGTTCACTGACAATAACTTTTGAGCAACTTGTTTCCTCACAAAATTGGAAAAAATAGTAAAATGCTTTAATACTAATAAACTTTTAGTGTGAAGTCAAACCACATGGGCTTCATTCAAAGATTGACATCCTATGTGTTAAGTCTACAATATTCCCTAAAATGTTGATTGCTATTTACAGCATAGATGAGAATGTTTCTACATTTGCCTTTTGAAAGAAAATTAATGAAGAACCACCAAGCACTGTGTAAAGGTTTCTGCCTTAAAGATTCCAAAACACATTTTTGGTACAACTTCTGTGCAACAGGAGTTCCATGTATGCAGGCCACAGTTGAGTTTATTGCCATGGATCAAGACTTCAAAAGCACATACCTACAGTTTAAATTCAGTTGATGACAGGATTCTTTTCCTTGCGACTGTGTAACTGAAGGTACAAGATTCTACTGCTCCTTTGGTGAGACTGACTGCATTTCCCTAACATGGGATCTTCAAGCACATTATCTCACAGGAAGGTGACTTCTTCAAAGCTATTGAAAACCCTTTTTCTTTAGTGACTTCATTTTCTATGACAAATATACATGGGAGCCACATTTGATTATTTTTACTGTGTTCTACTGATTAGAATCAAGTTCTGATCAGAATTCCTCCTGTACTCAAGGAGAAAGCAGAATATGATAGTGTTGTTTACTAGGGAACATAATTGTTGTGCTCACTTAATGAGTTCTTTTATACATGCAGTAGTTGCTGGTATTAATATTGTGTTACCAATAACTTTTATGGTCCAACTGAATCATTTTCCTTGTATTTTATTATCTTTTGAAATGAGTTATCCTCACATCTTCACATTTTCTACAAGAATGATTTTTTGATGGTTCATGTTACAGCAACATGTATTTGCCATCTTATACTCCATCTATTTTGTGGGTTTCCATCTAGCACATTTTTTGCATCTATGTTGCACAATCTTGGTCAACACTTACCCTAGAAACCACAGATATCTGTATTATATGACCAGTGTAGTCTGTCTTAGAAATCTACATATAGTGTCATTTATGATACAAGTCTTAGGATATGTCTATGATGGATTGCTTAGATTTGGTTAAAATAGGTGAGAAGATCCTCTCTAAAGATGTGCAGTTCCATTTCATGATCTGCGGTCCACATTAATTGCTCTGTTTCCTGATTGCTGATACATGACTAGATGCTTCCATTTCTGGCTGCCAGACCTTCTATGCCATGATAGACTACAGACTTTGGATCTCTAAGCCAAAATCACCCCTTTCTTCTTTAACTGGTTTCTTCTTAGGTATGTTTTTGTATCATTAGACATGTAAATTATACAGTCTCCTTCACTTGCTTGATATTGGGTCACACTCTTTAATTAACTTTGAATGCAAGCTGTTCCCATTCTTAATTCCCTCTTTCACTGACACTGGTTTTAATCGTTTGTCTCTCACTATTCAGTTGCTGTTAGAGACATTTGATTAATTGCCATCTTAGTGGCTTCTTTAATGTATAGAGATATGCTATATTTTTTATTTATCTTTTATTTAGTATTCCTTAGGAAAAAACAGGAAATGTACATTACTATACATTGATTCATTCCATCATTTTGACCAATAATGATCTTTATCTTTACAATGTACTTCACAGTCCTCTTGTATTAAAAGGTAGTTTAAGAAATCATCATTTAACAAGTAATGAGGAACTTCCAAATTGGCATAGGAAATGACTAAATAAATAAGGGAAAACCAATCTAATTTCTTTTAAGAACTTTTTACATTAATCATGGAAAGGCTTAATACTATTGTTAAGTAATTTTTTTTTAAATGTCACCCATGTACCATACATTTTTCTAGTACTCAGGCAACTCATGTGAAAACATTTTTAAATTAACTGGTGGAGTGAGGTCATGAGCACTTAAACATGGACCAAAATGATATTACATGATGTTAAGACTCATGAAAAATATTAGTCATATAAGAATGAAATCCAATGAAGGGGATGTGTGGGGCTCTGTTCATTTTCTTTTCTATAAGTTATTAAATAAAAAATGCATTTTACAAGCTACCATTGCTTTTGGGAAAGATGTTCTCACAGAATAATTTGTATTTAAATTCTGTGTATTGATATTTAAAGATTTATGACTAATTTGCATTTGTGCTACTCTTATAGAAATTTCTTTGATTTAGGAACTAGCTCTAAAATCTATAGGGAACATTAAAATAGATGTGATGAAGAAATCACCACATAATATTTTGTCTCCCAAGTGCCTTCTCTAAAATTTTACACAGTATATAGTAATAATATATATTAATGATAGGTGTCAATATTTTCCTTGTTAGAACTACAGATATAAAATTCACTTATGTAATTATTGTGTTTCCTTATAGATGTGGTACAATGCCTGTAAAACTAGCACTTGGATGGAGGTAAAGGGAATGGAATCTGAAATTCATCTTTGGATTTAAAATTAGTTTGAGGCTAGCCTGGGCTACATGAGATCTTATCTTATAAACAAGTAAAACAGAAACAATAAAACTTTTAGCTCATTATACTTACTGATCATTTTTGGAGTCAAATTCTATACTTGAAAATAGATTGATATCCAACCTGCCTTTTATAATGTCAATTACCATTTGACATTGGTTACTCACAGTTCTTCGACATCCCTTTCCAAAAAGTTTTACTGAGTCTTTCTCAAAACTGTAGTAATATACTTAAATGACCTTACATTTTCTGTTCTTATACAACACTCAGTTCCAAATGCCTAAGGCTAAAACAATATTTCTGGCCTACAGCAACCACCTGCCACTTGCTCCAATTTGACTACCCTCACTTTTTTCGTCTCCCAAACCTTCTATAGATTAAATCATAGCATGCCAGTTTCCTTAATTTTAATTTAAATTCTGGGTTAAGGGTATTCTTGACATTTCCATCCTTGAATTTCCTTGTCTTTTTTCTTTTCTAATACATAGAAGCTAGAATTTGAATTTGCAATGGCTTTTTTCTTTTCTAATGTCACATCACTGTTCCTTGTGATGGAGAATTATGTGACTTACATTTGATGCCTTGTGATTTTGTGCATTATTCCCTGTAGAAGCATAAAGCTGTCATAGATCTGTTACCTTAAATTTCAGATCAGCTATAGTTCCACTGAAATAATCATCACATATCTCAGAGTTCAGATATCTTAATGTAGTTTTCATCATCTAACATAGTTATTAAGTTTTGTGTAAGTTATTTATAAATTATTACCTATATTGAAATAATAGTAAAATAAACCTATGGAAAATGAGAAAGTCTCATTCTATTTTGAAATAATAAATAGTCTCAAATACTTTAAATAGAAGAGCCACTCAGCAGTGTTATAAGAATTATGAGTTATTATATTTATGAAATACAATTCAAATTTACAAAGGTACTAAATCCTTGAAAAGTAATAAAGTCAGTTAAATTTATTTTCTGTATAAGAAAGGAAAATGTCAAACTTGTACAATATATATTAGATACGTACATACTAGCTTACAGTGAAAATACTTTTGCGATGTTTAAACAACCTTTTTTAAGATCCCATCAAACCCATGAACTAAAAGGAGGAAATAAATTGCTATATTTTAATACAAAAGATAAAAAATTGAAATACACCTGGTCAGTTTTTTCTTACATGTGGAGATTAAGAACTTATTTATATCATACTTTATTCTTCACCCAAATGAATTAGGAAAAACAATTCAAATAATTTGGAATTTTACATTTTAATTAGTCAATTGATTGGCCCAAACAATAAAATATTTTTTGTTAACACAAACATATGTGCACTTACTATCCTGGTAGAGTTAACCTACTGCCATGTTAACCTTTAGAACAGTAGTGCTTGACCTGTACATTAACCTTTACTCTAAATGAAAATCTTGCTGTTTAAATAAATGAAAAGATAACAATATGTTGTGAATTAGTCAGGAAAATCAATTCAGATTGAAAATTATTTGGCATAAGTGTACCTAGTTTATTCAAATATATGCAAAAAGCATAGAGAAAAATATGCTTGCCTCAGTAAGGACCTGTAAAGTTTTGACAGAAACTCAGTAAAATGAGCAATTACTGAATATTTGTTGCACACAGAAGAGACAGAAATCCAACTTGTAGTTTTCACCTGTATTGAGCATTCACATACAAATAAATACTTTTAGTAAAATGAGACTTGAAGGATCATATAGTAATTCATTCAAATGTTTGTGGCTTAGATCATGCTTGCAAAAGTGGCATTTATTTTTCAAATCGGGAAAAGAAAACACAAAAGAATTTTACTGGAAATTATATATGGATCATGTTTCATGCTGAGGAAATGATTCGTTTGCTTGGTGAACCAATGAGTTTGTTGAAGTTTGTTTTAGGAGTGTGGTTTGGGTAATATTTATAGAAACATGGATGAGGGGTCATTGCTTCTAGGAATGTGGGTGATCCTAAGATAGCTGAGTCTCCAAAACCCCATCCAGACTTAGGAGACTGTTCTTGACAGCCGCATCCCTAGAGTTCTCTGACAGTTTGTAGCGAGCTTCATCAAACATTTTTCTTTGCCCCAACAATGTTTAATGCTTATGCATAAAATGCTATCGAAGGTCCTCATGAGACACTTTTCAGAGTCGTCTTAAGATTTGTAAATATCCTGAGTTTTTTGAGCACCATAAGTTTCATAGACTCCTGAGCCTCATGATCGATCATTCCTCCTCCCTACAGTAAAAAAGAACACTCAATGGTGTCTTCCAGCTTTTATGTTCTTCTTACTCTTTTGTGAAGAACCTGAGCCTTGAAAGCGATGGAATGGGCGTCCGATTATTTTCTTCAATTCAAGGTTAAAACATTGGGCCAGCATACTTCAGTAAATGTAACTTATGTTCAGTTCACATTCAGGTTATTCCCTTCACATTTTCATGTATCAGATAAGCTTCTATCTGCATGCTCAGTTATGGAGTTTCCATTCCTCTCTCTAAAGCTTGGACCAGAAGTGTGTCTTCCATTATTTCTACCTCACTTTATTCTGCATCATTAACAGATGTTTGCTTAATTTGTGAAGATGGAGTCAAATTTACTTGAGATTGGAAAGATAGTAAAGAGCATTTATCTTTGCTTTTCTATTCTTGCAAGACATAACACGTGGCCGCGTTCTTCAGCTCTTGTTGATACCACTTGTGCCATAATGAACTGCAGTGTGAAATTGTGAGTGTGGCTGACAATCACCTTGTTCCCCTAAATTGTTTGGTCAGGTATTGCTAAAACAATGAAATGTTGAACTTAGGACAGTTTGGTAGCACAAAAGAGGGCATTTTTGTGAATCTAAGCCAGCAAGGTTGATGCCAAAAGTATAATCTATGTATAGGAACATTTTCAATGCTTCAACAATGGCAGCAGCCTTTAATGTGAATATTCTTTGAGAGGCTTCTCTGCCAACAACTCATAGGTAATAACTTATACCTAGACTGGTACTTTATCCAATAATCTTAGGATTTCTGGGCTTGATTTTTACAACTCACAGTTTGCAAGTTGTAGTGAGACTAAGACTGATCTGAATTTTCCTCATGTTCCATTGCCTCATGTTCAGATTTAAAGTTGTTTTTATTCTATTTTAAATGAAATTTTTACTTATTCAAATATTTTAGTTAAGACAAATGTTCATCCAACACCTCCACACCACTTTCTTCCTTTTTGACATTTCTTGCAATTTTAGAGCTGGTACAAAGAAGAAATAACTAACAACACAGCATGCATAGACTAATAAAAGTTTTTGTCAGAATAAACACTTGTGGAGCGAGCCAAAGAGCCCAGCACAGCCCCGCCCCCCAGCCCGGAGCCGCCCGGCCAGCAGCACGATGCTGCCCGGCCGCCGGCTTAGCCCCCGGGCCCTGTCCCAGACCCCAGCCACTCGCGCCCTCCCGCCCCCCCCAGGTCCCAGGTGAAGAATTCTGCCATCAACATCAGACCCTCTGCCTCTCTGGCCCACCAGAGAGCTACGCACATTGTCCACGGAAGACACAGTGCTACTCAGAATTCAATAGAGTCCAAAGGAAACGCAAGCAAAATTCTAAGGAATGAAGGGAAAACAGGCCATACATCTGGACTCCACTACAATCATTATATCCATGGGCGAGATTGTTCTCATCCAGCCCAAAAATAAGTAAACTTTTCTTTTCACCTTACTGATCCTTTAAAGTATCAATGCTGTAGATCAACTTTTCATATAGCCACCCCAAAACATACAACTCCAGGGAGTACACCACTCACCCCAAAATTTCACCAAGATACTAAATCGTAAAAGTGCACTACCAAACTAATACTCACCCCCTGGTATAGTCACTGCTACCAACTCTCAACAGTTGGGATCTTGTGAAATTAAAGAGCTTCTGTTCAGATAAAGAGATTGTAACACGAGCTCAAAGGCAACCTACAGAATGGGAGGAAATCTTCACTAACCACATATCTGATAGAGCTCTACTGTCCAGAGTGCACAAAGAACTTAGAAAATTAAACACCAAGGAAAACAATGGCCCAATTAAAAAATGGGCCCTGGAACTTAAAAAAAATTTTACCAGGGATGAAATTAAAATGTCTAACAAATATCTTCAAAAATGCTCCACTTCTTTAGCCATCAGGGAAATGCGAATCAAAACTTCCCTGAGATATCATCTCACCCCGGTCAGGATGGCAAAAATCCACAATACAAACAACAACAAGTGCTGGAGAGGATGTGGAGAGAGGGGAACTCTGCTGCATTGCTGGTGGGAATGCAGGCTCATACAGCCACTCTGGCGAGCCGTCTGGAGATTCTTAAAGAAATTAAAGATTGAAATGCCATATGACCCTGCTATTCCACTTCTGGGAATAACCCCCCATGCAGCAGAGGTTCACCTCGATAGCACAAGCACGACCATGTTCATAGCAGCACTGTTTACAATAGCAAAGTCATGGAATCAGCCCAAATGTCCAACAGTTGACGAGTGGATAAGGAAACGGTGGTACATCTATACAATGGAGTACTACTCAGCCATCAAAAATGATGAATTACTGGAATTTGCTGGGAAATGCATGTCATTAGAAACAATTATATTAAGCGAAGTATCCCAAACCCAGAAAGTTAAGTGCCATATGTACTGCCTAATAGGTGGCTCCTAGTACCAAACTCACCCAGCCAATATTGAGACACTCAAATGTAAACCTATGTAGTACAGTAATTGCAAAGATTATGAACTGGAGGGATGGGGTTGGAGAGCCACACCAGACACAAGGAGATAGGGGACCATGTTACAGCAGAGAAAATAGGCCTCCAAGGAATGCAAGTAAGTAATGTGACACCTGGTTAAGTTCACAGACGTTCGTTCCTTATCATGTACAACTGAGGGGGTATGATGTCACCAGAAGGGGAGGGCATATAATCTGGCAGATGAAAGGTGATCATTTTGCAAATGGGTGACTGACCCCTCCCTCACCGAGGTTTCCTGCTTTTATTACATCTACTCTTGAATGTGCTATTATAACAAGACTCCAGTTTAACAGTTTTTTGTCTCTGACCAGGGGGTGACATACAGTGCCCATCATGATGGAGTGAAGGGCATTGTAGGAGCAGCAAAACTGCAAAAGAAAATCAACAAACCACAATTCAGAACTTCAGAGACTCTATATCAACCACATAGAACTAGGCCAGCCTAATCTCCCCCCATCCTGAAGCTCAGGGACATTTGCGGAAGAGGGGGCGGTAAGATTGTAAGAGCAAAACGATGGGAGGAGCAATGATTTGCAAGATTCTTCACACTAGTTAGGGCCGAAGCAATCATAACTGGACTTTGCATGCCCTGCGCAATATCCAACACACTATTGACCTCACAAAGTCTAGCATCAGCTAAAGGCATCAAGATCCTTGAAGGCAAGGGATTGACAGCCACAATAGTGTTCCTATGCTTAAGGGGAACACGAGAAAGGTTCACGGAAATGCCACTGGGTCCTTGTACGTCATTGGAGAGGAGGACCAAGAGGAAAGTTAGGCATACACAATAAAGGACTCTCTGGGAATTGGGGGAGAGGCACTGGGGGATGGGGAGGGAGGGAAGGAGGGAGGGAGGGGGAGTAGGGGGTTTGGGGGGAGGAGGAGGGAGGGAGGGAACTGGTCTACCTATTAAGTTTGTATGAGCGAAAATAGTAAAAAATGTATTTAAAAAAAAGAAAAACACGTGAAAAAGTGGGTACTATTTAAATAAATGTAATAATACCTATTAATTATAATCTACATGATTTTTAATTTTAACTAGCTTGTGTTTTTGTACAATAGGTTTTTAAAATATTTGTTGTCATTAACATATTCACAGATTTAGCAGTGTATATCAATATAGTCCAATAGTTGCATAAAAAATTGGGTGTAAATTTACTAGAATATATCCTAACTTTTTTCTTTTCTTTTCTTTTTTTTTTTTTGCTCCTGACATTTTTCTTTTCCGCTCATACAAACTTAACAGGTACACCGGTCCCCTCCCTACCTCCCCTCCCCCCTCCTCATCCTCCGTATCTTCCCCCCATCCCAGGAGCATCCTTTAATGTGCATGCCAAACTCTCCTCTGGGTCCTCCTCCCCAATGAGGTGCAAGAACCCAGTGGCATTTCCCAGAACCCTTTCTTGTGTTCCCCTTAAGCTTAGGAACACTACTGTGGCTGTCAATCTCTAGCCTCCAAGAATCCTAGTGCCTTTAGTCCATGCTAGACTTTGTGGGATCAATAATGTGTTGGACATTGTGCAGGTCATGCAAAATCCTATTGTGATTGCTTTGGCCCTAACTTGTGTGGAGTATCTTGCATGTCATGACTCCTCCCATCCTTGTGCTCTTACAATCTTACCGCCCCCTCTTCTGCAAATTTCCCTGAGCTTCAGGATGGGGAGAGATTAGGCTGGCCTAGCTCCAGGTGGTTGATATAAAGTCTCTAATGTTCTAAATTATGGTTTGCTGATTATTTTTTTCAGTTTTAATGCTCCTGCAATGCCCTTGGCTCCTTGGATGTCACCCCTTGGCCTGAGATAAAAACCTGTTAAATTAAAGTCTTGTTTTAAGAGTACATTCAAAGTAGATGGAATAAAAGTAGGAGACTGCAGTGAGGGAGGGGGCAATCACCATTTGCAAAATGGTTACTTTCTATCTGCCAGACTATATGCCCTCCCCTTCTGGTGATCACCTGACTTTTTTCTTTTACAAAGACTTATTTTCAAGTATTACCTTTTTAAATCTTTGCTTATATTTTTTTCTCATTAGTGAGAAAAATATAATTGAACACTGAACAACATCCATTTTCTTTACTTTGGTAATATTTGTAACACCTTTCCCAGATTTATCAAGAAATACACAATTTCTATAGTCAGAACCATTCAGACTAACAGTGGGCTTTCCTAATGCTGATGGAACTATTGATCATATAAACATTAAAATTATGTCTGATGTAACAAATGCCAATAGAGAGGCTGTACATTAATCAGAAAATCAATGCACTTATCAATAGCAAATCAGTCCTTGTCAGGAGGATGCTGGAAGACTTAGGAGCTAAGGACCAAGAGTTAAGTAACACACCAAGTTGCTTATGTATCTGAATTCAAACTGTTTTAAATTGTATATGAAGAAATACAGCCTGAAAACAAAATGTATGAAGCTGTTAATTATACTCTATTTGGTAATTCCTAATTACTTACATAATGATGCCTACTAAACTTTGACAAATTATTCCAGGCAGTCATAGCATATATGAAAAATATAAACACTTGGGGCTGGAGAGGTGGCCCAGGGGTTAAGCCTCTGTCTTGCAGGCGGAAGGTCCTGAGTGCGGATCCCAGATTCCACGTATAGACGCCAGGCGCAAGCGGGGGCGGCCTGCGCTTCTGGTCCTGGTAGGGCGGAGCCTGTGAATCCCGGGGCAGAAGGAGGTGGAGGCATCCATGGTGGTTCCCGAATTCGTCTGTGGTTCTACACGTACACAGACACACACACACAGAAACACACATACACACGTGCACACATACACACACACGCACAAATGAATAAATAATAATAATAATAAATTAAAAAATATAAACACAAATATTTTTAAAATAATTTTATTCTTTATTGCAAATCTTGTTTATTGCTATCTACTTCAACATATTTCAGATATTTTAGTAATATATATTTTGGAATGTGTGAAAGTTGGTGAAAACTACCTTAAGGTTATAAATGAACTATACTATTGAAAAAAGGAGTATATATTTTCAAAGAAATAGAATAAGAGATAAATACTATATACAAGAAAAATTACATTTTCCACTAAAATTATGTTATTTCAAAAAGCAGTAAACTGTCCATTTACTTTTTTTAATGAATAAGATAATCGATGCCTTTTCTTTTTATGGTGGCAGATTGGAAAAATAATATGGAATGAAGATGTAGTTTCTTATGACCATCAAAATGATCCGAATTTTAATAGTATAATTACTTAGAAGATTATTTTCTCATACTATGTGGTAATCTCTTAAGATTCATAAAACTAGAACAGCAACAAAAAAAAGTTGTAACAAGAAAAGTTCTAAGATGTCTGGAGTGATGGCTCAGGGATTAAGAGTCTGTCTCACAAGCAGAAGGTCCTGAGTTTGGATCCCAGGTCCCACTTAAAATATGCCAGGCAGGAACAGAAGTGGCCTGTACACATGGCACTGGTAGGCAGAGCCTGGGAAACCCCAGAGTGAAGCAAGGATGTAGAAACGATCCAGGATGATTTCCCAAGTCACCCTTGGTTCTCCACAGTGACACATGGTGCCTTCTGATACACACACACACACACACACACACACACACACACACACACACACTCTTTCTCTCTCTCACACACACACACTCACACAGTAAATAAATAAAATATTTTTTAAAAAGTTTAAAGAATCTATTTCTTTACCTTTCTCAGCTTCTATGTGGAATATATATTCTGTAACACCCTGAATGCTCCTGATCTCTTCTAAAACTGAAATTGTGCTGATTTCATTAAAGTTTTATCTATTTTTCTATAAATCAATAAGATTATAGAAAAATGTTGAAATAACAGTTCAATTTCAAAGTTTCCAACCACTTTCATTAAGCAGTCAAATGATGACTTTTATTAAAGTATTTCTGTAGGTATGTTAGATAATTCTTGCACTTCTTTTTAAGATCAACAAAGTGTTTAATATGGAATGTTAATAAGTAATGTATATTAAAGAACAGTTCTAGTTTCTATTTCACTTAAGTAGTCAGAAAGTTTTATCAATGGACATAAGAGTATGTTTAGAGATAATTGTCCAACAAATAAAAAAATCAGTGTAGTAACAAAATTAGAATTCATATTATGTTAAATGTCATACTTCTAAAAGAATTTCCAATATGAAAGCAATACATTTGCAATCTGAAGTCATAAATTGTTGCCAAAAGAAGGAATTTTTTTAAAGGCTGCACAAATCTCTGGGTATTCAGGCTATTTATTGCAAAATACTGGAAGATTCACAGTCTTATATACCTTTAAAATAAGTAGAAGGAAGAAAAGCAATCACTATTCAATATTGAAGATTTCTTTTACTACTGTTGACAGTTACTATTTTTTGAAACTGATTTAAAGTAATTATAATGAAATGAGATAATTTTATATGTTTAGAACATATGTTTATATCTTTTCTTTTTCTTTCCAAACAAATGTTGCTTGACTTAATACTCATCAATTAAGAATAACTCAAATTACATAATCGGGACAAATTTAACTTATCAACTATGCTAACTTAGAAAATTCCATCTAATATGAATATTGTGATAACTTTTGATAAAAGAATTTTACATATATAATTCTAATATTTAAAGTTGTATAAAGTTGCTGTGAATTTATTCTGAGACTTAATCTATGAGGAACTTTGTACCACTCATTTGGTATTTTTATTTGTGTGTGAGTTGTGTGTGTATGTGCTTTGTACAAGATAAAAGAGTATACTCTGAACATGTGTGCCTGTACAGCCTCAAGAGCAACTCTGGGGATCATTCTGAATTGTTTTACTCTGGAAATTACCAGGCGCTGACTGTTTTTCAAGGTTATATTGCAACCACTTCTGTTTCTGCCCTGCATTTTTAGGAAGGGTCTGAGGAGTCAAGCTCAGCTCCTTTATTTGCAAGGCAAAGGCTTTAACACTCAAGCCATTTCTGCAACCCTCAGTAGCTTACAAAAAGAATGTATAAAAGAATTATTAAAATGTTGGAAATGTAATAGTTTAAAGCTATAATTCATGTGATGTTTTACTTTAAATATTGAACTTTTAAAAATCTATTCTCTTTTTACGCCAAAAGAGAAAAGAGCTTAATTGTTATTAAGCATTAAGCATCAAAGAAATTTTGCATTAATAAAGATGAAAATAGTGGAATATTGGACCTGTGTAAGGCTGAGTTATAGCAAACAAATCAATGCGCTATTTCTAAATGAATGATTAAAAGAGACCATAATAATTGTGAAATTGTTTGAAATTAATCGTAAATTGTCATTGTGATTTCTTTCAGAGGAGAAAGACACAATTGGGAAGTTAAGATTCGTAAGGTAATTTATTGTTTTGGAAGCAAAATAATTATTTGGAAATTGTGTTGTTTTAAATTATGGACTTCATTGTTTTTCTATGACTGGCCTACATAATCAAACAGATTATGATTAAGTTTTTAAAAGCTCATACTCTGCACACATTTGTTTATATTTTCTGTGACATAAAAACACAGCCATCAAATCATTTTGCATTAACCAAGTTAGAATGCTTCAGATTTAATTACTTTTGTCAAGAATGTTAGCTTTTGATTATTTTACTTTGGAGAATCTTTAATTGCAACAATGCTGCTATTTCAAGCAGACTAATCTAAAGAAGGAATTCAAAGCTGATTTTATGCAATGGTTAATACACAGAGCATCAAATTCAACTGAGAGAACGGGCCAGTCAAGTCACTGAATTATGTCATTAAATAGAGTCCCATGTGGAAACGAAAGGAATCAAACTTTTATGTTTCCATTTATAACAATATGCCATACAGATTTTGTGATTTTTCATTGCTTATTTAAAACGTCTTTAAAAGTTTCATTTCTAAATAATAATTTTCTTTGTTCTTTCTTCTGCATGCATGTGTGTGTGCATGTGTGTATGTGTGTGTGGCTGTGTGTCTCTATGCATCAAAGTGTACTGTGTGTCCCACTAGAGGCTCAAGGATGATTTCAGGAATCACTCTGGACTGCTCTTCATCATTTCTGCTTTGCTCTGGATATTTTTTTTTCAGGCTCCTCTTTCCAGAGTCAGAAGTGTAGACTGCTGTCATTCTATGTGTGGAATTTAGATCTGAATTCAGGTCCTGCTTATGAGACAAAGGCTTTAACCGCTGAGCCATCACTTCTGGCCCAGTCTTTTAGTCAGTTTATTATGCACTCAACCCATTTTATTCTCTGTGTGATTATAGTCCATGAAGAGAAGTTCTTTCTACTACTAAAGGCAATGCACCACACCTTCTTTGATATGTTGGATGTCATATACTCCACAGGAGTTTATCCTACTAGGTTTTGCTTGCTACTAACCTTAATTAACATAATGTAGTATGTAATTGTAACACTGTGTAAGATTTAAAAATGGATCATACATCTTAGTATTGTAAAATTATGGAAATCAGAGGAAGCAACTGAGCCCTGGAGTAGTGGAGTTGCACAAACTTAAACACTCAGTAAGCATAAGCTGCTTCTAGTCCTTTTCTATGTAAATAATAAATGATAAAAAGAATGTGCTTATGAAATCTTCATCATACACTCACATACCAGTCAACTAGTTATGACTCTGGCTATACATCAAGCCTAACAGTTGGGGCTTTTGTACTTCCTCAGTTTTTTTTCTACAGCATCCAGTCTTGTGCATCATATGAAATTATGATGGATACCATCAACTGTGCATCCTTGAATCCTCACTAACTTATGCCATGTAACTCAGGATACAATAGTGTTATTCACAGATGGATAAGAGTAGCAACCTCAGTAACTCTACTTTTCCTCTTGTATAATGAGAGAACTCATACTTCATTCCAAGGAATCAATGACAGAGTTTTGCCAAAGGAAGAAATGTGGGAGTTATACAAAACATGCCATCCCATGACATAGCAAGAGATTATACAAGTTACCACTAGATGAAATTAAAGATGCTAGAATATCACCAATAACAAGATGCCATTTATTATCTTCGAAGTCAGCAGTGTAGGTACCTGTAATCAACCAGATTCAAAATGTATTTCCCTTTGTGCAAAATTACTCAAGTGAAAGTGACAGATCTTCCTGGGTATCTGATGATCATTAATGATATCCTTCCCATAACAAGGGGGCAAATTTCAAGAGATCCACCATCTTTATGTTTTCAGATCCTGGATCTGAAAAATGGCTTCTGTCCAGAAACACAGCAAGAGTTCATAACATGTGATGAGAGTGGTTGGAGTCAGGTTTCATCCTCTTCTCTCTCCTTCTTTCAAAATTGGATGGGGTAGTACTGTTTAAACTGATGACCTGTTTTGTTCATTACAACTATGTATTCTATATAACATCATCTCTTTGAAAATCTGTTTGTCAAAGTCACTTGGCTGTATGTACTTCAAGCCTACTGGAGCAAAACAAACATAAAGTATAATAAACAAGCATTAGCTCACATGAAAAATCATGGGAAAAGAAGTATAGACTATTCTGGCCAGTGAAGTTATAATAAAACTATTAATTATATGTTATTGTTTCTGCTTCAATCCTGTTTGTACTTATTATTAACTTTTAAACTAAGTTAGATTCATAGACATTCATGACTTCCAGGCTTATAATTTCCAACTTCTTCATCAGAGATGAATTGTATTTCCTTTTTTTAAGCTGAAGTATTGGCTGGCCCTGGTTAGATCTTGTACCCACTCACATGTCCAATGTTCCATGTGAAACAATTAGTAACACCTAAGATGTCATACATTTGGCATTGGTGGAATTAATAATTATAAAAGAGCAATAATAATAACAATAATAATTTATTTCCAAAGGAGATTATGTGAATTAAAGTTTAGAAGAACTATAAACATGACAAAAAGTAAATGTTAAATAAAAGGAGGAGTACAGTTAAAAATCACTCTGTCATGATTATTTGCAATGAATAAAAATTTATGATGTGGTTAATCATTAATATTAAGAGCATGGTATTAAGATAGACTGAAGTAAATAAAAATGAAACAATGGGAATGAAGAATTTCTAAGTTAACTTCATAATTACTTTTCTAATATATGAGCAATGGGCTTCTTATTCTGATATTGCTTCTTACAAAATCTACAGCAAAACAATGACTGAATTAAGTAACATTAAATCCTTACATTTGAGTGTTTTCTTGCACCTAAATAATTACCTTAACTATTCAACCAGAAATAGTTTTATTTTAAATATAACTTTTATAAATTTATTTTGCTTTCAGTAAATTTAGATTCAAGTGATATTACTTAATCTAAATAGACTAATAAAGAAAATTCCCCCATTGATCTTCATGATAACATTATAAAGCACATTACTTATCTTTACATGGGAACAAGCAAGTTGTATAAAGACATGTAATATTTTTTTACAGAATTTCATTTCTATTTCTATAACTTATATAAAGCCAATACTGTCATAACTGTCAGAATAGTTATACACTCCAATATGGTAGAACTGGATGCTTGCTGCAAGGGAATTAAAATTTTTGTTATTTGATTATATTTTCCCTTAGTTATACCATAGTTATCACTTTAAATTGAATATCGTTGTCATTATTTCTTCTGTTATGACTGTTACTTGCAACAACTAAACTTAACTAAAAGATTACAATGTCTTTTTCTTTTTGAAAATCTTATTCTTTTCATACACAAGTATAATGAATTTGTATTTCTTCCTCTATTACCCATCCCATCTCACTTATCCTCCTTTCCAACCTGTCTCCCCCTGTTCCCATATCTCCCTGCAGATGTGATTCATTCCCAATCCATGAAGACTGAATTGGGAAGTGCCTGGGTTCACTAAGGCTGGAACAGACCAACACAGGCAAATAGTAGAGTAACTTCCTCTGTTGAATGGACTTTATCCCAAAAAACTCTCAGGGTGGTACTTCTCTGTGCTAAAGTGTTAATAGGTCAGCTATTGTGACAGTCTGGAGGAACTAGACAATACATCATTGAACTTTTGGATGCCAGTAGCTCTGATATGAATAGAGGCTACCCTCTGGCAGTACCTTGTCTCAATATCAGATTTCCTCTTCTACAAAATACCTTGAACTATGTGAAGGGGTGATTTAGATGTAAAATTACTGTACCATAAGGATAAGGAAATAAATACAGATGAATATCTTATGCAGAAAGCAAGTAAGTGACAAAACAAAATGATAGCACAAAAATTAGAACTTTGCTTTCAAATTTTAGAACAAGGTAAAATATTCCCATGGGAATATCAAATATATAAAAATCAAAAGCAAGATAAAATACTTAGAAAAAATAAATCCTTTTTATATTGAGAAGATAAAAGATTTCAGAATTTTTAATAGTAAGAAAATGTTTAATAAATTTGTTCTGAAATATATTTACATGTATGCACACATACCAATTATATACACATATTTCTGTTAATGATCATAAAGAGTGAAGAGTAGGATGGAGGCATGAAGAAGTAAAGTATTTAATTCTTATAAATCGGCCTTTGTTTTCCCATAAAGTTTGCCTGTGTTGGTCTGCTCCAGGTATGGGAGATAGCACAATCAGCAAATGCTTGACATATAAGGCCCAGGACCTAACTTTGATTCTGAGAGCCACAGTAAAAATGTCTTGTGTGCTGGGATAGATGGAGACAAGCAGATTCCTAGGGATCTTTATATTTATTTATTAAAAATATTTACTTTTTACAGCAATTTTTTGATTTATATAATTATGTACTAATGTATAACCCCGATTTCAATGAAATGAGTATTCCATGTTTTGACAAAGAAATTCACATTGTTATTGGGCTGTCAGAATGATATAATTTCTATTGATCTTTTAACCAAATAAAGGATTTAGGACTCACTTTAACAATAACCTGGAATAAGGGCTGGAGAGGTGGCTCAGAGGTTAAGCCTCTGCCTTGCAGGCGGAAGGTCCTGAGTTCAGATCCTAGACCCCACATATAGACTCCAGATGGAAGCGGGGGCGGCCTGCATTTCTGGTCCTGGTAGAGCGGAGCCTGTGAATGCCTGGGCAGAGTAAACAAGGAGGAGGTGGAGGCATCCATGGTGGTTCCCGAATTCATCTGTGGTTCTACACACACACACACACACACACACACACACACACACATACATGCACACACACACATACACACAACATTGAATAAATTTAAAAAATTATTAAACAATAACCTGGAATAAATGAATGCTTGGGTACTTAGAAATAGCAAGAAGAAAAGAGGAAATCCTGTAAGCTTGTTTTTTTTTTTTTTCTAGTATTCAACTTCATTTTCAGTCTCCACAGTAGAAAAGTTACTTTCACTGTAAAATAGTGTAGTAAATTTTGTTTTTACTGCACTCTCATCCTCATTCCCAATTAGTACATTTTATGACTCCATTTGGAAGTTCTCCAAGTTTATATCCATGCCACTACACTTCATAATTTCTTTATTTAAAGAGGCTGCATCAGACTCTTGCTACTTAGAGATGGTCTTCTATCAACTACTGGAATTATTACTTATACTAAACAGATATCTGCACTGTGGATGTTTAATTAGTTGCAGAGTATTTTTAATTTTCCTCATATTTCCAAGGATCATAGTCATTCACTATCAGAGGTCCAGGTTATCATTCACATATAAGATAAAATAGCTGAGGGAAGATGGCATCAAAGGACATGTATGTAATCCCAACATGGGTTTTACCATAGCAATAAAGAGAATAGAAGTAAAAAAAAGAAATCAACTTCCTTTGTGATTTATGAGTTCATTGTGCTCCTCCAGTCTAAAGAATATTACTAAAATATGTGAGGTTCTGACATACTATAAATAACATTTTGCAATGTAAAATACACAGAAAACTGTAGGAAAATTTGAGACATAACTAGACTTTATATGGAAGAAAAATGACAAAGAGCTTGTGGCATTCTCGATTCAGGGAGGCCCTAGTTCAGGCTCCCAGCTACAGATAAGCATGGACATATACAGACAGGCTCCAGACATGCAGGCAGAGGGATGAACAACAAATGGGAAGCAGCCATCTAACCTGCCCCTGAAATGGACACCTAGTAAAAAGTTAAATGATTGATGGCTGTCCCCCAGGGTGAAGAGATGGCAACACCTGATTGGACCCCTGACCCTATATAAACCCAAACACCTCCTTAATAAATTGAGTCTGCAGAAAACTTGTCCACTGCCTGCTGCTTCTCACCTGTCTCCTGGTGTCTGTGGTGACCCTGTGACAGCTCACTCCCTTGCCTCAAGCTCTGAGGCCCCGCAGTTTCCCTCTCCTTTTCCTGGCTGGCCTAGCAGGGATTCAGTAACATCTGGCGCCCAACGTGGGGCCGCCTTTGGTATGATGAGACACCCATTCTGGTAAAGTTCAGTGAGTTTGATCCCTTCCTTTGGTTTTGTGTCTGTGTGTTTACAGCGCCTGAAGATGAGCAGGTGGCCCCTCCTCTTGCCCTTTTCTTGTTTGTCCATTGTTGTGCTCAGAAGGTTAGGGACAGAGTTGCTCATTTGATTTGCCAACAATCAAAGAGCCCCACTTAAGATTAGGAATGCAATCAGTTGTTCGATTTCCTGACAATGATGAGCCTCTCTAAACTGATGCTCATCCCAGTGAGTTCACATGAACAATTGATCCCCTCAGAATTTGGAGCCCAGGCTTGATTACTTTAAATAGGCCTGACCCAGAGAAACCACATGTGCATACAACCCAGGGGTAGTAACAAACTGTGGAAGTCCCCCACCAAGCACAAGAGATTTGGGTTCGATACATTCCTTGTCTCGTCTGTTCCTCTTTTGGGCTTATCTCTATTCTTTAGAAAAATGGGCAACCTCCCCTCACATTGTAAGAAGCACCAAATACATGCCTTAAATCACTCCTAGAGACTAGAGGCCTCAAAGTTAAGACTGCTGGCCTAGAGGAATTTTGGAATGAGGCTGTGGTTTTAGCACCTTGGATATCCCCAGAGAATATGTGGGAACTGGACCTATGGATGAGGATGCTTTTCCTTGCTAGATGTTTTTCATAATTAAGCTAAGCTGCCAGTCTTAACTAATATGAGATGTTCTTTTAAGTAAGGTTTTCCTAAATGTTAACCTGCCTTTGATAAATCTTTCAAGGGTAATTTTAAGAAAGTTGCTGGTAAATTGTACAGTTTTCAGAAAAATGTTGTTCATGTGCTTGTATGTTTATATGTTCTGTGTTTACTTGTTGTGTGTCTTATGTTTCAACATAAAAAAATCTGTAGCCACTTCACTTTTTTTTCATTTCTATTGCACACTAATATAAAAATTTTGGCATGCCATTTTTAAATACATGTATGCATACTTAAAAAATGAGAACAAATGATTTTAATAACATCTAAGGCCTTAATTAGTAATGTTTTATATTGATCACAATTGTTTTTCTGATAAATTGTAAGTTTTCTTTCACGAAAAAATATCTTGCTTGGTGTCATGGTTTGAAATGTGTCCCCCACAGTCTCATGTGTTTAGCAAGGTCATGGCACCTTGAGAGATGGAGCCTTGCTGGAAGAAGGCAATCACAAGGGGTGGGCCTTGAGGTGGATTAGTCCCACCCTACCTTTAGGAGATGTTGGCCTTTGCTGCAAGCAGTCTGTAGCTCTCAGCTTCCAAGTTGTCTGCAGTGACTTGGCCTCCTCCAGCTTTGACCAGCCAGCCTTGCTGCCTCCCCTCTGGAACCAAAAGCTGAATAAATCTCCCTTAAGTTGATTGACTTTGAGTGTTCTCTCATAGCAATAGTTAAGAGTAACCATTACAGAAATTGGCACTGGGTAGTGAGGTATTGCTGTGAGATTAAGAACAGCTGGTACTACAATGTGAAGTTGTTTGTGAAGCTGAGAGAAGTTGGTACCTAGCAGTATGACCAATGCTCTGATGTGGCTAATGTGCCTTTGGAACTATTTGTTGGGAGAAATATGAAGAACTTTGGGATTTTGTGCTGGGAAAGTCTTTGCACCTTGGTGAAGAAGGCCAAATGGACCTTTCTCATGAGAGCTCAGAGGAGAGCAATGCTGTGAGAGATGCAGGCAGTGGAAGCCCAGCTTGTGATGGTCCAGAGGGGAACAGAGACTGTGTTTGCAACTGGACAAGTGACGCATAGAGCCATGTGTTGGCCAAGAGTTTAGTGAAGTTTTGCCCTCGTCCTGAAAGCTTGTCTGAAGTTAAACTGAAGTGCTTGACGGAGGAAATTTCAAAGCAATGTGGTCTTGACAATGTGATATTGCTACTTTTTAGTTGTCTTCAGAGTTATAAAAAAGGGCAAAGAATCAAGCAGGAAGAAGCAAAAACTGTAAAATCTAATGATGAAAAATACAAAGCCAAACTTAAAGAGTTGAATCAGGAAGAAACAGGGAATAAAATGGCTGTTAAAGAGACTAGCTACATTTGTAAATCAAAGCCTGCTCTCAATTTGGATAATAGGAGAGGCCCTAGCTTGAGGGCAAGATCCTCAGAGAAGGCTCCCACCCATAAGAATGCAAATCCTTTTATAAGAAAGGAGCTAAAGTGTGGAGTTCCAAAGCAAGGATCCACTTCTATAAAACAACTGTCCAGGTGTGGAAGAGCTTTTTACCCATGGTCGGCATAGAGAAGCAGAATCAGCTGTGATTCAACAGGGCCAGTCTTGGTAAAATTGTCCACGTGGTTTTGGTTTTAGAGGCATCAAGGATGCAAGAGGGAGGAGATGGTGGAGTCCTCCAAGATTTCAAAAAATGACAGAAGTCAGACAGAATATGGCAGAAAGTCTGCAGTTTAGAGGCCCAAGAAGGGCAGTTTGTGCTGTGGAGTTAAAGCCTGGTTTGCCATTGAGAAGTAAAGATGTTAGAGATGCCAGAGACAACATGGGACAACATGTTCTATGGGCAGCTGCATTGAAGGGGTGGAACCAAAGCCCTTTGGAACTGAGATGATTTCAACAAGAGGCTCACCTGTTGGACTTGGAACTACAAAATTTGAAGTTTGTCCTGCTGGTTTTCAGGCTTGTTATGGACCGATCTTTCCTGGATAGTCCCCCATTCCTTCCTTTTGGAATGGGGATGTTTTTTCTGTGCCATTGTATGTTGGAAGTATGTAACTTGTCTTTTAATTTTACAGGAGGCTTGGACTTTGGACTTTTGGACTGTATTGGGACTACTGATGTAGTTTATGAAGACTTTTAAAGTTGGACTGCGTATGGTTTATATAATGAGATGATAATGAGCCTGTGGGGGCCAGCGGTGGAGTGTCATGGTTTGAAATGTGTCCCCCACAGTCTCATGTGTTTGGCAAGGTCATGTCACCTTGAGAGGTAGAGCCTTGCTGAAGGAAGGCAGTCAGTCACAAGGGGTGGGCCTTGAGGTGGATGAGTCTCACCCTACCTCCAGGAGAAGTCTGCCTTTGCTGCAAGCAGTCTGCAGCTCTCAGTTTCCAAGATGTCTTCGGTGACTTAGCCTCTTCCAGCTTTGGCCAGCCAGCCATGCCGCCTCCATTTTGAGAGACTGTACTGTAGGAGGAACGAACCAGGCAAGCCTGTATTAAGGTCTCTGATCCACCATTACTTATAATACCTCCACCTGGGGAGCATGCCGCTCAGGGATGATCCGTATGGGCCACATGCATGAATGCAACTTCCCCAAGCTACACCTGCTGCCCCATCTGGTGCTGACTTCAAACTGTCTGGCTGAGAGGACCAAAGTGTGGGGTATATAAACAGCCTGATATTTACAATAAATGAGTCTGCAAACATAGGAGCCTGCGAGCCTGAGAGCCTGCTTTGCCACTCATCTGACTTCTAGAGTCTGTGCCATTGACCCTGCACCTGTTTATCTCCAACCCTAAGAGTCTACGTGGGTCCTGAGACCGCCAGCTACACTGTACCTTCTCTCTGGAACCATGAGCTGAATAAACCTCCCTTTCTCCCTTAAGTTGATTGACTTTGAGTGTTCTTTCACAGCAATAGTTAAGAGTAACGATTACACTTGATTTTGTTCTTTAATAGGACTACAAATGAAAATGCCATTGTGTTCTTAAAGGTTTTTCCATGTGTTCCCAAAATAAAGCCACTATGATATTGCTTATTCTAACTTGCTCATTCCTCTGATTTCTTTTATAGAATTTTATACCATCAAATCAATCAACCAGGAAAATATAATTCTCTTCTAAAAAATTCATTGAAATTTCTTCCTTCTCTTAGTATATATATATGAGGTCCCTTTCTTGGGGACAAATCTGCTTTCTAATTCCATGCTTCCTTGTATACTCCTACTAAGGTGGAACAAGAATTTCAAGTCAGACCCCATTCCCTTGAAACAAAACATATGGATCCAGCATAGTCTCTTTTCAGGAAATTCTAAGTGCATTTGGGTCAACTTAGGTTCGTGTTTCCTTCTTCCTCATAAGATTTTGGCCTAATTTACTTAAGGAGTTTCTCTGAGGATCCATCTGCCTAAGGAGACAGATGAAATACTAGCAGGCATACCCAAGCTGACAAACCTGAAATTCCCTTCCCCACAGGGAAACAAAAAAAAAAACAAAAAGCTTTAAGTGTGTCCTGAGCACAAACAGCCTCCATGTGGCCCATGTTCTGACTATGGGAATCTCTACTGGAGGAAAGATTGTCCCCAGAACCCAAAGGCCCAGAGGTCAAGCCCCTCTGCTGGGGACCAATGATGAGACTCTTAGCTTCCAGATGATGGAAAAAGGACTTTGTGGCTGATATCCGATGTAAGCCGAAAAAGCCAGGCTAGTAATATCATCTCATGAAAACCTTGGGTTTAACATGCAAATGTTAATAGACTAGGGAGCACAAAATTTTAGTGCTTAACTTTCTTCCTAAGCTTTCGTCAACCTTTGATTTAACTAAAATAATTGCGATCAGAGAAGTAACAGGTTTACCAGTCACTCACAAAGTAACTACTGAAATTTCCTACATGCTTAATAATGATGCTTTTTAGGTAATATTCTAACACTGTTATAAAGTCATACATGTGGTTCTGGTTTTGGATGCACCAAAGATGCAGAGGAAGAAATCATAGATTCTAGAAAAGGGTGGAATCCAGATTGCATGTAACAAAAGCATGCAGTTTATAGGCCCTAAGAAAGTTTGTGCTATAGAGTTATAATCAAATATTCATTGAGGGAAAGTTTTGTAGTCGTCCTAAAAGCTTGCCTAAAGTTAAGCTCAGTGCTTGACAGAAAGAAAATATAATTACAAACTTTAGGAGTTAAACTGGAAAAAACAGCAAAACTCCAGATGTTAAACAGAGTAGTGTCTCCATTAGCAAATCAACACTTTCTTTTTAGATCTGAGGAGAAAGGTCTCCAATATGTAAATTACTTACTTGCAGCTTTTGGTTTTTACACCAGACAAAGGTTGTGCCTATTTCAGGCAAGATAACAGGTAGATCTTTTAGGCTTAATTTATTTGTTTTGTCTCTTTTAGATGGACTTTCAAGTATAGTAATCCATCAAAAACTTCTAAACCATCCCAGCACTTCATAGATGAAGATCATTGACTGCTCACACTTTCTTCACCCTAACTCAGCAGGAAGTAGCCAGAATGGTTGTCATCCCTCATCCCTTGAGCAGTCTGGGTCCTCAGAAGTTTAAGGGATACAATAGGCAGGTCTAGAACAGTCTGTACTGGAACAGTCTCTAAGGTCTTTGAAAGTCTTTGACATCCTTGAAGGTCATTACCCATTGCTGGAATCACCCTGAGGGAACACTCCTGCTGAGGAACTGACTGGAATCCTCCCAGAGATAAGGTGGGCAATTTCCCTATGAAGGGATTATGGATATGAACTCTCCATATCAAACAAACAGCTTGATCTCTAGCCCAATCTGGGCCCAAAATCAACTGGCCCAAGCCAACCCTTTGCTTAGGAAAAACCATTTCACCCTGGGCTCACCTAAATAGAGATCTTTGCTTAATTAACTCTTTAACTAGGTATAAGCCATCATGACCTTACAGCAACAAGTAGATATATTAGCTGAGGAGACCACAACTGCTCGGAGGCTTGCTCTTGCCTCATGTGACCCTCGACATGCCTCTACATGCTTAACACCTTATCGGATCTCCAAGGCTCATGAACAAATTTCTTAGTACATCAAGGGGTACAGGGGGTAGGATGGCCCTGCAGCTAGTGCGATTGAGGGATTCTGGTCCAGCCAAATATCCCTTGGGGCTGGGCGGGTGGTGAGTGTCACAGCCCAGACCCCCTCACCACTGGGGAGAAACACACCAGGCCGGGAAACTTGTCAAAGCAGGATCTCAACTTTATTGAATAGCACCTGAGTTACAGCAGCACTATATCAGAGAAGGGAGAGGGAGTCAGAGATAAGTTTTAGAACTCAAGGACAGGTACTGAAACTCCAGCCAGGCTTAGGAATTTCTGGCAGGCCTCCAATCAGAGATACATTTCAGAACTCAAGGACAGGTCCTGAAACTCCAGCCAAGTTTAGGAATTTCCAGCAGGGGAGGTATCACCATACCAAATCTTAGTCTATACTACAAATCCATTGTTATAAAAACAGCCTGGTATTGGCTCCAAAATAGACATACAGATCAAAGGATAAGGGATGAAGACCCAGATATAAGCCCACAAAATTACAGCCATTTGGTCTTTGACAAAGAGGCCCAAAAAATCCAATGGAAAAAGAACAGTATCTTCAACAAACGGTGCTGGCAAAACTGGATCTCCACATGCAGAAGATTAAAACTGGACCCATACTTGTCAACGTGTACAAGACTTAATTCCAAATGGGTCAAGGACCTTGATATAAGACCAGAGATTATAAAAACCATAGTTGAAAGGATAGGGAACTCCCTCGAGATGATTGGGCTAGGCCAACATTTCCTAAACAGGTATCCAATGGCACAGTCACTGCTACCAACTCTCAACAGTTGGTATCTTGTGAAATTAAAGAGCTTCTGTTCAGATAAAGAGATTATAACATGAGTTCAAAGGCAACCCACAGAATAGGAGAAAATCTTCACTAACCACATATCTGATAGAGCTCTACTGTCCAGAGTGCACAAAGAACTTAGAAAACTAAACACCAAGGAAAACAATGGCCCAATTAAAAAAATGGGCCCTGGAACTCAAAAGAAATTTTACCAGGGATGAAATTAAAATGTCTAACAAATATCTTCAAAAATGCTCCACTTCTTTAGCCATCAGGGAAATGCAAATCAAAACTTCCCTGAGATATCATCTCACCCCAGTCAGGATGGCAAAAATCCACAATACAAACAACAACAAATGTGGGAACTCTCCCACATTGCTGGTGGGTATGCAGGCTCATACAACCACTCTGGCGAGCCCTCTGGAGATTCTTAAAGAGATTAAAGATTGAAATGCCATATGACCCTGCTATTCCACTTCTGGGAATAACCCCACATATAGCAAAAATTCACCTCGATAGCACAAGCATGACCATGTTCCTAGCAGCACTGTTTACAATAGCAAAGTCATGGAATCAACCCAAGTGTCCAACAGTTGACGAGTGGATAAGGAAACGGTGGTACATCTATACAATGGAGTACTACTCAGCCATCAAAAATGATGAATTACTGGAATTTGCCGGGAAATGGATGTCATTATAAACAGTTATATTAAGTCAGTATCCCAGACCCAGAAAATTAAGCACCGTATGTACTCACTAATACATGGATCCTAGCACCAGCCCACCTAGAGACACTCAAAAGATAAATCTCTGTAATACCTACAGTAATTGCAAGGATTATGAACAGGAGGGATGGGCTAGGAGGGCCACACCAGAAACAAGGAGAGAGGGGACCATGTTACAGCAGAGAAAATAAGCCTCCATCAAGGACTTCAAGTAAGTAATGAGACACCTGGTTAAGTTCACAGACTTTCATTCCTGATCATTTACAACTGAGGGGGTATTATCTCACCAGAAGGGGAGGGCATATAATCTGGCAGATATAAAGTAACCATTTTGCAAATGGGTGATTGACCCCTCCCTCACTGTGGTTTCCTACTTTTATTACATCTACCTTTGAATGTGCTCTTATAATAAGACTCCAGTTTAACAGTTTTTTGTCTCTGACCAGGGGGTGACATACAGTGCCCATCAGGATGGAGTGAAGGGCATTGCAGGAGCAGCAAAACTGCAAAAGAAAATCAACAAACCACAATCCAGAATTTCAGAGACTCTATATCAACCACCTAGAACTAGGCCAGACTAATCTCTCCCCATCCTGAAGCTCAGAGAAATTTGCAGAAGAGGGGGTTGTAAGATTTAAGAGCATAAGGATGGGAGGAGTAATGATATGCAAGATACTCCATACAAGTTAGGGCCGAAGCAATCATAATTGGACTTTGCATGTCCACACAATGTCCAACACACTATTGACCCCACAAAGTCTAGCATTTGCTAAAAGTACCAAGATCCTTGGAAGCAAGGGATTGACAGCCACAGTAGTGTTCCTATGCTTAAGGGGAACACAGGAAAGGGTTCAGGAAAATGCCACTGGGTCCTTGTACATCATCAGAGAGGAGGGCCCAGAGGAGAGTCTGGCATGCACATTAAGGATTCTCCGGGGGTTGGGGGGAGGCAGTGCGGAATGGGGAAGGAAGGGTGAGGGGAGGGGGGTCTGGGGGGGTCAGGGGGAGGAGGAGGAAGGAACTGGTGTACCTACTAAGTCTGTATGAGCGGAAATAATAATAAAAACTGTTAAAAAAAAAAAAAGGAATTTCCAGCAGGCCTCAGGCTTGGAGGCCCAACAAAGGGGCTTTGGTCTCAGGCCTTCCTTAATTACTCACTGGCTTTGAGCCAACAGATAGAACATATTAACATGACACATACATGTGGTTCTCCTGCCTATAGATACTGGGTTTATAACCAGAATCTGGAACAACTTTAAAAGGCTGTTTGATCGCTTTTGAATAGTAACCTATGCTATCATAGGAGGAATTGTTCTTTTATTAATTATATTGATTAAGTCTCTCCTTCAGCATTTATGGGAATAGTGCTCCATCCTCAGTGTTTACAAAAAAAGCTTGCTTTAAAGGTCTTCATGGCATCCATTCAGGTTCTGGACATTCCTAAGGCCACCAAAGGCCCCTTAGAAGCCTGATTGTCCTCCATTGAAGCTATGCCTTAACAATTTACAATTGTTAGGTTCTGATTTATGTCTTGCCAGCTCTTCCGTATCCTTTCTGTGCCTGTGCCTCCTACAGCCTCTCTACCTGCCCCTGTCCTGATGAAAACCTCCCTTTCTCTGCCATACTTAAGTTCCCCTTTGCAGTCATGATTCCTTCTCTGCCATAGACTCATGACTCGTAGTCAATGATGGGTAAGGCTCCACATGAGGGTGGTGTCCAATCTAAGACAGACACAGTCACCTATATTCCACACAGCTGAAGAGGCTCAGGGTCACCCAGCTATCATGGCCTCCACTGAAAAAAATTATAAATAAATAAAAGTGTGAAAATGTGGCACTATGGATTCAGGGAGGCCCTAGCCGCTCCCGGCTATGGACAAGGCTGGACATGTAGAGAACCATGCAGGCAGAGGAAGCAGCCATCTAACCTGCCCCTGAAATGGACACCTAATAAACAGTTAAATGATTGATGGCTGTCCCTGGGGGTGAGGGATGGCAACACCTCATTGGACCCCTGACTCTATATAAACCCAAACACCTCCTTAATAAATTGAGCCTACAACAAACTTGTCCACTACCTGCTGCTTCTCACCTGACTCCTGGTGTTTGTGGTGACCCCTCAATGGCTTGCCCCCTTGCCTCAAGCTCCGAGGCCACACTGATTCCCTCTCCTTTCCCTGGCTGGCCCAGCGGGAATTCAGTAACAGGAGTTGAAATGATTATTGTAATAGTGTCAGGTTTCAACTTGATAGTTGCGGGTTGAAGCTCCAGTCACATTTGCAGAGAATTAATAGTTGAGTTAAGACCAGAACAAACCTACAGGAGATTGTTTAGTGGATGGGGATGGCCCAGCCTATGGAGGATAAGACTAGTCCCTGGACAGATGAATAAAATGGAGGGAACTGTTTGAGAAAGGGGGCATCATTGTGTATACTTGGCCATACATGCTGGTCTGGTCCCTTTCTCTGCTGTTATGTGGAGATAATATAGCCAGTTCCCTTGTCTCTGGTGTTAGTGTGAGCTCTTCTACAGAGTGTGACAAGAAACTATAACTGGGAATTGTGAGAAAAAAATAAAAAAAAAAACAACCCTTGTTGCCTTAAGTCCTCCTTTGAACTGAATGTGATACCTTGTATATATATATATATATATATATAAT
Organism: Typhlomys cinereus; assembly: GCA_023101885.1. Classification (NCBI taxonomy): domain Eukaryota; kingdom Metazoa; phylum Chordata; class Mammalia; order Rodentia; family Platacanthomyidae; genus Typhlomys; species Typhlomys cinereus. The sequence continues at coordinate 126,990 of JALPQD010000356.1, read as the reverse complement.
ATATATATATATAACTAAATACATAATGGTGCCACATTTCTTTCTGTATTCTTTAGCTACAATCCAAAATTTTACCAAAAGTACTTTATGAATATTTATAATTTATTCAAGATATTTTAAATAACTTCACAGTCACAGTGTGAAAATAAGATTTATAAGTTAGTGTGTATGAGTCTTTTATATAATGAAACGAATGTGTTTTGAAGTATGTATATGCAAATATATATTTTTTAAAAATATTGTATATGATTTGACTCAAGATTTTTCATTGAAAAAACTGTTTTAAGCGTATAGTGTCTTTAATACATAACAAATCATACTATTTTTTAAAAACATGCCCAGCCCATTCTTTTGGAGAGAATTAACCAGAACTGCCATATGAATTTCAAACACATGTGGTGCTACATACATGCTATAGCACAATAAGCATGTCTGCTCTGTTTCTCTTTCTTCCTCTCTGTCATAACTAAAAGAAAAACTTTACAAATTTTCAAAAGTGTATTCATCTTTAAACCCCCCAAATTCCTAGAAATGTGTATAAGAACCTAAGTTAAGATAAAGAAGGAATACTTATTGTTCTCTAGATTATTGACTATTTGAATTCCTGCCACTCAGTGGGTCAGTTAGATTTACAGGAGAATCTTAACTTTTAAAAAGAATAATTAAATAGTTCAATGAATTAGATCAAAGTAATATATGTTATAATTCAAAAAATATGAATCATACAACATATAAATGATTCATTGTGCCACTACAAAAAGTGAAACTAAGCATAAGACACATAATCAAATCAAAAATATCTAAATACTAAGACAATTAAAAAGTTAACACTAGTTAATTAGTAATCTAACAACTAAAAGCAAATTAAGGTTCACATATATTGAGATTCATATATCATGACTAACAATAACACAGAATTTTAAATTTTAAATTGCAAATGCAATTATGATTAAGGAGAAAAATACAATTAAATGCAATAAAGTTTATGTAGAATTTTTTAGATCATGACAACATTTTATAGAATGTTTTTTAAGATATTTTAAGAGATAGAAAACCCATAGATACAACATTTTGAAAATGTGAGTTTATTTTTTGAAAAATTCAAAAGCAAGTTAATTCAAAAGAGTAATTTGATTCAAAATTTGATTTGATCATAAAAGCAATTGATTCAAAAAACAAATTGTGGGTGAAAATTGGTAAATTGTATCTTCAAATGATGTTGAAAAATTTTTAAGGAGACAAGACCAATGCATCTGCCTATGATATCTGCTCTCTTTTTCTTTCCTCTTCTCTCTCTTATAAATAAACAATAGTCTTAATTTTTTTAAAAAAATGTGCCCATCTTAGCAAATATTCCTAGGAATTTATAGCAGAACCGAAGTCATATGTCAGGAAGAATATTTATTATTCTCTAGAAGACTAAGTATTTGAATTCTTGTCACTTACTATGTTAGATTGGTTAAACAAACTGATGATTCATCAATACTGATGCAAAATTAAAATGTGAAAGCAATCTATCTTCATTTTTTTCATGTATTTATTTACATTTAAGATTTTATATTGTTATAAGTGGCATTTGAATAGAGACATACCAAAGCAATAAAGACAATAGAGCAATGTGTCTGTGTTATGGTGACATTTTAGAACAACATAGAAATAATAAATTGAGATTGAGACTAAGAAAGCTAATTGTTATTTTCAAAGCAAATATGAATATAAAATGTTCAAATAATATGAATAAATATATGAATGTTTTTAAAAGCAAATACACTTACATACATGTCAAAATTAATTCACCTAAACCTTAAAAACAAACTTAAATCTTTTAAATAAGCTAAGCCCACAATTAAGATATCAATTCAAATAATAGCTTTATAAATATGACACAAAAATGCAACATTTAGCTATAAAGGATAATATTGATATTCTTTATAATATACAATTTTGAAATTCTGTACATAGATACCAAAATACTTTCAATTATAGCAAAAAAATTTCAATTGAAATTTCATCTTCAATGCTTAAAGATTTAAGAGATAGGCATGAATGACATCAAAGAAATTGGCAAATTAATAGATTATGAAAAGCTATATATTCAAAAATATGGGAAAATGCTTTATATAATTCTAAAGTAATCTTTTATAAAGGTGGAAAAGTTGAGAGAAATTTTGTTAAATCCCCAAGAGGCTCCTGAGGTCTCAACTCACTTTCTCCTGCTCCTATTAACTGCTGTGAAGCACTCAGCTACCCTTTCTTCATACTGCTAGCCTGTCAGCTCACCTGATTAGCCTCCTTTCCATTCTTTGATGCGTACATCACTGTGTATTTGTGTGCCTTCACTTAATCCCGACTCTACCAGCCTACTTGGTTTCGACTTCTGAATAATTTCTTTTATTTTCAGTAGCCAAAGGACCCTGAAATTCCTCCATGAAATAAGTTCAGAGGTTTGACATGAAAAGCTACAGCTGAAGATTGTAGTATTCATCTACCTCTGTAAATAGTCACATAGTAGGTTAAGAAGATTGGGTAACTTTGAGGTAGTTGGAATACAGAGTATCTCCTTTTTTAATCACTGATAAATTTCATTTGCATAAACATCACTGAGTTATATATAATTCTGATACGATGCTCTCATTCAAAGGAATTGCTAATTAAAAATTGTTACAAAGTTCAAGCAGTCTTTGCAAAATGGCTTAAGCCCATAAATATCTCATTTCACAGATTAAATCTGTGTTGACATAATTAATTGACTCTTCTATTTCAGTGTGTGTCACTTTTTATTATTTTTTTCTTAATAAAACTGCATGTCTCCTGCCAAAAATACTTGGGAGTTGTACAATTTATGGAATTTTAGGGTGTGGTGCCCTACAGTCTTATGTGTTTCCAATTTTCACTGATGTTAATGATAGGTGGGACTTGACATTTTTAGGAGTTGGAGACCACCTGGATAAAGGGAGGTCATGGGGGAAAGGTCGTGAGGTTTGGTAGCTTTACCCTACTTCCTTTCATATTATAATTGCTCTTTTTACTTATAAAATAACTGTTGTGACATAATAGGACCTCCAGCTTCTGTCTTCAGTCATGACTCCTGATATGCGATTCCCACCACAATGGACTATATCCCCTCTGGAACTTTAAGCCAAATAAATCTCTTTCTCCATTGGCTTGTGTATAAGTATTGTCTTACAACAGTGAAAGAAAAATATGAAGCTCAAGCTCCATTCCCTATTTTAATAGTGGACTCATTCTCTCTGACCTCTTAATTCTCATATTTTCTGATATAGTCGTGAACTTAAGCAGGGAAAGATGCTAACTTGAAAGTTGGGGAAATCATGGATGATCTACAGGTTTTAACAACACAGTGCATCCATCTTGGTTTTGACACAGTACAACACTACTAGTATAAAAGCATCACAGTTCTTTTTATAACTTGTATCTTCACTTTACTTTGAAATTTGTTTATAAGTGGAAGCACTACATACTCATAAAATTATTCATTACACAGAAATAAAATGATACTAACTCTGTGTTATCAAAAGCAATAATTATAGAATTATGTTCATGAAAACTAGATCGAACCAACTTTAAGGAATAAAATTGAGATAAAAGAAATATTTTCCAATAAATGCATTTAGTTTTAGATGCTCCAAAAAAGTTGATGCATGCTTTATGATGATGAAAATGAAGGATTACTTCCCTGTTTTTAATGAGGATGTCTAAATCTATCCAAAAAAGAATATCATTTAGTGTTCTGAGGATAATTTTGCCAGAATTACTTTAGATATTCCTCATTTGAAATTGCACTGATATAAAAGAATATTTTGAGTTGAACGAATTATGGTAATGTTTATCTTCCTAAGGTATATTTTATTTTTAGAAACTGCAAGTACACATTAAGAGTAATTGTTGTCATAAAGGTAAGTGGCAAATCTAAGTAATACCATTAAATGACGATATGACTATAAAGACACAATGGCAATTATGTTTTGGTTGGCAGATAAAATTATTTGTCATACCTTGAGCTCTTAGAACAATATTGACAACATACTTATAAATAACATGGAAAGTTCTGATGTGCAGCATATTTGAATCCTTATTTTTTTCATTGCACAGCACCTAGCTCTTCTGAAAAGAGAGAAATTATTTCAAAAGCAACTGGCTGAGTTAGCTTAAGCAACTTGCTTACTGCTTATGAACATTAGTGGGGTATTCACCTAAATGACTAAGAAGCTTAAATATTGAGTTAAATCTTACTGTATATGTACACAGGGACAGAAACACACACCAACATGTAATGTAGCTATTGGTGATTGCATGGCGTATTATACTGATAGCTACCAGCCTGCTTATACTATGGAATATATGAGTTTTAATGTGTAGTAGGCAAGGAGTTGAATAATGAAATATTGGTTTCTTTTGCACCTCTGGTGGCATTTGAGACTCAATACTCTACAGGTTTGGCATAGAAGAGTATGTTTGTTTTACTACAAGCAAACCATCAAACAGGAGATTCCATTGGTGAATTTGAAATCTGTTGTTTGAAAACTCAAAGCTAGAATACTTGCTCCATAACTGAACCAATAATGCGCAAGGAGTAGGGCACCTCAAGGTGTTGGTTCACATTTGCAGAGTCTCTTAGGACACAAGCTATACAGAATGGAGAATAGAGTAGATGATAGGAGACGTGGTATTGATCAAACATTGGTGTTTTAAGACTATCCCAACTGCAGTGGTCAAAAGTGAACAAAATATTGAGTCTCCTGAGCATGAGACTTGCTTAAAGATCACAGGATCTTGAGACGAAGAAGCAGTTTTAAACTGTAAGTTTGAGAGCATTATGCTTCCTCCTCCTGAAAATTGCAAATAAGGAAGCTTCTCTCTTTTATTGCACTTCCTCTCCTCTGTATTTACCATTGGTTATCTGATACAACCTCATAAAGCAGACAAACCCAAGAAAATATAACTGTATTCTCTTTCCTATATTCATGAGAGAGACTGAAAAGAAATTAAGAACTTTCATATTAAATTTTACCCAAAGAATGATATTGTTCAATCTTGTTTTATGTAGTTAAATTTCTATAGCTACTGTGCTTGACAATGAATTACACTAATATTCCAAAAGTACCTGTTTTTACCAAGATTCCTTCTGCTATGGTGTTTTTTCCATAGTAGACTCAACCACAGCCAAATACTAAACCTTTTTCACTATTGCTTCAGAGTATTTTATCACCACAACAGAAGAGTAACTATAACAGAAATATACATATATAAAACACATATAAATATCTCTGTGTGTAAATATGTACATATATGCTTAAATGTACATATAGATGTATTTATATATACACATATATCATGTATTAATACACATATGTGTAAATACAAAAATATTCATGTATGACTAGAATACACATAAACACTACATATGTATATATGTGTGGATATATTATGTATATTCAGCTTTTAGGGACAAGAGCAAATTACTGTTGATGATAGGAGAAACTCTGGTGAAAGACACAAGACAATAAGTCACAAATTGATAAAATGCAGGCAAAGAAAATGTGCTAAGTACGCTGTTATGAATTGTAAAAATATTGATTTTCCCTTTAGAAGGACTGAAGAGGATTGTTGTCACATCTAGTACAAAGTACATGAAAAACATTGCATTTGTTTAATTATAAGATATACATTTTGAATATTTAACAACTGAGTCACTTCATTTATTGCACCATTTTTCAATAAGCCATATATGTTTCATGTCATCTCATACAAGGCCTTGTGTTCAAAAGAATTATGTTACCTTTATTGTAATGGGAGGACTCCAGGCCTGGTGTCACAAAGCAGAATTCTAAACTTAGTTGCTGAAAGCATATTATGAATAAAATGGACGGTTATGTTTATGTCCACCTTGCAATGGACTGTATTTGATCAACCATCAGTGAGGCAATCGTGAGCTTCCATATGCAATGAGTTTCAGACTTTATTTCTGAACAAAACCTTGTGAAATTTTATCAGGAATCAGAGGAATTGAAAAAGACTCTCTTTCTCTTGAGACCTTATCCTGAACTACCTTCATCATACACTATGCTAATATATTTACAGAGTGCCATTATCTTTGAGGCCTCCTTGTATTAAATTCTGTCTATTGTGGTTCTCACACTGGTTTTAGATACCAATACTTAATTGTTTGTGATCTTTTCTGAGCATAGTATGATCTTTCTCAACTATCACAATTTTCTTAAACAAATTGTCCAAAATTGAGAAAAAATTATCTTTTGCCAGCATCAGAATAATGTTTGTCTTTAATCAATAAATTATAATCTTAGTAACAAATGGAAGGAAATAAAAGCCTAGAAAGAAACTGTAAAAGTTCAGTTCTTCATGATATGACATGTAGGTAAAAATAAAGTCAATAATCCTTTTAGTCCTTCTTAAAAGAAAAAATTCTAAAGTGATATGCAGTGATAAAATACAAGATGTCATAGAGATAATCAAAGAAGACAATGAATTGCCAATTTTAAAGTATGTATTTGAGACTGAGATGAGAGAGAGAGAGAAGTTTCACAACATCTAGTAGTAAGCTTTAGAAGATCAGTTCTCTTCTTGCACCATGTGAGCTCTTAGAATTGATGTGATTTAAATAAAAGGATGAGCTACAAAACTCTGGCAAATCTGACAAAGTCTAAGTCAAATTAGATTTGACAAACTTCTAGTGTTAATATTGTGACTATGCATTTCTTTTTTGTTCCTTATAATCTGAGTTAAGCCCAGTTAATATTTCTTATTTCACATGACTAAAAAAATGGGGGTGTTGAATGCTGAATTAAATAATATATAAATAGGAATCAGAACTTTTATATTCATGCATGCAGTAAGTGTTAGTTGTAAATTACAAAAGACATATTAAATACTAAGAAGTCCATATTAGTTCATTTGAAAATTTCTAATATGGAATTGTTTGAAACTATATATAACCTGCAGATACATTTTGTTAAAAAACAATCCCAGAATATCTAAATCCTCAGTTTATGATTATTGAATCAAAAAAAACAGAATAATATATCAATAAATTCAGCTATATCAGCAAAATTAGATTTTGCATCAGAGAATAATGAAACAGATGCAAATTATGACAAATAGAAATCATTATGTCTCATTAAGTGAATAAGCAACCCACAGAAATCAAATATATATTTCAAAGATCATTAAACAGCAAAGATACCTAGATAGATAAATATAGATGAAAACACATGGTATAAAAATTATACATTTTTTTTGTATAACAACTGTTTTAAATCACTAAAAGCAAAAAGAAATGAGCTAGGTGTAGTGGTTTGTCCTTAACCCCAATTATAGAGTGGTACAAGTATAAAGATCAGGAGTTCAAACACCTGCTCAAATGTATTGTGGATTCATAGACAGCCTGGACTTTATGAAATACAGTCCATCAATATATATGTGAACTGTGAAACTGTGTGGGTTTGTTTATATGTAAATATGCATGTAACTATCCCAGATATGCATTAATCTAAATGATGGAAAACAACAAACTTTGAAAAGAAAATTTAGCATGTATAAATAGCTACTAAAAGTACTGTTTGCTAGTATTTTTTAATGCATGCACAGTAAATACACACACGCACACACACACACACACACACACACATATATATATATATATATATATACATATATTAATTAACAGGAAACAGAAATGATCATTATCTATAGTCGATACACTTGAATTGTAAAAATATTTTGAGATTGCACATATATTTCATGAATATATTTACTACAATTTATACCAAACCAATGAATAAAACTTTTCTGATCTAAATATGTTTTGGTTTTATTTTGTGAGGAATTCAAATTTAATTACATTCATTTCAGAAATTGCAAATCAATTACTTAATTATGATTTATATAATTTTACTTAATCATGATTTACATAATTACACAATGGGTTGTTACAAATAAAATCCTCATAGAAAAAAAACATTTTCGAAGAAAAACTACATAAATTCATCACAAATTAATTACAATGTATTTTAAAATTTGTGGTATTGGGCTCCTAATGTTATCATTGTGCTTAACAAAATTCAGTGTTGGTTATCTGCTCATATAAATGCAAACTAGAAGTACTATTCAGAAAAGGCCACATTTTTTCAATTTAAATCTCTCCAAAGATCTAATCTGATATTGGAAAAGCATTCCATCAGAAATATAGCAACAAACTTTCCCATAAAGGCCAAGGTGTATGCAGCAGAAAATTGAAAAGCATAAATAATTACAGGCACAATGTGCATGGGGCACACTTGCCAGAACATACTTTCATGCATAGCTTTTTTTCTCATAGCCAGTCAAATATTTCATGGCATGCTATATAGACTACTCTATACTCATGCAAAATAATCTACAATTTATGTGAATGAACATGTAAATAAATCACAAAGATTAATATTCAGTACTCTACAGTATAAAAATCTTTGAAAAATACTACTTTTAAAAGAATCAATGTTTTTTCATGCTTGAAGAGAGATGCACTATATTTTATTCTTTTAACTTTGAACTCCACAGAATATATTATTTTCTAAAAATGATGTGTTCACATAACATTCTACCAATCAATGCTTATTATAAAACTACAGAAAGTCAAAGTAAAAACTTACATACTCCAAATTTTCATTTCTTTTCACAGTAAACATAGATAATGTTTCTCTCTTTTCAGTTAATTGCTGACATCATTCTTATTCAAATTCAATTTATGTAAAATGTTTAATATTCCTGTTGTGAAGCCTTATATTAAAGATCATTCCTCACTACTTCATTTAAGCACTAATAGAAATGTTGTTTACTATTCATTATTGGAGACATACTGCAACACTCTGTGTGTGTGTGTGTGTGTGTGTGTGTGTGTGTGTGTGTGTGTGTGTGTAAGAGAGAGAGAGAAAGAGAGAGAGAGAGAGAGAGAGAGAGAAAGAGAACTCCTATACTCCAGGGTACCTATGGAGATCACAGGACAGTTTCTGGGAGTTAGTTCTCACCAACTCATTTCGATGTAATATCAAGGGGTCAAATTCAGATCACCAGGCTTGTGTGAGACTTGCATTACAGTGCTTTAAGGCACTGAGTCCACACTTTATATATATATATATATATATATATATATATATATATATATATATATATATATATATATATATATATATCTTATTTTAAATACAGATGTTTAAATTCATATGTGCATGCAATTTTTCCCTGGCCTGTAAGGCAGTCAACAAGGCTGTCTTATCTAGGTTATCTAGGAAGTAAACTCAAGGGATCTATTTGTTTATCTTCAGTGCTAGGATTATAATCATGTGCCACCCAAACCCTGTTTACATGCCAGTGCTATTCCTCAATCTAAGATACTCAAATAACAAGCTGTTCTCCAAGCCATGTCAAAAGATTTTTTCAGCCTGATTTTTTTTGTGGTTTCAATATGAAACTTTACTGATTTCTTTTATTATGTTAAATTAGTATAATACACATTTGTTATGATTTTGAACTTATGTTAATACGTAAACTTTCATTAAAGTCCAGATTTTTATATGCAGTCTTTAGTATACAGTTTATGAAATTAACACTTCAAATAGAATTGTTTCTGATGACTTTGATCTCTGTCAATCATCGATTAGATATTTTGTAAGCATTCCTTGTTTTTTTCATGTTTCCTTTGTATATATCTATGTCTTTCCACATATGAAATAAATTTAGATCATCTTGATATCGATGAATTATAATAAATTAAAATTCAAAACTGTCATCTTAATCTCACCCACTCCACTTTCACAGCTGAGCACACACAAAGTATAGGAAAATCTCTGATTATAACCCATCTTATTGTATATGTACTTTCCACATGGTCCTAGGGATCTTAAGAGAAAAGTTATCTGCTCACAAATTAAAATAGTAATACAGTTTTAAACATCCGTGTAAAAAAAATTGAGAAAAAAAAAAACAAACAAACACAAGAGAAAGGATTAGAATCTCAAGAAACCATGAAATCTTGCCAGGTAAACTCCATTTATTTTCAAGGCTCAGAAATAAATCTCTGCCTTTCAACCTACCCACATTCCTCTAGGCAGCTACACCCAGTTTGTTTGAAGATCAGATCTCTCTTCTTTTTGAAAATTTTCCTGTACCTGTGGGAGCTAAGTGTGTTTATCATGTGTATACTTTATTTTAGAATGTAAGTGGTATAGCAGTTAGTACTCCTAGGTGGTATAGCAGTTTGTACTGCATTACATTTTTAATTCTGTTCCCATTTTGCTGTGAGCTAGTGATGTTTTGCTACCATACAATTTTCATGTAACTCCCTTAATATCAGGACTATATAAGATAATATATATATATTTATACATATATATTATATATAATATTTCATGTACAAGAGACTACATTGCTCTTTTATTTGGTGATAATGTTTGCTGTTTGTTTTCACATTAGACTTTATGTCGATAATGCTAGCCTCAGAAATGTTAATCATTCTACCTACCTCATTCCTTCTGAGTGCTAAGATGAGCAGAGCTACCAAGATGACCAACTATAGATATGCTTTTGAAGAAGGCAAAATATTCTATCTAACCAATAATTTATATTATTGTTGATAATATGGAGTTAAATTTTAAATATGTAACAACATGTTAACTACTGATATGTTAATGGTACATTATATTAATAATAGGAAATTATAAAGAATAATAATATTTACAAGAAACAACTTACATCTTTTCTCTCCTGCATTTCCATGGTACAAGAATCTTCCCAACCAAGTTTGCTCACTAGCTATTCTTCTGTCACAAGGCATTTCGAAGACAGACTTTAGAAGTATGGATCACACACAAGTACTCTTCTGTATTGACAGTTATGGAGAAAAATGATATCATTTAATCCATAAACATTTAATAGAGTTCACAAAACAAATAAAGTTGGAAAGATGATCCTCTTTTACATTATTCATTATTGATTATCTTTAGTTTACAGAGTATCATACACATTCTTTGTCACTTTTGGGGTATATTTTTGGTGTCTGCTCCTAGGAAAGGCTCATTAAATTAATGAATTTTTTAAAATATTTCATTTATTTATTGTGTGTGTGTGTATGTGTGTGTGTGTGTAACAGAAGGCATTGTGTGTGTGTGACTTCAGGAATCATCCTGGATTACTCTTAACTCCTTCTTGCTTGTGTAGAACAAGATAAATGAAATTTAAAGTGTTAAAAGTAAATAAATAAATACTGGGCCTGTGAGCCCAAGTTAGGAGTGTTTAAGTATTGAAGCAAGGGCCTGCAAACCCAAGTAAGTGCGCTTTGAATACATAAGAATGTGTATGACAGGGCGGGCCTGGGAGCCCACAAGGGCAGTGACATGTAGTGTGCTAATCTGTTTGAAACTAGTGGATGACCTGTGTATGGACCTTCCCCCCTCCCCCCTGGTGTTGAACCTTGTGTGCAGTGTATGGTGCTTAAGGAGCAGGCCTGAGCCACACCGGTAGTCCAGAGGGAGATAAGAGTGATCCGAAACTCTTTGTCTCCATAGATTCTGGACTCCCCAGTCCCCCCCCCCCATCTACTGGAGACCTGAAGCCCGACTTCGGAAAAGTACTCTGTAGGCCATCCCAGACTGTGACCATTGAGTTCCTCGGCACTTTTGGCTCTGACCCACTGGGGAAACCTCAAGAGGGTGACAGTCTCCGGATACACTACCTAAGACCCAAAGCCTGACTCTGGCAAAGTACCCTATGGGCATCCCACACAGTGACCTTTGAGCGTCGCGCACTCCTGGCTCTGGCCCACTGAGGAAACACCAAGAGGGTGGCGGCCTCTGGAGCCTCCTAGGTGTGAGCTCAGGACCTGTCTCCACCGGAACCTTGGAACTGGTAAGAGAGACTTCGTTATCTATTTCTTTCTTTTTTTTATTAAAAATTTAATTATACATTTTAAAATTTTTTTACCAGTTCCCTCCCTCCCCCCTCCTCCCCCCGAACCCCCTCCTCCCCCTCCCCATCCCCCAGTGCCTCTCCCCCAATTCCCAGAGAGTCCTTTATTGTGTACGCCTAACTCTCCACTGGGTCCTTCTCTCCGATGACATATAAGAACCCAGTGGCATTTCCATAAGCCCTTTCTCTTGTTCCCCTTAAGCATAAGATCACTACTATGGCTGTCAATCCCTTGCCTCCAGGGGTCTCGGTGCCCTTAACAGATGCTAGACTTTATGAGGGCAACAGTGCGCTGGACATTGCGCAGGGCGTGCAAAGTCCCATTATGATTGCTTTGGCCCCAACTATTGTTGAGAATCTTGCAAATCGTTATCTATTTCTTTCTAGCCACGATATTGTTGAATGTGTGAGGCTGCTCCGCACAGCGCTTCATTCTGGGATTTCCCAGATTCTGCCCACACAGAACTGGAAGCTCAGGCTGTCTCCATTTCCATCTGGTACCTGGATCCAAACTTGGGACCTTGTGCTTGTGAGACACAGTCTTAACCCCTGAGCCATCTCCCCAGACTAATTAATGAATTTTTGAACATAAGTTTTATTATTATCATTTAATTATTGGACATAAATTTTTTCAAAGATTCATTGGTTGTATTCTCTTCTATTTCTATTTCTTATACACTGTGCTTTTCTTTTCTTCTGGTATTTCTACATTGTGGAATATTGGTATAAACTATAATTACAAAGAATCAACTCTATATTCATTGATTTATCTCCATCCCTAATGTTTGAAAACCCACTGAATTTTGATTAAGATTTTATTATTTCTATTCTCACTTACTCTGGTTCTTTAGTTTGTTAGTCACAAACTCTAAAGTACTCATTTTAGAAAATCCTTTTGGGTCGAGCATGATATGCATGATTGTTTTAAAATTTCTTTTAAGCATCATTTTCAACTGAACTTATAACACTTTTAACTTTCATTTTTTTCAATTTCAAAATATGATTTTAGAGTTAGTTGAACTTTGAACTTTTCCAGAGTGTTTATTTAATCCTCCAAACATTTATACAATTCCTAGCTTTCTTTGTTTATTGATGGTGAGCATAATTCCACTGCAATTTGATAACAAGATTTTTTTTTTTTTAGAATTTGTGAGATCTTATTTACATTCCCGAACTAGTCTACTAACTTGATTTTTTCCATAACTGGAGATGTCTGTTTGTCTTTGATAGATGATAAATATATTCTATAACTACAAAGCTATTTTCTGACACCTATGTCTACATATCTAGGATCAATTTGCTACCTTGTGCTCTTCAAATCAACTAGCTTCTTTTTTTTTTTTTTAATTTTTTTTTATTTTTATTATTATTATTTATTCAACTGTGTGCATGTGCGTGTGTATGTGTGCGCGCGTGTGTATCTGTGTGTGCGTGTGTCTGTGTATGTGTAGAACCACGGACGAATTCGCGAACCACCATGGACGCCTCCATCTCCTTCTGCCCCGGGATTCACAGGCTCCGCCCTACCAGGACCAGAAGCGCAGGCCGCCCCCGTTTCCGCCTGGCGTCTATACCTGGGATCTGGGATCCGAACTCGGGACCTTCCGCCTGCAAGGTGGAGGCTTAACCCCTGAGCCAGCCCCCAAATCAACTAGCTTCTTATTGATCCTGTTTCCTCCTTGATCTATTGATAACTGAAATTTTGGTATATCATAATTTCTAACTCTAAAAGTATTTGCATGATCTACCAATTACTGAAAAATGAAGAATCACTTTTTCTGACTTGAAGAATTTTTCATTGTATCTTCATGTTGCCAATAAATACATGACCAAGCAACTTAAGGAAACAAGGGTTTTTATTTTTGCTTATGGATCTGGTTACAGTTTATAGTTTAGCTTGACTGGAGAGTGCATACCATATCAACAGTCTAGAGAATTTGTCAGAGCATTTCTGCAGAAAGAGCTAAGAGAGGGACACACTTTTTCTCTTGACATCATGTCTACATGCCAAAGTACTGAGCCAGCTTTTTCCATTTTATTCACCTGCCCAGAATATGGTCTTATGTCATGCCCCTATCGCCCTTGGGTCTGTGTCCTTACACATCAACTAGGTAATCTCTCCCAGCATTTTGCAGGGCTTATTTTAGCTACTAATTCTTCATAGATGTGTTCAGAACTAAACTTCTATTTCCAAGCTGACTTCAATATCTAATCAACATGAAGGATATTTGTCTATTTAAAAATAATTCTGTCATTTTGGTGCTTCACATACCATGACATGTTGCTGTTGTTTGGATGGCTAACTAATTGCAAAATCAAGATGAATTCTTAGAGACTCAATTACTTGGTCAGTAACTAATCCTCCTCTTTTTTCCCTGATTTTTTTTTGTTTGTTTTGACATCTGCTTCTTTTAGCTGTCTTCTGATAGATGTTAACAAGTACATTCATTTGCTTTGGCTATCATTTAAAATTATCACAGGTGAATTACCTTAAACAAGAGAAATTCATTGTTTGTCATCTTACAATTCCAGGGTTGAGAAGTTAAAGATGATGTATTAACAGGTTTGATATTTCCTAAATTCACTTTCTCTTTGACCTGCACAGGGGGGGCATCATCTACTTATTCCTTACATGATGCTATTTACATACATACATACATATATATGTGTGTTTGTGTGTTGTGTGTGTGTGTGTGTACATATTTGAGAATATCCTGTATGCCAGATATATTGGATTAGGTATCTATTTAACTTTTCCTCCTTTAAGAGCATATCTCTAGCTCCTCATCTTACAACACTAGCACTCAGAAGCAATGAGAAGGAAGATTAGCATTTTTAAGGCCAGCATTATCAATATGAATTTCACAGTGTGTGAACAAACAATATCACCAACCAAAAGAACAACATAGTCTCAATGGATATTATAAATGTTTCTATTTGGAAAATAACACAAGAGCCTATTTAAGACTTCTGTCTAGTTTGGTGGTACTGGAGGATAAGAGGCATGAATACTGAGAGGCCTTACCTCATTGAACCTCAATTTTGTTGCATCAATATATGAGTTGAATTGTTATTCTCCAACAGGTATGCGCTCATTACAGATTTTCACAATTCCAAACGAAACCAACAGACCAAGTCTCTATGAATTTAATCCTTTAAAGCTGTGCAGCGTTCAGAGTACACATGCAATTGCCCACATTATCCATGTTCTTATGTAAACCCTTATCCATGGCCCTGCAGGTCACCCAGGGAAACTCATGAATTTATTAGAATGGTTCTCTGTCATTGCATGCATTTTCTCTCTCTTGAATAGAACTAGTCTCACCCTAGAAAGGTCACTCAAAATGAATTTGTAGTTATGAAGTTCCATATCACAGAGGATTGCACCTAATTTTGCCTCAAATTTTAGAGATTTTTGAACTTATATTTAGAAGTAGAAACACAGTATTTTAACTATTGAGGGATTATAAAAATTTTGGAAGTGCAATGAATGACCTTTTTGGGTCAGCATGAAAATTCTGTGATTTGGATATGGAATGACCCCACGAAGGTCCATTAAACATGTGGCCCCCCTCTCAGTTCTAACAGAAAGTTGCAAAATTTTAAAAGATGTAGGGAATGTAAATTCTTTAGTATTGGGATTGTTGTTTTAAAAGGATTATGGGACATTCATATCTGCATTTTTCTTTCTCAATTACACCTACTCATGAGAATAACAGAACTTTTCTCCCAGGATATGTGATACTGTCACATGTCCAAACCAGTGACTCAATACATGGCTGACCTCAAAAAGTCGAAGGCAGCATAATGTTTTTTGATGGTGATTGCATTGAATCTATAGATAAATTAGGCAAATCAAGACATCAAATAAAAAATATCAACAAATAGTTCTCAAAAGAAGCATCATGTATTATCAATAAATGTGGGGGTCATGAGGCTTAAAGCTTGCTCTCTGGAGAATGAAACATTAGCATCTGAAATGAACAGTTGTTAGGTGGATTCCTCCCTCTGGAAATTTGAGTTTTGTCTCTTGTCTGCATAAACACTGGCAGGCAAATTCCTACTTCTGGGAGTTGAATTTACCTCCTGTCTGTTCTTAGATGGCTTTTGTTCTTCTCAGAACTGGCTAGGTTAAAACCTTTCCCTAGAGTTCCTTCTGTGCATTTGAGATATGTTAATGCATGGATCAACAAGATTATGCAAATTTACAGTAACTAGGTAACTCTAATTTGAGACATTCATTGTTCATTCCCTTTCAGCAGCTAAGTGTCATGCCTGGAGGCATCATGTCTAGTCCCACCCAGCAAGTAGATGTCACTCCTGCTTTTTCTTTGTTGGCTGGAATGTATACATTTAACATAATCCTGTGAAGAATTTGACCCTGCTCTTCTTTGATTTTTTTCCTATAAATACTCATGGGTGCTACAATAAAATTGGCTTAAATGATGGAGGACATCCTAGGCTCCCTCTGACCTGATCAATTCCTACTGCTCACACTTCTGTTTCCTGCATGTAAGTCTGGGTTTATGTTGGTTCATGAGCCCAGACAAATAAGTAGTGGTAAAATTAGTCAGCATCATTATCCATTATAAAAGATAAAAATGAAAACTACTTTGAAATTCTATCTCAAAACAAGAATGACTATGAAGAGAGACAACAGAAAATCTTAGCAAAGATTTTGGAAATTCCTATTCACTGTTAGAGAGAGTGTAAACATGTACACCCACTACAGAAATGAGAAAGCTTCAACATGAAGCTTTCTCAAATTAGGAATAGCAGCACCACATGCCCACATGCATCACTCCTGGACATACACACAATGTACTCTTCATCCTACCTGAGAGATATTTGCACATCCATTTACTGTTGTATTTTGCACTCAAGTGAGAAAATGGAGCTTTTTAAGTGTCAATGAACAAAAAACGAATGGACAATGGAAATGTATGTGTCATAGTTAGATACAGGTGCAACTTGACACTTGAAAATTTGAACTCTAGGCACATTTTTAAAGAAATAGTAAGTGAGTTATGCCTAGAGGGAACCTGCAAGAGATTGTCTAATGTATGGGGAAGGCCCAGCTCATGATGGGCAGGACTTACCCTGGGCTAGTGTACAAAATGGAGAAAACTGTTTGAGAAAGTTTGCATCCCTCTTTATACTTAGTCAGAAATGTTAGTTTGACAAGTAAGTATTGTCCCTCTCTCAGCTTTACGTGGATATGGCAAGGCCAATTCCCCCTGCACTTAATATTGGTGTGGGCTGTCTTGATAAGCTGGACAAGGAACTTTAGTGGAAAATCTTGAGACAATAAACTCCTTCTTCCCTTAATCTGGTTTGTCATGATTTTATCAGCCATTCATGCAGAGTAACTGCAACAGTATACTTACACAATGACATTTTGCCTAACAGTAAAACTTGGAATAATGGAATCTATAGGGCAGTAGTTGTACCTGGAAAATACGATCTTAGATGAATTGAATCAGACTCAGAAAACAAATGCTGCATGTTTTCTCCCCTATGCTGATCCAGCTTTGAATGTTACTCGTCAATATATAAAACTATTCAAATGTAGAGTATGCCTATGAAGAAAGAAAGACCATTACAGGGTAAAGGAAGTATTGAGGAATGGGAAAAGTGAGCCATAGGAAATATTTAGCATGAAACTTGAAGAAACTGTGGGTATAATGTTGTTAGGATGCAGGTGGAGGAGAAAAAGAAAAAGGAAAGAAAATCATTTTTTCAAAGTATCATAATATATTAAGACTTTGTATATTATTTGAGATCGATTAATTAAAACTGATTGCTGCTATGACTGAATTTTTCACTGTGAGAAATAGAGAGCTATAATGTTCTTTATAATCCTTAATTATCATTACTGAGTCTGTTGTATCACAATAAATGAATGATTCAATTTTTAATTCATTTATACTGATAAAGCTTCTTCTTTAAATATTTCATATTCAAGCAAAATGACTTTGTGTCTCCTCCTCATCCTCCCCGCCTCCTCTCTAGCATTCCCTTTCTTCCCCGATCCAGCAATATTCCTCCTTCCCTCATTCCCTTCCACTGTGTGGAGCATTGGATTCTCTTTCCAGATACCAGTATAAATAAGGGACCATATCTGTGCTAGTATATGCGGCTCTTCAGTGGGTAAATCAATAGTTGGGAAAACTCCCCATCTCTTGTTCAGATCTGCCCCAGAGATTCTCTCTGAGTGCAGTTGCTTCTCTTGAGATGCTCTCTGGTCCATGGGAGAATGTCGATATATGAGCCATTACATAGATCTGGTAGAAGTAGATCTCATTGCAAGGAGCTCCGAAATGTAGCAGCCCGATCACCACCAGAATATCCTGCTCAGCCGCATATCTCCCCACCTTTAGACCTTTATAATCTTACTGCTAATCTTCCTCAAATTTTCCTAAGCCTTTGAATGGGGAGAGATTTTAAAGGCCTGACTAGGTCTGGGCATTCTAGGGTCGCCTAGACCTTGCATTCTGGCCATTTGAGATTATCTGTCTCATTAATCTCTCACTGAACTAGAATGCATCTGGGTTGAGTCCTGAGAGTTTTCTTATTTAAAGGTATAATAAGACATATTTAGATGGTAGTTTCTTATCAAATATTTATAGTTACATGAAGACATCAGTTCTCCCTTCCACTGTTATTTGGATAAGTTTATATTAATAGGCATATGTTCCCTGCCAATAAGAAGGAATGGGAAAAGAACCCATTCAGAGAGTAATTGGTTAGGAAAGGGCCTTACAGGCCACCATTTCTCCACTGAATTCTTATCTGAGTTGTAGTTTGCACACTCATGGCTAGGCAAGATTAGTGACCAAGACCACTTTCCTTTTTACTTTTTAAACAACCCTACCCTTTACTATATTCAACCTACTTTCTCACCTCCCCTTTAAAGCTTGTCTTCTGCAACTGCCTTGTTCATCTTTTTACCTGTTCTGTTTTTTCAGTCCCCATGAGTTATGTTCCTTTCTAGTTTGTGAGTGTTAGAGGTGAAATTTCTAGAGCTGTTTAATAATTTCTAAATTTATGCACACACACGCACACGTGTTTGCCTTTCTTATATCACTGACATTCTTTGTTCATGACAAAGCAATTTTTACAAAAGAATATTCTTCTGTTTTATACTAGTGTTTTATATTACTCAGCAGACCCATACCATTGCTAGTTAAGAACAATAAAACACAAGGTACTTCAATTTAAGAGGACACAATGATAACAACAATCCTTATGTAATAACATAAAACAATGAAAACATGTCGGGTGCCAATTATTCTCTTCTATTGCTACACAACAATGCTGCTCCAATGCCATTTAAAACAAGTCCAACAATGCTCAGTATAATTTGCTTAGTAGCTTGACTTCAAGGCAATTTTTCAAAATTCTAGGAACAGTCAGAACAGAAAAACATGCAAACAAACAGGGTAGACATTTATTATTAATTTGTAGAGGAGATCTCATACCAGGAAATACATCATATGACTTTATCAGCAGTTTCAGTGCCTCTGGCCTAATTTTAATCTACTTTGACTAGACATATTCAGATATATTTCAAGAGAGATTAAAGTTTGGTAAATGTTACTGGTGTGATTTTATGACCTCTTTAAATGTAAATAAAAATCAGCTAAAATGATGTCAATAATGTGTGATCCTAATATATTATATGAATATATATATTAAGAGGAAGTAGAAGATACACTATGATAAAGTTGCATGAGAGAGAAAAAACAGGTATAACTTAAAATCAATTGCAATTATGTTTATTTAAATATTACATATTATATAAAATTATTAATAATATATTATAAGCATAAAATTATTACTCTATATAAATAATTTTTTCTGAACACTTTAGGGGAAAACATATATATATATTTCTGAATATATGGAAACTAAGTATGTATGTATGTGTGTGTATATATATATATAGAGAGAGAGAGAGAGAGAGAGAGATGGACTGCAAAATAGATCTGACATTGTCATGATTTGCAATGTGAACTCTTCCTCACGGGCTCATGTGTTTGAATCTTTAATTGTTTGGAAAAGTCAGGGTACCTTTAAGAGGTAGAACCTTGCTGGATGAAGGTGTATACAAAGGGTGGGCCTTGAGATGGACTAGCCCTACCCTGCTTCAAGGAGCATTCTGCTCTGGCAGGGGCAACTTCGTAGCTCTTGGCCTCCGTGAAGGATGTCACTTCTGTTGCCTTCACTTTCTGCCAGTCAACCATACCTTTTCCACCATAATGGACTCTACCTTCCCTCTGGAATCATAAGCTGAATAAACTTTCCTTTCTCTCCTTATGCTGTTTGAGTCTGAAAGTTGTATCACAGCAGCAAAGGAAAAGAGTAATCAAAACAGACATCATAGAATAATTTATGTTTGCAATCTTCATAAAAATGTACTAAAATATTGAGAACAGGTATGCCATACATATATATATATATACAATTAATTGCCATCCATTCATGTATTCAATGGCATAAAAGTGTCTGTAAATGCCAGCATTTTACATGAATGTGGGTGTCTGAATAGGATGAACAAGAATTGTATCCTGGCTTAGGTTGGAGGGAGTAAAACTCCAAGAGTAAAACTATACTTAGACAAATTTATTCTTGTCTAGATGTATTTATAAATGTTACACATAGGAAATCATTTAGTATCAGCAGCCATAAAGACAAGGAAAAGTAAAATCTCATGAGCACCAGAAGCACAAAAGTAAATAGCAGGAAAGCATGCAAGGAAATACATAAAGACATCAGCAGTCAACAATTGTAAAAAGGGAAGTATGCAAAGAAGTACATAAAAACATATGTGATTTGCTGCATTCTCAGACAATCAGCAAAGGGAAAGAATGGTTACAGTGGTTTCCAGGATTAGGCATAGCAAGCTACAACAGAAACACAAGAATAATAGGGACAAATCAATTTAATTTTAGAATAGGACAAATCAGTATAATTTTCATGCAATGTTGATTGTTAAATTTTAGTGAAATTGTCCAATTAGAATTGATATAGTTAAGCACACTTTATTGTTGGTAAGGAAGAAAAGATACGTTGGGAGCAGGAAGTTCAAAATCATCTATGTGATAACTCATTGGAAGCCAAGAGACATGTTTTCAGTAGCTGCAGAGCTATGTATAGCCTGAACAGGGAAGACATCTTTCATGAAATCACACAAGAATATTAACATTTTACAGAAAAATGCATTAGAAAGATTTTGTTTAAGTATTGCTTGTTCAGCATTAAACTTCTGATTAATCTCAGAGTTAGAAACAGGTTATGGACCTTTCTAGACAAAATCACTATATCATCCTGCAATCATTTTTTTTTTTTTGCATCAAACATGAAATAGTTTCTGGTAAGACAAGACAGTGCCCTTTTTCTATAAATAATTAACAATGTATGTAGTAATACTGTCTGAAAGCATCACTTGAAAACCAATAGAGACATCTATATATGTGCATATATAAAACAGTTTTCCAAATATGAGTTTAATAATGCCTCATAAACACTAGCATTTAAACAGGCACAAATAATAAGACTTATGTCATCTATTTATATAAGAATGCAAAGTACTGTTACAAGATAATGTTTCTTGTTTTTGCCCTGCTGTCTTTAATCAAACATTTTGAACCAACCTTCTCTACACATAAGCTAATGACCCTTCTAAATGTTGACTGTAAAATCATTTGCATTCAGGACTGAGGAAGACAATAGAAAAAGGCTGTATACCAGCCTTGAACTGAGAATTGCTGCCTTGGATGGTGACCCTCCAGTGTGTAGTTTTATGTGCGAGGGAATTAGAATGGAACATGGCATTGTAATTTTAAAGTTAGTTACTGTGGCACTGATTCACAGAAAGAAAATGTAGATTAATTTCACTGGATATGAAGACACAAAAATATAAAGAACCTACTCTGCTGCTAGACAAAGTGAGCCATGAAAAGATAAGCATGTGTGGAAAAGGACATGTGTGGATCAGGTGATGAAGAAAGACAACTCACAATCAAATAATAATAAACCAAGACAAGGGAATGAAGATAATACTCAGACAGTGTATATCTCAGCGGGCACTGTGGAAGATTATGGGTGATTTTGGGAATCATCCTGGATTGCTTCTACCTCCTTTTTGCTTTGTTCTGGGATTTCCCAGGTTCCACACACCAGGACCAGAATTGCAGGCCATTTCTTATATTTCTGCCTGGCATTTTTATATGGGAACTGAGATTTGAACTTGGGACTTACTGTTTTCGAGGCAAAGTCTCAAGCACTGAGAAATTGCTGCAGCCCAATGATTAACATTTTAAAATTGGACTATGAGAACCTTTATTCTCCGATTTTAGAATTAACAAAGCTAAATGTATTTTATAGGACAAAAATAACATCTATTGGGGCAAGAATTAAAAGGCTATATCTTTTTTTCAAAAAAATTTTTATTATTTATTTAATTGTGCGTGTGTGGTGTGTGTGCATGTGTGTGTGTGTAGAACCAAGGGCGAATGTGGGAACCACCAAGGACCGCCTCAACCTCCACCTTGTTTACTTTGCCCGGGGATTCACAAGCTCTGCCCTATCAGGACCAGAAGCGCAGGCCGCCCCCGCTTCCGCCCAGCATCTATACGTGGGGTCTAGGATCCGAACTCAGGACCTTTCCACCTGCAAGGCAGAGGCTTAACCCCTGAGCCACCTCTCCAGCCCCAAAAGGTTATATCTTAAAGGTGATATATTTTGGAGTCACGTTGACAAGAGATAGAGTATCATATAGTTAGCTATGGTTGTCCATGTAACCATTGAAAGCTGATCCCTGAACACATTTGTAAACAGTTACTGGTTAAGTTATATCCTCGCAAGCATGCAGGGAATTGTCTAGGTGTTGGGGAGCGCCCAGCCCATGGTGTGTGGGGCAGGTCCATGGGCAGGTAAATAAGGTAGAGGGACCTAGTTAAGTAATTTGGCATCCTTTTGTATACTTGGATAAAGAAGCTGACATTACAAGTGATGATGGTTCCTCACAACAGTCCTATGGATTTGGTGTAGCCCATTCCCTCAGAGCTTGGTATAGGTTTGGATTCTCCTGACAAGCCAGAAAGTCATAAGCCAAAATTAAACTCTATGTTCTCATAAGCCATTTGTTTATAAATTTATCTGACGCCACACAAACTAACTGCATCAATTTTACAAAAAAAGACCCAAGATTGTCTTTTGACTTCCAAAACACATGTGCATCCTTGCATACACATGCACACTTCCCACATATATAAGCACCATCCTGAAACATAGCACTGTAAATTTGATAGAAATTATTACAAACAGAATTTTAGGAATATTAACCTTTTAAATATATTTTCTAGTATTATACTCTTGGTTGTTTCATAAAACACTTTGATTCTAGGGGATAATGAAATGTTAGAAGCAAGAGCATCCTAATTCTTTCAACAACTGAAGAGTCTCTTATCACATTTGTTTTTATTTTCTTTCCTGAGATAACCACTGTACCAGCCTATTTTAATCTAGGAACACAGAGCACAAACTAATTAGCACATGTAAAAAGATCACATTAAGTAAACTCTTTGCAAAACTATGAAATCAATGAATTGAGACTGGTTATTCTTTTTTTCACTTTTAATTTTTTAACATTATATGTATAAATATAGTGGCTTTATAATATTTTCAACCCATAGTCCCAAATGCCATCCCCCACTCCTTTTCTCCTTGCAACCCTTCATCTCTCCTGCTTGAATCACCCTATTTTCAAATCTTTTTTACTCGTGAGGCCCACTGAGTTTCATCTAGTCTGTAATGACTTATGTCTGACCTGATTCATGTCTAGCAAGCATCCTAGATCAGTGGATATACCATTGAAAAGGCATCTTCCTTTACTTCCCCATTAGGATTAGTCCTCATCAGTCTCTCAGAAAGATGTTGAGCTTCATGAAGTCTTTCTGATATTATAGTGAGATGTTGATAATACGGTTCCCATGCAATTTTCTTGTACGTATACATCTCAGCCATGAAATCTTATAGATCATGACTATGCCATATACAGGGGATAATGTATGGCCCACCATTTTACTACTTTAGGTTCTTACAATCTTGCTGCTTCCCTCTCCGTATTGTGATGTTCCTTAAGTCTTGGGGTGTGGGTGGGTGAGGCTTATATGTCCTGCTTAGAGACAAGCAGTCTGCACACCCTTATTTTCTGTATTTTGGCAAATTGTGCTTTTCAATAATTAACACCTTCTGTTGTAAAAGAGACTTCTAGCTTGAGTGCTCTTCCCATATGTATTTACAGAGCAGTTTGGTGTACTGTATTCCTAGCTAAAGATTCATAGTCTTCTTCCCTTGTGACTGTGGGGGAGAAACATAAAGGGGAAAAATTTAAAATCTTAAAAAAGAATTTTTAAGCCTGAGAAATTGCTGACAGGCAAGAAAAATGCCCACTCCCCTACCATTCTCTGAAATTCCCCTCTGAATGCCATTTGGCCATAGGGTCTACAAGAAGCCTGTATGCTGATAAGACTGTAAACACTGCCTGCTAAACTGCTTTGCTGGTACCAAGAGTCAACTAATAGATCTGCACCCAAGGGGGATTTACAACCTCCTTTGTGTCTTGTGTATAAAAACTGTGTAAAAATGTAATTTGAGCTGCACACACATCACCCTGCCTGTGTGTGTAAGCCCTTGTACTTTCTCTCTTTCTCTCTCTCTCTCTCTCTCTCTCTCTAATAAAGCTTCTCAGTTATTAATTTTTAACTTTTAGTCTATAGTAGATCTTTGGATGACCCCCAAATCCAAAACAGTGACCTATTTCCTTCCTTTTCAAAGGTTCTTATTCTAGTTTATAGTGACAGGAATGAGTTCTTCTGACAAGCAGGACTTAAATATAATCATAAAGCTCTTGAGTGTTTCATTGACACTCATGCAACTATTACACTGCTTGTCACCTGGTTTTTATTGTGACTTCCAAATCTAACAGGTTTGATTATTTTTCACCCTCAGTAACTTCTATACTCTTCCTTGATACTATATAAGCTATCTGGCAAAGAGGAAGCTCTCAAACCAGTTCCAGTTGGTGTTTTTTGGCTATGTTTTGTGATATGTATGTGTTGAATCTTCAGCAATAGGGCCAGAAACTGTCAGGAGGGTAACCTGACAGTTTTCTGGAGGGTAACCAAGAGCAATGGCAAAAGCCTATACTGTTTTGGGAGCCTTTGAGACCTCTCTGACCAATAACTCACTAGGAAGTGTTGCATTATTTTTACTTCTAGTATAGTTCTAATTGACACTGGGTTCTAACTGGACCATCTCAGGGCATTTTGTGTTTATTCATTTTGCCCTATTTTTCTCCCTCTGTACTCCTTTGAATAGGGACTGTCCATTCTTATTCATATTTAAAACTTAATGATGTTTTTTGGAATATTAATAACATAGGAGGTTCCTATGGGGTTCCATCCCATTATCTTCAAGTTTTTCTATAAGTCCTTCCACCCCTCCTGTAGCTCATCCTCTTATGCCACGCTGGGTATATTTCCCACTATTCTCTCCTCATTCTACCTGACGTGGGAGACATGCTATTTTTGATTTAAATCTCCACATTTCTTTCACCTTCTCTGGATTGTTTTTAATTAAGCAATTCAAATTTAATCTATATTGATCATTTATAATGTTTCCATAAATCAAATTTCAGATTTTATCCAAAAAGCAAACATTATTTTATTAATCTTGATGTCATTTACTAATATTTAAAGT
This sequence comes from Typhlomys cinereus, assembly GCA_023101885.1. Taxonomy (NCBI): domain Eukaryota; kingdom Metazoa; phylum Chordata; class Mammalia; order Rodentia; family Platacanthomyidae; genus Typhlomys; species Typhlomys cinereus. The sequence goes on along the minus strand of JALPQD010000356.1, from coordinate 101,244 downwards.
CTAGAAAAGTAAAATTTTAGGGACAAATCCCTCAACTGAACTTTTCTCAAAGAATCTACTAAAGCTGTTTTATAATCAAAATATTGCTATTAAAAAATCAATGGTTTGTAAACTTCTCTAAATTTAGTAATAATATTCTCTTTTTTTAAATTTTTTTATTATTATTATTTATTCAACTGTGTATGTGTGCGCGGGCATGTGTCTGTGTGTGTGTGTATGTGTGTGTCTGTGTATGTGTAGAACCACGGACGAATTCGCGAACCACCATGGACGCCTCCACCTCCTTCTGCCCTGGGATTCACAGGCTCCGCCCTACCAGGACCAGAAGCGCAGGCCGCCCCCGCTTCCGTCTGGTGTCTATACGTGGAATCTGGGATCCGAACTCGGGACCTTCCGCCTGCAAGGTGGAGGCTTAACCCCTGAGCCACCTCTCCAGCCCAGTAATAATATTCTCTTGATGCAGAAATAGTCTTTCCTTTGTTTAAATGGGTTACCAAGTCTTATAGGATAGTTCTATCTTGGTCACCAAATGATGTGGGAATAGTCTCACCAAATGTTACAGGGTCTGTGTCCAGGGGCCAAATGTTATAGGAATGACCATCCTAATTATACAGAGTTCTTGTGTTCCAGAGTCAAAGATTGAAACCAGAACACATGTAGAGGGTTAAGTTAGAGTTTATTAGAGGAGAGAAAGGCTGAAAGTCATGGACTCCAAACATGAAGTGCCATGAGGGGCTAGGGTGTCCTGGAGAACCCATGGAGCTAGAAATAGACTTGTGGCACCCTGAGTGCCATGAGAGGCAGATGTCCTGGAGCACTTATGAAAAGCAAACAGAAAGAACTCATGGAATCCATGAGAAACAGGCATGGAACTAGAAATGGACTCATGGCAGTGGCTAGGGCACCATGGAGAACTCAGGGACCCCGGGCATGGAATCCATGAGAAATTTAGGCAAAGAACAAACTCATGGCAACCTGAGTGCCACAAGGGACTAGGGCACCAAAGATGGGTGCCAGGGCCAGGCATATTTGTACACCTAGGCAAGCCCAGGAAACTGGCTTTTTCTCATTGGTTAGCTCCCACTGGGGCCCAACTCTGTTGCTCTTGGGCCCACATGGGCCTAGAGACCAAGTTGTTTGGATATAGAAGGTTCATCTCCATAATCCCTTCATAGGAAAGTTGGTCATCTTATCTCCTGGAGGATTGGAGTCAGTTCCTCATGAGGAGTGTTCCTTCAGGGAGATTCTAGCAGTAAGGAATGACCTTCAGGAATTCCAAAGACCTTAGAGACCTTAGAGACCAATCCCAGCATAGCTGCTCTAATCCTGCCTTATTCTCTTCAGACACAACCAAGAAATAACTAGGTTAAATGATGCTTTGTCTCTAGTAGCTGTTGTTTTACATTAAGAAGAAGAAACTTGATTACAAAAATTTTGTAATACAAAGAAAATCATTGAAAGAGAAATGAAATGAATAGAAACAATAAAATAGCTTTCTATTCTGAAATATTGGGTTATATTCTAAAAGAGTATGTTAACAAACATAAATAATGCGTAGAGAACAAAAGATGGGCAAGTAAATAAAAAGCTAAGAAAACAAAGGAAGATAAGAAAAAAACAAGGAAATAGACCAGAACAAATGCTACTGTAATATAAACAATATTCAGTGTTTCATAGAAACACTTTTTCATAGAAAAAGTTTCATTGAAAGAATTCAAAATTGGTGTAGGCAAGACATTCTACAGTTCTGTAGCATTTAGAAAGGTGTTTACCATCATAAAACTGAATATTGAAGTTGTTAAAAAAAAAAAAACAAGTATAGTGTGCTGTGATACTTTTCCCACTGGCATGATGTAATAACCTGACAAAAGCAACTTGAAGGACAGAGATAAACCCTTACTCTCAGTTTGAGGATAAAGTCCATTATTATGGGCATCCAGAGTCAGGAACTAAAAAAGATAATTGAATGGTGATGTTATCCTTTTATTCGGCTAAAAACATGAAATATTAATCAAATTCTCTTTATATAAAAAATTAAGGGGCTATGGAGATGTTTCAGGAGATTAAGTGTTTGCTTCATAAGACTAAAGCCTAATGTTTGGATGTGTTATCCCACCATTCAAAGGTGGAGACAAGGAAGAGGTATTCCAATTCAAATTAGCTAGCTATAATAACCAGTAGAGACAAGAGTCAGGCTCATAAAGACACCATGCTTGTATAAATGAAATGACTGAGTGATATTTCTGTTATTAATTTATGACATTCACACACATGGTCTCAACCCTACATCCTCAAATATTCAAAAAATCCATATGCATATATAAACACATGTAAGTATATGAACACATAATCACATGCACATGTATACTGTCCCCATATACACATGTACACTGTCCCCATGTACATATAAATAAATTAAAAAAGAAAAATAGTTATGTTGTGTCAGAAATACCAAGTATATAATGAGTACAAAGAAATATGAAGAATTTTTTAAAAATTCTAAGAAATTTAGAAGTTTTAAGAATCATATTTGAATAAAAGATCATTATGTTTTGCAGAAAATAATTAAAACGATATGATGTGTAACAGAACCCACAGAAGTTCTACAAGGTCAACAAAATAAAGCCATAGCTCACACTGCAAAATCAGTGAGTGCAACACATTTATTCTGTATGTGCACATAGGTAAGCTGCCTGTTGCTCTCTTTGTCTTGGTTTTATTTTTACTCTAATATTTTAATTATGGCTCTACCTAATGTCATAATGAATCCTTTCTATAATTATGAAAACAGATAAGGTATGCCATTTGGGTGGTTTCCAATAAGGGCAGATATCAACTTCTATAGAATATACTAAAACTAAAACAAAAAAAAATAACAAAGTGAGATGAATAAAGACTGAAATCTGTAGATTGAAGGATCTGTAGATTGAAGACTAGATTTATGAATCAAGAACTAGAAACAAGTGATGTTTCTAAATTTTGAACATTCATATAAATTTTGAAAACTTCTGTAAAGGGACTATAAAGCAACATGGGGTGTTGACCTCAGAACTATAATGTGGAAAGCATGGCATCTGAACGCTATTCAGTCTATTGAGACAAAAATATGGGACCTTATCTGACAGGATAACAGATAGATGCCAGGCATAACAAGAATCAGGAAGTATATTATTCAGGCATCAGATCAGAGCAAAATTCATGAAAACATACATCAAACAGCAAGGACCCAGAACAGCAGATAAAAGATAACAAAAAGAGTGGAAACGTGGGAAAAATGAATCATATCCAGTGATTTATTTCAAAGTAAACTTTTTAGTAATCATTTATAGTTCAATTCTGGTAATTAAAAGTAGAGTAAAGATCCAATAAGACAATGAAGAAACTTACGATATTAAGTGGTACACAAACCTTTGCTACTATGTGATTGCCAAGCAAGACAATCATTCTTGACCATTGATCAGGAAAGAAAATCTTATGTCACAATATTAGAAATATGATCAGAGGGTTGTATGCTATTTCCAAAATCCATAAAATTCTATATGTGCAACATTTTAAATCAAGAAACTATATAGCACAGACTATGGAAACAGAATCAACAAGGAAACAAGAATGAAAGATGTGGGTAACCAACAGAAAGCTAGAAATGAAACAGGGCCAAGCAGGGCTGTGTGTGGTCTGGGCTCTGATCCTCTTCACCCTGCTGCATGTTTCATAGCCTCCTCTATATTAATCAGAAAACATCAGTTGACTAATTTGTCTTAAACGTTCCCTAATAATCCTCTAGGGAACGCAGTTTGCCTGCCTGCACATTGCTGGTAAATTCATGACCAGCAATCTTAGGGAAACAAAAAGAGTTTTGTTCTCATTTACGGTTGCAGTTCATTCTCAGTTACAGTTCATAGCTTAGCTTGAAGAGGTCCTACCAACAGCAGGGGAACTGGCCACAACATATCCAAGGAGTTAACTGAAAGAAGGGCAAAGTTCACATATTGAACTATGTCATAGTTCAAATGTGAGTCCCCCCCCACCATAGGCTCATACATTTGAATCCTTAATTGTTTTTTAGGAAGGTCATGGTAACTTCGGGGTGCAAGAGTCTTGGTGGAAGAAAGCATGTCACAAGGGTGGCCTTTGAGATTACTTAACTCCATCCTACTTCTTTCAGGAGTCAGCTCTTACAGTTTGCAGTTTTGCTCTGTCAATCCATAATGTATGGGACTTAATCCTAATCTAGCTTCTGCCAGCCAACCTTGGTTTTTCTGCCATAAAGGAACTGTAAGTCAAATAAATTTCTTTATTCCCTTCATGTTGTTTGAGTTTGAACAACAGAGAAGAGTAACCAGTGCAGACAGCAAGTATGTAATAGTATTTTCCTGCATCTTCTCTTCCTGACCATAGAATGATACTATATACCATGAGCTGGGTTTTCCTACATTTATCAAAAATCTCTTAGAGACTTGCTTAGTGTTTGCCTCAACTCCAGATCTTTATTTTTGGCACTACCAATTCAGGGAGGCCCTAGCCCGGGTCGCAAATTCAGAAGTCTGGACATACAGACATGCCCCGGACATGTCCCAGCAGAAGACCATGTAGGTAGAGGGATGAACGACTAATGGGAAGGGGCTGTCTAACCTGCACCTGCAATGGACACCTAGTAAACAGTTAAATGACTGGTGGCTGTACCCCACTAGGAGGGATGGCAACACCTGATTGGACCCTGAACCTATATAAGCCCAAATTCCCTTAATGACTGAATCTGCGGCATCTCGTCTACTGCTGTTTCTCACCTGATTCCCAGGGTCTGGTGGTGGCCCCGTCACCGGCTCGCCCATTCACCTCGAGGCCCTCTCTTTTCCCCGGCTGGCCCGGTTGGGGATTCGGCAACATTTATTGATGTGTCCAGAGCTCAACCTTCAATTGTCTGGTTCACACCTATATTTACCTAGTACACTCCCAGTATCCATTTCTTAGAACTCTCCTGGTATCTAAAACAAGCAGGTGTCATATAGAGTTTCCACTACTTGGTCGTTCAAGATATCAGAACCAAGCACAGAAATACTTATTATGTATTTTTATTTTTCTAAGCACACACAGGAAAACATCTGTAATATTTCTATTTGAAGCACAGCATTGTATGAACTGCTGATCCTCCAGCTTTCCTATCTTTATCCAAGTCTTCTCAGATCCTGGTCAGGGGAAACACTGAAATACATATATTTCTCTATTACATCTTTTTTCCTGTCTAATGGAACTGCATATTTACTTATACTTTAATTGAATTTTTCTATATATATTATAAATATGAATTTATTCCTTTTATGCCTTCCTTAGTTTTATTAACAAAATGGTTTGGACTCTTCACTTCTATAAACAGAACTGTACAAGCACATCTTTCTATCACTGTGCTAAAATTATCTGATTTTGTGTTTACAAAATATGCATCTCATACTCTCAAAACAAAATGCATTCATGTTTATATATCCAGAATGTAGCAAAACAACTAGTGGTGATAGACTAATTTGAGTAAGCAAATAAACTTGAAGTATCATATTACTCAATATTTTTCACAAACTAACTAATTCCTATAGTATTGACATTAATCATCATTCTACTTTTTAATTGTTTGGCTTTTTAAATTTAAAAAAGGATTGTTTTATGATATGCTTCATTTTATATACTTTCCTTACACTGGCAGGGCTAAAGTGACCTAATTATGTTTTTCATTAGTTAATTATACCATTCTCATACATTTGCCACATTATAAAAATAGAAAAACACATAATAATTAAAATATTCAATCTAACTGAAATATAAAGTTATCTAGGGATTGCAGATTAATACTTCTGACATTTGAAGCTGAGTTTCAGTTTAGGAATTATAATTATAACTGTATTTTTTGCATGAAAAGGTAATTAGAATTTGTAAATTAAGCAGAACTGTGAGATTCCCATCTAATCTTTCATTCATTCTTTCAAAAATTATTTCTGAATTTTATAATACTGAGATATTTAATTATTTTATATACTTAAAATATGGAAAAGTCTAGTATTCCCAAGGGAGAGAACTACTTTCTCAAAAAACATCATCAGCTGCCATTTTGATAGTCAGTTATCTAGCATTTAAATAATAATTTTGATTAGATGTGTTTTAGTTTTGAATGTCCAAATTGGAATGTCCCAATATGAACATCAGAATCACAATGGAACAAGTGCTGTGTATCTAGTAACATGGACTGTCAATCAATAATAGTAAAATTAAACAAAATGTTTACTGTTTGTATATTTTTATTTTATGTATATTGGTAATAGTAGATTTCAAATTTTGTCATTAATAAAGAAATTCAGGAAGCGTCACATAGGATGGTGTTCTGCTAAAAGGAAGACAAAATCATATTGTTCTATTGTACATAGGAGTACTGTAATAAGATCCCAAGATTGAATGATTCATCTGCTTTTAACATCAGGCTTTTAAAATTGTTAATTTTAACAATTGAGGACAACTCAAGCTTCTACTAATATGATCTCTTCTGACTGCAGAAGCTCTTTCTAAGGAGAAGCTCTTGCAACTGTTTTTTAACTTTCCTGGTATCACATCTAGTTTTCCTGCAGAACACTTTCATAAGCCTTTATGGAGGGAGATGTGACTCAGTGGTTAATGATTTTGCTTTGCAAATAAAGGGACCCAATTTCTGGGATTCTTCAGCTCCCATATAAAAATTCCAGGCAGTTATGGTGGCTTTCTTCAATTCTGACTCTGGAAGTCAGGTCCTGGGAATTCCCAGAGCAACACAATAAGAAGGTAGAGCAATCCAGGATGATTTCATATGTCTTTCTTGGTCCTCAACAGTAAAATATACTCAAGTGCTCTGCTACACATGCCTGCACACACATGTGAACCCATCTACATAAAAAAACACAGATACACAAATACACATGCACATATATAAACACACACACAAATACTAGGCTTCTGAATTTCAAACTAAGGCAAAGAGAAAACTTTACAAATATGTGAAGTGAATTTTTTCCTTCCATTATTTGTGTTTGCTCTTATATCTTCCTACAGATAAATTATGTTCTTGACCTATTTTAAGTCAAAGATTTTAGTCTAGTATTCCACACCATATTTCAACACACGTGCTTGTGGTATTTCAATTAATTCTAGATTACCTAAAAGAAAACACTATGGTTCATGAAGCACATGGTATGGAAGCTTGAATTTCTCTGTAATAATATCTTATCTCAGACTCTCATTTCTGTGATAAGAATGTCTTATTTATTAATTCACCAAAGAAAAAAAGAAAATTGATACTGATTTTTAAATAATGATTCCCCATATTGTTCAGCTATATATGAATCATGAATTATATTTCCTGAAATTATTCACTGTGAAAATTGACAGTTGAATAAATAGTCAACTCTTCAACAGTAAAGGTAAAGATGAATAGATGTTTAAAATAAAATGTTTTTGGTGTACCCAATATTTGTCATGGTTGCTTCAGTTCCTTTTTAATTTAACATGAACATGAGCAATGAAATATACCTTTTAAAGGAAAGGTCGTTTAAGGAAGGGTCATAGCTGCTATACCAAGAAGCTCATAGAATTGAGTTCTCTTTCCCTCAGATTTACACAATGGCTGACATACCACATTCCCCCGTGGATGAGCAAGGATCACAGGATGAACAACACCTAGATTCTTTGGGATGGGTGCTGGACAAGAGAAGGGAAATTGCTCCACCTGTACATTTGCCCACTGGAGGGCAACTTGTTCTACCATGGATTCCCAGATTCTTGCTAATACAGGCACTACAAACAGAACACTGTGCTCCGCACATGCAGAGGGATGTGGGAGAAGGAAAGACATTGTTAGATTGGTGAAATGAATGTGAGAAAGGAGACAGGTGGAAAAGGAGGTAGTGGGGAGTAAGGATATAAATTCATTATATTTGTATATGAAAATTTAAAATTAGAAAGAGAAAAAAAGCAAAGGAAGGTTTATTCATCTTAAACATTCCTGAACATTTCAATATGCTTGCTCTTTTCATATTTTTATCTGAACAGGTACTCATTATTAATTATTTGAAATAACATTAGTTTCCTAAAGAACTGGACAGTTTTTCAAATTAAACTTTTGCATGAGAAAAAAGAATATTGTTTTCATATACAGTTTGTAATTACTCACCCTTCAAGACAACTAGTGTCATTGTTTATAGGTGGTCATAAAAAACTATGCAAAATCCCAGGAGTAGAAAGAAAATGTTCACATGATTACTAACAAAGAATAGGAATAGCTGTTCTGAAGGCCTGGTCATTATTGTTTCAGTATGTAAGTTATTGTAAATTTAAAAGTGATATATTTTTAAATGAAAATCATGTGAAAACTATGAAAATGAGCATGAGCTTTTCTATGAATATTCAGTTTGATGAAATAAGCCAATTAGAGGTAAAGCTTGGGAGATGATTCAGCAATGAAAGTCTTTGTTGAGAATGCAAAATGACTAGCATTCAAATTCCAGGTCTCACATGGCAAATTTCTGGCAGGCATGCTGGTTTGCCTGCAATTTTGGAATGCAGAGCCTTGAATACCAGTGACAAAGTGGCTAGACAGACAAGCCATAACAGAGTGTTATTGATTTAATTGGAGGCCCGGTTCCAAAAATATCAAGCAGAAGTGTAACTGAAGATAATTCTCAAAATTGCTCTCAATCTTGTCCATGATTGTGCACTCATGTTCATATGTGTATGCATATGTCCAAGCATACATACATACACACATGTAAATTTAATACCACATCATAATAAAATGATTAGTATATAATAACCTTAGGTTATTAATTTATATGCTAAATACAGTTTGCTTTTTAACTGTCATTCAGGGGTGGCATCCGCCACTATCTTAACTTCATGTGTGTTACACATTTTTGTTTTCCAGATTTTTCCGCAGATTGGTTTGTGTATTTTGGCAGTTTCCGGGAATTTTCTGCTTTCTTTAAATTTTCTGTGTTTACACTTAAGAGATAGAGTCAGATCAAATGGGAATATGATCTAGTTTTGGAGAAATATTATTTAATCTGGCATTTCCCAAACAGGGTGGTCACTATCTCTACTCAAGAGAATCATATGTATTCTATCTCAGGAAGTAAAAGTATGAAACAAAAATTGTGATTTTGAATATGCTTTTAAACTTCTACAATGGCAAATATGCCAAGAAGTTAAATGTGTGTGTGTGTGTGTGTGTGTGTGTGTGTGTGTGTGTGTGTGTGTATCAGAGGGCACTGTGTGTCTCTGTGGAGGACAAAGGGTGATTTTGGGATTCATCCCGGATTACTCTTCCTCCTTCTTGCTTCACTCTGGGATTTCCCAGGCTCTACCTTCTAGAGCAAGAAGCACAGGCGGTTGCCATTTCTGCCTGGCATTATATATAGAATCCAGGATCCAGATTCAGGTTCTTTTGCTTATGAGGCAGAGTCTTAACCACTGAGCTATCTTTCAGCCCCAGGGAAATTAATTTTGTAAAATAATAATAGGATTTTAATATTTTTTACATTTGGCTCTTAGTTGAACTTAATCATGTTAAAAATTGTACTCTAATGTGAAATGAACAATAATCATCATTTCCCAAGAAGAACAAATATATTACTTTGAGGAAAATACTTTCCGCCATTTTTAAATGAAAGGCAATGAAGGAATTTAACACAATTAAGTGTCTACTCTGCAGGGGCTGGAGAGGTGGCTCGGGGGTTATGCCTCTGCCTTACAGGCGGAAGGTCCTGAGTTCAGATCCTAGAGACCCCATGTATAGACGCCGGGCAGAAGCGGGAGCAGCCTGTGTTTCTGGTCCTGGTAGGAGAGAGCCTGTGAATCCAGGGGCAGAGTAAACAAGGAGGAGGTGGAGGTGGTCCATGTTGGTTCCCAAATTCGCCCGTGGTTCTACACACACACACACACACACACACACACACACACACACAGACGTACATACACACAAGCATGCACACACACAATTGAATAAATAATAATAAAAAAGTCTACTCTGCAAAGCCAATAGAAGTCATAGAATTTACAATTCACAAATGTTACATAAAATGTAATTATCACAGATACTATGTGCACTTTGCTGCACCCAATATCAACATGAAGCTTTGACTACAATGAGCCGAGAAACATATGGATTTTATACAATTTTGTACTTTAATTAGCATTTCACAATATTTTCTTTTATTCATGGAAACTTTCACTTGGATCTTCAGAAGTCTTCTGGTCTCTGACATCATAAACTTCTCTGTGGACATTATTATGTTGAAGATCTTGAGCATTGTTTACCTTGGTTATTATTGATTATCTTAAACATTGGTTCATTTTCAATTTTATAGGTGGATGTTATTCTCATTTCTGCTCTTTTAGTTGCTGCACTATCACACTCAGTATATCTTACATTCAATACCTAAGGTGACATAAGCATGTGTATAATCAAATGTTGACATGGTTGAGCATATTATACACCAATATATCATCTGTAATACCTTATTGCTGGTAAGTTTTCCTTTATGAGGGGACAAATGGCAAAATCTAACATACACACACATACACACACACATGTGTGTGCATATTTATATATATATATGTAAAGAAAATTCATTTTGCATATATAAATTCTCAGTAGTAGAGCTCCTCAGACAAATAATCTCAGCAAGGAATATTTTTCATAAATTAAGTGCCTTACAACAAATAGTTTTAAAGAATGCACATATATATGTATGTACATACATATGTGTATATACATATCTATATATCTATATAAATAAAACAAAATAGGCATTTTTTTCCTTTATTGAATCAACCTGAAAATCAAGTAAAAAGAAACCTCTAATCTGTAGAAAATTAGGATGTTTGCACTGCTCACAGAATATGTACAAACTTGGTCAGGGAATTTTGTCAGATAAACAAAATAAACTTGTGTCTCTTTTAGTCTCTTTATGACTTAAGGAATTGAGGAAAAATATTAAAAATGAATGAACATCCTTTCAAGGACATTCAATATTTAATCTGGTACAATTATGACAGGTTTATCCCTGTCACTTCACATGCGCATCAATAGAAAAATTACCTACAGTTTCAGAAATTCAGGAATTTGTGTAGATCTTTAAAACTTAAAAAATGAAAGAATAGCATTATTCAAGAAATTAGAAAATGAAATAAATGATGTAAAAAATATGGGGAGAAACCAGATCTTTGCATTTGTCAATAATGCTTGTTATAGTTAGGCTCAGGTGTCAACTTGAAGGTTGAGGGGTTGGGCTCTGGGCACATTTTTAGAGAATAAGTGGTTGAGTTAAGCCTAGAGCAAACCTGCAGGAGATTGTCTAGCTGATAGGGAATGCCCAGCCCATGGTGGCTAAGAATAGGCCCTAGTTGAGAAAGTTGGCTTCCTTGTGTACACCTGGATAGACATGCTGATTTGGAAAGTGAGGATCATCCCTTTCTCTGCCTTTATGTAGACATAGTGTGGCCAGTTCCCTTGGCCCTGGTGTTGGTACATGCTCTCCTGTTAAGCTGGACTACAAGTTATAACCAGACTCTAGTAAGAAAATCAACCCCTTGTTCCCTTAATCTGTTTGATGGTGATTTATTGATAACCATGCAGGCTAACTCCAACAAAATTTGGTACCTGGGAAGTGGGGTGTTACAGATAAATCTGGCTATGTGGTTTTGTGGATTTCAAATGTTTTTGTTGGAGAAATTTGGACTTTTGTCAGTATAAAAACATTTGAACAGAGTTTTGTGGGCCATTTGGAAAATAGAGAAGCTGAGAAAGTCATGAATTGTTTGGGCCCAATTTGTGATGAAGGGAACAAGGACTTTGGTAAAGCTGAATTTAAAGATGATGGACTGGTTTGTTTGATAGAGTAGAACTGTGTTTGTGGCCGTGAAGCTCTGATGTGAAAAGGGCAGGCAGCAGAACAGCTGCCATTGTTGGAGAAATGGACATCAGTGAAGGGAAACATAGTTATCTGCACTGGGACAATGGAGGAAATAAATACCACTGGCCACTTTGGGTTTAAAAACCCAGATTCATTCAGGGGCCAAAGCCACAAACTGAAGCTGTTTCTTGAGTTTTGGAAGTTTTGACTGCCTAGAAAGAGGCTTTTCCAGAGTCAGCACACTAAAGTTGGTACAGCTGTGGCTCAAGTGGACCAAGCTATATCTCAACCTCCCTCAGGAATCTGGCAGCATCCCCCTGCGTGGTACTGGTTTTGGTGTATGATTAAGGGGTTCATGGTTAGCAGCAAAAGTTTGGCACCAGTCTCAGGCATAGAGTTCCTGCAAGAAAAGGTGAAGTTTACAGCTGCAGAGGTGAACCCAGAGAGTTGTTGGAGATTCCAGAACCATGGGATGTATGCTGAGGACAGCTGTGAGAGGAGAATCAGCCTGTTTCAGAGGAACTCTGCTTCTACACCTTTGACTTGCAAACAGGGACTGGGAATGCCTAGAATCTTCAAGCCACTCTGACTGTGTGAGAAGCAACAGAAGATGGACATTGAAGTATAGGATATAGTATTTGATTTGCTAGCCTCTGATCTTTATTTATTGTTTTCTTATTATTTCAAGATACTTCTGTTTTAATGTTTTATATGTTTTGAAGTATTTAACTTAATCTGATTTAATACATTCTCCCCCACATTTTTTCCAGATGACACAAGTTCAGTAGGTACCCTGTTCTCTCCCTCCTTCTCCCCTTCCCTGCCATCCCCCTTTGCACTCTCCCCCTTCCCCCTTTCTTTCACCCCCTTCCTCCTAGCCCTCTCCCAGCGTCTTCCCCTTTCTCCCTCTCATCCCCTGGAAAATACTTCTGTGTGAATGCAAAACCTCCCTCTGAGTCCTCCACCTCAGTGAGTGCTCAGAACTCAGCGGCATAGCCCGGAGTCCCTTCTTGGGCTCCCCATTAGTATGGGAACTCTATTATGACAGTCAATCCCTTGACTTTAAGGATCCTACTGCCTTGAGTCTTCTCTTCTATAATCCATGCTAGACTTTGGGGGAATCATTGACATGTCAGCCACTGGGCAGCTCAGGCAGAGTCCAATTATGGCTGCTGCAACCCTAACTTGTATGGAGTGTCTTGCATTGTTGGTCCTCCCCATCCTTATTCTCTTACAATCTTGCTGCCCCCTATTCTGCTAGGTTCCCTGAGTTTTAGGATGGGGAGAGATTTGGCTGGTGTGGTTCTAGGTGATTAATGTAGGATCTTTGGCATTCTGAATTATGGTGTGTTGTTGTTTTCAGTTTTGCTTTTCCTGAACTGCCCTTGGCTGCATCCTGATTGGTATTGAAGGTCACCTCCCAAGGAGGAGAGAGCCCTGGTCTGGTTGCAGGTCTGGGGCAGACAGTGATTTAATTCACTCTTAAAGTTAAAAAACTTTGAACTTTTAAAATGTTGGAACTGAAGTTTTAATGAGAGAACATTTTAAATTTGTTTATGAAATGTACTTATATTTTTAAGATAACTTTTAACACCTATGGGGACAAGGATTGAAGGTTACAATTTAAAAGTACTATGTTTTTTGTGTCAAGTTGACAAGAGGTAGAGTGTCATAGTTAGAAACAGTTAGACATTTGACAGTTGAGGATTTGAGCTCTGGGCACATTTGTAGACAATTAGTGGTTGAGTTAAGCCCAGAGCAAACCTATAGGAGATCGTCTAGCTGATGGGGAAGTCCCAGCCCCTAGTGAGTGGAACTAGAATAAAATACATGGAATAAAATACAGAAAGCTAGTTGAGAAACTTGGCATCTGTTGCAGTTCTCCTGCATGGTTGCTGATAAATCACCTTCAGACGGCTTGAGAGATTAAGGGGTTTATTATATCCAATGACTATCTGGTTATAATTCTCAGTCCAGCTTGACCAACACCAGAGCTGAGGGAACTGGACATACCATTACCCCATGAAGGCTGAGAGAGGAATGATCCTTACTTGCCAGACTAGCATGTCTAGCCAAGTGTAGACAAGTATTCCTGGGCCTAATTCCACCCACCTGGGCCTTCCCCGTCTGCCAGACAATCTCCTTCAGGTTTGTTCTCGGCTTAACACAACCACTAATTCTCCAGAAATGTGCCCAGAGCTCAAGCCCTCAATTATCAGGTTGACACCTGTGCCTAACTATGAGAGCATCCTTGTGCATATGATTTTTGCAATTTGCTTGTTATCAAAATATTACGAGTTGAAGGATTGTCACCTTCCATTGCATTATTGCTTCTTTGATAGCCAGCTTCATTTTTTTTTGCTTATATATTTATTTTTGTTCATTGTAGTTCTGGGGAGATATCGCAGGATCTTTTACAGTTGGAGCAAATTCTCCATTACTGAGCAAATTCTCCATTACTGAGCTACATGCTCATATCTGTCACCTTCCTACTTTTAAAAAAATAAGTTGCTATGAGTCTGATGTGGGGGTATATGTACATATATCCTACAACTAGGAACACTGAGTAGGATTGTGGGGGTTGTCAGGCCTAAAGCTTGCTCTCTGGAGAATGACACATTAGCATCTAAAATTGCCAGTTATTAAGAACTCCTCCCTTTGGAAGGTGAGTTTTGTCTCTTGTCTGCATAGACAATGGCAGGCAAATTCCTTCCTTTGGGAGTTGAGTTTTACCTTAGATAGCTTTTGTTCTTTTCAGAACTGGTGAGGTTAAAATTTCCCCTTACAGTTCCTTCCCTATTCATTTGAGATATGTTAATGCATGAACCAGGTAACTCTGCTTTAACACATTTCTGTCCATTCCATTTTAGCAACTAAGTGCCATGCCTGCTTTTAACTCTACCTGCAGACATCATGTCTGGTCCCACACAAGTAGGTGTCACTCCTGCCTTTTCTTGTTAGCCGGAATGTATACATTTTATGTAATCCTTTAAAGAATTTGGCCCTGTCCTTCTTTGATTGTTTTCCTATAAATACTCATGAATGTTACAATAAAATTGGCTTAGATGATGGAGGACATTCTAGGCTCCTCTGACCCAAAGTCTGATCAATTCCTATCACTCCCACTTCTGTTTTTTCCATGTAAGTCTGGGTTTGTTCTGGTTCATGGGTCAGACATAGGATTATAAAGACTTTAAAATCAGCCTTCATTACACAGTAAGACCTTCTCTCTCTCTCTCTCTCTCTCTCTCTCTCTCTCTCACTCTCTCTCTGTCTGTCTGTCTCACACACACACACACACACACACACACACACAAACATACAAACACAGGTTCACAGGCACACACATGGACAGAGAGAGAGAGAGAGAGAGAGAAAGAGAGAGAGAAAGAGAGAGGGAAAGAGGGAGAAAGAAGCCCATGTGTAGAAGTCTAGGAAACAAACACTGTTCAATAGAAATCAATGATTTCATGAGTTTAGAAGCAAATCATTTCTTTTTTTTTCCACTTATACAAAGTTGATAAGTACCCCATTCCCTTCCCTCCCTCCCTCCACCCCTCCCTGGACCCTCTTGTTCCCTCTCTCCTTTTCCCCTTCCTTTCCCCCCTCCTCCCTTTTTCCCAGTGCCTCCTCCCCCCCTCCCCCAATTCTGGAGCATCCTTCACTCTGGATGTCAAACTTCCTGGAAAATTTCATTAATTCATCATTTTTGATGGCTGAGTAGTACTCCATCGTATAAATGTACCACATTTTCCTTATCCACTTGTCAACTGTTGGGCATTTGGGTTGATTCCATGACTTTGCTATTGTAAACAGTGCTGCTATGAACATGGTCGTGCTTGTGCTAGCAAGGTGAATTTTTACTGTATGGGGTATTATTCCCAAAAGTGGAATAGCAGGGTCATATGGCATTTCGATCTTTAACTTTTTTAAGAATCTCCAGACGGCTCGCCAGAGTGGCTGTATGAGCCTGCATTCCCACCAGCAATGTAGGGGAGTTCCTTTCTCTCCACATCCTCTCCAGCATTTAGTATTGTTTGTATTGTGGATTTTTGCCATCCTGACAGGGGTGAGATGATATCTCAGGGAGGTTTTTGATTTGCATTTCCCTGATGGCTAGGGATGCAGAGCATTGTTTAAGATATTTGGTAGACCTTTGGTAGACCATTCTTCCCTCGTAAAGTTTCTTTTGAAGAAAGGCCCATTTTTTAATTGGGCCATTTGTTTCCTTGGTGTTTAGTTTTCTAAGTTCTTTGTGCATTCTGGATAATAGAGCTCTATCAGATATGTGGTTAGTGAAGATTTTCTCCCATTCTGTGGGTTGCCTTTGTACTCTATTTACAATCTCTTTATCTGAACAGAAGCTCTTTAATTTCACAAGATCCCAACTGTTGAGTATTGGTTGTATTGACTGTGCTATTGGATTTCTGATTAGGAACTGTTGGCCTAGTCCAATCAGCTTGAGGGAGTTCCCTACCCTTTCAATTAAGGTTTTTATAGTCTCTGGCCTTATATTGAGGTCCTTGATCCATTTGGAATTAAGTCTTGTACAAGGATTAAGTCTTGTACATGGTGACAAATATGGGTCGAGTTTTAATCTGCATGTGGAGATCCAGTTTTGCCAGCACCATTTGTTGAAAATGCTGTTCTTTTTCCATTGATCTTTTTGGGCCCCTTTGTCAAAGATAAAATGGTTGTAGTGTGTGGGCTTATATCTGGGTCTTAAACCCTTATCCATTGATCTGTGTGTTTATTTTAGAGCCAGTACCAGGCTGTTTTTATAACTATGGATTTGTAGCATAGACTAAGGTTTTGTATGGTGATACCTCCAGCAGTATTTTTGTTACTTAGGATTGAGAAGCACATCATTTCCAACATGTATCTCAAGTGAGATAGATTTTTAAAAAATAATTTATTTATTTCTGGTCATACAAACTTAATAGGTACACCAGTCCCCTCCCTCCCTCCACCTCTTCCTGGATCCCCTAGCTCCCTCCCCTCTTTTCTCCTTCCTTTTCCCCCTTCCCTCCATTTCTCCCAGTGCCTCCTCCCCCCAGTCCTGGAGCATCCTTTAATGTGTATGTCAAACTTTCCTCTGGGTCCTCCTCTCTGATGAGGTTTAAGGACTCAGTGGCATTTCCTAGAACTCTTTCTTTTGTTCCCATAGTATAGGAACACTATTGTGGCTGTCAATCCCTTGCTTCTAAGGATCCTAGTGCCTTTAGTCCATGCTAGACTTTGAGGGGTCAATAATGTGTTGGTCATTGAGCAGGTCATGTACAGTCCAATTATGATTGCTTCAGACCTAACTTGTGTGAAGTATCTTGCATATCATTACTCCTCCCCATCCTTGTGCTCTTACAATCTTACCACCCCCTCTTTCGCAAATTTCCCTGAGCTTCAGGATGGGGAGAGATTCGGCTAGCCTGGCTCCAGGTGGTTGATATAGAGTCTCTGATGTTCTGAATTATGGTTTGTTGATTTTTTTTTCAGTTTTGCTGCTCTTGTAATGCCCTTGCCTCCATCCTGATGGGTATTGTATGTTACCCCCTGGCCAGAGATAAAAAGCTGTTTAAATAGACTTATTATAAGAGTAGATTCAAAGGTAGATGGAATAAAAGTAGGAGACCGCGGTTGGGGGGGTCATTCTCCCATTTGCAAAATGGTTACTTTCTATCTGCCAGACTCTATGCCCTCCCCATTTGATGAGATCATACCCCCTCAGTTGCAAATGATCAGGAAGGAAAGTCTGTGAACTTAACCAGATTCAAGTGAGACAGATTTTTACACACAGCAGTGGGGGAAAACTAGATAGGCTCCTTTGTGTTGGGCCGGACCAGGCAAGATGGTGATGGGAGGAACAAGGTGTAGCCTTGCACATGGGTCCTAAGATGGCGCTGGGAGGAAGTGAACAAGGTGTGGCCAGGCATATGGGGCCTAAGTTGACTCTGGGAGCTAGTGTGCCGGGTGTAACCCTGTTTGCATCACAAGGAACCCTGATTGGTTTGTAAGAGTTCTGTAATGCTGACCCCAGCTCATGAAGCTTGTGTGCTGAGCTGACCTTTAATATGATTGGCTGCCCATTTCACGTCTCATGGTTTTTGCCTTTATAAACTGCTGCACTGTGTGCAATAAAGTGAGTTCATACTTCAACTTAACTGCCTGTCATGCCTGATTGTCTCTGGGGACCTGGGAGGCGGAGGGGCAGGCAGCGCACTCACCTCTCTCCTTCCCAGCGGCCAGGAGCCGACTCCAGCACATGGCTCTTTGTTGTTTGACTAACACATATTTAAAACATTACTGTGTGTATTGATCATTCCCAAGTTTGCGTTTGTGTTTTTATGCAACAATAGCAATATTAATGTTTTTACTGAGACACATAAAACTAAACAAACCTTAATTTCACACAATTATTTACTGCTTAAACCATTGACTTAAAATATTCAATTTAATGCATGGATACCTAATTTGTATTTAATATAACTATAAATCACAAAATCATATTTATAATTAAAATTTTAGATGCAATATGACTTAATTGTATTTACACAGATAAAAATTACATAATAGCAAAAAGCTGTTCAATTTTTTGTAAAATGCATATTTCACTTTTTCACTTATCAGAAAAAACAATGACTCAATAGTTTTTCACCCAATAAATGTTCATGTGCAGTGTGAACAATACAAAAACATGAAAATCATTTATGGTGGATTTTTACTCAAAGGTGAATGTTGACAATTTTTCTTGAGGAAGGTCATGATCTCGTAATAGTAATTCTTACAGTGAAAACAAGATCCTAGAGGATTTCTGAATAGAATATTTGCCTTAAATGAGAATATAAAATACATAAATCTCAGTCATATGTAGGAAAAGCCTCATGATATGTTTACCATTACAAACCTTTAGGAAAGCATCATGAATATAGTAGACAGAGAAAGGAGAATTCATTCTATCAGTGTTTTTAGAATTTTCCTGACAATTGGTGTCTTTTTCTTCTCAGTAAGGTATGCTTTTCATAACATTTATTATTATAACATCACAAAATTGTGACAATTTTGGAATCCTTTTCTTTTTTGATGGCATATTAACATTTATTCTGTCTGATAAAATCTAAATCATACAAATAACAGTAAAGCCAAGAATAAGATTTCATATGTCCAAGTTAAACTTCTTTGTCAGAGTCAACATATTGAGTAAGTAAAGTATAGCAGCTTTAATAATGAATAGAAAATATTAAAATCAGAGCAGGGTGAGTGATAGATTAAAGGAACAGTGGAAATAGGAACATCATAAGGACACCATGAGAAAATGACACAGTGATAACATTGGCTAAAAAAAATCAAGATTTAAGGACTAACAGCTGTTTTTAAATATTCTCCCCAGTTTAAATAGTGTTAATAGTTTCCAATGATAAGGTATAAACAACATAAAAGATAATTTCTAAGTTAGAATAGTTAGTATTGTTTTGAAAACAATTAATAATTATATTTTTGTCAATAAAGCTTGTATAGAGCAAGCATTTCTTCCATCTAAGAGATATTGCAAGCTAAGCACTTTGTCATTTGAATGTAACATTCATCAATGAAAAATGAAAAACAAATTAATGCTTTTAAATTAAATTTTCCAATCTATGATTCATTGATGTTTTTAGGATTGTATTTCACTGAAATTTAACTTGATTCAAACATGAAAGCATAGCAAACAAAAGAGTCAAAATTTGCTGTTCTGGTAATGAGAAATAACACATGAATATCTAAGTGTTTTTAAGTATATTTCATGATTTTTATCATATATTATGGAGGTACTGAGCTATGAAAAATTTTGCATAGTATTTTCTTTAAATCTTAATTAATTGAAAGTTAAAAAGCATACTCACGGTTCAATGATTTTATGAAATATACTATGAGTTTTGTATTTACAGAATCCAAAATAGTAAATTGAAGTTAAATTCAGATAATAATAATAATCAATATTATTATAATCAATTTATTAAACCTAACATCTATCAATTATTGGTTTATTAAGATTAATTAGAATGCAGAACATTTTGCTGTATTTTAAGAATTATGAAAATTAATGAATTTTTTTATTAAATGTTTTCATGTTCACTATTTAGGATGTTTACTAATTAATACATACCACATAATTTACTAACGCCAATGAGATTTTCTTCTTTTAAAGTCTTGATATGCTCTCTGGTGTTGAAAAGTTATTTTGTAAGATCTAATAAGTAATTATTATGAGACATATGTTTTCTTGATATGGCACTGCTTGTATTTCTACATTTGGTCCATAATAATCTTGTTATACTGAATTTTGAAATAAATCTAATTTTTAAGAAGTGTTTTAAAGCATGTCATGATGTTATGGGTGGCAGTGACAAAAACATGAATCTGAAACTTCAGAACTTGAAAACAAAATCATGTAACAAAAATACAAAAAAAGAGAAATAATATAATTAACCATTGAGACTTTCTGAATGCTATAAAACAAACATTTTTCTAAGGGAATATCAAGCAGACAAGTGTTAAAAAACTAAGAAATTATTTATTTTATTATATTATGTATTATATAAATTATATATATACATATTATATAAAATTTATATATCAATACCTGAATATATATAAGTATATATGCACCTGAAAGCATGTTGATGTCTATGAGAGAAATTGCTATGTAGAATCCCAGAAACTAAAGCTCCAAAAGAAACTGTCAACAAAAACAAACAAACAAAGGACCAAATCAAATCAACATCTAAAAGTTATGTTCTGACTTCCATATATGCCAAGGAACATACTTTCTCTTTCTCTCTCTCTCTCTTTCTCTTTGTCTCTTTGTCTCCCTTTCTCTACCACTTTTTTCTCTCAAATGGTATTTAAATTTCATAAAAAGAATATGTAAAACAGATTGTCTAATATATAAAACATATTTATAATTCTATTACGAACTTCAATTTCCAGATAACACAATCCATTTGGTCCTTCCACTCTGTGGGCTCTGAGGAGCATTATCAGTTAATAAGTTTATGTAATGGCAGATTTGTACATTGAGCCACTTCATAGATAGGGGTGTCAAGAATATTGTCTAATTGATAGGGAACACCTAGCATCACTAGTCTTTGTGTAGATGAATAAGACAGAGGCAACTGGTTGGGAAAATGGGCGTCTTTGGTTATAACATGGGCAGGCACACTCATCTGTAGATAGGATTGTCCCTCTCTCTGCAGTCTTGTAGATGTATGGATATGGTGGGGTCAATTCTTTTGGCACTTGGTGTTGGTGTAAAATCTCCTGATAAACTCAGTAAGGAACTGTAATGGGACTATATTGTAAGTCAAAGTAAAATCCCCATTCCTTTAAATCTTGTAGTCATACATGTATGCATGCATTTATCAGCATCAATGCAGGCTAATTATCACAAGCCATGTGGCTAGGACTCTTTCATATAATCTTTAATATGTAACCTCAAGCAAAGAAATGAGAATATAATACCTTCTGAATATTTATATGTATATTATCTGTTCATTAAAATGTATACATGCACATTTTCACATGAGGCTTAATCATAATATTCATTATATTGGAAAAGCAGAAATTTAACATACTAATCATAAAACAAGGAGAGTAATATTGGGAAAAGTAGGGTATATAAGCAATATATTTTAAAGAATTTTGATGTCTTTTTTAGCTTTGGAAAAAGAAAATTTAAGTTTATCGTTTCAAAATTACAATTTTTTTGACCAGTTTGGGTCAATGTCCTATATAGATGGCTATAATATTCTAATGCTATATTCCTTGTTGGCCCATATCTGGTATCACACACTTAAAAATAATTCTCAGACCATCTGGCAAATGAAAGAACTGAGCAGAGGTCAAAACTGTTTTAGCACAGGATCATGGGCCATCTGCTTTGTCAGAATGTCCTTCATGGTATATGCTACCTTTGTTTTGAAATATTTGCCCTCCTTCTATGAAGGCAATCCTGCCTGTCACAGGAAAACATTCAAGCTATTACTAGTCTCTGTCTCAGAATGTTTAATCCAGTAGGGTTGACCTTTTCAACTGTGAAAGGAGGTCTCATAAAAAATGGAAACAACGTATTTAAATAATGGTAACATTTTCATATTTTAGGTCATTTGAAATTTATTCAAATTTCATCTTGGTAAACTTTATTTTTGAAGATTCTGTTTTGAAGATTATTGCTTACACAGCAGAATATTTAAATAATGATGAGGTTATAAAAGGCAAGGATTCTTTCATATAGATGAATGGCTTATGAGCAGCTAAGATGAGAAAAAAGAAATTTAAATCATCAGCTTAATATGCACATGTGGAAATGTTGCACATGCATTAGCAATGCAGAGAATGTATACATTTGTAATTAATTTTAGGCTCCACAGTGTCAGAGACATTTCTGTTGATCTCTCCTTATCATAATGACATTGTAGGAACAATGTGGGGCTGAATTTTTTGGCTAGACATCATGTAATAATTATTCACACTTAGAGACTATGCATCTTGAGACATTAGGGTACCTTAGTGAGTTTTCCAGTTAGATCTAGGTGTCCAGTTAAAACTGAGGCTGAGCCTTTAGGCACATTTGTGAAGACTTTACAATAAGGCTTGCCTTGACAAGCCTTTATTTATCTAATTGATATGGGAAGCACTAGTCTGTGTTGGGTGGCACCATTCCCTAGACAGGTACATGAGATTGCAAAACTTGTTCTCTCTCGGCAATTTCTATAGGTGAACAAACAAAATCCATTTCTTGTACATGCTTTACAAGAACTTTACAAGGTCTCCAACTTCAATTTTTCCCAATTTATGTTGTTCTTCTTCTTCCTTAAATTTCCTCCATTTTGAGAAAAAAAATCCTTTATTCTGAAAAAACTCTTCAGCTTTTTTCTTTTTATATTTTATTAATAAATTAATTAAATTAACATTTTATCTCCCACATTTTATTTTTTCCTAATTATGCAAGCTCAATAAGTACCCCCATCCTCTCCCTCCCTTGTCCTCTCCTCTGTCATCCCTCTTTGTACTCTTCCACTTTCCCCTTTTCTTTTACCCCCCTCCCTCCCTCCACCTCTGCCAGTGACTCTCCCTCCCTCCTACCCATCCCTGGAGCATTCTTTTGTGTGAACACCAAATATCCCTCTGATTCCTCCACCCCAATAAGTGTTCAGAACTCAGTGGCATACCCTAGAGCCCCTTCTTGGGCTCCCCATTATTATGGGAACTCTATTGTGACTGTTTAATCCCTTGCCTCTAAGGGTCCTATTGCCAGGAGCTGTTTCTCCTGTGATCCCCTCTAGACTTTGGGAGGTCGTTGACATATCAGCCACTGTACAGGTCAGGCAAAGTCCAATTCTGACTGGTGTGTCCTAACTTGTGTGAGTATCTTGCATATTGTGGGTCCTCTCCATCTTTAGGCTCTTACAATCTTGCCACCCCCTCTTCCACAAGGTTCCCTGAGCTTTAGGATGAGGAGAGATTTGACCATTTTTGTTTAAGAACCAGTCTGCTCTTCTCACCTTTTCTTCATTGAGTAGAGCCTTCTTCACTGTCCTCTTGGAGTAGAAGTCATAGGACTTAGAATTGCCTGTTGGCAGTCATCTAAATTTAGCATTTCAGAGATTTCAGAGATATTATGTCAATATTTTCAAAGGGACATATACATTAGTCATATTCTTCCTACACAGGTGAACAGATAAGTGGAGTCTGCATTGTTGGTTTGTGGAACACAGACACAGTCACACAATTTGAGCAGTATAACAAAGGGTTCATTTCACACAGCCTTTTCACTGCTTCAGTACATCTAAGTGTGTAGACAGAAATTATTTCAATGTTTATTCCCACTTTTCCCCTGAATTCTATATACTTTGGTCTGTCTTCTTTTTTTTCCTATGTGGCATATGGTGTATATGAATATGTGTGTGGTATATGGATGCGTGTGTGTGTAAGGACTTTAACAACTGATCCATCTCCCCAGACCCATAATTTGAACTTTCCATCACAATAAATAAAAAGAGAAAAATTCTGTGGTTCTTCTCACATTCTTTTGTTAGCATAAGTAACCTTATGGCTAACATTTTTAGTTTCTCAGGAGCTGTGGCACTGGCTGGAATCATACCTCATATAGAGGTAGAGTTGCTACAAGTCTCCTAAGAGAAAAATAAATGGATGAAGATATTTTACCCTTTCAGATGAGGACTTTTCTGCTGGAAGGTGTAATCTTTCTGCCTGTATGTTTTCAGTTAGGTTTTGCTGAATGCGTTTGTTACAGAGCTTCAATTTCAGAAAGCTTTTTCGTGAAAGTTGGGAGATAAAGGAGAAAAAGACAGTCAATATCACAAAGATTTTTCTTCAGTTTTTGATTAGCCTTCAATCTACCCTCTATTATTTTCTTTTCAGAGTCTTCAGGGAATATTTATTTGTTGGTATTTTATCCAATGTTTGCTTCAAAAAATTGAGAAATATAAGCTACATTGGATCCAATCAATCTTTTCCAAAATCAGAATCTTTTCACTATTATCATTTGTTATACTCAGTCAGGCATTACTTTTTCACATGTTATTTTTCATAGCAGCTTAAATGAACTCAGCATTTATTTCAGCTCTCCACACAACTTTGAGTGAAGTTAGAAATTTTCCCCCACCCTTCTCTTTGTGTGTGTTTCTGCCCTGTCTAAAAAGTGATAGATCTTTTTTATGGTTATAAATCTTATACTTGAAATTCGCTCATTAAAATTGTAAAAGTAGGTTTGCAAATCCTTTACAACTTAACTAAATATAATATTTAGCAGTAGAGTGATAGTTGCTACTGACTTACAAAGTGATTCCTCCTGAATTGGCACACATCTGAAAATATAGTTGCCCTGGCCTTCCCAGCAATAAATAGATGTTCTGAAAATTTTAAATAAAAAAAGAAACTTTCCCAACTAGAAGGAAGAGGAGGAGAGACTGCTAAGACTGAGGATGTACTACCAAACAAAACTTAACAGACTTACAAAGCTCCTGAAACTTATGAGCATCATAAGGCCCAAGCCATAAGTATGGAAGAAGTAACAATTTCTGGGAAGAAGGTATGCTGTGACTAGCAGAGTTTTCTGAAGTTTTTTCAGGGAGTGCCAGAGAGTAAGTGGTCACCCATTCTTTGTTGATAGAGCTGCCTTTCATTTAACCATGCTTCTTTTATTCACAACCTTCATTCACGCCCTTCTAACTTACTCCAGTAACCTCATTGGTTCACCAAACTAGATACAGGTTGATCATGTCTTTGTTTTTCCAAATGTAACAGCTTTATTTTGTTGTCTAAATTACAGCAGTTTATCTGTGTGGTTGATAACATTGCAGGAAGCCACACCTTGTGGCTTCTCCCCAGACCTTTTTATTACATTCTTCCATTTTCTTGACACTCCCTTTGATATGCCCAGAAGACTATTTTTTCATCCATCTCAGATATGAAACATTTTTCACAGTATTAATTCAAAGATGTTCGTGTTATTGTTTATTTAGTACTATTGTAAATAAACTGGTACAGTTCGATTGAAAACTTTTTGTTCTCAAGGCTGTCTCTTTTTTCCCCATTTAGAAATTTCTAGATGTCACATTTGTGTTAGATTCCTCTTGCTATTCATGTCATTAGAAAGGTGCTAGGCACCGCTGTGTTTATATGTCCACTTGGTGAGTGGGGCTGAGGCAGGAGCAGCTCTTGAACCTTGGGCTTAATGAAGACTTGGGCAACACAGCGAGCCACAGTCTCCTAAAATAATGAAAATTTCTATCATGAGCCACATAACTTCTATGAACTTCAGTGAAATAATACCACAGGCTGAGCTCAGTGGTAGAGCACTTGACTTCCACGCATAAGCCCACGAGAGATCAATTTTAGTACTACCCAAAATAAAAATAAAGAAAGAATAAAAACCACCATAGTTAGAAGATTGGATTGTGGAGGATGAAACATTATGAGATTGGTTTTAGTTTCAAGATGAGGAATCCAAGCCTTAAAGAAACTGAAAGAATACAAAGGACAGTATTTCCTCTGTTCTCTTACTTCCTGGAATTGTAATTGCTTATTGTTCTGTATATTCTTTGCACAAAATTAAGGTCACTTGTCCACATTCATAAACCAAATAGTAAGATGATAAATGTGTACTGATGTGTTTGGTTATTTTGCCACTGATACATTTTACATAAGTGTTTAATCACTTAGAGTAATATTCTGAAAGATTAAATCATTTAACTAGAATTTAGCAGTTGAATTTAAAGTTAACAGTTTGGATTGGACATATCACTACATGATTCTCTATCTGTTGAGGTTTTTAAAATTAATATTACTTTGCTAGGAGAAACCACTAGATTTTTATCTCTTTGAAAACTCTTGTGACACAAAGGTGAGTTGGTTTAGTCTTATAAATCATCTCTCTTAGTGATCCAGATTGTTAATTATTAAAAACTTTCTTTGTACTGTGATATCTCTCTAAACCATTACAATTCAGATAAACCAGGGAAAATTCATCTCTTTAAGACAATGTGTTTAACTCAAGCATAATGATTGAACTGAATTCTGTCTGTAATTGAAGAATTTTTGAGGTAACATTCATGTGAGTTTGCTTTTGAACCAGCAAAAGGAAATACGTGCTCCAAATAACAAAACATTCCTTCAATTGTCTGAGTGCATCTCCTTTTATATCTCTTCGTGAAGCTCAAACTCAAAGCCATATGCAATTGGAAATTAAAAATAAAGAATTAATTGAAAATGGCTTTGGAAAATTGATTACACTTAGAAGAATAATAAGAAGGGTTTCCATGACTGTATCAGTACTTACCTGAAGAGAGAGACTCAAGGAAGTAAGTGTGGTATGTTTTGTCAGGAGATAGACATGTCATCTCAGGCAGTGGTTCCTAAGGCAAAAATAAATAAATAAATAAACAAAAACCGATAAATAAATAAATAAATAAATAAATAAATAAAAAACCAAAAGAAAAATCATTCGAGATGCTTGATCCCAAACTTGCAATGTTTGTTCTTTCAAAGTACTCCATCTATGTTGTTCAGCGCATCAGCTAATTTTTATTTCTGCTGCTGTGGAAAATACTCAATTCAAGCAACTTAAGGCATGGCAGGCAGCAGAAGCTGGAGGAGATTTGGTCAGTGCAGAGATCATGGAGACTGAGAGAGCAAGCTGTAGACTACAAGAACAATAACTAGTAGAAGCAGTGTTGAGTTAACAAACCTTAAGACCCATCCTCTTGAGACTTCCCTTCCTCCAGCAAAGTTCCACTCCCTTAAGTTGCTACAATCTTCCCATGCAAGAACTAAGGATTCAAACACATGAGCCTATGAACCCATGTTCAGACCATGACATTCACTTATAGCAACAGATGTTGAACTAAGTCATCTACTCATATTTTACTATACAGTACCTCCATGTTTCTCATGGAGTCATTTCCATGAAGTATATATTCCATGAGTTTTGAGGTATATTAGAGTTCAGAGCAAACACCTATTGGTATTTCATAATGTTTGTACCTCATATGGAAGTCTTTGCTATTTTGAAATATGTCCGCTGTCAAAAATTCACTCTCTTGTCATACATCTAATAATGAACAAAAGCAAACAAGAATTACTCTTTTTAATTTTGAAAAGCTGGAACACTATGGGACCAAAGTTAAAAATAATGCAGCAAAAGAACAAGTCAGTTTAAGAGCAGAGGTGCACTTGAATTTCAAGGTCAACAGGAGTTAGGCCATGATATGCAATGTAATTCTTTTTTCTATTTTGAAAACTTAATATACATGCCACTCTTATTTTATATTCCTGAAGAAAATATTACTTACATGCTGATAAACTTGAAATGGAAGCTTGTCAGTTTGCGCATTCCTAAGTAAATGCATTATCCATGAATACTAGCATTGGAATCCTTGGTCAACAACACACTTTGTTCAACATGCAGTTATATGTTGATATTCATGGGAGGAGAAGTATCCTTATGTACATACTTGTGACACCTCGCTCAATTTAGAAAATCTGGCAGGAAAAAAATTAACTCTTATCTCTAGAAAATTTAATCTTGAACTTTCATTCTTGTTTCACATGACCTGGGTTTACACCAAACCTATTAGCCTGCTATAGAACTTATTATTATATGTAATTTCAAATGAATGGAAGGGTACCATTTAAAGAACCAGGTCAATTTTACTTAGAATTTCTGTTAGGCTGATTTTGAAATTTTGATTAATAACAGCATATTTGTTTGTCTTTCTAGAGTCTTGGCTTTGGCAATCTTACCCATCTCCATCATGAAATTGTCACAACTTCTCCAAACTGTTTCTCATGGAGAATTTTACACTTAGATAACAGTGACTTAAGCATGCTTGGTCTTACCACCTTTCTCCACAAAAGCTTCAAAATTTTAAATGTTAGTCTCTTAAGAATGATGTCTAGCGAGTGGATAAGGAAAATGTGGTACATCTATACAATGGAGTACTACTCAGCCATCAAAAATGATGAATTAATAGAATTTGCAGGAAATGGATGGAATTAGAAACAATTATTTTGAGTGAAGTACCCCAGAGAAAGAAAATTAAGTGCCGTATGTACTCCCTAATAGGTGGCTCCTAGTATGAAACCCACTTAGAGACACTCAAAGATAAATCTCTGTAATAATTACAGTAATTGTTAAGATTATGAACAGGAGGGGTGGGTAAGGAGGGCCACACCAGTAACAAGGAGAGAGGGGACAATATTACAGTAGAGAAAATAGGCCACCATCAAAGACTGCAAGTAAGTAATGAGACATCTGGTTAAGTTCACAGACTTTCCTTCCTGATCATTTACAACTGATGGGGTATGATCTTACCAGAAGGGGAGGGCATATAGTCTGGCAGATAGAAAGTAACCATTTTGCAAATGGGTGATTGACCCCTCCCTCACCGCAGTTTCCTACTTTTATTACATCTACCTTTGAATATACTCTTATAACAAGACTGTAATTTAATAGGCTTTTATCTCTGGCCAGGGGGTGACATCCAATAGCCATCAGGGTGGAGCCAAAGGCATTGCAGGAGCAGCAAAACTGAAAAAAAAAATCAACAAACCATAATCCAGAACATCAGAGACTCTATATCAATCACCTGGAACTAGGCCAGCCTAATCTCTCCCCATCCTGAAGCTCAGGGAAATTTGCGGAAGAGGGGGTGGTAAGATTGTAAGAACACAAGGATGGGAGGAGCAATGATATGCAAGATACTCCACATAAGTTAGGGCCGAAGCAATCATAATTGGACTTTACATGTCCTGCGCAATGTCCAACACACTATTGACCTCACAAAGTCTAGCATTTGCTAAAGGCACTAGGATCCTTGGAGGCAAGGGATTGACAGCCACAGTAGTGTTCCTATGCTTAAGGGGAATACAGGAAAGTGTCTGGGAAATGCCACTGGGTCCTTGCACCTCATCGGAAAGGGGGGCCCAGAGGAAAGTTTGGCATGCACACTGAAGGATGCTCCAGGGATGGGAGGGGGAGGCACTAGAGGATGGGGAGGGAAGGGGGAGGAGAGGAGGGTACAGGGAGATAGGGGGTTGGAGGGAGCGGGGGACCAGTGTACCTGTTAAGTTTGAGTGGAAATAAAAAAAAGAATTATTAACAGGTACATTCATGGAAAAAAAAAAAGAGCTACATTAACATCTCTTTGTACAATTATTTATCTTTTGTTCCTAGTCATGCTGTGTCTCAAAAATGGGAAAAATTTTTAACATCTGTTCTGACTATAATCTAATGCCAGTTATAGGGCTTTATATATTTTAATCTTTCAATAAATATTTGTAAAATCAAAAAAAAAGAAAAAAAGAATGATGTCTAGGCTTCTGGCAATAGCCCAATGATTGGGTATTTCACTGGCATGCACAAGGTGTCAATGGTTCAAATCCTAGAGTTGCCAAACAAGAAAAAAAACAAGCAATCGTTATTTTCAGCATTCAGTTCATTCAAAAACAATATTTTGTAATGCTAACAGTAAAGGAATTTAATAACATTATAGTGAATGAGATTATTTATGTAATAACTGGATTTCTTAAATTCAGAATTGAACTCTACTTTCTGTGGACATTGCTTACTCTTTGGCTTGTATTGTGAAAAAATATATCCTTACATATGAGAAGTAATAACTGTGTTTAGTTAAAAAGTTTTACACAATAAGTTAATTAAAAATAGAGACTACCTCTAAATAGCTCTCTATTGCTGCCCACACAGAAGCACATAAAGTGGAAAACCAGGTTGACATTGATTTATTGCCTAATCTCTCATCCAAGAACATCAAAAATTTATTTTTTCTAAAAATGCAAAGCCTTATAGATACACAATATGATTATACACATATGACATAAATAGAATTCAACTTACTTTAGTTCGTACCCTGGTAAGTCATTTCTCAGGTCTGTTCAGTTTTTAAAGAGTCTTGTTAAATTGAGGGACTGATATAACCTGGATATGTTAAGTTCATGCATAATAGAAAATTTTTATAGAGTTAAGCTCATGTCTTGTGCATGAGTACTGCCTAATTGAAAAAGATCAGTAATTCATTGAATTTCATTCAGTTATATGGGTAGCAATATATTTTATTAAAATCTGATATTCATGTGTCTATGATTAAATAGATTCTAATGTTTTATTTTTGTTAGCATACATAGAAATGTCATGCTGACATTTTCATCCCTACATATTGGATACTTTGATTTTTTTGGTCATCCTCTACATCCAAGTAGTTGCCATTTTATCTAAAGTGTTTCATTTAATTTGTCCTATATGTAATAGGAGGCATGAAAACTAAGTTTTTTCACCTTTCTAAGTTTTGTCATGCATGTTAACTTTTTTGCTGCTAATTAGAATGCTATTTTCTTGGGTGTGAGGTTTTTACGTGTTTCAGCACATGAACATTAAGAAAAGCGTCTGACATTATTATATATTTTATGAATAGTTGCTCCATGAGTGAACAAATGTACTAATGTAAAATATATAAGTTAATTTTCCTGAAAGCATTCCAATAAGGCACCAATGAATAAATTTCTGTATTTATCAAGTATAGAAATATATAGACATTTTATTATACAGGACAATATTATATGATTAAAATTTAAATGCTCATTATTTTATCACAGCAATACATTTTTTCCACATAAGTGTAAAAATTTCAATAAAATCAGAAGAATTGTTTAAAACTATATTTTTTTCAAGATATCAAACTCTCAAAAGTAATTCTTATGATGAATCAAAATCAAAAAAGAATATATTCATGATAGACAAGAAAGTAGAGTCAAGGAATGTTTATTGTCAAAACTATGACAGTATGAAAGGCTCATGCTAGAAAAACAGAAGTTGAAGACAGATGAAAGTTATACAAGGAAAATGCTGTCTGAATTGGCAAGCAGTATACAGGAAGATCATCAGCAACTCAATCCTGTGGATTATTTTGAGATGTGCAATTATTATTTAATTGTGTCTTCTTATTAAGAATGATGATTCTATGAAAATCAATTTTTATGTAATTCCAGTGATATTTAGATAGGATGAAATCAAATGTAGTCTTAATTATATACATAGTTGTGAACAGTTGGCATCTATCCAAAGTTATATATTATTGGTAACATATATAATAAAGCAAAAGTTTCAATATATTTTTGACGAGTGTTAGTTGCTTTTCATTGCTGTGATGAGAAGCTGGTTAAAGTAGAAATAATTTGTTCTGGCTTATAGTTCAGAAGATCTGAGCCTATCATGCCATTGAGGGCGGGGTGACTTGATTTTAAACAAATGGGCCACATTCAGGTCCCAGGCAGGAAGAAGAGTGGGATGAATGCTGCTCAGTGCCCTTCAGTTTCACAAACCCCAGCCTAGTGGTGTCCTTTCTATTTAGTGTAAGTCTTCCTCCCCCATTTAAACCAATATATAAATATCCCCCAGGCATGCTCAGAAGTTGGACCCTTAAGGGATCCTAAATAGTTTGTCACTTTGACAACCAATGTTTGCTTTCACCAAGTCCATGCCTTCTCAACTTGACACTCAAGCATAACAACTCTGAAGCTGTAACTTTCTTCCCCCTTTCACCATGAAAACACACATGGCTACCTCTTAGCTGAAATTGTATTCAATGGAAAGTCAAAAGTCTCGTCTTAGTTTCATAGTACATTGTGGTAATAAATGCTTGACCAAAACAATTTAGGAAAACAAGGGATTTTTATGCCATTTTACAATTTCAGGTCAAATTTCATCATGGCTGAAGTTGCACAAGCATGAGCTGAGGGGATTCATCTCATTTTATCCACAGGAAGAACAGTGGGACAAAGGTCACATCTCCTCCCAGACTGCCACATTGCCAAGATGATAGTCAACTATTTTCTTCCTATCATCTTGCTCACAAAATGTTCCCACCAATTATGGGATGAGTTGTTCCACACCAAATGTGCAATTAAGAAAATTATTCAGGAGTCTTCCTTGATTATATCACTGCTCATCGGTGTGCCTATAATTGTTTCTCATGTGTCAGGTTTATCATTGAAACTGACTGGCATATTCTGATAATCTATTAGTTCCAACAATGATAAATCAGAGACTCATGGAAAAATCATAAGGAGAATCCTTGTACACTGGAAGAAAAAACTACATACCTGCAACATGAGATAATGCAGAATAAACTATATTTACCTGGCAAGGAAGATACCATGATCATTAAGGTGGTTTTCCCAGAGGTAGGCTTATCCATTGTACTCAGGATGTGCTGACCCCTGCAATTTCCCCAACTGTGGGAAACTGGACTGCATAATTTGTGGTAGTGGGGAACTGAGTTTGCACTCTCCCGACATAAAAAAAAATGTAGAATAAACAATCATATTAATAATGGAAGCAATCAGGGTATAGCATGAAAAGATTGGATCAAAGAAATATTGTAAATCAACAGGGAAAATGCCACATATGGAAACAGTCTATTGGCAGTTCACATTAGAATCACTGCAGCTCCAAAAGGTTGGGCAGCCATGGCCCTTTAGTTACCCTTCCAACTTTGTCACTTGCATTTTACATTGCCTTATTTTTTCAATTGCTTCCTTTCCAATCCTACAGCTTTCTTAGGGAGAATCCCCCAAAGAATCTGGTTTCTGAGAAAATTGTTGCAACTTAGACTTGAAAAATTCACATTCTTAGCTTCATGCACTGGTCTTGAAGGAGTTCCACGAAAGAACCTGACTTGTCACACATTCCGTGGAATCAGCAATTGTCTACAACAAATCTTTATGATAACTCCATATTTCTCATTTTGCAGCAAAAATCCAGTTGTATATAGATGACACTATCAAGTTCTGCTATCTCTTGACATTAATCTGGCTCTCTTTGACCACAGTGACATCAGGCTGAATTCCAGAAACACATCTCTATGAAACACTCTCTTGGTGTTTTTTAATGGTTGATTAATAGTTGACAATCTATAACAATCACCACGATTAGGAATTTATTTCCAAAAGGAAAGTTGATATTCGCAACATACAAACTTTAAAATTCTAAGATATTAAATAAAAATTAAATTTGAAAGTGTTATTTTCTACGAGATAAATTTGAAATTATTTGTAGAATTCTAAATTTTAAGATTGGTGCGTTGTAAGCATTCACAACATTACATTTTTGTGATTCTTCAAATAGATTCCCTAAAATGCAATGATAGGTTATAATTAACCTTATATTCATCCTTCCTTGCCTATAGTTTTCTTGGATACTCTAGTCATGCTATTATTCCTGCATTTAACACTCTAGCTATCAATACATACTTTCAGAGGTAGCTTTTCTATTTTTCTGTCTTCTAACCTTGTGTTTGCTTACGGATGACACTGTGTTGCTCACTCCCCTCATTTTTTTTTATAGATGCTAAAGCACCATATATAACAAGAAGAAACCTCTGATATCATAACCTAAATGGAAGTTTCCATTACCTCTCTTAATTGTATAAATTGTATAATTGAAAATTTAGTACTATGAGACATAACATCAATCTGTTAATTACCTTTCTAAGATGCATAAAATAACATTAAATCATTATTATTCATTAACTACCTATTTTCTGTGCTTATTTTCAAGGTTTTTAAATGTCTGAGCTGCTGATCATTTCTTGGGAAATGGAGTGAAGACCATGTCACCTGCTCTTGCTACTTTGAAATAATCTGGTAGTCATAATTGAGTAACATAACAAAGAAGATGATAGGTGATATTGCTAAAATTCACAGAAATCTTTTGGACTTGAGATCAGTGACTCCCCAAACGTCATTTTACTTTTAATTTCTTTCAGGTATCTCAAGTTTTAAAATCGAAACAAATGTTACTAAGATTTTAGGTCTGGAATTTAATGTTTCAAGATTTAAAAGTGTGGTGAGGTATTAAAGGATGAAAAAGTAATTGTGGATATAAGCTGCTTTAGGCTTTTCAAGAGAAAACATGGTATCATAGTTTGACATGGGATATTTTGTTGCCAAAGACAATTGTAGAAACAGCCACTAGTTTTTGGGGCTGGAGAGATGGCTCAGGGGTTAAGCCTCTGCCTTGCAGGAGGAAGGTCCTGAATTCGGATCCTAGACCTCATGTACAGACGCCGGGCCGAAGCGGGGGCGGCCTGCGTTTCTGGTCCTGGTAGGACAGAGCCTGTAAATCCTCGGGCAGAGTAAACAAGAAGGAGGTGGAGGCGGTCCATGATGGTTCCCGAATTCGTCCGTGGTTCTACACACACATGCACACATGCATACACACACAATTGAATAAATAAATTAAAAAAAAGAAACAGCCACTAGTTTTAAAGGACATTTTAGTTTACTCAAACTACATTGAAAAAATTTGCTAAATATAATTTCTGAGAAAATTATAAACTTTAGCAAAGTGAAAGCATATTGAGTTCAAGGAATATATGAGGAAATACCTGATCATGGTAATAACTAATGAAATTTTATATCCTAGAACATTAGCAGTGTATCCTGGTGAACTGCTAATGACCACAGAGAAAAAAAGTGGGATGCTATTGGACTGCCTTTGATCTACTTCAATCTGGTCCATGGAATAAATCATAAAAGATTAATTAATACAGAGGTTAGAGAACAAAAGCATATTTAAGAAATATGTCAGTTAAATACTAAGGAAACAAATTATTTCCACAAATTAATGAAATTATTATACAGTTGAATACCTTCTTGTAAATGTGTCCAACTGCAAAACTAGTCTACATTTAATGAAATTTCAGTAATGCTTAAAATGAAGCCAAATAAGATCTGGAAGAGTACAGTTTCAACCTAACCTCCAAATTACCCATGTAAATTTTCTTGAAAAAATATTATGTCAGAATAAAAGTTTAAAAATTAAGAAAGAAACATGATATTTTAAGGCAGAATAATGAACTTGAATATTGTTCATACCTTGGTGTAATCGGATACTAAATATTAAATAATGTTTATATATTAAAAAGAAAATAATAATATTGCTAGTACTATAGTACCATACTATACGACCAATTTTGAAAAGCACTCATAAAATTATGTATATAAATGCTTTTTTCTAAAACAAATAAATAGATTCAATGATAAATGTTTGAATAACTGCACATATTTTCATGCATAAGAATAGGAAAATCATTGAGTATCTGACAATAAGTATTTAAAAAATAGAGGTCTTAATCATGAAAACTTTACATTTTTGAAAAGTATTAAAGAAAAAATTTAAAGTGCATGTATCATGCTTCTGAATTTGAAAACTCATAATCACTATATATCATAACAAAATTTGTGACTTCAGCTGCTCAGAAGGCAAAGTAGGAAGAACCCTTGAGCACAGGAGTTGGGTACTGTACTGGATAACATAACACAGACAGCATTCGTGAGGGTATAGAGCAGAATGGCATGGGAAGGTAGGTAGTAGAGAGTCAATATTATCTCTATGCAATATGAACATGTATGAAATTGTCAAAAATTTTACTTGATAAAAAAACAAATATAATAATCTCAATACAAAATCTCCAAATTAGATAAACATGTGATTAAAATTGAAATACAATTTACAATAGGCAAATTTACAAGTTAATTCTAAAGCGTGTGAAGTAATACAGCAAGCTAAGGGGTTATAGCAGTGTTGAAATTAAAACCAAGCTAAGCTTGCTCTTTGAGAGATCTACACAATCAATACACTTAGGTTTTAAAATATCTATTTTATTTTAGGTTCAAAAATATTTATTTATGTATTTATTTATTTTAGATTTAAAATATTTATTTTATTTTAGGTTTAAAATATTTATTTATTTATATGAAAGAGGAAGAAAAGGGAGAATGATAAGAGTGAAAAGCAGAGACAGTGAGCATGCACGCATGGTAAAGGAGTGGGATATCAGAAGTCTCTTGGGATATTGAAGCACAAGCCTCTTTCTCAAACTGAGACACCAAACCACACTTGTGAGGTAAAAGTGAGGAAGATGGTTTTTTACTATTTTATTTTATCCCACTAATAAGGATACTGCCCTTTACCTGTCCAGCCCTAGCCCTTAAGGATCCCACTCCATGTAATTATTTCTCCTGAGATCTCTGCTATTGTCCATTGTCTGTTGGGATTATCTTGTCAAAACTGGACCTCCCATCTTTAGGTTCTTACGATGTTATTGCCCCTTCTTGTGAAAGGCTCCTGAGCCTTAGGGTAGGAAGAAATTAAGTTGGCATGATTCCTGGTGAACATTTCAGAGTCACCAGCCCACTGCATTCTGTATTTACTGCTCTTACACTGCACTAGACTGTGTCCTAATGGGTGTTGAGACCCTTTCTTATCCAAAGATTAAAAACACAAAGGAACACAAGCTGTGGTGTTGGTGGTGAAAGAAGACTCCCAAAGAGCAGAAACAATAACAAAAAACAGATAAATAGTGAAAAGGGGCTTTTAAATAAGAAAAGTCTTAAATGAGAGGGAAGAACAGTATAGCATAGTTTTAACCTCCAGGTAATCAATCACCTGCTTACTAATACCTAACCTCCCCCCATGACAGGGAACAGCCCAGCACTGTAGACCCGTCTAAACCACAGTGGATGGGGAATAAACTGACAGTGGACAGTATCATATGTCTCAATACTAACCACAAACACCCGAGTGCAAACTTCCATCTAAAGTGAGAAAGTTTAATGAGTCTATTAATGTGAGAAATATTGTACAAGGCATTTTTGCAATTTTCTGAGGGTACAGTGAATTTATATATTTACGGTCACACAGTAGTAGAACATTCAGGGGCAATCTACAAAATCTTCACATAACATACAGTGACAGACATCTGAACCCTGACTTCAGCAGCCTTAGTCCCTCCTAGCAGTTCCTGACACTTCATCATTATCTCTTTATTTTGCAGCTGTAGACCTCAAATCATCTCATCTAGTGGGCAAGAAGAAGGGAGAAGCTAGAGGTTTCTGTCCATAGGCTCAGCATTCAACTCTCCACCCACCAACATTAGGCTCTTTTTAATTTCACAATTATAATTTTTATTTCCCTCAACATCATATACATTTCTGGGAATCAAATTCAGGTAAGTAGGTTTGTAAGTAGATATCCACTGAGGTCTCTTGCCAGTACAAATACTAAGTTTTTAAAAGTTATATAGCGTCCAGAGAATACAGATTAAAGATATAGACTACAGACACGTGAGTGGAGTCTAGAGAAACAAACGAGTATATTTTAGTACTTGATTTATGGGAACAATGTCATTGAAAACTAATTAGGAAAGATGAGTATTTAATTGCATACCCTTCAAATATTCCACATTCCTTATAAACATAAGTTTGAAACCAACAGGAGCAAGTCTTCTAGAATTGCAATTATTTTTCAAGTGCCAAAGTAAAAGACTATAAAAGTTTCAGGAGATTGTAATATGAATAAGAGAGGTTAGAGGTATCTATCACATCCTGAAAAAAGAACAAGTGAAAGGTTTCACATGAAAAGGACCCAAGCTCTATGTAAAATAAAATACACCAAACAAATCAAAATGTTATGTCTGTAGAAGTATGTATTACCTCCTAGTAATAAATCTATAGAAGAAAGGGTAATTCAGGGTAAGTAAAGGTAAAGAGTTTTAATTATATGAAAAGTGAAAAGACAAAGAATTCCGGATACTTGGACACACAATTCATCATGTGAACTGCAAATATAGAAAAAGTTTTAGAAGCAAAACCTATCTATATTGAAATACTATAACTGAAGAGTTCAGTAAAGAAAATTTAATTATTAGAAGCTGATCATCAGACTACATCAAACAAAAGAAAGGACTCATGGACTTCAAAATAGTTATTATGAACTATCCCAGCCAAATCAGAAAGAGTCAGGTGGGGGAGGAGAATCAGGCAGGATGGGGAAGAAATTAAGAAACAAGAATCAAATAAAACTTAAAAAGAAGAAACAAGTCTGAGACAATGTGATTGATATTAAAACAAAACCAAATAAAATAAGATCAAAAGGTTTCTGAAGAAGGCAACATGAATAGAAAAATTTCTCAAATAAGTAATAACATTCCTAGGAATGGCAGGATATCCAGATCCAGATTTAAAGGACTTCACAAACATCTGATTAAAACAAATGGTCTTTCCTGTAGCATATAAATACCCACACACTCATAACTCCAAATTAACATTGAATATTTTCAACATCAAAAGAAAATGGTAATTAGTTGTAATCCAGAGACACATCCCGTCCTTATTAGACAAACAGCAGATGTCTTAGTAGAAGGCTTACAAATAAGAAACTGGTAAAATGAAATTCAAATATCAGACATTACAAAGACATGCCAAACTGCCAAATTAGAATGTACTTCTACCAAACTTATTCTTCAGAATTGGGGAAAAAATAGACTTTGAAGACACTCAAAAGCAGAGGAAATTTGAAATCATTAGAAGTACCATACAAGAAATGCTTAGCATATGGAAGCTAAGATAGTAAAACTCAATGATGCAGCAAATGAGCAAATGAAAACAAAAATAATCAAAATTTGCCACAAAGGAAAATAGTACAGAAATCCTAAGAAAAATAGTAAATGACAAAAGAAACATGAAAACATGAACGAAATGATTTCTACTGCATCAGTAAAAATCTTGAATATAAAGCAATGAAACTTCCTAATCAAGTGACAGAGAGCAGTTCAGTGCAATATTTACAATAAAAAAGTAACAATAATATCATAAGATCCTCACTCATTTTCACTCAGAGTAATTTATGTGTTTGAACTTAGATATTAACTGTGTTTTTATTAACGCTATAGTTACTGATTAGGTTATGTATAGCAAACAGCATTCACCATTTGTCTTATGCATATTAATCACTTGTATCAGCAAAGGGAGAAAACAAAAATGGAGTGGAAATTATGATTCAAAAGCATATCACCTCATAGCACAAAAATTGTAGAAAGCACAACCTTGTGCTTTCAAAGAGACAATTCAAAGTAAATAACTAACAGGTTATGAGAAAGAAGACAGGAGCAGACCAAACAGAGCAGAAAGATGATTAAAACAGAATATATGTATTATGTAATAGGGGGAGTCTTTGAAAAAAGACTCCATTCTGGAAGAAAACTGTGTGCTGCAAGAATGGTGAGCTAAAATCAGGGGTTAAGCCTCTGCCTTCCAGGTGGAAGGTCCTGAGTTCAGATCCTGGACCCCACGTATAGACACCGGGCAGTAAGCGGGGGCGGCCTACGTTTCTGGTCCTGGTAGGGCGGAGCTTGTGAATCCCGGGGCAGAGTAAACAAGAAGGAGGTGGAGGCAGTCCGTGGTGGTTCCCGAATTCGCCTGTGGTTCTACACACACACACACACACACACACACACACACACATGCACACACACATACATGCACAATCGGATAAATAATAAATAATTAAAAAAAGAATGGTGAGCTAAGAAAATGGTAAATCCATGTGACAGTGATTTAAAACTGTTTACCAAATAATAGCAATAATGCCCTTAAAGATTAAAATGGAAGACTGAAAATAATATGCAGTTGACTCTTGCAACCTTATTGAAAGGAGAAATTGTTTATAAAGAATTGCAATGGACTGATCAGAAAGAGTAAAAATATTTATAACTGAAATTTTACATACTTGTTGTCTTGGATTCTTTCCAGGAGCACTCTAACAGAATATTTTAGTAAA
The DNA here is from genome assembly GCA_023101885.1 of Typhlomys cinereus. Classification (NCBI taxonomy): domain Eukaryota; kingdom Metazoa; phylum Chordata; class Mammalia; order Rodentia; family Platacanthomyidae; genus Typhlomys; species Typhlomys cinereus. The sequence goes on along the minus strand of JALPQD010000356.1, from coordinate 61,131 downwards.
GTTATCCTGTTCTTTATAATACAAATATTATCAGGAAAAAGCTCTGGAAGAATGGAAGATTTAACTGAGTAAGGAGGGCAGAGACAGAGGCTGCAAAACATAGTTCTCTCTCATGCAGAGTCACATCAGAAATTTCAGACCAATCCCATAGGTACTATGGCAGAGATACTGAAGGAGTTGAGGTCAGAAGTTTCTCCTTGTATTCTTTCTTCTGTTACATTAGTTTAGGGATACCCAGCTGATGAAACACTCCATTAAGTCTCCAGATAATTTTAGATTCATTAATGCAGGAAAATAAATTTCTATTCTGAAAGCAGTCTTTCAATGAAGTGGAAAAGATTGGTAAGTGGAAATGAAAAGTGAATGGGTAGATGGATAACACCGAAAAGCTCTCTCACGGAGATCCTTTGGATATAATACTAGTATCCTATGAAAACCATCCCCAACTCAAGTTTAAATAATTCCCATTAGTCACAGATTCTGCAATATTCTTCACAGCATATAGGGGCATAAAGTCACGAAAAGATTCTCCATTTCTGTTTTTCTGTGTTTCAGTACTACAGTTGATTTATGTCCTATACCAGAGATTTGGAAATATCACCCATGGTTATATGTACACTGGTATTCCCAAAATAGTGTTTCTGTGCCGACTCGCAGGACCACACACATTGGCTAGGCTCTGGTTTCCTTCATTATTTAACTGGCAAAGCAGCCATGTTTGAGAATCACTGAGATATGGTCCCAGTGAGTCTTTTAATTCATATATTTTTTACCTTGGGCCACAAACAGCAGCTTTATTGGATTATTGCTTTATTTTTTTTCTTTTTAAACTTGGGATTTTATTTATTCATTAAAAAACACTATTACTTCAAAGAAAAACATAAAATAGGAGTAGGCATCACAACATTGTTTAGGAAACAAAATTCCCAAGCCGTAAATAGAAATGCAGCATCAAAGAACATTCCACAACACAGAAAAACCAAAATGCAAAGGAAGGAACTGTCCAAAAACCCAATCAAATTCACAAATTCATTGCTCTTTGTGGCAGAGTTCAATTATACATGTCAAGATACTATTGCCTTCAATTGCCTACTGATTAATTGATACAAATAAAGAATGTGAATATCCAGGTGACACATATTTAGTATTGATGTAATCTGTCTTTGCTGCTACAGTCAGGTAAATTTAAAATTGTAGTAATAAGTGGTTTCATAGTTGATATGATGATGAACAATGAACCTCAATACGATTACCTTAGGATGACTGGATTTGCAAATCGTATTCAATTCTTATCAATAACATGAGAAGAGTGTTGCTCTGTACCTCTTGGCCACAGTATTTCAAATAACATCTGTTGTTCTTTCTCCTTGAGCTACCAACTCCATCAATCAAGGAATTATTAGAGTACTCATATTTGAGCATTTTGTCTGTAGACAAGACTTGAAAGCCTGACAGTTGTCTTTCTCTATAGGTAAGACTTTGAGTTATGACAGTTGTCTATCCCAGAGCCATATAGGTGCAGCCATTACAAACCTATGGGACTCTGAAAGAACAAGCTTAATACATAATAGCTTGGGAAGTCATGAATATGTTAAATGTTTAAGTTAGGACTATATTCAGTGAAAAGTGATGGAAAGATTATTCATAGAAGAGGACCTCAGAAAGAGTATGCTGAAAAATCTGTAAACTATATTTTTTTTACTATGTGTCTCAGTTTATGGATATTGTTTGCACTTACTGAGTTTTTAATGTTTTTTTCTGAATATTGATATTTAAACTCTTTACTCTGCTCCAGGCTTACACCATTCTTACATCAAACAAAGGGATTGATGGCAAAGACATGTCAAGTTTTTTTCAAATGCACAGACGTTCTCTGTTTTAATGACAGCTATCCCATCACTGGATGCTTGCTCTGAGGTATGCTTCTAGCAGTAGTTTTCAAGTGTTCATGAATCTCTTTAGAACTAAACTTCTAAAACTGTTTCCCCTTCTATTCCTCTGCTCATTGCATAATTGGCTAGTTTCTTTGACTTCAACATTTTAAATCATAAAAGTAATGGGAAACTAAAGGTGCTTCCATTCAGTCCCTCAATGTCAATTACAATACATTCTTTTTAGTTCCTTTGCTTGACTTATCCTTTTTTGATCCAATCATTTAATCCTGACTTTTGGGTTTCTGTTCTTTTGCAATGTAACAACATGTATTTTAAAGGTTTCTCCCTCTCACAGAATCTTCAAACTTATGACAATGTTTCTTTTTCTGCTACATTAATATTCTTATTTTCATTTCTTTGCATATTTAATTTCAGTTAATTATTTTTTTGACTCACTCACGTAGCACCTTTCAGTATGACCTTGAACTAAAACCTGTGATTTACCTGGTCCTGCACACCACCACATAAAGCTCTGCTTACTCTGTAGGTGGTTGCAAATGGAAAGGAATAGTCACAAGTTTAAGTTTTATAAAACCTTTTAAGAGATGACAGAAAAGTACCACGTCAAAGTCTGTGCCAAGATTTCTGCAATCCATTCATGCAACTACAACCCTTCTTCCCATTATTTCTTCATTATAAGATGAAGGTTTTAAAAATAAGTTCAAATTTATTCTTTTCTTATTCTTAGAAGATGAGTGAGTGAGTTTAAAGGTGATTTTGTACTTCAGCTTTATCTATGTGAATTGCAAATCCAAAAGTTTCATTTTAGTGTTCTTCCATTAATTCATTAGAATTGACACAGCCATGTGTTAGGTGTATGAACCATTCAAGAGGCCAGAGGACAACATCAAATGCCCTGTTCTATCATTCTCTCGTGAAGGGTTTCTCAGTTTGAAATTAGATTGGAAGCTTGAAAGTCCCAGTGGTTCTCCTGCCTTCACCCCAAATAATGTTGGGTCACATGTGCATGATCTGTTTTTATGGGTGTTAGGACAGATCTCCAGTCCACATGCTTGTACAGCAAGTACTCTTGACTACAGAGACACCATGTCCCCCACCAGTTATAACATTTCTTTCAAAGGACTTTTCAATAGACTTGGCTATATGTCTTATTACCTTAGCTCTGGAAATTGAGTGACAACTCTTATTTGATGCAACAGGTAGAAACAGCTCAGTGGGTAAAGAGAAAGCACACATTCTAGCAGTCCTTTCCTTCTTTCTTACCTTCTCTATGCCTGATTATATCCTGACCTCCACTGTCATCTGATCATATGACACATGTAAAATGTCTGAAGAGTTTCTTTGTTCCTTCAGAGTTGTGAAAAGGGAAGCTTGTATAGCATCCTGTTAAATTAAATCTCGCCATTTATATTTTCAGCCATAGATATGCTAATAATTACAGGCATATTCTGTGATTATTCAGCATCCTACCAGCAAAGCTTCTTTCAACAATTTCTGAAGAAGTGGAAGAAGTCAAGACAGGATTTTATACAAGGCATATACCATCAGTGTAGCAAGTTAGCCTTCTGATTTTGAAGTTATTGCTCTTGCCTTTATACCAAGCTGATTGATGAAAATCATATGCAAATGTAATGTTCTTTTACCATTTGATTCCCTAAGAATTAGAATTCCTCTGGCAATTATCAGAAATACACATACACACAAATACACACATATATAGTATATATGTATTATCTCAAATTTAATTATATTAAAATATTTACAACATTTAGAACAATTCATGTTTTCTTGTCAACTTTTAGGTTTATATAATAGTTTCATTAAAGAATGTCTTATTTTTATGTCAATTTGTTCCCAGATTTTAAAAAATCATCTAGAAAAAAAATTCTCTAACTCAATGAGAATCTCCAACTCATTTTTTTGTGTGAATGTAAAAAATTATATAAATCTGATTCACTGGCAGTTAAGTCACAATAAATATTATTTGTTAGTTTCTACAAATCATAATAGTGGGATATTATTACTATCAGCTTCAGCATCAACACAGAAATGGCTGAATAAATACTTCACATTCATTAATAATAGCCAAATGCTTTCTGCATTGCCTTACACTCAAACTGAAATTTTTACAAAACAGTGAATTCCAAACTATCTTAAATAGACCAAGTGTTAGGATTCTATTTCTTATCAACAGTAATTTAAATACTTATTCTTTCTTAGGTCAGCTTTTCATATTTATTTTTATATGCTCTTTTCCATTAAGGCACCCAAGGTTTACAAGTTGTGGACTCATGTATTTTTTACTGATATATTTAATATTATTTATCTCATTACATTTTCATTGCTTATTTAAACTGAGTTTCCTCCTGTGTTAGCTCCAGTATTAGCAATAGTTAATCCTTTCCTGTCCTTCAGATACATCGTATGAAATGACTGTGCTTGTCTCTTGGGGGAGAAAAGTGATTCTTTTCAATGAATAAAATCCTAGATTTCCCAAGTTGACCAGTGAAGCTAACCTGCTGGGGGCTAACAGGGTAGAGACAGGTGGTGACCACAAGCAGAGCATTTAAACTTTTACAACAGCTCTTCAGAAGAGTAAAAGAAATTAAATTTTTGAAGGTCACATCTGGACACTATAACTTCCAGGCAAGCTGTACATCTTTTCACACCACTGGGACTCCAAATAGTATTGCAACATGGAGACAAATCAGCTCTTTTCTCCTGGATATAGTTTACTATCACACTATGTCTTAATACTACTTGCTTTATAAGATTATGCATTCAATAGTAGTACATTTCAGTTTGAAACATTGCTTTTCACTTTCAATCAGACAATAGCACATCATAATTATGATTATTGATGTTTGCCTTTAAAATAGCTAATCTGTTAATTCTCAAGCAATGAAAATAGTACCTAAAACTGGTAAAAAATTCCCAGTGTTGCTGTGCAGAATATAACCTACTAGCAAGATCTGTTTCTTTTTATTCACTTATAATTCTGGTGTCATAGGACTTCAAATATTTAATAGAAATCAGGACATCTTGACTACATTGTTTCTACTTTTGAGTTATTGGGGAACAATTCTGAATGTACCCCACTTTTGTATTATAGTGCACTGTGTTCAATTGTTCTACAACTTTGAACTAGTCAGCAACTCTGCTATTCAGTGTATAAATGCAGAATACTAGACTCTATTAATTGGAGTACTGATTGTTAAATTGTTTTTAACATTGAAAATATTTTAATTTTAATGATATGACATTGTTTCATTCAATTGTTTGTTGCTATTCATTGTATACAGTATGTCAATCTTATGGTTAAAAATTGATACCGGTATAATTTCAGTTAGTTTTAATTTATTGTGTTAGATACATTATGTCTCACTAACAGAAAAATGAACGCCAACAGTTCCATAGTAAGGGTCAAACTTTAAGAATATTTTTGAGAAATTTTCATATGCACACAAAAGGAGTTTATGGCCTTGCCCATTCTATCCCCCTCCCTTCCCTCCTTTCTCCCTCAACTTCTCTTCCCTTAACAATCTAAGAAACTAATACACTATCCAATAGAGATACAAATTTTCATCATCGTAAATTATCCATTTAGAAAGATAAATGACAAAGAACAATTTCTAGATGTCTTTTCATTATAATAATATTTAAGAACATTTAATGACTTTATAATAGTAGTTTAAAATACTATTTAAAAGAAAATAAGATAATCTACAGTGAAATGACTTAATGTTTACTGTTGGAACCTCAAATACTAAGAGAGAGCCTCAAGGGCTTGTCAGTAGATTGTGAACTATCAATAAATAAATGTCAATTTTTTAATCATTCTAAGAACTTAACATTTAAGTTATCACTTTCAATTCAGACTCCTATACTTGTCATTTTAATGTCTCTGATTTTACCTATGACATGATAGCATCAAATATAAGTTATTTTTAGATGATATGACATAATACATAAAATAATATTTCATGATCACTGGAAATTGATATTTTCTAAAATATTTAGAACATTCCAAAGACAGAATGACAATATTTTAGCATTCTTTTGAATAACAGTAATTTTGTAAATACAGATTAAAATGATTTATATTCATGAATAATTTAACAAGGATTACCCCCGGAAGAAGAATATTAGATTTTGAAACATTTTATTATAGACTGATGAAACTGCTTTATATCTATGAGGCTGATAGAAATTTGGCCCTAAATTACAGTCCAGCATAATAAAGCAGTTCTCCCCATTGATGTTGTCATAATATTTCAAATTCTCATGAAAGTATCGATTAAACTTCTGATTTGTTCTATTTCTCTCTTTCATTTAAAGCATTAGGTTATGTATAAGATATGATGAGATGGCACTTGGCTAATATTTTAATTTCATTTCTTTTCCAGGTTATTTAAAGAAAATATTGACTCATTCAGAAAAACACTGGATTCTTTCTCTTATGTTTTGTGTTACTTTGTTAATGCTAAAGGAGGTTAATTAAAAAACTACAATGCATATGATGGTTAAAAAATTTAATGTGAAGTGTTATTTTTAATGACATGATATACCTAAATGGTATCATAAGTAAAATTTACTTCCCCTCACGATAGATTAGAACAAGGGATGAGGATGTTTTATAACTGGATGCACAGTCTAATTCAGGGCAGCTTGTAACAAGAGCACTTCTGAGCAAAGAGGAAAAACGTGGCCCATTATTGAAGTTAGTGATGTAAGAAAAATCTCCTGATCATGAAAGGAAGATTTATCTCAATTTACACTTTTCCTCCAGTCGCATGTCTTGCATCTTTTTTATCTCTTTGCAACAATATAAACATTACTTCTGAAGGGAAGGAATCAATATAGGAGAAGTTGAATTTATTCAGATTCATCTAGTGCATGTTTACAGGCAAATCACAAGGCATATAACACAGAAGTCATTTGTAAGAATCATTGATATATTCCATGCTGTAAATTGATGAAAAATACCCCTGTTAAAAAATGCTTATTCGGTTTGAAATGTGCATAGTGAATGCAGAATGAAAAGACAATGCTGCAAAGAAGGCATTTCCTATTAATAAATACTGGCAGCTGAAAATACCCTGATTGTCATATTAGGCTCATCAACACAGTATCTGAGACTCTAAGAGACTCTATTCTTTCCTTTACAAAATTCTTCTTTTGCTTTTATTCACTGTGAGGTGTAAAGAATATGTTCAAATTGCTTACTAATAGGATTATAGATTTGCATTTTTCATTATTCAGATTAATATTTGTACTGCCTAAGTATGTTCCTATTGTTCAGCTTTCTCGAGAGTTTATATCAGGGTTACAGAAAGTTAAGAATATGTCTCAGACATGAAACTATCATGTTTTTCTGTATTGATATTAGATACTTTGTTGCAAGAGCATTATTATTTGATATTCACACTCATGTCACTAAAAATTTTTAGAAAAATTATATAGCAGCATTCGCTTGCTATCAAAAAGTAACTCCATTTAGCTTATATTCTGTCATGAAATTTATTTCTAAAACATATCACTACTTTTTTTTCTGTGTTTTTTTTTTTTTATTTCCACTCATACAAACTTAACAGGTATACCGGTCTCCTCCCTCCCTCCAACCTCCCACCGCCCTATGCCCCCTTCCTCCCCATTCCCCGTTCCTCCCTCTCCCATCCCCAGAGCATCCTTTAATGTACATGCCAAACTCTCCTCTGGATCCTCCTCTCCGATGAGATGCAAGGACCCAATGGCATTTCCCAGAACCCTTTCCTGTGTTCCCCTTAAGCATAGAAACACTACTGTGGCTGTCAATCCCTTGCCTCCAAGGATCCTAGTGCCTTTAGCAAATGGTAGACTTTGTGGGGTCAATAGTGTGTTGGACATTGTGCAGGGCATGCAAAGTGCAATTATGATTGCTTCAGCCCTAACTTGTGTCACACCACTACTTTTATATACCATTGTTAAACTACACTAATGACACACATGTCCATAGATGATGTAAGTTTATCATATACTCTTTAAAATTTATTCATAAAGTGAAAATTTAAAAATAATTTCTGAGTTTTTTACCTGTACTACCTTATAATACTTAACACATATTTTGCTTATTGTAGTCAGAATGGAAAATGCATCTTTCTAAACACAAATGTTAAATACAAAATGGTTTTTAAAATGTTAGATACAAAATGGTTTTTAAAAGGCTGGAGAGGTGGCTCAGGGGTTAAGCGTCTGCCTTGCAGGCAGAAGGTCCTAAGTTCGGATCCTAGACCCCACGTATAGACGCCAGGCGGAAGCGGGGGCAGCCTGCGTTTCTGGTCCTGGTAGGGCCGAACCTGTGAATCTTGGGGCAGAGTAAACAAGGAGGAGGTGGAGGCGGTCCATGGTGGTTCCCGAATTCGTCCGTGGTTCTACACACACACACATATACATATATACACACACGCGCACACGCATACATACACAATTGAATAAATAATAAATAATTTAAAAAATTTAAAAGATACTGAAAACATTATAAAAAGTGGTTATTGTTCACAATGTATGTCCTTTGAAACCATCAAAGTATTTCAAACCCACTATTTTCCCCCCTAAAGTTAACATTCTGTGGTATTTTAAAATTAGCACAAACTTTTAGTGATTTCTCAGTTGTTTTATATGAACGACTAAGTTATGTATGTCTTGTTCTTTTCCATGTACCAAATGTTATGTTACTCTAGCTAAAGATTTGCCAGTCATTGAAAGCTCCACTTGAGCACTTGAAACTTGCCCAGGAATCATTTGCCAGATGTTCCCAGAAGAGGTATTTTTCTTTATGAGCTACCCACTGACTATCTTATATTTCTTTAAACTTACAGATTTGTGCCTCATTACCAGATCTAAAGTTTCCTGAGATCAGGGTATGAATAGGATTTATTGTATTTAATTTAATGCAAGATTAATGGAGAAGTTTTTAGACTAATTTGAAAACAAGTTTTTCATTTAAAATAACATGGTAATCATGTAAATAAGAATGGGTAAAGAAAGAAGAAAATAATGAGTGAAAGGAAAAAAAGAGAGAAAAGTACCCTGAGAAATGTGAACAATGTAACTTTAAACTGAAAGATATAAATACTAATATTTTAGGAATGTTTTAGAAATAAATATTCATATTAGAACACAATAAGAGACTCAAATGTACATTCCTAGATTCATGTAAAATGTGGTTGCAAACTTTATCCAAGAACTGCACAAAAATCTCAGAACAACAGTAAGACAAAATGAAATCATGGTGATTTCAAGAAACATAAATTGATTTTCCTAAGATAATGGTTATCTCTGTATCGTTTAGATCTATACTAACAATCTCTGAAATATCATACTGAATGAATACAATGAAAGGTACAGCTTTCCTTTTGAATTACAGGAAAATATCACTTAAACTGTAATATGGCAGGAAATTACTTATATAAATATCTAAATGAAACTTTACATTTGCAACTTGATTTCTAAGCACATTTTTAGTATTTCATAATGCCAATGTTCATAGTAAAACTACCTGAAAACATATAGAAATATTAGAAATATAAATAACTGTAAGAAACATGCAAAGTAAGAACTTAAAAGTATAATTGTAAATCATGGGCATAATATTAGAATTCAAAAATGTCTTTTAAATGGAAAATCTTGGTACAGGACTGAATAACTCAAATGTTACATTATTTGGAAATATTTGGCTATGAAAGCAACTCAAATAAAGCTATTATACCTGCTAAACAGTTTCTACCCTTCACTCTATAAAATATTGTTCAATTTGCAAACTGTGGTCATCAAATTCTAGTTTTCTTATAACTGTTTCCATTCATTAAAAGAAAGAAAATATCTAGATCTGTCTGTGTTGATCTTTAAAACACAAAGAAGCATTAAAATAAAAACAGATAAAAGTAACCTGAGATTATGACTAAGACTCTAAGACTCTAATACATCAAATCAATGGGTTCTATGGTGTGAGATAATTGTTTCTGATATACTCCTGGGAGTGTTAGTTGGAATTTTCTATAAAATATGGTGTTAAAGAATCTCATGGAATTCATGAAATTGTCTATGTACCTAACGTAGATAAGTTTTATATAAAAATAGGAAAATAATGTATCTTCAACATTTTTATTGCAAAACCATATCTTGTGTTTGTACAATCATATAATTAACTCAAATGAGAATATATGAATAGTGTCAAACATTAACATATCTTTTATTAAAAAAAAGCAAACCCTTTGTTAACTAAAAAGAAAAATCACATCCAACTTGGTCTCTACAGTCCTAAATCATAGTGAAGCAAACTGATTGAGATAGAAATTTGGAAGTTATCTAGTTATGTTGATAACATTAATTTTGTTTTAATGTTAAAAAATGTTGCATGATTTAACAGGATAAGTGTCTTTTTATGCAATTTCAAATATTTTAAGCTTTGAGACAGACAAGAATTCAATGAAACATAATAATCATAAAATATGATAATTTTGTAGATAAAATAGATTTAAAATATAATTTGCATAGCTTGTTGCAATTACTTAAAATTGAAATAATTGCTGTATGAAAACTCTTCTTAGCTATCACCTATTTTGGTAATTCAAGTGCAAGTGAAGGTAAAATATTGAAGAATATTATGGAAGATGGCATTTAATAGTATTTAGGTATTTGTTGTCTTTATCCTTTATTTAGAAATTAGTTTAAGTTTCAAGAGAAAAAGGCTAGGAAGTAAAAATAAAAAATGAATCAAGTTTTTTTTCTTGTAATGTTTAGCAAAACATTTACCCAAGGACTTTATCAAGAATTAAATAGTTGAAGATGTTTTGTCATTTTTCAACATAAAATTTAAGTTTATTTCTTATGAAGAAACTTTCTCTGTGCTTATGTAAGAAAAAGCAACATTTTATCATTTTTTTCTTCTACATAACATGTGAAATGTATTTAAGTTCCTTAGTCTAAGGAACTTTAGTTTATTATATTTTCGTTGTTACACCAAACAATATCTTAGTGTTATAGAAATAATAAACTTAGTGTTAAGAAAAAATAAACTTTATAAAGAATCTTATGGAATGGACTATATGTACAAATGTTCTGTTGCAGGGGAATCTGGTTAGGAAGTTATAGAGTTTTCTTTTGGACTGCATGCTAACTAATATAAAGTATGAAGTCAACCTTTTTATATAACAAAGAGAAACTGAAAGAAATGGGGGAAATAATTCCATTAACCATAGCCTCCAAAAACTAAAAATAAAAAGATTGAATTAACCTAAAAAGTGAAAAAAAGCATCTATAAGGAAGACTTCAAAACATTAAATTAGTTTTTTTAACCAGTGCTCAAATTGAAAGTACTTTTTCTTATCATCAGAGATACCCAAATGAATTAAGAATTTACAGTTGGTAAGTTTGATGACTATAGAAAATTATTTAAATCTTCTTTGAAAGATCAACAACATTTCACATTCTTTTGGCAATACATATAAACGTAGACTTCAGAAGAATTTAAAGACTTTTTCAGTTATACAATGAAAATGAAATCTATATTTCTTCAGTAGGAATCAGTAAGACCAGAGATTTCAATTTTGTTCTTGTCCAAACCTGGTGATATGTTGGTATTTTCATCAGCAGCCAGTGAGAGTGATTCGCAGCAACCTGAAGCCTTATAATCATTTGGTTAGGCACCAGCATGCTGCAGCTACTGTGCTGCCAGATAGCATGTCTGATATGATATGTGCAAGAAATTCATTTTGAGTTATAATGGTTCCAAGTTGTGATAGGTTTTAATAGGACCTGATCCCATCATAAATTGAGGAACATTGATATTTTACACTGAATTAATTATGGTTTCAGAATACGTTGTAATAAAATTACATCTGATTAAATTTAAATTATGATCTGATCTTCTAAATTATCACTGAAAGTGTTTTCAACATAGAATCACTGGGGATTTATGTATCTTCAGAGTAACTTCAAATCACTTGCAAAATGCCATTTAGCACAACTTCAACCCACATTTACAAATAAAATATTAATCATGAATTTTAGCAACTTTTTAAGAAATGTATATATTTTATTTATGTTTTTCTTTAAATGGATACTTCAGTTATAAAGCTAACTGTAGCTTTTGAAAATCACTAGTAGCACTTTACAGTCCTAAGTATACAAGTTGAAAACTGTGCATTAGCTTCTCTTAGACTTAGACTCTCTAAAAAGTGTAATTGTCATTCTTTCTATTTCTAACATGAACAATGGTTTCATTCTCCAGATGTTCAAAATGTCAAATTTCATAACTACTTAATATTATCAACATCATTTGACTTTTCAAAATTCTCTGTGTCTTAGAATACTTATTTAGCTTTTTGAAACAATAGCAAATTTCTTAACCTACAGAATAAATGCAACGTGGCATCAATATGGTTTAAAAACTGACTTTCTGCATAAGGCACCCAATGCAGATGGAAGGAAGCACGTTCAGAATGTGGAAATCTAATTCTTCACTCAGGAATCTACTTCAAGCTAATGTTTCCTTTCTTTCCTTTCTTCAAACCAGCTGTGTGTGCCAGGAGAACTTCATAAAGTTTAATTGATCCCCACAAAAGTTTTCTGGTGTTGAAAGCAAGGTGGGATGGATTGGAGATTGCAATTAGAACTCTGCTGGCTTTTATTTTGCTTTCATCCAAGCAGGTAGTCTCACCACCTTTGTGTTTTAAATATCAACTTGGAGAGGCAGAATTAAGATCAACACATTGGACAGCAGAACCAACTGATCTTATGTGGGAATAAAATCAACACTCCAGTGTTTTAAGTGAGACTTTCCTTTCAAAAATTCACTTGAATATATCAGGAGAAACTTTTATACTCAGCGCCAAATGACCTTTTCAATAAAGCATTGACCACGCTGTGTGAGTTTCTCTTTTGTTAATAGGAATCAAGCAGCTAAATAATGCAATTGACCTGAGAAAGTGACTCGGAGCTATCTAGAAATAGATTTCCAATTTGTTTCTGAAAGCAAAGAATCTGGATTTATTTTTAACACCATCATTTTTTATTTTACTCTCTATGATGCATCAGATTAAATTAGATATCAAATATCTTTTATTTTCGAGGTGTGTAAAGTTCTTGGGCCAATAGCATGCTGAAATTTCATGGAACAATAGGAAATACTTGAGAATAGATGTTTTGTTAATTGTTAGAACTCGCTTTGATTACCTTATCAGGTAGAAATAGTACATTGACAAAAGTTTATAAAATTTCAATACAGTTCATTTACAGCCCTTAACGTGAATCTAACGTGAGCTAGCCACAAATATTTATAATGGCACTTACTACTTTTTAAATGTGTTTTGTGATCAATAAGACAATGAAAGAAGAGTGAGCAATTTATCTTGAAAAATGTAGAACACTCACCTGCATTTATCATTTCCAAATACATATGAAATGAACTCGGGTAAATTAGCAAATGAATCACAACTATCACTAATATACAGTGAGGTTTTCAAGGAACTAGGTTAAGAGTCAGCACAGAAATTGTGACAAATCTGTATTTCGTGTGCTATCTTTTCTAACAGATTTTTTAAAATTTTCTCATCATCTCATAGCTATTTTTTCTTAGAAAAGGCCGTAATAAGACAACAAATTGATCTTTCAAAATGAAATTAGGTACATGATCCAATAAAAATTTCCACGAACTGTATTTTACATACAACCCCCAACCTGATTCAGGACCTAAAGAATCCAGAGAAAAGGTTGGCCAATTAGAGGTATTTTTTTTTTCAAACAAGCTTATTTCAAACTTACATTTTTTGGTATTCATTTATATAAATTAGTAGTGCTGTAGAACTAGTATTTTTTCACATGTTAAATGTGAATTTTATTGGTTGCTAAGAACTTCCTGTGTTGCAGGATTTTATTTCTGGGCATTTTAGCATGTTTGCACATTTTTGTTTTAGCGTTATATTTTCAAGAAACACGCCTCATTTTTTCTCCATGTTAGCAGCCTACAAATATGAAGAAATGAAGTCAGTATTGATTTACAACACAGATAATTATGGATGAATGTGTGAGAAAGATTTCTAATAGAATTCTGTCAATCAATTCCAAACCCCACTTTCTCATTATGTGTTTGCTGAAACTATATGATGGAATTTGTCTGGTGACATTTCAGGGATAGTGACTTTGATTTCAAAGGAAATGTTTCAGGTTCATTTCATTACCTTAGAAAAGTAAAAGCAAATTTGCCTTATAAAAAGCAATTACTTCTTAGCTGACCAGGGCACAATAGCAATATATAGAGATTTCTCATTCCACTATTCAAATCCTGAACCAGCAAACTAATGTTTGATTTTGCTTTAAGCCAATTTTACCATGTTTGAATTGCAAAAGCATTTAATCTTCATAAAGCAGGTTATTATAATGGAGATCATATTGTATTGGTGTGGAGTACTAGCTAGGAGATAATAGGTATTGGCATTTTGTAGTATTTATGACATTTAAGAAATATTCTCTAGAAAATATTTTTGAACAATTTAAAAAATGCACAGAGCCTTTTTAAAATTGAAAATGCTTTATTTATTTCTGAAACCATACTTTTATTTCAAGTTTAAATCATTCTTTGTTGTATTTTATTAGGTGATCATGAAATATTTCACCTGTATAATGAATACATACAGTGATTATTGTGAAAAAAATTGACTAAGCTTAACTAAATTTCTTCCTTATTTTTTGTAAAAATAATTTTCTTTTTCATAATAAAAGCATTCACATAAAATATATGTCACAAGTTAAATGATAATAGAGACCAGATGTTATTTGTTAGTAAGTGTTCATTAATATTTTATGTCTTGTCAAAAGTCAGATATATGAAAAACTTCCATAAAATAGCATGGGACTGAAAAACTTAAAACATTTGATTACTGAGAAGAAAGTTAAATATTATGTTACTAAAAATTTTTGTTTGATCTTGACTAACTATATCATAGATACTGCAAGGCACATGTAAATAGATGATAAAACCTCTTTCCCAGGATAAGTTTTAGGTGTGATAGTTAAGCATAATTTAGCCAGCTTTGATCATAGGATGTGTTATATTTTGAATTCAAACCAACCTAGATAGGCTCATTTGTAGGAGGTTTGCTTTTCCAGGACAACAATGTATCTGAAATAATTTGGATGATGACGACTCTGAACGCAGAGTGGGGTAATCTACTGATACGTTGTAAGTTTGATGGACTTTTAAGACTTTTTAGGAATTTAGGAGGTAGATGAAATGGTTGGTTCTTGGGAGGTTCCTTGGTGGTATGTGTCCTTATCTTGTTAAACCCCCTTTTCTTGTCTATATCAAAATGAGCACTTTTGTCTTAAGCGCTTGTTGACAAGATAATCTGTTCTCTCATCGATCTATGCCCAAAATCAATTTTGACAAAAGGCCAATTGAGATTCAAATAATTTATCATTTAGTATTATTTCCTCATGTGTTTTATAATAAAAATGGAAAGCTGGAAAACACATCATTGTCTTGATAATAGTATTACTGGCCTTTTTTTTTTACATGAATGATATTTCACATGTGCTTCTAGCTACCCAGTTACTTCTACTTATAAAAATAAACAGAAAATATCAGTTGAGGTAGCACTTTAAACTGGGGAGCTACATCAGTCATAAGAAACTGAATTAGGATATTTGAAATTTCGATTTTTCTCTATTTGTGTACCTGCCATGTGTAATTGATATTAAATCCTCAAACCTTCACCATCACTTTAGAGAGATTACTTGCTTGATTTTTGTTCGTTGGAACCACGATTTATATGTTTGCAAACATCAGGAATGATTGTCTACAGAGGTCTGTGAAAGTGAACACTTGTGCCTTTATGTTCAGTGTCCCAGTAATAAAGGAGTCTTTTGGTTTTCATGGCCATTGCTAGCCTTTCAAACCACTTTAAGAGCTTAATCTCTTTTAACTGTTGAATGAAAACTGTAAACAACAATGGAGACCAAATCTCAAGTGTGGGTAAAGGGAAAATTGTTTACTCAATAGACAAGTTCTTTTTTCCTGAAAAAAGGAATGAAGACTGCATTGAAATACTAACTTCCAACCTTCACATTTGCTAAAAAAAATAAATAAATAAAAAATAAATACAAAAAACTTTCCTTTAGAATTTTACTGTTTTCATATTTGAAATAAAGTAATATGAAACAATTAGCATCCATATGCAACAGAAGCTTATCAAATATGACATGTTCATGATTTCAAAATGATATATTTTTCAAATTTAAGATACTTCTGTACAGAAATACATTGTGTTTCATCTAATTGCCACTCATTTTTTAAATGTCTCTTCAAAGATCAAGATCTGTAGAAGTTTTTAAAGAGTGAACTTAACCAAATTAAGAATTCTAATAAGATACTGAACTTTGTGAAGAATTGTACTCATTAAAACTGAAATAAAACTTTAGGGTTTGAAGAGAAAATTTTCAAGCTAACATTATATAAACTAGAACGCTTTCACAGAAAATTATATGGAAAACTGAAAATACATAGAATAAGAAACCCTTTGCAACAAATTATTGGTTATATAAGAGAACTTTATGAGCAGTTATAATTTATAAAATGAAAAATGAATTAAAGGAATGAAACATGAAACTCATTTTATTTCTTTTTATTCTTAAAATAAGAGATTGCATATTACAATCCATTCTCAAATTTATATATGTTGTCAAGGATTACCTTAACTTTGTATGAAGCCCAGAGCTATGTGTATACTGGGAGATTGCTTTACCAACTGAACCCAATAGTCTTCCCTCAAAATTAGTTTCTTCACATAGATTCTCTGCTATTTTATGTTGAAAATTTGGTTACAACCATTATTAAATTATTATATGAACATAAACCTAACCCTTTCAATGACTTGAAAAAGCATCATATAAATTCACACACACACACACACACACAAACACACACACACACTGTCATAGTTAGGCACAAGTGTCAACTTGACAGTTGAGGGTTTTGAACTCTGGGCACATTTGTAGAGAATTAGCAGTTGGGTTAAGCCTAGAATAAACCTGAAGGAGGTTGTCTAGTTGATGGGGTAGATCCAGCCCATGGTGGGTAGGACTAAGCCCTGAACAGGTGACTAAAATACAGAGAGGAAGTTGGCACCTTTGTGGATACTGGGCCAGACATGCTAGTCTGGCAAGTAAGTATTGCCCTTCTCTCAGCCGTTATATAGAAATGGTGTGGCCAGTTCCCTCAGCCCTGGTGTTGGTGCATGGTCTCTCCTGTCAAGCTGGACTGTCCCCTTAAGCCATTTGATGGTGATTTATCAGCAACTATTTAGGCAGTCTGCAACACACACACACACACACACACACACACACACACACACACACACACACACATACACACACATGGAGGGGGGGGAGAGAGAGAGAGAGAGAGAATCTTTCCTTTAAGATCTGAAGTTTTTTTACCTTCTTGATTACTGATATATTCCCATTTCAAGAAAGTTGGCTAGCTCTTTTAATTAGAACACATTTGATGATTGTCAGAAAGAGCCTAACTTTGTGGATCAGTAGGAGTAGGAACAAATTACAAAACTCTGAAATACACATACATGATGTGATGCAGGGGATAGGAACATAGCACTTCAATATGTTCTATATTACCATAATAACCATTTAACGTGGATTCAAATGACACTCAACAGATGTAGGCACCAGTTTTATACAACTTCCATTGCCTAACTAAAATGAGAAATTTCTGACAAAATGAGGAGGATCTTAAGTCCCTCTTTCAGAACTTAGTCATGAAAAAGATAGAAAGTTCACATCCAGACGCACCTAACCTTTAAGAACAAAGCCTTCATTAGTCCCACTGATCTATTCGCTACCATGAAATTTTGCTTCCACAGAAGCCCAAGTGTATCTTACTACTTCTCTAGAAATGCATTGTCCATTGCTAAGATTTGAATGAAATTCAAGTTATAGCTGCTCCTTGGAGCTAATGTTCACTGAAATTTATGCTGATGAGTTGTAGGGGAGGAAGTACTCTAAAATCATGTTCTATATTTCATCCATTTGCATGTGGCTGGTTCACATTATAAACGTCAAGGGAGATAACATGTTCAATTTGTCCTTTTATATGATTGTCTTGTTCATCATTACTGATAAAATAATTCATAGAATTCTTTGATCATATTATACAAAGTAGTTGAAGTCAGGATAAATAAGTTCAGTATTATAAGAAAAGTAATAACAGCAAGAAAAGTCTCAATTCCCTTGAATTCTTTGTTTCTATTACACCACGTCTCCGATTGTACCACATAGGCAGTCTTTTTTCTAGTTTAAAAATGAAAGCAAAGTTGAATCCAATAGAGAAAAAGGATATAATAAAGCCAGCTTCAGAGAAAATTAATATTTTGGCTAGATCTCCAATTTCAGAATGTTTCAAGTATAAAATAGATACCTATAGGGGCTCTTTCTTTCTTGGTAGCTTTCATAATAACTCTATAAAATATTAGGTCTATACCCTGCTGATAGTATAATAGACTTTTGCAGCACCATTGTGTTGTTTCAAAGAAATGCTGTCTCTTTTGATTCTCTAAGAAATCAAAACAACTGTTTCCTTAGTTTCATTATTTGTCCTATGGAGTTGTTGAAGCTCTAAAGCATATTAACTTGCTTTCACTTTCATGAGTAATGAATGTGCACCGAGGTACTGAGGGATTCTATATATGTGAACAAAAATAATAATTTATATAATTCAGTGTGGCATTTTATTAGTTGATCATATCTTTGTAATTACAAACAATACAATGTTGAATAAATTTGTAGTAAAAATTAGCTGAATTTTGGAGATATTGTCTAATCTGAAACTCATAAACAAGAATATAGATAAGAGTTATAACAGCATATTTTATGGAAGGATGATAATGAGGCATTTAATATGAGAAAAGAAGTTTAATGAAAAATACACATGAATATATAAAAGTTAAAAATTAGGCAAATATATTTTCAAAATATATTTCAAAGCAACAAATTACTGTATCTGGAGCTAAATTTGCCTTGCAGTATCAAGCATAGTAATACTGATAGAGTGTCTTGGGCTTCTTTAAACTATTTTTTTTTACTTAATTTAATTATTGCATTTGGATTTCAATAAACACAGACATTGTAGCTTCAATTTGGAATTTACATAAAATGAATTTCATCTTGTTCTTTTCATAGTGAATCTCCATAGTTACTTCTTTGAATAGATTTATTATAGATCATCCATATTTAAACTGTATTAAATTAATGAGTATTAAAATATGAGTATAACTCGAACTATTATTGAACTTAAGAAAATGAATTAATGTAATACTTCAAGATGATCAGAGATACTTTTACAGAGCATGCTTGCCTGTTCATATATTCTATTGCCATCTGCTTTAAAAAATTGAAATGGAATCGTATAGTATATATTATCATTTGGTTTCTGCCATAATTTGGTGTATTAGATACTAAATGTCCTCTGAGGAAATCTACACTGACTTGATCCCATAGTTGGTAAGCAGAATCTTTGAAAGAAAATTTTAAATCCAAGAACTAGGAACTAATTTTGCATCATAGCATTACCAGATTTGTACTTTGAAAGCATTATTGGGAGGTTTTCTATAATTTACTAGGATGTGTTGTAAGGCAGGATGTGGGACCTGCTGAAAGAAGCAGACTACAACAGCCATGCCAAGGGATGTGGCATTGTGTCCTTGGCCCTTTCTTGTTCCTCATCCTTTCTGTGAAGCTGCTGTGATATCAGCAGTTTTCCTGCATGATTTCCTTCCTGACACTTTTGCCTTGCAAACCCAAGAGCCACAGACCCAGCTGAGCTCATACTGAAATTTCAGAAAACATGGACCAAGCTAAATGTTTACGTTTTTCTTCTCCAAAATTTTTCTTTCTGGTAATTGTCCCATCAATAAAATGCCTGAAAAACATAACATGAATTCCTAAGATTTCAGATAATCACCCAAATTCTTTTCTATGAATTTGGACCGTTATCCTCAAAGATGCAGTTTTAAACACTGGTTGAATGTGGAAAACTCAAGAGATAAATATTTTGAAAGCATAATACTGGAAAATAATTAAAATTAGGCAAAATTATATTTACATGATGAAAAGGTATTTACTTGAGAGACATAAACAGAATACTTCATATGCCACTAAATAAGATTAAATACATACCGATAATAGGATTTCACAAGCACAAGCAGCTAATTATAATAATAATGATCCCACAAGAATAATCATTGTGAGCACAAAAAGTAGACTTATGTGTGGTGGGGAGATGACTCAGGATATAAAGCCTTTGCCTAGCAAGCAAAAAGACTTGAGTTCTGATCCCCAGCTCCCATATACCAATGCTAGGCAGATATAGTCTTGGCCTCTAATTATGGACCTGGAAGGAGGAGTCTAGGAAATTCCAGAGTAAAGAAACAAGGATATAGAGTAATTTGTGATGATTCCTGGTGTCACAATTTGAGCCTTTAGAGATGTATATACTTAATTGTTTTCTTCTTTACACACACACACAAACACAATACACACATGCACACAAACAAACCCAAACAACAATGCATATGACAAATTTTTTGAAAAAATGAAGGTCTAAATTTAAATTATATTTGCAGACTTGTTAATATATACATCCAAGATTACAACTTCAGACAGCAGAAATAATATTTTGGACAACTTAAGTCCTTGGTTAAAGCATCTTATATTTTATACAAGAAGTCTCATGCTGAAGCAGCCAATGGAAAAAGAGAAAAGTGTCAAAATCTGATGCATTTATTTTATGAGAAAACTTCAATATTTTGAGCAAATTCAGACTTTTCAATCAAAGTAATATTAAATTTTAAAAAAACTCTTAAAGACATCGCAAACTCTGTGATGTGCTTTCCTTCTTTTTATAGTTCTAGTATTCAAAATTCTATTATTGTATACTACATAATAGCAGACTATAAAGAAACCATAATGAGGACATAGTAAAAAATTTAAATTGAAATCAAGAGAAAAAAGCTAAGAAAAATTGTGTATAACACTCACTCAATGTGTAAATGGCACTTTATTTTTATTCATTTTAATATAATTGGTTGTATAGCAACATGATGATTTCCTATTATCTAATTTTCCATATTATGAGCCAAGTCCTGCAGTTTTATTTTCCTTAAAATTTTAAAATTGTGTGTGCATGTGTGTGTGTGTGTGTGCGCACATGCACACACACGTGTGTACATTCATTCATGCCACGGCATATGTGCAGAGGTCTAAGTACATCTTATTGGATTTAGTACTTCATGCATTCTAGGGATTGAACTCAGATCACTGGGCTGCTATAACAAGTACTGTACTATGCCCATCTAAAAATGTGTAAGTCTGACATGTATTTCATGTTTCTTTCAACCTTCTTGTCTTTCAGTCACTCATCATTACTCATTAAATAATGCTTACATCATCATGGGCATTTTTTTGTGTCATGGAAGTAACCCTAAACTATTCTAAATTCTTTTCATAAGTCATTTCTAAAGAACTACAAAGTGCATGTCAACTACTAGCCGTTCTAGTTTTCTGGTACCAGATTTCCATATTAGCTACTTTTGAGTAAGTGAACACAAAGTCTGACTAAAACAGCATAAGGGAGAAAACTGATATTTTGGTTCCTGGTATCAGTCACAGTGGGATGGAAATCATGTGGACATAGCTCCTATCAGAGTTTGTTTGATCACAAAGAACTAGAAAGTCAACTGGAAGGAGGCAGTTCTGGCATGACTTTAGGTTCATAACCTGCATCCACAAACCAGGCATCTCGTAAAAATTTACAATCTCTCAAAATGACATTAACAGTTGACATTAATACTGAAATAAGCCTGGAACCAAAAATTTACATGAAAATGATAACGTGATAAAATATTGTTTGTTTCAAAGGATATATATTTTAATGCACAAACTTTTTAATTGTTGCTATGTCTAGATCTGATTTTTTTTACTGTATGTCAGACCTATGACTTTGATTTTATTTTCAAATAATTGCAAATTATTCTAATGCAATGAATGTTTTGCTTTATGTTTTATTAAGGGTTTTATAATTGTAGCTATTGTATTTAGATCTTTCATATGTACTCATTACATCTTGAATGTGGTGTGAAGGAAAGGCCTGACTTCATCATGTTGGATATAAGTTGACAATTATATCAACATCTAATTTTGAAAAAAAAACTTTTTGCTCCATTGGATAGCTTTAATGGAATTTGAAATGTCATGTACCATGTAAATGCTTTGTTTTTCTCCAGAATATTATTATTGGTTTCAGTGTTTCTATTTGTATAAATTTTGCCAGAATTCCATTATTGTGCTTGATTCTTTTAAAGTTGACTTATATCACAATCTTCCTAAAAGTTGAAGGAGGACTGGAAGGATGGCTCAGGGATTGAGTCTCTGCATGTCAAGAAGAAAGACCTAAATTCTGATCCTGGTTCCCAGGAACACCAGGAGCAAATGGCAGCAATGTGCACATCCAGCTCTTGAGGGCAGAGCCTCGTTAACCCCAGAGCTAAGCAAAAAGGAGGAGGAGCTATCCAGAATGAATCCCAAAGTCACCCTTGGACCTCCACAAGCACACACAGTGCCCTCTTCTACAGACACACACACATGAAAAGAAGTTTTTTTATATTTGTTCTATCCCAGGGCTTGATCAGTAATAGCTAATAAAGTCCTATGTCATTTTTTCTTTCTATTGGAATGAAATGTGAAGGATCTGAGTAGATACGAAAATTACATATTAGAAAAAATAATGAATATATTATTTTTTACCAGCATGATTGTAAATCTAACCTCTCTAGATGCAAATGAGTAATTTGAAACAATACTTCACTAAAAAATAGTTCATTGATTATTTCTCTCCATGTGAATCAAATGTGTTCATATTTTTTCAAATTTATATTGAAGCCTACTCCTTTGAAGCCAAATGAAATGCAAAGAAGAGTTAGAATATACAGATATGATTCTGTGAATTTTCTTTTACTGGGCACAAAAAACTGACTTAATCAGTTATTACCATAAGAGAAGAGAATTAAATTCTAAAATTTATAAAATTGACAACTAAAAATTTTGAGAATTTTATGTGAGATTAAGAGCAAAACTTAGAGGGCATCCTCTTTTAGGAATAGTGCCTACTATTTGAAAAGATTCTAGATTCACTTAAAAAAGAAAACTATAGGCCAATCTCTCTGATGAACACAGATGCAAAGATTCTCAACAAAGTCTTAGCAAATCGGATTCAAAAACATATCAAAAAGATCATTCACGGGGACCAAGTAGACTTTATCCCCGACACACAAGGTTGATTCAACATATGCAAATCAATAAATGTAATTCATCATATAAACCAGTCCAAAGTCCAAGACCACATGATACTCTCGGTAAATGCAGAAAAAACTTTTGACAAGATCCAACAGCCTTTTATGATCAAAACGCTAGAGACAGCAGGAATGGAAGGAACCTTTATCAATATAATGAAAGCTGTACACAACAAGCCCACAGCAAGGATTATGCTCAATGGGGAAAAACTAGAAGCAATCCCACTTCGATCAGTATCTAGACAAGGCTGTCCACTCTCACCACTTCTATTCAATATTGTACTTGAAGTCTTAGCTGAAAACATAAGACAAGAAAGGGGCATAAAAGGATTCATATCGGCAAGGAAGAAGTCGAGCTATCCCTATTTGCAGATGACATGATCTTATACCTCAGTGATTCCACAAACTCCACCAGGAAGCTCCTGGAACTAATTGAGAAGTTCAGCAGGGCGGCAGGATAAAAATAAATGTACAAAAATCAGTGGCCTTCCTATATGCCCAGAATGAAAGAAGTGAAAAAGCCTTGAGAGAAACAATCCCATTTACTATAGCCCCTAAAAAAATGAAATACCTTGGTATAAACCTAACCAAGGAGGTAAAAGACCTTTACAATGAAAACTTTAAAAACCTCAAGAAAGAAATTGCAGAAGACATCAGAAGGTGGAAAGACCTCCCATGTTCCTGGATTGGCAGAATCAACATCATAAAAATGACCATCCTACCAAAGGCAATATACAAATTCAATGCTATACCAATTAAAATCCTAAAGCAATTCTTTAAAGAAGTTGACCAAACAATCTCAAAATTCATATGGAGGCAAAAAATACCCAGGACAGCAAAAACAATCCTGAGTAACAAAAAAAAGGCTGGAGGTATCACCATACCAAACCTTAGTCTATACTACAAATCCATAGTTACAAAAACAGCCTGGTACTGGCTCCAAAATAGACACACAGATCAATGGATAAGGGTTGAAGACCCAGATATAAGCTAACAAAATTACAGCCATTTGGTCTTTGACAAAGGGGCCCAAAAAATCCAATGGAAAAAGAACAGTATCTTCAACAAACGGTGCTGGCAAAACTGGATCTCCACATGCAGAAGATTAAAACTGGATTCGTACTTGTCACCATGTACAAGACTTAATTCCAAATGGATCAAGGATCCTTGATATAAGGCCAGAGACTATAAAAACCATAGGTGAAAGGGTAGGGAACTCCCTCGAGCCGATTGGGCTAGGCCAACAGTTCCTAAACAGACATCCAATGGCACAGTCACTGCTATCAACTCTCAACAGTTAGGATCTTGTGAAATTAAAGAGCTTCTGTTCAGATAAAAAGATTGTAACATGAGCTCAAAGGCAACCCACAAAATGGGAGAAAATCTTCACTAACCACACATCTGATAAAGCTCTATTATCCAGAGTGCAAAAAGAACTTAGAAAACTAAACACCAAGGAAACTAATGGCCCAATTAAAAAATGGGCCCTGGAACTTAAAAGAAACTTTACCAGGGATGAAATTAAATTGTCTAACAAATATCTTAAAATATGCTCCACTTCTTTAGCCATCAGGGAAATGCAAATCAAAACTTCCCTGAGATATCATTTCACCCTGGTCAGGATGGCAAAAATCCACAATACAAACAACAACAAATGCTAGAGGGAATGTGGAGAGAAGGGAACTCTCCTACATTGCTGGTGGGAATGCAGGCTCATACAACCACTCTGGCAAGCTGTCTGAAGATTCTTAAAGAAATTAAAGACTAAAATGCCACTTTTGGGAATAACCCCACATACAGGAAAAATACACCGCGATAGCACAAGCATGACCATGTTCATAGCAGCACTGTTTCCAATAGCAAACTCATGGAATCAACCCAAATATCCAACAGTTAATGAGTGGATAAGGAAAATGTGGTATATCTATGCAATGGAGTACTACTCAGCCATCAAAAATGATGAATTACTGGAATTTGCCGGGAAATAGATGTTATTAGAAACAATTATATTAAGTGAAGTATCCCAGACCCAGAAAATTAAGTGCCATATGTACTCCCTAATAAGTGGCTCCTAGTACCAAACCCACCCAGCCCACCTAGAGACACTCAAAGATAAATCTCTGTAATACCTACAGTAATTGCAAGGATTATTACCAGGAGGGATGGGGTAGGAGGGCCACACCAGAAACAAGGAGAGAGGGGACCATGTTACAGCAGAGAAAATAGGCCTCCATCAAGAACTGCAAGTAATGAGACATCTGATTAAGTTCACAGACTTTCATTTCTGATCATTTACAACTGAGGGTATATGATCTCACCAGAAGGGGAGGGCATATAGTCTGGCAGATAAAAAGTAACAATTTTGCAAATGGGTGATTGACCCCTCTCTCACTGTGGTTTCCTACTTTTATTATATCTACCTTTGAATACACTCTTATAACAAGACTCTAGTTTAACAGCTTTTCATCTCTGGCCAGGGGTTGACATCCAATACCCATCCGGATGGAGTCAAGGGCATTGCAAAAGAAAATCAACAAACCATAATCCAGAACTTCAGAGACTCTATATCAATCACCTAGAACTAGGCCAGCCTAATCTCTCCCCATCCTGAAGCTCAGGGAAATTTGCGGAACACGGGGCGGTAAGATTGTAAGAGCAAAAGGATGGGGGGAGCAATGATATGCAAGATACTCCACACAAGTTAGGGCCGAAGCAATCATAATTGGACTTTGCATGCCCTGCACAATGTCCAACACACTATTGATCCCTCAAAGTCTAGCATTTGCTAAAGGCTTCAAGATCCTTGGAGGCAAGGGATTGACAGCCACAGTAGTGTTCCTGTGCTTAAGGGGAACACAGGAAAGAATTCAGTGAAATGCCACTGGGTCCTTGTACGTCATTGAAGAGGAGGGCCCAGAGGAGAGTCTGGCATGCACATTAAAGGATTCTCCAGGGATTGGGGGGAGGTACTGGGGGATGAGAAGGGAGGGGGGAGGGGAGGGGAGCAGGGGGGTCGGGGGAAGGAGGAGGGAGGGAGGGAACCGGTGTACCTATTAAGTTTGTATGAGCGGAAATAATAATAAAAAAATGTTAAAAAAAGAAAAGATTCTCAGTGTGTCATCTTTGTGATTCAGAATGCTCCTCAGGGAAAAATAACACTTGTGATAATGAAAAAGCTCTTTTGTATTTTCAAGTACTCAGTGCAGCAAGTGTCCCTGACACATTGTTTCTCAGTGATTCTTCTCTGAGTTTTACTTTCCTTTATTATTTTGGACAAAATAAAAAACTATTACTTTGAAACCTAGTCTGGGATCAACCTCATGATACCCGGTCTCAACATGATGAGTACCATTATTAACTTATTATTCTATATTTTTGTACCATGGTAGCATAGCCTGGGGAAACAATACATCTAAGTCATTTTCTTTCCATATTATGCAAACCCATCCCTCTCCCGCTGTCAATGAAAACTTTCATCTTGTTCAGTGCTACTTAGGCCTATATTTTATCTTTTTGAGTTCCTTACTGCTTTCCATCTGGCTCACAAATATTGGTGTGTGTCCCTGCCCTTTTTCCAGCATGAATCTTATTTTGATGGGTATGCCAGTGTTTTCTGAATTTTAATTCATATAATGAGCCAGAATATTATGTCACAGCATATCACAGAGAAATAAAATTTCACATCATATGTAAAAGGAGTCTGCATGTGTTTTAAATATAAATATTAGATTTATGTGTAATATAAAATATGCATTGTAATAATTAAACATAGCATCATAAAATATATTATGTAATCAAAGATATTTTATTTTACATATTAATAACAAAATATATTACATATTTCACACTAGAGAGATGGAAAATATATACCCTCATTTTTTTTTACTTCATCATTAAAGAAATCTATTGAAACCTCAAATTTAAGGATTTACAATGGCACCTGCAGCAAGTGAGCAAGTTTCAGTATTGTCTGCCACATTAGCATGTCTCAAAGCTAGATTCAGAATCTTAGAGAAATGATCTGACAAGTCTGTTGTGGGTATCACATCCACTACCCTATTATAGGAAATCTGGAAATCCTCATTTATAGGGTTGCATTTGCTTGAACCAATAGATAAGAGATTATTTTCTCAAGGTTAATTGTTTTTACTGTTAGAGAGTTAGAAAAAAAATAGAACTAATGTTTCCCAGATTGTTTAAGACTTTTGAATTACAATGAAACAAATGATCAATAATAACAAATCTAGTCGGCATACAAGACAGAGAAAATATGCCTTTTAATTAATTGGAATTCATAGAAACATAATAGACAGGGCTGCTTTGTTCTCAGTATTCCACCATGTCTTAAATCTCAATCTTGAGAATTAGAATTTCAAATTACAAGATCTAGAATATTTCTTTTGCACTGACTTTTTGACCAGTATATGGAGAGTTACTAAAATCCAGGATTTGGGGATAATTTTGTTAAATTTTTTTATTATTATTTATTCAATTGTGTGTGTGTGTGTGTGTGTGTGTGTGTGTGTGTGTATGTAGAATCATGGGTGAATTCGGGAACCACCATGGACACCTCCACCTCCTCCTTGTTTACTCTGCCCAGGGATTCACAAGCTCTGCCCTACCAGGACCAGAAATGCAGGCCGCCCCCGCTTCCATCTGGTGTCTATATGTGGGGTCTATGATCCAAACTCAGGACCTTCTGCCTGCTAGGCAGAGGCTTAACCACCTCTGAGCCACCTCCAGCCCCGGATTTGGGGATAATTTTGACAACAGACATGATAGCTCATGCTGTAAACTACAAAAAAAATCACAAATATAGAGCATCATCTATGTTTTCAATCCATTATCACCAAGGCTGATACCTCTGCAATTGTCCCCTGGATGATCTGAACTTTTCCTATGCGCAGATTAAACTGACCACAAGATACTACTGTGTATATTGAAATACTTATTTATTTGGCCATAAAATGGCATAAAAAGAAACATGGGGTTTGACGCAGTTATATTAAAAAGTTATTTTCAAAGTGCTTTGAATATTTTTCTTATTCACTTACTGTTTCTGCAGTCATTCTTAGTATTTACTTTGAATTCTTTTGTGGGTTTTGTCATATTTTGGTTTTATTGGTGTTTGCAATGGAGGTACGATTATGTTCTTTGTGAAACTTTAAGTATGGCAGTTGGTCACAGATAAATATTAGCAGCTCTAATCATATTTTTACACTACTAGTTTTACATACACAATGTACATTTGAAGCAAAATTTTCTGACCTATTAAAAATCCATGAAGATGTACATAGAGCAATCATCTGTATCTCTGTCTTTGAATTTGTGCATATATAGGGAAAATTTATAAAGTACTAAAAATTATAATAACTTATAAAGATAAAGGAAATGCTATGTATACTGCTTTGAAGTGCTTTTACATTGATACGACATTTTGAGAAATATATAAAGAAATAAACACTTGTCGAAGCAGGTCAATACATATTTGTGAGAAGATCTCTATCCATTTATCAATCTATCTATCTATATCTGTCTATCTATAGATAGGTGATTTCCAAGTGACAGATTTCCAAGTTGTTAATAAAATATTCTAAAAATAATAAACCTCCATATATAATGTATATGCATATGTGTGTGTATATATATATATATATAGAGAGAGAGAGAGATACTTTTCTACTGGAAATGAACTGACTTCAGAGGACATTACAAGATCAAGTGATAGGCATACTTAATATATTTTAAAGCACATTTTAAAGTTTAAGTTTATTTATGTGCATATCTTGTATACAATTTGCACTATCTTAGAAATGATTGCACATAATTGTAAGCTTGCTATTTGTGATTACTATATGTCTTCAAAAATTCAGCTATA
Organism: Typhlomys cinereus; assembly: GCA_023101885.1. Taxonomy (NCBI): domain Eukaryota; kingdom Metazoa; phylum Chordata; class Mammalia; order Rodentia; family Platacanthomyidae; genus Typhlomys; species Typhlomys cinereus. Next base: position 31,963 of record JALPQD010000356.1, on the reverse strand, counting down.
AAATTTTCAGATTAGACAACACATATGATTTTGCTGAGTAATCTCAGTTGAACATGGGAAAAATAATGTTAAAAACACACGCTTTAGAAAATTAATGAGGCCTCCTGTGTGTGTTGTGTGCATATTATACATTGTAGTGCCTCGAATTTCAAATCTTGAGATTGAGAATCAGTGAACTGAATGAAAGTAGACACTTATTGGATTATGAGCAAATGTATTCTACTCCTCAGTCACATGCGTGCATACATACGTGCATGCATGCATGCATGTGTGTGTATGTATGCGAATGTGTGCAGACTTTAATATGTGTATATGCATGTGTTTGTGTGGGACAGATTTTACATAGTATGTGTTATATTAACAACATGGTCTACTCAGTTTGTGATTCTAAAAACCACTTCTATATGATGCTACTTAAGTGTTTATGTGCAAATGTTTTTGACAATAAAGTATCTAGTATTGTTTTTATACTTGCCCATTATTAATGAAATAATAGTTATAGTTTTACACCACATCCAACAAAAGAGAAATTAGAATCTGAGCTATCAGAAGTCAATAGGAAGCATAATCTCAGTATCCTTTTAAAAAGTACTTTTGTGATAGGCTTCTATTCATATGGAAGAATATTAAATCAACGCAAAATTATGTGCTGTATGTAATGTGGGAATTTTTAAATAATCACTCTTGCAAGAATGGTAACAAACTTTCATTATAAGGATGTTTTTAAATCCAAAGAAGTGTAACTGAGTATATACAGTTATGAGAAAGTCACTAACATCTGAGAAAGTGTTGAATGCCAGCTTAGTAATAATACCATGCTGTTGATGTTCTTTTTTTGATAATAATGTATCATTACTAATTTCCTTTAAATATTTGGGAAACTACTAGTAAGCAGTATTTGCTTATTACTTTGTTGAAGATTAAAGGAATAAGAATTACTGTCTTGGAAAGAATCTGTCAATATGGTATGTTCAAAGATAATTCACATATTTTGGATTGGGTTCAAAGATGTGCCCCATAATGTCTTTGAAAACTTAAAGAAAACTATGAAAACACAAAAGAATATTTGGGAAAGGACAAACATAATATGGAAAGATTCCAACTGAGTCTACTCTTAGATCTCTGACCTTCCTTCTTCTTTTTTTAATAATGCTCCTTGCACCAAGATTATTAGTCTCACAGCTGGAAGCAGCTAGGTCTGCATAATGCTTCCCATGGGCTCTGTTGAATTTAATTAGTGCATTTGAGTGATAATAGTACTTTACACGGGGAAAAATGACTAAAGTGATCCCTTGTGCTTCTAAACTTGCTATCTTATCAGTCCATGGTCAGGGAATCAAGATTATTAACTCAGAATAATGAATATTTTTCCAAAGAATTCTCTGAAAAAGAAAGTTCTCTTATGTGCAAAGAATTTGTGTGCTTGTCAAAATAAGATCTGTTCATTCGTTTTTATATTCTTATTGGCAACATGGGACAGAAGCAATTTTTTGTATGTCTTATATGAGGTTTATAAATGAGAAAATATACATATATACATATACATATATACATTCCAATGTTGTAAAGTCATTATGAAGCCAAACATTTCCAAGTTGAATTTTGTTATAGAAAAATTAAAATGTATCTAATATCTTTCTCTCCATCCATGTATACATAGCATAAAATGCTGTGTGTATTCTTAAACCATTTGCTTCTAAATTGAACAATTTTTTTGCTCATTTAAAGTATATTTATCAGTTATATATAGAGCTATGTTTGAATACTTTCTAACACTCATTCTTCTAGAAACATGTAATTCATGAATGTAATAACTTGTATTAGATATTTGAAACTTATTTTATTATCTTTTTTCTCTTGATTGACGGTATAGGCAGGTTAATTGGGTACCTCTAGGGTTTCAGTGAAATGAAATAAATTTTCTGCTTTCTTCTCTGGATATCGGATCCTCTCTCAAGCACAGTTTTTCTTTTTTTTTGTATTATTTATTCAATTGTGCGTGTATGCGCGTGTGTGCACGTGTGTATGTATGTGTGTTTGTGTATGTATGTGTGTGTCTGTGTGTGTGTGTGTGTAGAACCACGGGCGAATTCGGGAACCACCATGGACCGCCTCCTCCTTGTTTACTCTACCCGGGGATTCACAGGCTCCGCCCTACCAGGACCAGAAACGCAGGCAGCCCCCGCTTCTGCCTGGCGTCTCCCAGTTCCTTGCTGAATGTCACTGTCATGGATTCTCTCAAAACTAAGAGCAACATATTTTATCAAGTACTCTGATAAATATGTCATCAAAGGCAATCAGATGAAACTGGCAAACGGGAGACTGACCCCTCTCACTGCTGTGTGCTACTCCTATTCTTCCATCTACATTGATTCTCATCTCAGAAGATCTTCATTTAAACAGTACTTTATCTTTGGTTAGGAGATAACCTCGACAAAAAAATCATGAGGCAACCAAGGGCAGTGCAGGAACACAAAACTGAAAACAACAAGACATCAAAATTCAGAATACCAAAGACCCTACAATATTCACCTGAAACCAGACCAGCCAGATCTCTCCCCATCCTAAAGCTCAGGGAACCTTGTGGAAGAGGGGGCGGCAAGATCGTGAGAGCCTAAAGATGGAGAAGACCAATCATATGCAAGATATTCCACAAAAGTCAGGGCTGCAGCAGCCAGGATATAATGTCATTGGACCTTGCCTGACCTGCAACATGTCAACAATTCCCCAAAATCTAGCATAGATCACAGGGGAGAAGGCTTTGGGTAGTAGGATCCTTAGAGGCAATGGGGTAAGTAGTCATAACAGAGTTCCCATACTAGCCAGCAACCCAAGAAGGGGCTCCAAGCTATGTCACTGAGTCCTCAACCTTCACTGTTGTAGATAACTCAGAGGGAAATTGAGCACCCATTTACATAGATACTCTACAGGATGGGAGGGAGAAAGCAGGAAGCATCAAGAGAGAAGGAGGGAAGGAAAAGGGGTGATAGGAAAGAGGGAGAGTGGAAAGGTGGGAAGAGTGCAATGGTGGACAACGGGGAGGGGGGAGGGAAAATGGGGTACCAATTGAGCTTGTACAACTAGACCAAAAATGTAGTAAAAAATACAAAAGAAAGAGTGGGAGAGGCTGTTAGAAAAAATTCTTAATTCTAGAAGGCTAACAAATACAGCATGTTTAATATTTTGTGTAGGTAAAAAATACTTGCTTTCCTAGTCATTGTTTCTTCTCAAATTTTATACTTTTTAATTCCATTCAAATTTATGTGTCTTTAAATACGGGCATTTGGTGTGAATGTAAGAAGGTTCAAGTATAATCTTCAGATTTTTTAACATCTTTCTGACACTCCGACTTCATTTCAAAAATTACTGACAATAAAAGATCGATGAAGCTTTAGCCATAGAAAGACAGAATGCTATGGAACAATTCATTACTGGAGTTTGATGAAAATGCCTACATACTTGAATTAATACTGAAGTATGGAAAGCACAATGCAGATGGTGATGGCCTTGTTGTGGAGTAGCAAGCACATTGGTCCCAGCTGACAGGACAAATACCCAAAGGTTTCACTGGAGATGTCACTCTGGTATCAAAATGTGAATGAAGGGAATCAACAGAGGTATTTGAACACTTTCAAGCAGTGGGATAACTGATGATGTGACCATGCAGTGATCATAGGTCAGGTTATCTGTAGATTTAATTTTAAGGGAAAAAAAGAGTGTCCTAACAAAAGAGATTATATAGATTTATATAAGAATTTACTTAGCCTATGATTTAGGCAGAAAACTTAGACTATGGGTAGTGATTAGGCAGAGGATTTTCTTTAGATAGAGAAAAAAGTCATTTATCTCAATACAATATGTAATATGTTCAAAGAAGGTTTTTCTTCTGTTTAAACTATACATAAATATATTGCTATACATTTAATATATTCAGGCAGCAATATGGAGCAACTGGTCCTCACTAAAAGTTCCATTGTCATTTTCTTTGGTGGGAGGTGCCAGGGATCATACACCAGAGAGTTTCATCTATGAAGATAAGCTCTACTGCTGAGTTGCATGTCCAGACAATTGTAATCATGCTTAATGGACCATTTGCTTTCATATGTCCATAGTAGTTGGAATAATATAAATGATGGGCAGGGGGAAATACGTAGTTGTGGAGGATAAATTCAGTGGACTGAGGCCACAGTGTTGAAGAATTGATTATAACATAAACTCACCCTTGCAAGTTGTACGTGATGTATGGGCGAATAGATGTAGTAATGTGAAATTTGAAAGTTTTATTGCAGTTTGCTGTTTTTCTTCATTTTTGTAAATTAAAAGTAGCTAAGAAATATTAGGAGAGTGTAGAAAGAGTTGTTGGATACCAAACTAAGGGAATATGATGGTTCAGTGAAATTTAGTGAAATTTAGAAATTACTTGGCAACACTAGGTGAATGCAGATGACAATTGTAGTGAAGAAAATAATCTCAGTGAATAATTGGGATTAACCAATAATAACATCAAGTGAGTGATTTTAAAAGCAGTTTAAGTGTTTCATTTATTTCTCATTAAAGAACTAAACCCAAGGTGATCATTACAGGTTGGACAGATCTGGTAGTATTTCTTTTTTTTTAATTTTTATTTTTTTCTGCTCATACAAACATAATAGGAACCCCTCCCTCCCTCTCTCCACCCCTCCCTGGCCCTCCATGTCCCCTCCCGCTTTGTCCCTTCCTTTCCCCCCTCCCTCCCTTTTTCCCAGTGCCCCCTCCCTCTCTGAAGTATCCTTTAATGAGTGTATCAAACTTTCCTCTGGGTCCTCCTCTCTGATGAGGTGTAAGGACTCAGTGGCATTTCCTAGAACTCTTTCTTGTGTTCCCCTTAAGTATAGGAACACTATTGTGACTGTTAATCCCTTGCTTCTAAGGATCCTAGTGCTTTTAGTCCATGCTAGAATTTGAGGGGTCAACGATATGTTGGTCATTGCGCAGCAGATCTGGTAGTATTTCTGATGAATCAATTGTCTTACTTCCTTTCAAGATTTCTTTTGAAAGTTCTCTAGGGTTTACATGATCTGCCCTGATGTAGAGGTTAAAGGTATATGTAACCACATTCAACTTTTGGGAATTTAGACTAAGTCAAGGAGCTAAAAGTAAGTGAGAAGACATTAAGCTTTGTCATTGTCAGCTTTAAAGACCATTTCCAACATGACCTAAAGATTTCCTGTAACTCTACTGGTAAAGGTATCACCACCCCAAATAGTACCAGTCTGGGAAATAAAAATCTAGCCCTTGGCCCCTTTATTCCCTTATGATCAAATCTTAAACCTAGTATATGTAAATGTAGGATGGAATATTAAGTGTGTGAAATACTTCAAGTATTTTTTTCTCATCACAGTGAGCAAATAATAAAAAAGCTTTTGTAATAAAGGCTCAAAAGAATAAATTCTGAGTGTGGCTTGAATTCATACTACCAGTGTAACTGGAGAAGGATCAGATATCTAAGAGGTGAAATTCATGGAAACACATACCCAATCCTTCAACCTAAAAAATTATTTTCTGTGTGTCTTCCCAGTCACTAATATTTGTTGTTTATTTGAAAAATTGTCTTGGTACAATTTTTCTTCCTTTGTTTTGCCTAATACTAAGCCCTTTTTATTATGAATATAAGCAGAGGGATCAAGAAACGCAGAGTCATGCAGGAAATCAGCAGGGCGGTTCCAGTTTTCTCCTGGGAGAGAGTCACCTTGGTAACCCTTTTTTATGTAACCCATTCTCGTTGCTAAAGTGTTTACTGATGAACTCTTCCCAATCTTGTTTTATCCAACATATTTGAAAAACAGAAAAATAAGCATTTACATTTCTAAACCAAGGGAAAGAAAACAGAATCCTATTCAATAAACCTAGACAGTGAGTCAGACAAAATATGTTATATCTTTTCATTCAGATGCTGATAAAGAAATTCACACTCTCTGCCTGCCAATGCATGGATGATCCATAAAAAAACACATTTTGCTATTTTATGTACAGCATTGAATGCTTCAGGAGAAAACTGTACTTCTGCTTAGTAATTCAGCCAGAAAACTATGTGTGTGTTTTAATCTTTCCTTGGCATAAATAACACTGTCACTTTCCATCAGAATGCACTGCTTCTAATTCTGTTTCCTCCCCCAGAATTCTTTCTCCACTTGCTATTTACATCATTCAAATATTTGCAGATGATTTTCATATTCCCTTATCCAGCTATAAATATCACTCAGCTTTAATGTCTCATCATAAATCAGAAGCCCTTTTATAAGATTCAGCTTTCTCTTTATATTTCTGGAACTTTTTAACATTGTTACATATGCCTGGTATTGAAGTAACACACAAATTAACTACTGTCTCTGTGATGATAATATTGATTTCCATTCTGAATAAAAGGAGTCTCTAAATTTTGCATTTATTTTTCTGTTTATGCATTTTACTTTGTTTTCTGTCCAATGGACAATTTTACCTTTCTTCAGGAAATGTTCATCGTTAACTTAGATCTTCAAATGATCATCATTGCTAATGTTGTATACACTATTTGACTTAATGTTCTCTAAAATCTGTTGTGTAATATCATATTTCATTGGCAGGTCAAATAAATGATCAACACCAAAAGCACAGGCTGCTGTCATTTCTGCTTGGCATTTTTACATGGGATCCAAACTCTGGTTTTCCTGTTTATGTGACACAGGTGTTAACCTCTGAGTCATCTCTTCAGCCCTGGACAGATTTTTTTGGAATTAAGACACAGGAGATCAAACCCCATGAGTTGCAAGTGCCCAGGAAGGAAAGTCTGTGAGCTTAACCAGATGTCTCACTGCTTACTTGCAGTACTTGATGGTGGCCTATTTTCTCTGCTATTGCATGATCCCCTCTCTCCTTGTTTCTGGCGAAGCCCTTCTTCCCCTTCCCTCCTGTTTATAATCTTTGCAATTACTGTAGGTATTACAGAGATTTATCTTTGAGTATGTCACTACGTGGGTTTGGTACTAGGATCCACCTATTAGGAAATACATAAGGCGCTTAATTTTCTGTGTCTGGGATAGTCAGGGAGAGCATAGAGTCTGGGAGATAGATGGTAACCATCCTGCAATGGGAGACTGACACCCCCTCCCACTGTAGTCTCCTATTCTTATTCCATCTACCTTTGAATCTACTCTTATAGTAAGACTCTATTTTAACAGCCTTTTATCTCTGGCTAGGAGATGACATCCAATACCCATCAGGATGGAGTAAAGGGCAGTGCAGTAATAGCAAAACTAAAAAAAAAAAAAAAACATAATTCAGAACATCAGGGACCCTATATTAATCACGTGGAACCAGGCCAGTCTAATCTCTCTCCATCCTAAAGCTCAGGGAAATTTGCAGAAGAAGGGGCAGTAAGATTGTAAGAGTCTAAAGATAAGGAAGAGCAACGATATGCAAGATACTCCAAGGACTGGGAGTAAGCAATGAGACATCTGATCTCCTTCCTGATCATCTACAACTGAGGGGGTGTGTTCTCACCAGAAGGGAAGGGCATATAGTCTGGCAGATAATAAGTAACCATTTTGCAAATGGGTGATTGACCCTTCCCTCACTGTGTTTTCCTACTTTTATTGCATCTACCTTTGAATATACTCTTATAACAAGACTCTAGTTTAACAGTTTTTTATCTCTGGCTAGGGGGGTGATATATAATACCCATCGGGATGGACTGAAGGGCATTGCAGGAGCAGCGAAACAACAAAAGAAAATCAACAAACTATAATCCAGAACTTCAGAGACTCTATATCAACCACCTAGAACTAGGCCAGCCTAATCTCTCCCCATCCTGAAGGTCAGGGAAATTTGCGGAAGAGGGGGCGGTAAGAGTGTAAGAGCACAAGGATGGGAGGAGCAATGATATGCAAGATACTCCACACAAGTTAGGGCCGAAGCAATCATAATTGGACTTTGCATGCCCTGCCCAATGTCCAAACACTATTGTCCCCACGAAGTCTAGCATTTGCTAAAGGCACCAAGATCCTTGGAGGCAAGGATTGACAGCCATAGTAGTGTTCCTATGCTTAAGGGGAACACAGGAAAGGATTCAGGGAAATGCCTCTGGGTCCTTGTATGTCATCGGAGAGGAGGACCCAGAGGACAGTCAGGAATGCACATTAAAGGATTCTCTGGGGATTGGGGAAGGGGAGGCACTGGGGGGTGGGGAGGGAGGGGTGAGGGGAGGGCAAGCAGAGGGGTGGGGGGAGGAGGAGGGAGGGAGGGAGCCAATGTACCTATTAAGTTTGTATGAGCGGAGATAATAATAATAATAAAAAAAACAAGTTAGGGCCGAAGTAACCATAATAGGACTTTGCATGACCTGGTGCAATGATCAACATATCATTGATCCCCCCAAAGTCTAACATGGATCACAGGCACTACGATCCTTAGAGGCAAGGGATTAACAGCCACAATAGTGTTCCTATACTAAAGTGGAACACAAAAAAAGAGCTCTGGACAATGCCACTGAGTCCTTACACCACATCAAAGAGGAGAACCCAGAGGGAAGTTTGACAAGCAACACTAAAGGATGTTCCAGGGATGGGGGAGGGGGCACTGGGAGAAAGGGAGGGGGAAAGGAAGGGGAAAAGGGAGGAGGGACCAAAGGAATCAGGGGAGGGATAGAGGGAGGAGAGGACCGGGGTACCTATTAAGTTTGTATGAGTGGAAAAAAAAAAGACACAGGAGTACAGCACCAAATGTGACTGTGTCACATTTCTCTAAAAGATCACTGTTTTCTTAAATTCCCATGATGTGTACTTTGCAGTCTCATTATGGACCATATATATTGAAAATTAACAAATTAAATAGTAGATAAAATTATATTCAGAATCTTTCATGAGAAATTAGCAGAACAATCTAGAGTAAACAGATCACAGCAAAAATTACCTTATGTTTTTGGAGTACTGGGCCCAAGAAAAGAAATGAGGAAGTAGATCATTCCAGGGTGATTCCCAAAGTCATCCTTGGGTCTTCAAGGACAAGGACACTTAAGTCTCTGGTACACACAAGTACATCAACATCTACATACATACACATCAAAAATGAATAAATAATTACTGTCCATTATCTGTATTCATGTGTAATATTTAAAATAAAATGTTTCATTGTATTTTATATATAAGCCTGAAAAATATATTGCTAAATTTATGCAATGATTACATTAAATTTTACATATTTTTGAAGATACTATGACTATTTTTCATGTATGTGGAAGGCTTGAAAATGCATAAGTTGAAGATGTTAGATGCATTCATTTTGGGCCAATATCAAATCTGAAGATGGAGAAGAGAAATCAATGGACAGATAGATGAATGGAGGTTGTTGAGAACCAAGCTAAATCTGTATCCATCACCTTCATCGACTTTCTCCAGATACACACTTCTTCAAGGTTTGATTAAGAAGAAGATGATGTTGTCTCCAGTACCTGAGATTGTGACTCATGACTAGGGATCAATGCTCATCAGCTGAATACAGAAATCTTTGAAGTAAAATCTCATTTCTTTTTTGATATGAAAAGACTAGCCAAGTGGAAATAAAATACTTTCACTTTGTCTGCTGTAAGCATTTATATCAATTACATAATCAGGATCATAATTGAGAAGAAATGCTAAATGATTTTCACTTAACATCAGAACAAAAAAATCTTGTTATTTCTGAACACTTACATTTGATATCAGGGATAATCATAAGTACAGAAAAATATTTGGAAAATTACTGAGTTTAAGAGAAATTAAGAAGTCTTTGTACACAAAATCACCTGTGTAGGAAGCATAAAAGATTCACAACTTTTTTATTGACACTACTCAGAATATGAGTGGAGGGTGGTTGTAGGACACAAAATCCATCTATGAAAGCAAATTTCATGCCAATAATTAACCATTTGAAATTAAAAATACAGTTTGCAATAGCCCAAGCATTTCAGAAATTCATACAAGGATTTGTAAGACCTACTCATGAAAAAATAACTTTATTTATTTTATCAACATTTTATCATGAAAGTAGAAAGATCTCAAGAGATTCCACACCCCCTGAAGGACTAATAAGGATGAATCCTGGAAGGGGTAGGTACATTCTCCAATAGTATAATCACTGACATATCATCCTCACTTCAGAAAGTGCCCAGGCACATACTACTCATAACAACCCAGACAAAAATTCCAGGCCACACATGCAAACATGAAAGCAATAGGGAACCCTGTGAGGAAGAAGTTTTGTAGTAGGAAAGAAAAGAGGATTAGGCTAGGGTAATTTGGTTGGGAATGGCACAAATTGATTGAAGTATGAAATCCCTAAAGAATATGAAATCCCTAAAGAATATGTTGGTCTCTCTTTGTCTGCTCTCTTCTGTGGTTTCTTCTCTCTTTCTTTTTTGCTCTCCTCTTTTCCTGGACTCCAGGCCCTCAAGTCTCTCCACTCATCCCATCCTCTCTTCCTCATTCTATCCTGCTGTCATGGTGCTCGCTCCTGACCTCTCCGATCTTAAGCATCTCTTCGTTTCTAATGCTGTTAAGAGTAATGATGGCTCACTCAGCCACCAGGCCCTCAGCATTAAATAAACTCTTTTTTCTTAAGTTTCTCCTCTTGTCAGTTCCTGTTTATTCATGACCTCCATTTGGTGCCCATATATAGCCTGACTTGTTCCCCGTTCACTTCCCCATAGGATCTAACAAACCCCATCTCTAATTTCTTTCTGTTCTGAATCCAGATCCCTCATAACTCTTTACTTAAGTTACTAAATAACATGGCAGTTATTTACAGATACAGTTCAGTGATATAATGCTTGTCTAGCATGTTCAAGATGTTGCAGCCAATCCTTAGTTCCCTAGTATCACAAATAATAATAAGCTATGGTCTAACATCAATGCTAACAATAATCTTAACCCTAAAGTGAGCCTGGCTAACAGGCACAAACCTAAAGTTTTACTAATGCAGAATCTGCTCAAGTGAAAATTATCAATGCTATCCTGTGTGCCCTTGAGGAAGCTTCTGTTTCAAATTACTCAAACTCTTTTTCTGTAACTATGACTGTGAATGGAAGAAATAGTGCTTTCATTTCTAATCAAATATTACTGATGTTGTTGGTCTTAACAAACTCTCTGCTTCTGTCTTTAACTTATACTTACATTTGATCATATTCCTTATCACAATCTTGCCCTGAATTTGAATATAGTCCTAACCTTCTCTTATTCTACCCTCAGAGAATCCAGTTTTCACCTAGGACCCAAGGTGTTTTGCCTTCATTTTCTGACCACATGCCCTCTCCTTGTTATATGCTATGCATGTGGCTCATCTGATCCATCCCTGAAGCAGTGTTCTCCAGTGCCTTCTATCCCATAGCTATGACCAATCTGGGGCCAACCTGGCCTGCAGTAACTAAGTTCACACAACAGGAAGAGTGTGCTGAGGGGACCTTGAGTTCCCCAGGCATGGCTCTTGTCTGGTGGGATCTGATACTTCACCAGACTTTCCTATCACAAAACCCTGTAGTTCAAGGAAATGAGGACTAGGACACCAGCACCCAGTTTCATATTTTGAGTACTTGCAGAGTGAAGGAATGGCCTGAATCTCTGGTACCCCATCACAGGGCCCAGAAGGATGACTATCTTATTTCTGTCATATATCCACCTTGAATCTGACATCATTCATTTCAGATTCCTTCCTTCCTTCCTTCCTTCCTTCCTTCCTTCCTTCCTTCCTTCCTTCCTTCCTTCCTTCCTTCCTTCCTTCCTTCCGTCCTTCTTCTTTCTTTCTTTTTCTTTCTTTCTTTCTCTTTCTCCCTCCCTCCCTCTCTCCCTGCCTCCCTTTCTCCCTGCCTCCCTCTCTCTCTCTCTTTTTCTTTTTTCTTTTTTCCTTCTTTTTTCTCTTTCTTTCTTTCTGAGATGGATTATCACTATGCAGCTATGACTGGCCTGGAACTCATAGCTAATACTCATACCTTAACCTCTTGAGTGCTGAGAATAGAGGGGGCATCATCATGCTTGGTTAAGTTACATTTTAGGTCTTAAAATAATATAAATAAGGTAATATTTGTCTTAATTACAAAGTTCAGATGATAGCAAATTTTGACATAAATATTGTCCTAGTAATCTCTCCTCTGCTGTAAGAAAAATACATGAAACCACATATAAAACAATGCAACAATGCATTTGACTCACAGAGCCAGAAGTTTCAATCTAAGACAGGTTGATCCTGCTTCCTAAGAGTCCCATGTAATGAATTATATCACTGCAGTGAATGTTTGACAGAGGAGAGATTTTTGCCAACAGGAATATCTGGAATGAAAGTCAAAGAAGAAGAATCTAGATTTCTAGATATGCCTTTGAAAGGAATAGCACCAATGACTTTCCATTAGGCCCTGCAAACAGACATTGTTATCAGATGTGATACAACCCTTCAACACTTGATCCTTCAGAGTACTTTAAGAATCTACCAACTACTGTGGCTTACAAAGACGCATATCCACGTCAGAATACAAAGTATTCAATTCTCTGTCCTAGCATTGTTTGAAAAGCAATTTCAACTCTCTGAGATTTATGACAAACTCTTAAGGGTGCTCCTGGTAAAAACAAAAAAAAATGAGTATTCATTTCTGATAGAATGAAACAGAATAAGCTTTCTAATTCTAAAGTAGAAGAATAAGATAAGAAGGAAAACCAGAAGAACAAACATCAAACTTCATAACTCCTTGCCTAGTTTTGAGATGATTGGTGGTGGTATATGTAGCATGAAGTGTTGGAAAAATCAATTCTTTTTCTAGTTGTGGCTCACATAGCTTGTCCTTTGAGTTATCTATGCATGCTTTCTGCAAACTCCCTAACTAGGCATACCATGCCTTCTGCACATATAAGTCATTGTGATTCACATTGCATATTGATTTAATTCTTATATGTCTATTCACTCTCTCATATGTACAAGAATCACTATGAAAAAACTGACTTATCCTGCAGATTTATATACATAACAGCTTTGTCAAGGACTTTGTAAAGGGCTTAAGATCTAGCTGGGCCAACTTGGTTTATGGGTGCAAATATTTTGAGGTTTGAGTTTTGAACATAGAAAATGAGATCCTATTGTCACATTTAAGTACACATGTCAACTTGACAGTTCAAGGTTCAATCTCTAGTTGATGGGAAGGTCAAGTCCATTGTGTGTGGTACTAGTCATTGGGCAAGTGACTAAAATTAAGGAGACTGGTTGATAAAGTTTGCATCTTACTGTACATTTGGCCAGGTATGCTGATCTAGAATGTAAGGATTGTTGCTTTCTGTTGTCACATGGATATAGTGTATCTGGGTCCCTCAGTCCTTGGTGTCAGTACAGGTTCCCCTAGCAAGCTGGACAAGAACTGTAAGTGAACTATCATAAGAGAGAATAGACAGAATAAAACCTCTTCTATCAACAGCCATGCAGAATTTGGTACCAGAGAAGTAGGATGTTGTTGATAAATCTGGCTATGTGAACTTCGTGAATTTTGTGTAGTTTTGGTAGAGAAACTTTGAAATGTTTGAAGCTTTTGAATCTATAGATTACAAATACCATTCTGAGGATTTTAATTTGCCATTTGCAGAATGTAAATCTTGAAGATATTGTGGATTGTTTGGGCCCAATTTGCGATAAAAGGAATAGGACTCTGACAAAGTGAATTTAATGATTATAGACTGGTTTTAATGATAGAGATGAACTGCTTTGGTAGCCTTGAAATTTTGAATGAGAAAAGGGTAGACAGCAGAGCAGCTGTCACTGTTGGAGAAATGAATATCAGTGAAAGAAAACCAAGTGTTTTGCACTGGAACAGTGGAAGAAGTGAATAGCACATACGGAAATTACAAGGTTGGAAAACTCAGATTCCTTCAAAGGCCAAAATCCTAAGGTGAAGCCACTTTGTTCCTTTTGAAAATATTGGCTGACTATAAAAGTGCTTTCCCAAGAAAAAGTTGGTGCAGCAGTGGATTGAGTGGTCCAAGGGAAAATTCAGAATTTTTGCTGCAGAATTTTATAGCATTATACAGAGAGTACAGGTTTTAATGCAAGATGGAAGTGTTCATGAGGAATAACTAAAACGTGTCATCAAGTGACAGGTTTGCAGAACCTGCAAAGTAAGATCAAGCTTGTAGCTGCAGAAGAGTACCCAGAGGGTTGTTAGAGATGTCAAATTAGCAGTTGAGTTACACACAGAGTAAGCTTTTAGGAGATTGTCTAGTTGATGACAAAGTTCAAATCCATGGTGATTGGGATGTGTCCCTGTGTAAGTGAGTAAGAAACAGGAAACCAGTTAAGAAAATTGGCATCCTTCTGTATGCTTAGTCGGACATGCTGGTTTGGAGTAAGGTTTGTTACTCTCTTAGCCATTACATTGATAAGGTATGGCCAGTTCTGTCATCCCTTGGTATGGCATGGATTCTACTGCCAAACCGAATAGATGTATCAAGACTATCAATTATCATAAGAGAGAATACAACCATTTCTTCTCCTATAATCCATTTATTTGTGATTTTTTTAATTTTTTCATTTTCTTCCTCAATTGTACAAGCTCAATAGTACACTGGTCCTCTCCCTCCTTCCACCCTTCCCCAGCCTCCCCTTGCACTCTCCCCCCTTTTCCCCTCCTTTCACCCTCATCCTTCCCCCTGTCCTGTTCTCTCCCCTTCATCCCTCCCATCTCCTGGAGCATCCTTTTGTGTGAATGCCAAACCTCCCTCTAAGTACTCCATCCTAGTGAGGTGTAAGGACTCAGTGGCATAGCCCAGAGCCCTTTTTTTGTGTTAGTATGGGAACTCTATTATGACTGCTAATCCTTTGCCTCTAAGGATCCTTCTGCTGTGATCCATGTTAGTCTTTGGGGGGTGGTTGGCATGTCAGTCATTGTGCAGGTAATGCAAAGTCCAATTATGGCTATTGCAGTCCTAACTTATATAAAGTATCTTCCACATCATTGGTCCTCCCCATCTTTAGGCTCTTACAATCTTGCTGCCACCTCTTCTGCAAGTTTCCCTGAGTTTTAGGATGGGAAGAGATTTGGCTGGTCTGGTTCCAGATGGTTAATGTAGGGTCTTTGGTGTTCTGAATTATGGTTTGTTGTTGTTTTCAGTTCTCCTTTTCTTGCACTGCCCTTCGTATTGAAGGTCACATCCTAACCAAAGATAAAAGGCTGTTTAAATGAAGATCTTACTATAAGAGGAGACTCAAAGGTAGATAGAACATGAGTAGGACACTGCAGTGAGGGGGATCCGTGTCCCATTTGCAGGATGGTTACCATCTATCTGGCAGTCCCTATACCCTTGATTGGTGAGATCAAACCTCCTCAGTCACAAGTGACCAACCATGCAGAGATACTGTAAGATTCACCAATATAAGTTTAGTATCCTAGAATATCTTAAACAAAAGTCCTAGTATCTACTACAGGTGGAGTTGCTAAATCTTGAAATTTCTTCAGGCTTCTTTCATATTTTCACAGTGGAAAGCACATGGCTTTGTCGAAATGATACCAGTCTATTTAGTAACCACTCCCTCCTTACACTCAACATTAAAAGCAGTACATTTCTCATAAAACTCAATTTTCCTATCTTTCTGCTATATTTTTATCTTGATTCCATGGAAAATTTGGCAGATCATAGACATCATTACAAATAGCAATGCCTAATAGCACAATGTTTTGAATTTTTCCTTTTGGTTACTTGTACTATCCTGTGTAAGCATAGCCTTAAACAAATTTCCAGAATATGGAGTAAAATAAGAGTAAGGTTTTTACAAGATTGCAATATAAATGTCTTAAATTTCAGTTCCCAATAAAGATACTTTCCATATCCCTATTAGCATTCTGGTTTTCTGATTACCTTTACCATCCTCAATTTAGCTGTATTCGTAACATACTAGTTTTCAACAGCTTTGTTTCATTAGCTTTTCACTAATTGCCTCAAACCAATCACAAGGATATTGAACTGTACCATCAAATATATTCCAACAGCTCCACTGCTTCATAACATTTTTCTGTGATAATTTTTCATAACTGTAACAAACTGCCAAGATAGTATATTTAAATGGGAAAGGCTATTTTTGGTCATGTGATTACAATTTAATGACATGGTCACAATTGAATACAGGCCTATGATGAAACAGTGAGTTATAGAAATGTTAGGAGGATGTTCTGTAGAAGTCTATTTGTCCCATAATGTATGGGAGGAGAGAGAGAGAAAAGAGATGGAATTTCAATATCTCTTCCAGAACTTGTCCCTTATAACCTAACTTCCCTCCTCTGACTCCCATTGAGTATATGTGGAGCTACTGTCCAACAGTCCCAGAAGACAATGTGTCAATTTATGTCTTTGGGTGATGCTTTCCACTCAAAGAATTGATTTAATTTAAAATGTACTATAATCAATATTAGTTAATGAAGATACAATCTTATCTTGTTTTGTCCAGTATTTTGAAATATCAAAATTATGTTGAATTATTCTAGAAGTTATACCTGTTAATTTCTTCTTAGCCTGGGTCATCATTCTTGGTTCTTTATATGTTTAATAATTATTGTGGAAAGTGGATATTTTAGATATCAGAATGCAGGATCTCTGAGAGACATATTCTTCTCCCTCCTAGACTTATCATTGCAATCTTTTTGTCACTTTTCCAAATTACATTTCTAACAATTAAACTGCAGTCATCTTGTTTGGTATCCACAGTGTCCTTTACCTTATCATGTGATCAACAACTGCTGGTGTGACAAAAGATTTATTTGAAAACCTAGAGACAAAAGCTGAGCAAACAGAAAAAGAACAACAAAAAGAATCCAAAGAGTTTCCAATTAAACTTGTTAATTTAGTTAATTGATTTAACTTTAGTGCAATTGTTTTCTTGTTGTTGAACCAAACTTTATTTTTCAATAGATAATTCATTAAAACAACTGAAAATTCCATTACTTTAGTAATGGGCCGATGAAATTTAGTATAATGCAACAGAACGTCATTCCAAGAAGGGAAAAAATGATAAATGAAATATGCACACAACACACTAGATTTTCTATATGCTTTAAGTAAGTTATAGGAAGCAAAACTGCTTGTATGATACATTATTCCTTTTACCCAAATCATTATAAGCTTAGCTAACTTTTTTGGATGAGAGGTCAAAGAAAGACAAGTGGAATATCTTCAAACATATGTGAAAAAATATTTGAGTCATAGAGTATAAGTTAAGTGTAAGGATAATTTTATATGTATTTGTGTGTGTATGTGAAATCTTTTAAAATGCAAACACAACTTAAATAATAATAATATATAGCATATAGACCTACACGTATTATTATGTATATATTGAAATAATTATGCATAGTGGCTATTTATTTACATATATCTGCACTTTGGATATGTAGTGTTCATCTTATGTGACTTCTTTTAACAAAACTGTTCAAAACTACATTTATTTATCCTACTCTCTTGGGTCCTTTTTCATTTGCCCATGGACTCTGAAAAAACAAACAAAAAATAAGGAATTTCTCTTAATTTAGACTGATTTTTATCTGAATATTTGAATCTATTTTTATAGATAAACAAAGGACCATCTTTAACTATAATATAACATGGAGCTATTGAGGCAGGATTAGAGCAGCCATACTGGGATGGGTCTCTCAAGGTCTTTGAAGGTCTTTGGAATTCCTGAAGGTGATCCCCCACTGCTGGAATCACCTTGAGGGAACACTCTTCTTGAGGAACTGACTCCAATCCTCCCAGAGATAAGATGGCCAACTTCCCCATGAAGTGATTATGGAGATGAGCTCTCCATATCAAACAACTTGACCTCTAGCCCACAGGTGCATAAGAGCAACTGGGTTGGGCCCCAATGGGTATTAACCAATGGGAAAAAGCTTAACCAATGGGAAAAAGCCAGTTTCCCAGGCTTGTCTAGGTGTATAAATATACCTAGCCCTGCAACCATCTTTGGGAATCTAGCCCCTCATGGCCCTTTAGTGCCATGAGTCAGTTTCCAACTGCCTCCTTCTCTTGGAGGCAATCTAGCCCCTCATGCACTCCAGTGCCATGAGTCTGTTTCTTGTTCCCTGCTCCTCATGAATTCCATGCCTAGGCACTGTGAGTTCTCATGGGCTCCCTATCCTATCATGGCACTCTAGTGCCATGAGCCCTGTTTTACTTCTGTTCTCATGGAGGCGCCATAGCTCCTCATGGTACTCCATGTCTGGAGTCCGAGAGTTCCAACCCTTCTCTTTTCTAATAAACTCTACCTTAATTCTCTACACGTGTCCTGGTGTCAATCTTCGACTCCAGAACACAAGAACCCTACGACATTTGGACGGTTGACACCATTTTCCCTGCAAGAGCTATTATTTGCTATAAGTTTTTGCTGTGATAAATTTCACATCAAATGAGCTTGAACATTTTAGCAAGGAAGGTCCCCAAATTTGGAATTGATTTTTCTTTAAACTCCAAATTAAGTGACTTTCTACTATGTTTCAAGAAATTTACTGAAGATGTTAATTTTTAGTTTTCCATCTATGAAATTCCAGATCGTGTTTTGCTTTCGTTTTATTTTTCTGCACTTTCAATGGTAGAAAAATTATTTTAGAAGAAACAGTATTTTTATGTGTACTGTTTCACTTATTTATACAACTAAACTGACTGTGACTTTTGTTTCATTGAAGAATCATTTTTCCTTCCACTTTGAGGTAATCTAAAATGATACCAACTCTATTTCAAACATGTGGTATGAAATTAATTGATATATACCCACTGTCTGGATCTGTAACTATGGAGTAAGAATAAAGAAGAAAAATATTGCAATGAATATATAACTCTTTCTTGCACCAAAAATACAAAAGCATTCTTTAGAGATGTTTTGCATCTTCTCGCTTAATTTGAATATGACCTCGTTTTATTTAAATTAGTTTGAACACATGAAATCAAGAATTAAGGTTTCTTCAAAAAATTAACATGACCAACTCTCAATAGTTGGGATCTTGTGAAATTAAAGAGCTTCTGTTCAGATAAAGAGATTGTAACAGGAGCTCAAAGGCAGCCCACAGAATGGGAGAAAATCTTCACTAACCACATATCTGATAGAGCTCTACTGTCCAGAGTGCACAAAGAACTTACAAAACTAAACACCAAGGAAACCAATGTCCCAATTAAAAAATGGGCCCTGGAACTTAAAAGAAATTTTACCAGGGATGAAATTAAAATGTCTAACAAATATCTTAAAAAATGCTCCACTTCTTTAGCCATCAGGGAAATGCAAATCAAAACTTCCCTGAGATATCATCTCACCCCAGTCAGGATGGCAAAAATCCACAATACAAACAACAACAAATGCTGGAGAGGATGTGGAGAGAGGGGAACTCTCCTACATTGCTGGTGGGAGTGCAGGCTCATATAGCCACTCTGGTGAGCCATCTGGAGATTCTTAAAGAAATTAAAGATTGAAATGCCATATGACCCTGCGATTCCACTTTTGGGAATAACCCCCCATACAGCAGAGGTTCACCTTGATAGCAACAAGCACGACCATGTTCATAGTAGCACTGTTTACAATAGCAAAGACATGGAATCAACCCAAATGTCCAACAGTTGACGAGTGGATAAGGAAAAGGTGGTACATCTATACAATGGAGTACTACTCAGCCATCAAAAATGATGAATTACTGGAATTTGCCGGGAAATGGATGTCATTGGAAACAATTATATTAAGTGAAGTATCCCAGACCCAGAAAATTAAGCACAGTATGTACTCCCTAATAGGTGGCTCCTAGTACCAAACCCACCCAGCCCATCTTGAGACACTCATAGGTAAATCTATGTATTACCTACAGTAATTGCAAGGATTATGAACAGGAGGGATGGGGCTAGAGGGCCACACCAGAAACAAGGAGAGAAGTGACCATGTTACAGTAGAGAAAATAGGCCTCCATCAAGGACTGCAAGAAAGTAATGTGACACCTAGTTAAGTTCACAGACATTCGTTCCTGATCATTTACAACTAAGGGGGTATGAACTCACCAGAAGGGGAGGGCATATAGTCCGGCAGATTAAAAAGTAACCATTTTGCAAATGGGTGATTGACCCCTCCCATTGCCAAATGCCATATGACCCTGTGATTCCACTTTTGGGTGTAAGTATTACATTTACCCTTGAATGTGCTCTTATAATAAGACTGCAGTTTAACAGCTTTCTGTCTCTGTTGCTCTGGCAGGAGCAACAAAACTGCAAAAGAAAATCAATAAACCACTATCCAGAACTTCAGAGACTCTATCAACCACCTAGAACCAGGCCAAACAAATCTCTCCCCATCCTGAAGCTCAGGGACATTTGCCGAAGAGGGGGCGGTAAGAGTGTAAGAGCAAAAGGATGGGAGGAGCAATGATTTGCAAGATACTCCACACAAGTTAGGGCCGAAGCAATCATAATTGGACTTGGCATGCCCGGCACAATATCCATCACACTATTGACCTCACAAAGTCTAGCATCTGCTAAAGGCACCAAGATTCTTGGAGGCAAGGGATTGACAGCCACAGTAGTGTTCCTATGCTTAAGGGAAACACAGGAAAGGGTTCAGGGAAATGCCACTGGGTCCTTGTCCGTCATCGGAGAGGAGGGCCCAGAGGAGAGTCAGGCATGCACAAGAAAGGACTCTGGGAATTGGGGCGGGAGGCACGGGGGGGATGGGGAGGGAGGGATGAGGGGAGGGGGAGTGGGGGGTTCGGGGGGAGGAGGAGGGAGGGAGGGAAACTGGTGTACCTATTAAGTTTGTATGAGCTGAAATAGTAATAAAAATGTATTAAATAAAAAAAATTAACATGAAAACTGATAGGAAGAACTGTGGGTAAATAATAAACTTTATGCAAATCCAATCTGCTTGTATGTAAAGATTACTCATAGATACATAAAACATTTAAAAAAAGAATCTTGTAATTTTACATGAAACTATCACTTATATTTAATTATAAAGTTCAGTCACCATCACACTGTTATCAGTGTCTTTCATTTAACAAATACAAGAATAATTTGCTACATAGCTCAAATGACTTAAACTTTTAGTCCTTTATGACCCTAAATGGGGTAGGGCTATTCCCAGAGTAACTATTAATCAAAACATTATCATCATTAATCTTCATTTTATTGACCTAGAACTCTATTTGCATGATTTCTCCAAACATAATATTCAAATCTCACACTTTCAATAGTCATATTAAATTGATGCTACCTTAATATACATTTTTCAAAATTTTTATGTGATTGTTATATGTTAACATGATATATGTACATGGTCTATTTGAGTGCATTCAGGAGAGGTACACACGTGCATACATGAATGTCAAGCCAGATGTAGATATCAGTCATCTTTAATACTTCTACTTTTTTTTTTGAGACAGGGTCTTTCCTTAAACCTGGCTCTTGTTAAATACACTATACTGGCTAATTGGTGAGTTTTGGTGACCCACCTGTGTTGGTCTCACTAATGCTGACCTTCCAAGCTGAGTTTTTATGTGTATTTAGGAATCAACATACTCATGCTTTCAAAAGAGGTACTTTAGCTACTGAGCCATATTCCCAGCTTAACATCTGGTGTTTTGACTTAATTTTCATTGATAAGTGAATATGTGTGTGTGTGTGTATATCCATATATATGCCATTACTTAAAAAATGAGCAAATATAGATATGCATATATACAAGATGAATGAATATAATGCACAAAATAATTTAGGTACAGAGATACAGCACATTGTTAGAGAATGCACAAGGCAAATGGGTTGAGAAATACAAAGAGAGAGAGAAGGAGAGAGAGAGAGGAGCACCAAGCAGACACAATAAATCAATATGGTTAGACTTTTTTGTTAAAAAATCAGATTTTTTGCTATGATCAGGTATTTCTGGCATACTTATGATCTAACATCTATACTTGTACTGTTGTGATTTATTATAAATAATTCCAGTAAACTTTACAAAAGTGTGTGGAGCATGTACACTTGTATGAGAAAATAATTCAGAACATGCAACTAAAAATCTAAGGGTTAGAAATACTGTGTTATGCACCCTCTTCACTTATCATTTTCACACATATCTTCCAAGAAAATGTGTGAATGTTTTCTGAAATATTAAAGCATGAATAAAGATGAATTTAAACTTAATATTCAAAAGTATAGGAAGACAATATATATTTTAAGTACAGCTTTGTGTGTTTATACAATATGCAAGTACATATATAACATCTACACAGTTTTATGCAAATTTATCATAACACATACATCATATAAATTTTATTTTTTCAAATAATCGTTATGTATACATCGAAAAATGAAAACAATGAAGATATAAATGTTAAGTTTTATCACAAATGCAGTAAGCTTTGTTTGGACTTCAGAGCTAACAAATCTGTAACAGACCATCTTCATTGTTGTAAAATCTAAAGGTATATAACTATTGGTCCTTACATGAATATGATGCCCCGTCTCTCAAAACTCACTCCCTGTACATTTATGAAATAAGGATCATTTGGATAATTTTTCTCTTTTTTTAGATATTGTGATAGTTAGATACAGGTGTCAACTTGATGGTTGAGGGTCCAAGCTTTGGGCACATTTGTAAAGAATTAATAGTTGAGTTAAGCCCAGAATGGACCGGTAGGACAATGTCCAGTCAATGGGAAGGCCTAACCTTTGGTGGGTGTAATCCCCAAAGAGGTGAATGAGATGGAGGAAACTGATTAAGAGGGCTGGCATACCTCTGTATACTTGGTCAGACATACTGGTCTGTCAAGTAAGGATTGTGCCTCTCTCAAGTATTACGTGGATATGGAAGAGCCAGTTTCTTTGGCCACTGTTATTGGTATAGGTTCATCAGTCAAGCTGGACAAGGAACTGTAACTGGACTATTGTAAGAGAAAATTAAAGTCCTTTATTTCCTTAAGTTGTTTTTTGATAATTTTATCAGCAACCATGTAGAGTAAAATTATAGAGAAAAGTTTGCAATACAAAATTATTTTATATTATGTATAGACACTAAGATTGTTAATTACTTTACTCTCCAAGTGTTCCCAGTAATTATATTCCCTATTGCCTATATTTTCATTTTGTTTTCCCATTAATTGAAGATTTTCTTCATAATGTCCATTACACACTGAAATCACTTGGCACTTATAAAAGTCATTATCAGGTGACATATCATTAGCATATTACTTACATTGTATATATTTTTGTGTCTAAACTTTCATCATTAAAAACCACCTCTTCACAATTAATTATAATCTTCGAAGATGTGTTCTTGTTAGAGCACTATATATACATATATGTATATTATATTTAGAGAGAGAGAGAGGTGAAAGAGATTATTTTTGCTTGTTAAAATATATTCACTTTCAGGAAGAGATACAAGATAGGAAAATATGCAACCACAGAGACACGTTGAAGCTTCAGAGAACAACAGACGATGAAAAATATCCCCAGTGTTTTGTCAGAGTGTGTTTTGAAATGTGTTTGTATACTATGCAATCATTTCACTGTGTGTGCATTTCTCAGATGCTTTATCATTACATGCAGCTATAAATACGTTTGCTTGTTCTCCAAATGTTTGCCATATTAACAAGCTAACCAATAAATTAACATGAAGTTGGACTTCTGAAATCTTCTGTTTCAATCTCTTGAGTTGTGACAATACAGACATGTTCCAGCATTGACAGAATGCAAAGTCATACTCAGCTACAAAACCAACTACAATACAGCCTGGGTGATATGAAACCTTACCCAACACACATGCTCATACACAAACACCAAAGCTCAGAGTTTGCAAAATAATTAAATGAACATTTCATGGAATTAACTAATAAAACAACAGAACCTCAATATTTAATTAGACATTTCAGCCTAATATTTATTTTATTTTTCAAGATCCATTTATTTATTGCATACATGCATGCGTGTGTGCGTGTGCATGTGTGTTGGTGTGTGTGTGTGTGTGTGTATGTGTGTCAGAAGTCACTATGTGTGCCTGTGGAATCTCAGGGTTGACTCTTGAGAATCACCCTGAATTGTCTATGTCCTCTTTGCTTTGCTTTATAGATTTCCTGGGTCTGCCTTCCAGGATCAGAAATACAATCCACTCACCCTTCATATCCTCATGGCATTTTTACATGAGAGTCAAGATCTGAACTCTGGACCTTATGCTTGCAAGATAGAGGCTTAAATCCTGACCCATCTCTCTGGCCCATTAACCTAATATTTAAAATAATATTTTAATGTTCCATATTTATGATTGAGTTCTGTATTGAATTAATTTATGCTGCATAGTTTTCTACTTTGAAAATTTTTTGACAATTTTATTTAGTCTACATTTCACTTTAAATTTTCATTTTTTTCAGTTTTTAATCATAGGTGTGGATTAAAATTTGGAGCATTGTGCACAGGACAAAACATCTAAGCTCAGAAGTATTAATCACAATGAGTGGGTAACAATTCTATAATTCAATGGTGAACGTATTGAAAGTAATAAATATAAGCATGGCAGCCCCAAGAGAGCTCCTAAGAGAGAGAAAATAAGCGTCATTTGTCAGAGCTCATGATTAATCCTAGAAAATTTTCATAATCCATTCAGGAATTTTTCACTCCCCTTGAATTTTCTATTAATGTCCTAGGCAAGAGGTTTACATTACATAAGACACTTCTCTTATGATAGCAGAATTAAAATCATTAGACATGTATTTCAGTCACTAATTCTGTCTGTTGTCCCCCCATGTCAGAAATTTTGTGTATCGAAGAGGTTTAGTGTGAAATCCAAGGTTCTTTATCTATATGATTGAGGTGACAGATGTTAAAATATTAGATATGACTCTAAGCATTAACATTACAATTGTTCAAAAATTATTTTTGAAAAGTGGTAATAGAAAATGTTAAGTTCATATTCCACACTTAGATATGAACAAATTTGAAGCTTAATATGACTGACTAATCTTTAATTGCTATCCCAGGAAACAAATACATAAGAGGAAATAAATTATTCTTCTAAATTAATCTTTCTGATTCAATAGTTTTGCAGACGTAAAAAATGCTACTTGACATTGCACATACGAATTATTTCTCTTAGCGAATAAATTGCTATATTGCTTGCATGTTTGTTAACTTACTTTATTACATATGGGAGATATAGACAGAGAAAGTTGTTGAGATGTTACTGTAGAAGCAAGCTTAACTTTCAGTTATAGAATGAAAGCCATTACCATTACTCCTTATTATTATCTGATACCATTTTGGTACTTTCCATGGAAAATTCCAACTTTAAACAAAAAGTCACCATTTTACTATACAAATCCATTTTATTACTTATATTAAGAGTAAGATGTTTTATAATTAAAAGGACTGTATAAGATAATTAAAATTGGTTCAATGATGTGTTACTGCGTTCATATTAATATAAAGATATTTCATATTTTCAAAACTTTAATTTTCCAAAACTTCTAGAAATCAGTCCTAATTATTATGGAAGAAGAGTATATAGGTGCTTGGGTGCCAGCAATTCAAAGGAGAAAATTAACTGTAACATTTGCAAACTTTTGTTCTCAGTAAATCAAAATAATAGTTTTCTGAAGAGATATGGAGAGATGAAGTGTAAGGGTCTATCTAATACTATTTTTTATTATATTTTTTTTGGCATGTGTCTGTGTGTTTGTATGTGCATGGGCATACTTGTGCATCTATGTGTACAAGAAAGCACTTGAGTGTGTGTGTGTGTGTGTGTGTGTGTGTGTGTGTGTGTGTGTGTAGACACAGGGGTGACAATAGGAATCATACTGGATTATTCTGCCTCCTTATTGCTTTGCTCACCTTCCAGGACCAGATGGGAAGGCCGCCAACATATGTACCTTGTATTTTCAAATGAGATCTGGATATCTAAGTTCAGGTTCTTTGATTATGAACCAAAGATTTTAATCCTTAAGCATTATTAGCAGCTCAAACACAGCTTTTCAAAAGGGAAGACCAAAACGTGATACAACATCTTAGTTTACCTTTGTAATAAATTTTTTATTTTGATTAAAATTTAGTCATTGCATGGATAATTTTTAATGAAGGGAACTATGATTTCTCTAAGCTACATTTCTCTTCTCTTAAGATAACGGAAATATCTGAGGTGATTTCTAACCTAAACACCGGTTACGTTCATTTATCACTTGTTAGGATCTAACATTTATGATGAAAGCATATTAAAGTATGTCTATCCAACTCCATTTGATAAAATGTGAATTTTTATCATTACCACAGATTTATTTACATTGATTCATGATGCTCTGGAGATTAGTGTACAAGGAAAAATTTAGTAATCTCTTTTCTTTGATTGGGAGTATCAGTGAGGTTTGTGGAAATGTCAAATGTCAAATTGTTACAACCCAGACAAAAATAGCTCTGTGATAGCATTTTCTTTTTATTTAAAAAGTATTCTATTTATTTATTTATTTATTGATGACAGAGAGAGAGAGAGAGAGAGGAGGAGAGAGAGAGAGAGAACCATGCAGACCATGCAATCAATCCAAGGAGCACTTATGGAGATCAGAGAAAAATAAAATAGATTTCACAGTCAGGTGTCTGTTGTCTGTTTTCACCATATAGGCTTCCAGGTATCAAACTCAACTTGTCAGGCTTGCAGGTGTGTAGCTTATCCACTAAGTTACCTTGCCGGCCCTAATTCATTCTCAAAAGCTAGTTGAGAATTTAATTTAGAAAGTTGAAGTCAAATTAAAAATAAAACTGATACAAAATTAAATAAAAAAGGGCGACATACTGAAGACACGTATGTTGGCTACTTGAAAGATAGATTGCATTTGTTTTTTTTATTTTTATTTTTTTTTATTCCACTCATACAAACTTAACAGGTACACCCGTCCCTTCCCTCCCTCCAACCTCCCACCGCCCTGTGTCCCCCTTCCCTCCCTTCTCCCCCATCCTCCAGTGCCTCCCCTTCCCATCCCGGAGCATCCTTTAATGTGCATGCCAGACTCCTCTGGGTCCTCCTCTCTGATGAGGTGCAAGGATCCAGTGGGCACTTCCCAGAACCCTTTCCTGTGTTCCCCTTAAGCATAGGAACACTACTGTGGCTGTCTCCCTTGCTCCAAGGATCTTAGTGCCTTTAGCAAATGCTAGACTTTGTGGGGTCAATAGTGTGTGGACATTGCGCAGGGCATGTAAGTCCAATATGATTGCTTGGCCCTAACGTGTGGAGTCTTGCATATCATTGCTCCTCCCATCATTGCCTCCCACCTTGTGCTCTTACAATGTTACCGCCCCTCCACAAATTTCCTGAGCTTGGATGGGGAGAGATTAGGCTGGCCTAGTTCCAGGTGGTTGATATAGAATCTCTGAAGTTCTGGTTTATGGTTTGTCGAATTTTTCCCAGTTTTGCTGCTCCTGCAATGCCCTTCACTCCATCCTTATCGGTACTGTATGTCATCCCCTGGGCAGAGATAAAAAGCTGTTAAACTAGAGTCTTTTATAAGAGTATATTCAAAGGTAGAGTAATAAAAGTAGGAAACTGCAGTGAGAGAGGGGTCAATCACTCATTTGCAAATTGTTACTGTTTATCTGCCAGATATATGCCCTCCCCTTCTGGTGAGATATACCCCTCGGTTGTAAATGATCAGGAACGAAGTCTGTGAACTTAACCAGATGTCTCATTACTAACTTGCAGTCCTTAATTGTGGCCTATTTTCTCTGCTGTAACATGGTCCCTCTCTCCTTGTTTCTGGTGTGGCCCTCCAACCCCATCCCTCCTGTTCATAAACCTTGCAATTACTGTAGGTATTACAGAGATTTATCCTTGAGTGTCTTTAGCAGATGGCATTTGTAAACTCAATGCAATAGCCTATGTATGCCTTTGACCTTAGCTCAGTTACATGCCAGGAAGTAGCTAAGCAAGTTCTGCATATAGCAACTGGGGAGGTGGGTCTTAAAAGGGTTCAAAAATAAGAATAAAAGAAACAAACATAAATATTAACTTAATAACGAATCTATATAGAGAAATTATAAAAATATGAAAAGCTAAAGTGTTAGTGCAGCTATTATTTCATCTACACTACATAGTTATCCATTTTCATTGCTTTTCAATTACTTGCTTTATATGGGTTTTTGCAATCATTTCTTACAAAATTATGTCTGTCATATATATATATATGCACATTGTAAAGAAAACAGCTTCAAATGCCATAATCAAGTAAAATATGTCAGAATGATTATCATTTTAATTTACTTCATAAGTGGATCATACCTGCGAATGGATTTTATACACTGTATGGTTAAATTCATGGATGCAACGTTTCCTTCATCTATGTTGCTTTGCATTTGAGGTCTGTGTTCTTGTCAGTAAAAGTTGTTTTCTTTCTTTTTTATTCAGGTTTGCGATATATCACTCTCCTTTATTTTCATATCTGTTTTTACATTGTTGAATATATTTAATTCCTGTTCAAGGTTATTTTCCTGAATTTTAAAGTTGGAATGAATTTATTTGGAAGGGATATAAAATCACATTTTGCTAAAAACATCATTGCTCTACTTTATAATGCTATCTGTTGAAATGAAAAGGAATTCACTTCTTACAGTTATGGTGAAGGCCACCATGTAAAATACTGTGTGATAAGTAAAGTACACAGCAACATTTTCTCACATTTCTGAAGCAAACTTAGCAGTCTTATTGGCTTTTATGTTTTGTCTACTTCATCTGAAGCCGGCTTCATTCTAACTGGATACTGACTTGGTTTCCTTGAGCAGGTGAATTTTTGTCTCTTTGGGTCCCAAACTCTTTTTAAAATTTAATAGTAAGGTCCTTTTCTTATTTTTTTTCTTTTCTTTTTTTTATTTTCGCTCATACAAACTTAATAGGTACACCAGTCCTCTCCCTCCCTCTACCCCTTCCTGGACCCCCTTGTTCTCTCCCCCCATTTTCCCTTCCTTTCCCCCCGCCTCTATCTCCCAGTGCCTCCCCCCCCCATCCCTGGAGCATCCTTTAATGTGTATGTCAATCTTTCCTCTGGGTCCTCCTCTCTGATGAGGTGTAAGGACTCAGTGCCATTTCTGAGAACTCTTTCTTGTGTTCCCCTTAAGTATAGGAACACTATTGTGACTGTTAATCCCTTGCTTCTAAGGATCCTAGTGCCTTTAGTCCATGCTAGAATTTGAGGGGTCAGTAATGTGTTGGTCATTGCACAGGTCATGCAAAGTCCTATTATGAGTGCTTTAGCCCTAATTTGTGTGGAGTATCTTGCATATCATGACTCCTCCCACCTTTAGGTTCTTACAATCTTACTGTCCCCTCTTCTGTAAATTTCGCTGAGCTTCAAGATGGGGAGAGATTAGGCTGGCCTAGTTCCAGGTGATTGGTATAGAGTCTCTCATGTTCTGGATTGGGTTAGTTGATTTTTTTTTCAGTTTTGCTGCTCCTGCAATGCCTTTGGCTCCACCCTGATGGGTATTGGACGTCACACCCTGGCCACAGATAAAAACCTGTTAAATTACAGTCTTGTTAAAACAGTATATTCAAAGGTATATGTAATAAAAGTAGGAAACCACAGTGAGGGAGGGGTCAATCACCCATCTGCAAAATGATTACTTTCTATCTGCCAGACTACATGCCCTCCCTTATGGTGAGATCATACCCCCTCAGTTGCAAATGATCAGGAAGGAAAGTCTTTGAACTTAACCAGATGTCTCATTGCTTACTTACAGTCTTGATGGTGGCCTATTTTCTCTGCTGTAACATGATCCTCTCTCTCCTTGTTTATGGTGTGGCCCTCCTTCCCCTTCCCTCCTGTTTATAATCTTTGCAATTACTGTAGGTATTACAGAGATTTATTTTTGAGTGTCTCTAAGTAGGTTTGGTACTAGGATCCACCTATTATGGAGTACATATGGCACTTAATTTTCTGTGTCTGGGATAAATTAATTGTTTCTAATTCCATCAATTTCCTGGCAAATTTCATTAATTCATCATTTTTGATGGCTGAGTAGTATTCCATTGTATAAATGTACCACATTTTCCTTATCCACTCGTCAACTGTTGGACATTTGGGTTGATTCATTGACTTTGCTATAGTAAACAGTGCTGCTATGAACATGGTCGTGCTTGGGCTACTATCAAGGTGAATTTTTGCTGTATGGGGAGTTATTCCCAAAAGTGGAATAGCAGGTAAGGTCCTTTTCTATAAGACTCTTTCCATGGGAAATTCCAACTTTAAACAAAACCACTATTTTACTATACAAAATCCAGTTTATTACTTATATGAAGAGTAAAATGTTTTGTATAGGACTCATTTCAATTGCATCATAAGTTTAAAGGTCAATCATGGTTTATACATGTTAAGGATAAAGCACACTGCAGTTCTTTGGTTTATTTTTTCTGGTGGTCATTTATCCATTACATAATGTAAAGCCTGATTACAGCCATTGTGGATGGACTGTGGTTGGGTGCTGTAATGAGGAGTCATCTGCAACACTTTAACAATGTAGAGCTCCTCCCTTTTAGCTCTGAAGATGTCAGACTTGTGAGGTCTGTTTTTCAAGTTTGTTTTTTGCTTTATGTAAAATACCTACAAGCTTAAATGTAATTCTTAAGTAGCAACAAAAAAGCCCATTTCTGAATTATCTGTTACATAGTTTGAGTGCCAAGAAACCATTTACTGCCAAGAACTATGTATTACATATTCAGGATGCCAGGAAATATTACAATACTGGAAGATTAACTCTGATAGTGCCTTAAAAGTCCATTTGTGTATTGTTTGTTTTGATGTAAATGCATAATTTAAATTTTGACATTTAAATTAAAGAGTTTATCATTTCAATACCAATTAAATATACTGATCCAATATGGAAATTTATTTCAGCGGTGAAAATGAAGCTTCACAATTTAGCTTCTTAGGCTTATTACTTACCACATTTATGTCTTTAGCTTTGATTTGAATTCTTCACAGATGAATTCAAATTTTACCATAACTCTGCTAAGCACAGAAGTAGGAAGCTTTCTCAAGTTCTTAATAGTAATCTGCTTGTGATGTGCTCAGATTTCCTAAACTTAAATCCACTATAATATTATGGACTACATAGCTCAGTGCTGCAGAAAAAGGTTTCATTGAAGGATTCATTATCGCAACAATGCTATTTACAAAAATGCAAACTACAAAAATACAACTTAATAGAAGTCTGGCTAAATATTACTAGCTTCTAAAAGTGAAATGTTTGTAACCAAAATTCATAACCATGAGTGTATGTGTTAAATGTTAAGTTACCTTTGGCCATAAGAAGATAAATCATTAATGTGATTAAGGAATTTAGATGAATATGATTTGTGCAGTTCAACCACCAAGTTTACATTTTTACATACATAATTGCTTTCTAATAGTCTACCTGCTTTAGCAATGATATGTTAGCTATATGGTCAGGTCACCCTGCTAGTGCAAAAATCTCCATTACTGTGTAAATACATTATGAAAGTTCATAATGCTTTTGCTTATCAGCTGAAAAATTCAAATCTGTTCATATATGAGCTAAACCTTTGTTCCATGTCTTTTTTGGGCTTCTGTAATTTTTAATAAGCTATAGCAAAATGATAAGCAAATTACAAAAAGGGTTTCATTACTTTAAAAAATGAAGTTTAGAGGATACTACTTTCTAAGCTAATTTTAATGAAACTGTTAACATATTTAGAGTTTTGGTAACTCTTTTCCTAAGAGTGTTGTGCCTTGTGAATGCCTCCAATTTTACTAAAATCATCCTTCTCTTTACTATTCCAATTCCATAATGTAGCAGCTAGCTTACATGTTTGCTGATAAATAACCATCAGACAGCTTAAGAGAAAAAGGGGTTTATTTTCTCTTATGATTGTCTTATTACAGTTTTCAGTCCAGCCTGAAAGGAGAGCTCACACCAACACCAGGGCTGAGGAAACTGGCCATACAATC